>JBBGZY010001472.1:25000-625000 GCA_037952925.1 Lithobates clamitans
CAGATGTGAACAGGTGCCATTGAAATGAATGGGATTTTGCGTGTTGGGCGTTTTTCAGGTGTTTTTTGGGCGTTTTACAAGCGTTTTATGAGCTGAAATCGCCCAGGTGTGACTGCAGCCTAAAACTGGAGAGTGCAAAATCTGGTGCAGCTCCGCATAGAAACCAATCGGCTTCTAGGTTTTTTGTTGTTGTTGTAAAAGCTTAGCTGAACAAGCTGAAGTTAGAAGCTGATTGGCTACCATGCCCAGCTGCACCAGATTTTGCACTCTCTAGGTTTAGTAAATCAACCCCTACAATCATTTCCCACTCCATCCATACACCCTATGTGTACCAATCGTGCGGCTGTACCAAAGGACTTGAGAATCTTCACTTTTAAAAAATTGTTTGAATATTTTCATCAATTACCAAACATGAAAAGCATCTGCACATGACTGGATATTCAAAAGGAACAGTAAATAGGGAAAAATGACACAATTTTTGAGTAAAACCCCTCAACTAGTAAATCAGCCTAATATGTACATACTGTAAAGCTAAGTTCACTCAGGCATTAAAAGAAAAACTTTTGAGACACCTATAGCGTTTTTGATGTGCTTTGGATGCATGTAGGGGGTAAAGACTTGTCTGAGCACCTGTTTATACCATATGCATTGGGCTGTGCTGGGCAGCCTTGGTTACGCAGTCCTAACGCACAGAGAAGGCAATTTGCGTTATGTCCTATTAGTTCAGTTTACAACACTACAGAAAAAAAAGTAGAAGATGCTGTACTATTTTTCAGCACAGCATATTGTGACCCAGTTCACTGCTTTACACGCAGTGCATGTCTACTCACCTGTGTGAATGTCTCCATTGAAAACAATGCATCTGTGTTTAGATCTGTAAATAAAAAATGGTTGTAAATGCGTTTTTTTTTCTACCCGTGAGAATGAGGCCTTGTACATCCAATGACGTTTTTTTACACCAACTGCGGTAAATAAAGATGAATAAAATGTAACTTTGTGACAATTTAGTAGAGATTAAAAAAAAAGAAGAGAAAAGCACAGTGTAGTGCGTCATTTACGACACATCAGCGCTGCTCCTTCCATAGTGTATACCAGCGGCTGTGGTGTGCCTTGTAAAGCCTTGTAAAAAGTTTTTTTTTTTTTTTGGAAGGACAGCCATTTAAACCAGAGGCTGCTCTAAGCACTGAGCAAATGTTTGATTTTCAAGCGTCTAGAGTGCGTTTGTGGCATGCTGCGATTGATGTGAATTGAGGCATTTGGCAAGCTTTGCAAGTTTCCAAGGCATGCCAAACTCTGCAAGACAGATCAAAAACAATGCAAAAAAGCAATTTATGCGTGTAGTAGAGCCTTCATTTTTATGTTACAAAGTGGGCACTGACTTTGAAAAACATTTATAAAACTTTAAGCCCTTATTAATATGACCATAAAATGTTATTGATCATTAGGCAGGTACAAAAGTTCCTGTGTAAATGATCAGTAAATAGGTCTGTTTTTTATTGCTAAAAAAATGGTGCTGTTGTTGGTATACGTGTATACTCATGTCTTCAGACACAGATTTTTGAATTCTGTGTTGCGGATCTGAACGCCGTACATGTTTACTCACCTATGTGAATGTCTCCATTGAAAACAATGTATCTGTGTTTATATTCGTGAATAAAAAATGGTTGTAAATGCAATTTTTTCCACCCGTGAGAATGGGGCCTTGTAATGTACATCCAATGCCTGTTCTTTACACTGGTGTGAACAAGGCCTAGTTTAAATGCAGAGCAAATGAAGCGGCAATATAGGATGCAACGCACAATAAATATGGAGATTTATGAATACAGGAAAACATTACACAGACACACAGTGGAATTACGTTAATCACACAGAGCTGAGCGGGGTGTGAAAGGAGAGAGGATTTGATAGCTGATCCCAAAAGATATTAACAGGATCTTGTTACAGAAAGTGGTAGTAAGGTTATGTATTTAGAAACAGATACAGCTGCATATTTTAAAAGAGGCACCAGAACACAGATCTCATTTAGTGTGTTTGTACAGTTGCATCGCACATTCATTAGTCGATTATTTGCTTCACCAGTTTATATACTCATTTAAGTGAGCTTATCATCAGAATCCTATGTTGGCTCTGTCTTCATCGGTGTCTCTCTATCAATCTGTATACCCATCTTCTAAGATGGGAAAGGGGGGCATATATTAGTAGTATGGAGGCAAAGGACGCACCCTTGCCATACCCCCAGTTGCACAGAACCATTAAAAAATTTACTCAAAAAATGATTGGGTACACCTACAAGCACTTTCTTCCCAACTATTTATTTTTCCTTATACAGGCTTTTTTTAAAAAAAAAAAAAATAAAAATAATTTAGAGGTTGGATGAAAATATTAGGATTACCGTACACATTACAGTCTTAATGTACAATCTTTTTTTTTAGGTCTACCAACAAATTAGTAAAGCAAAGGCCTGCATCTAAAGATCTAAAGATGGTTGTGCAGAGATTGTAAGATACAATTATAAATGTATGGTAAACCTTAGTGTGGTTTGGGATTTTAGTAGTTAACATTTTTCTTTAATATATATCTATACATTCCAAATAAAAGACATATAACTCAGGAATATGGATGGACATAGGGATTTGATTCCAATAAAAGAACAGTACCTTCAAAAATCAGGGTCTATCTATCTATCTATCTATCTATCTATCTATCTATCTATCTATCTATCTATCTATCTATCTATCTATCTATCTATCTATCTATCTATCTATCTATCTATCTATCTATCTATCTATCTATCTATCTATCTATCTAACTATCTATCATAAATAATAATATAGATAATATTAATAATAATATAAAATAAATAAAACCAAAATCAAGCACATACCACAGACAAATACAGGGTTTGATTTACTAATACTGGAAAGTGCAAAATCTGGTGCAGCTCTGCATGGTAGCTAATCAGCTAATCAGCTTCTAACTTCAGTTTGTTTAATTAAGCTTTGACAAAAAAAGAATAATACAAAACTGGAAGCTGATTGGTTTCCATGCAGAGCTGCACCAGATTTTTCACTCTACAGTTTTAATATATCAACCCCACTGTATGTTTGGGGGCCCAAAAACTGTTATCGAACCAAACAGGACGATGATGAAAAAAATGATGCGGAAACGTGGACCTGAATAAACAAAATTTTTGATTGCTATTTTTGTTGTCAACCTGCCTATTTACAGATTATTTTTCTGCTTGTTTTATATGTACTGTACCCAGGTCATCACCCTTGTAAGAGCCCGTGGTGGCCACCTCTCCACAATTCTTATCTATATCTTGCGTTTACACCCTTTCAGTGCACCACTACCAACTAGCGAACCGATTCAAAGGCAGCGCTGTATCAGAATTATGTAATGTTTATTTATGTGTGCAATCTATAATCACTGTCTGTATCCGTGCCATCTAGTGTTACTTCCAGCAGCCCAGACCGTTTTCTCCGCACCCTGTAAATGGAGCTGTATATTAGTGGGGAATATTGTATAACATATATATATAAGTTGTCAGCACAAGTCAATCTGCATGAGATGATGGAAGTTTCTGTCACCCCTCTGAAAATGGAGAGGTTCATCTCATCACGTGACCTCCTAATAGAGGGAAGGTTATGTGACCTGTCTGTGCATGAACATGTGCATTGATTGAGCTGCCTGAAAATGGGGAGGTGACTTGATGGCTGTTTTCTGTTACCAGGATACACAGACATTTACATCAGGCCGTAGGCATCCTATAATCAGTTTGCATGCAAGATCAGGCTTCATTAGGCCATCAAGGGGTTTCCTTTCCGCCTAAGAGTACAAATCCCAGCTTATACTTTATATACCTCCAGCATAGCCGAAGAGGCAGTATATTAGAATTATATACCCTCTATGTGGGTGGAGGCCTGTAATAACTGACATATCTATACATGTTGACATGACATCATTAATACACATCATGCATAATGTATTGTGTATCTACTTGTCTCTTGCTAACTGTTTTTGCTTTTGTTTTGGAAAAAAGTGGGGAAATATTTGACTCTCATTCAAGTTTTAAAGGCCAACTTCAGGAATCCGAAAAAAATCTACTTTTGCAGTGCAGCTCCCCCCTCCCTCCCTCCCAAACCCTCTTCTCTCCTCCAAGGGTTAAATGCTTGCTGTGTTTAGGGGTGCTAGAAAAAAAGAAATACTTACCTTTTTCCGCACAACCACTCCCCAATAGATTTCTCGCTAAACCGCTCACAGCCGTGGATGCATGTTTATCCCCTCCATATACAGTGCAGGGTTGCTAGCCCTACATTGAACATGATGATGCCGAGAGGCTGCCCACAGCATTTTTGAAGGAAGAAAGCAGCAGTGAAACCGGCCAGAATGGGGGATAGGATAAGTAATAATGCCTGTTTCTGTACCCCCTAGCCCAGGGGTCTCCAAACTTTTTTAACAAATTGCCAAATTACTGGGGGACTGGATTGTGGCCAGTTAAAGTAATATCCTGATGTCAGTGGGAGTAAACAATGCCTCAACCTTGGTGGTTGGTGGGTGTAAAAATGTTACACAGAGCCCGTGGTCAGTAGGAGGAGGAATAGTGCCCCATCATTGGTATCAGTGGGAGGAATAGTGCCCCATCATTGGTATCAGTGGGAGGAATAGTGCCCCAAGGGCCAGAAAAGGCCTCTTGTACACGAGATTCCTGTTTGAGCATCTACTTTTTCAGACTTTTTTTTGTATGTATTTTGGTGCATTTTTGCGCATATGCGTTCACGCAAACCTATTCTCGCATTTTTGTTATGCATAATATGTAAATAGACATTTGTACAATTTGTGCGCAATCGTGGGTGTTTGTAGGCATGAGGCGTAAATTTCTGACCAAAAATGCAGATTTTTCAATTTATTTATTTTTTTACTGAAGAATGCACAGCTCTTGTTTACACGTCTGTATGCAGAGGCACATTACAAATAATGGACTGTATTTTAGCTCAGTAAAAAAAAAAAAGCTGTACTGAGCTTTTTCAAGCTGTAGTGTGCAAAAGGCTTAAAGGCAAGCATCTGGCCCACTGGGGGCAGTTTGGAGACTGTTGCAATATCTTATTTATTTTTTTCTCTTCATCAATGCAATCTGGTTGGTTGGATAAAGAGAAAGGTTTTGATGAAAAGTTTAGTTTTAATAGATGCTACAAAGTTCAGTAATCCAACATCTTCCTACGTCAGGGAGTCTGTTGGTGACACTTGATTTTCTAGGGCGGAACAGGTGACTTAAACTTTAGAACTTGCTGCTACTCTTCATGATAGCCATTGGATCAGCATGACAGCCAGAAGGAGAGGTCAGAAATGGCAGGCTCCATATTCTCTCATCACAGGTTTCATTACAGCTTAAATCCAGGCAAACAGCTGAATCCACAGATCAAATACACAGTGGGGTTGATTTACTAAAACTGAAGAGTGCAAAAGCTGGTGCAGCTCTGCATGGTAGCCAATCAGCTTCTAACTTCAGCTTGTCCAATTAAGCTTTGACAAAAAAAAAAACAGAAGCTGGTTGGTTTCTATGCAGAGCTGCACCAGATTTTGGACTCTCCAGTTTTCGTAAATCAACTTAAGAGAACTGTTTTGACTGCCAAAGCATTTGTATTTTTGTCTATTCACATCTAAGATCTACACAGCCCTGCCACACAGCACAACCCTGTCTTTTCTCTGCTTCAGCAGTTGGTCTTGTCCTTCCCTCAGCCTGTGACTGGACAGTGAACGGAAAAGCAGCACACTGATTAGCTCATCCCTTTGTCACTCTGCTTTTTTTCATCCTATTAATATGCTGCTTATTAGACATTGCACCACCACTGACTAGCTTCATGTGCTGCTTTTCCCTCTCCTGGTTTCATAACTGCTGTACAGAGGTTGCAAGAGGCTGTAATTATTTTGAATTCTGGAACTTACACTTCTTGCATTTAAAAATACATTTAATGGTGTAGAGATGCATAAATGTGCGTCTTTTATATCTACCCAGAGTTCAGCTTCAATCCAAGAGAATCTGTCACCAACAAAAGTATGAAAATGCCAGTAGTTTAATAATTAAGTAACAGATTGTGTATTTCTTAAATCTGGCATTAATGTTCAAATATACTGTATATACTGTATAGAAAATGCAGTCTACGTGCAGTCTATGTGAGTTGTCTGCAATGTTCAAGCACAAAGGAGTGTCACAACTACTGACTCTACACAGCTTTCTTCTATAGAGGCAGACATTTAAAGCTCAACTCCAGGAATTGGACCAAATCTACCCCTGCAGTGGGGCCCCCAATGTTTCAAAAGGATAAGTGCTTGTTAGTCTAGGGGAGCTGAAAAAGCTACATTGTTTACTGTATTCCTCCCTTGACAAGATGCTAGCACTCAACTCTTTTCCGTCTGGTGCTCCAGGCTGTGGGCAGTCCCTCAGAATCATCACATACAATGCAGGGCTATTAACCCCCCACTGTACTTGGAGGAGGCAGGTATATATATATATATATATATATATATATATATATACCAGTACAAAATATTTTAATTTTAGGGAATTCCCACCATAAATGTAAATGTGTACTCTGGGTCTGGCATCCCCTAAAGCAATGGTCAGAAGGAGTTGAAACAAATTTCGACAAAAGCTGTAGGCCCATATACCAGTGCATGAGTAAATTATATTTAGACCCTTTTCACACTGGGGCCGCCCGTGCGTCAGCGGTAAAGCGCTGCTAGTTTTAGCTGCGCTTTACCGTTGTTATAGTGGCGCTATTCGGCCGCTATTGGGGCACTTTATACCCCCGCTAGTGGCCGAAGAGAGGTTAATAGCACCCATGTTGCGGTGCTGCCAAAGTGCTTTGCAGGTGCTTTGGCAGCGCTGTACATTCATTTCAATGGGCAGGGGCGGTGGAGGAGCGGTGTATACACTGCTCCTCCACCGCCCGAAAAATGCTGCTTGCAGGACTTGTTTTCCCCGTCCTGCAAGCGCACCACCCCAGCACTGGGGCTTTCACACTGGGGAGGCTTGAGAGGCGCTTTTCAGGCGCTTTACAGGCGCTTTACAGGTGCTTTTTTTAGCGCTAGAACGCCTGAAAAGCGCCCCAGTGTGAAAGGGGTCTTAGAGTCAATAGCTAACACATTATTTGAGAAATGAGTGGTGATTTCCCAAAATTGCTTCCAATTTTCCTGCTCTAGATTGCCTCCCAAGATTGTTCCTCCGATGTTCCACATATGGGAAGAGATTAGGGGGTCTGTCCTTCTAACAGAAAATTTTCATAGAGATGATACCCCTAACTGAGGGACCAGGATAGCAAATATGTTCAAATGTCATTAAGGTTTGTAAGTAGGAGAAATGCTTAATAGTATGGCCAACAAAGTTTCTAATTTGTAAGTATTGGAATATTAGAAGGGCCTTAGAGAGGAGGCTTCGGAGGAGATGTCATATGGATAGAAGGGGCCTACATGAGCGAGGAGTAAGGTAAGTATCGCTCTTTATTCTTGCACCCCTAAACTTAAAGTAGAACTTCACTCTCCCACTCAACATTGATTATTTTTAACCCTTATGCTGCTAGCATTAGTAAATAGATAGGAAAGTATATCATATTTACTTGTTTTCAACTTTTTTTTTTACAATTCCTCAGCTACTTCCTGGTTTCTTACCTAGGCAAATGATGTCATACATCCCAGGAGTCTTCAGGAGGGGAGGAGGGGTTTTCTGAGCTAGGCACACTCTCCTGCATGCTTGATCTAAGGGCAGATGGATTTCAGGAAGTACATGCTACATGAATGATTTGCCCTTACCCAAGATGGCCACGGCCATAAATGCTAGGTGGTGTTTTTCAAAGTGATTTCTCAACAAAAAAATGCATGGAGACATGGATGGTAGGGGGAGTTTGATTGGAATATCAAAAATGAATGAAATAGCGTTTTTGGTTTGCGGTGCTCAGACACGATGTAGATCCACTTTAACAAGCCGTTAACCCTTACAGTGTGGGGATGCCCCACTGCAAGGGTAGATTTTGTCTAACTCTTGGAATTGGGTTTTAAATTCACTCTGTTGCTACAACAAATAAATAACCCTGTAAAAGAGGAGATTTAAAGTGGTTGTAAATCTCAGACATGAAATATGAACAAAGCATATCCCTCTATAGTGTGTACTTGTCTCAATCCAAAGCACTAGGGGTTTGATTTATTAAAGGCAAATAGACGGTGCACTTTGCAAAGTGCATTTGCACTCTGCAAGTTCAGTTGCTCCAGAGCTTAATAGATGAGGTAAATCTTCACTTTACAAAGAATACCCAATCACATGCACGGAAAACTAAAAAAACTGCATTTTTGCTTGCACATGATTGGATGATGGAAGACAGCAGAGCTTCTTCTCATTTACTAAGCTCTGGAGAAACTGCACTTTGCAAAGTGCACAGTCTATTTGCCTTTAGTAAATCGACTCCTAAGTGTCATTTCTGTCTGCTGCCCCATTCCTCTGCTATCTGCATGAGTCACTTCTGACAAGTCTTCCTGACACCAAGAGAAAAATGGTGACAGGGAAGGGACCTCTAGCCCCAAACCTGTGATTTACAGCATCATCTCTGTTCCTGTGTGCTATGTGAAGGGGAGGGGGTTGTCTTCTCTCCAATCAGCTGTCAGAGCTCTCCTCACTGAGTTCAGCAGTGTGTAATTTCAGCTCTCTGTCCCCTGTTTTCTGATAGCTCAGATAAACTTGATAAATTCTAGACTTTGAAGGCAACTTATGCAGGAAGATTTGTCTTATCTTTGTGGATCACCTGAGGCCAGTCACTTCACTGGGTATATGTAAGGGTTTACAACCATTTTAAAGCTCATTTATAGCCTTGTGTCTTTTTACTTGCTATATAGTCAGGTTGCTTAACAAGTAAAGAATTTGTCATCATTTTTTGTACTATTTTTACTAGGTGTATGTGCTTAGAACTTTAAAGGCTGACCTGTATTGGCAGCGGAATGAAGAGCCCGACTAATACTCTCACACAGATTATAGCAGTTTGGTTCTCCATCAGTCCAACACTCTTCCTGCAAAATACTTAAAGTGTTACTAAACCCACAACAGTAAAATAAGTCTGTATATGTAGTAAAACATGCTTGTTATACTTACTGTTGAATCTAAGGGGGTAAATCCTCTGCATTGTGTAAAAAAGCTGTTTGATCCTGTCTCCTCTGATTCTCCCCTTATTTCAGAGTACCGAAACCACCGGATAGTACAGGGGTTTGGGGACAAGCTGCACATGCTCCGTTTGGTGTGTATTGCTAGAGAGTTTTTTTTTTTTTTGGAGGGTGCATGTGACCAGCACAAGGCCAATCAACACTCTCCAGGCAGAGGGTCAGGGGTCCTGCAGCTTGATAGGACAATCATGGTAGAATGAAAAGTCCTCCTACAACTTTAACCAGACAAGACTGCTAAAGAGAAAAGGTATTTAGCAGTTTATATTTACTAAAACTATTGCATTTCCATGTTCTGTAGGAGACCAGATATAGCAAATGCAGGGTCCTGGGTTTAGTAACACTTTAATTCAGCAACACTGATCATGGACCACGAGTGTTATTTATTGGAGCACTTTGCAGGGGGAGTGTTGGAGCAATGGAGAACCAAACCACTATGTGTGAAAGTATCAGTCCGCCTCTGTAATGTGCTGCTGGTAGGTAGTTTTTACAGTTATAGGCAAATGCATACTGTAAAAATAAAAATAATGGCATAACAAGTAATAACTGTGAGACGGTCCCACTTTATCTGCCTCCAATCTTATTGCTCTTCACAGCCATGCCAACCAAAGGATTTTCAGCATCTGACACACTTTCCAAAGCGTTAGATGTCTGATCACCTGCTAAGAGCTGTGGTTCGCCCACATACTGTAGGAATTAGGAATCACAGTGTGGGCTGGCATCTGACACTCCCAGAAGTGTGCCGGTTGCTGGAGATTTTTTTTCTTTTTAGTGGCAGGGATTCTTAAAGTGGAGCTTCAATCTTTCAATCAACATTGGCTATTTGTAATCCTTACACTGCTAATAGTATGGATAGTATATTATTTTTACTTGTTTTAAACTTTTTACATTTCTTCAGTTACTTCCTGGTTTCCAGGCCTAGGCAAATTATGTCATTAATCCCAGAAGTCTTCAGGAGGGGAGGAGGAGTTTTCTCAGCTCACCTCAGCACACCCTCCTGTCTGCATGCCTCAGCTAAGGGCAGATGGATCCAGGAAGTACAGTGGAACCTTGGTTAACGAGTAACGCAGTTAACAAGCGTTTTGAAAGGCAAGCTTTTTTTTAAAATTCTGACTCGGTTTGCAAAATGAGCAGAATTCAAGCTACCGTAATTGGGTGTGCAGTACCGCATTTGGCCAGAGGTGCGGGGGCGCCGGTGACACTCGGAACGGTTTGGAGCCATTCGGAAATACTTGTAACCACTCGGAAATACTCAGTTCCCGAGCCTTTCCGAGGCTTTCCGAGTTTAGCCGAGCTGTCTCCGAGTATTTCCAATATGCGGTATTGCATGCAATAGAAGTCAATGCGGAACGAATTATCTTAGTTTCCATTGACTTCTATGGGAAACTCGCTTTGATATGCGAGTACTTTGGATTACAAGCATTCTCCTGGAACGGATTATGCTCGTAATCCAAAGTTCCACTGTAAATGCTACATGAATCATCCAAATAAAGCATAGAGATATGAATGGATGGGTAGTTTGCTTTTAATATTGAAAATGAATACAGTTTTGGTTTGTGGTGCTCAGATGCAGTGTAGTTCCACTTTAATATAAAAAGTGGCCAATATTTTGATGTTGGTTGGTGTGGTTACTGTAACAATGTTAATGTAACATTTTGATCTTCCGTTTTGCTTTGTTCTTCTGTTTGGATGCATGTTCATAGTAGTCAACTGTTTTCCTATCATCAATAAATAAAGTGTTAGGGCATCTAGGAAGAGTGACATAAAATATGACATTTGTAAGGGAATTCACATAACATAGTTATGAAAATACTGATTTCCAGGCTGTCTCTTTAAAGTTTTATTGTTCATAGATGGAACAAATATACAGATCAGGAGTTGTTACTCTGACTTTACTTGCTGAATGCTTGTTCCATGTTAGCGACTCAAGAAGTATGAATACAAGTAGCTAGCATGTTCAGAGGGAGGTCAGCAAGGGTTTCCTTAGATATCTCATACTCATTGTGGGTGGGTAGTATTTTTGTACCCACTCATGTGCTGTCGCCTTGGCACGTTTTGAATGTTTTGGCAGCTGGTCTCATATCGCATTGCAAGTTGCCCAAAAATGAACCATCTACAATCAACCCCGTTCCTGTTATGCATCTGTTGACAGCAATTATAGGTCATAGGGTAGTTATTACTGAACTAGCAGAGGAACAGTCACTACAACTAATCTGGTTATTGCTTCTACCGCTTGCCTAGGAGCGGGACTAGCCTATTTCTAGACATATTAAATGACACGATTACGAGATCTGCCTCCACAGACAGCCCTACTGTCATACACAATTGTGTGACCTGTTTGCACAGGTAGCCCATTTGCTTATATTAGGTAGACAAACAGGTCAGCAACAAGGATGTAAAAATGCAAATACCTAAAAAGTGAGTAACTAAAGATATTTACAAATGTTTGTCAAGGATGATTCCTTATTTGTGGGCTGAGAAAGCACTTGCCCTGTATGTCTCAATATTTCTAGTACATAAAATAATCCTGAAATACAAGAACTAATGAGGTCATGTGTAATAAAGGTGGAATGTCAAGAAAGAATGTTAATTCAACATTGTATCGGTATACAGCAAGTAGTCTCTTGTGAATCTAAAGCTTCCAAAGAGGATATGAAGAATACAACACAACTATCCAAACCCAAGCTAAGATAAACAAATCTGTATTTTGCCTAAAAAATAATATTTGTCTTAAAGCAGTACTGAACCAAAGAACAAACATTTATTATATTCTTGCATGTGTTGGTTGCATTTGTTTTTTTTTTGTGTGCTTTTTTTTCCCTTTATTTTCACCCTCTCTATTTATCCTGGTGATCGTTATAACCAAGAGTGAAAGTGAAAAAAAAATCTCAAATTTTAAGTTGTCACCAGAAGAGGGATAAAGGGTACATTTTCCAATAGGAACACGGGTAAAATTACTAAAACTGGAGCACTCAGAATCTGGTGCAGCCATCTGTGCCCCATTGGGAAAACACGTGTGCATGGCAGCCAATCAGCTTCTAACTTCAGCTTGTTCAATTAAGCTTTGACAATAAAACATGGAAGCTGATTGGTTTCTGTGCAGAGCTGCACCAGATTTTGCTCTCTCTAACTTTAGTAAATCTCCCCCATAGTTATGTTGATCCTGGTAACAACAAGGGATTTCTCTCATTTTGGAGGGATATACTTTCACTTTATGTTGTGGATATGGGACAAAATTTAACGGGAAGTTTACCCAATGGGGCACAGATGGCAAAACAAATGACAGGGGTTATAACCCTCCTGTACTCTATTAATAATAGAGTAAGGGAGGAATTGGGCTTTAGTTCTATTTTAATGCAGCAAAAAGTAGAAGAAGACTAATCTTTTTTTTCTGAAAAAAAAAAAACATAAAGTGGCACATAGTTGTGAAGTGGAAAGAAAATGATAAATGGTTTTCAATTTTTTTTACAAATAAATATCTGAAAAGTATGACGTGCATTTGTATTTAACCCTCTTTACGCTGATACCCCTAACTAAAATCTAGTGGAACCAATTACCTTCAGAAGTCACCTAATTAGTAAGAGTCCACCTGTGTGTAATTTAATCTCAGTATTTATACAGCTGTTATGTGAAGCCCTTAGAGGTTTGTTAGAGAACCTTAGTGAACAAACAGCATCAGGAAGGCCAAGGAACACTCCAGACAGGTCAGGGATAAAGTTGTGGAGAAGTTTAAGGCAGGGTTAGGTTATAAAAAAAATATCCCAAGCTTTGAACATCTCACGGAGTACTGTCCACCATCCAAAAATGAAAAGAGTATGGCACAATTGCAATCCTACCAAGACATGGCCATTCACCTACACTGACAGGCCAGGCAAGGAGAGCATTAATTAGAGAAGCAGCCAAGAGGCCCATGGTAATTCTGGAGGAGCTGCAGAGATCCACAGCTCAGGTGGGAGAATCTGTCCACAGGACAACTTTTAGTCGTGCACTCCACAAATCTGGCCTTTATGGAAGAGTGGCAAGAAGAAAGCCATTGTTGCAAGCAAGCCATAAGAAGTTCTGTTTGCAGTTTGCGAGAAGCCATGTGGGGGAACACAGCAAACATGTGGAAGAAGGTGCTCTGGTCAGATGAGACCAAAACTGAACTTTTTGACCTAAAAGCAAAACGCTATGTGTGGGGAAAAACTAACACTGCGTATCACCCTGAACACACCATCCCCACCGTGAAACATAGTGGTGGCAACATCATTTCGTGGGGATGCTTTTCTTCAGCAAGGACAGGGAAGCTGGTCAGAGTTGATGGGAAGATGGATGGAGCCAAATACAGGGCAATCTTAGAAGAAAACCTGTTATGCTGCGTACACACGATCGGACATTCCGATAACAAAATCCTGTATTTATTTCCGACGGATGTTGGCTCAAATTGTCTTTCATACACACGGTCGTACAAATGTTGTCAGAAATTCCGAATGTCAAGAACGGGGTGATGTACAACACGTACGATGAGCAGAGAAAAATGAAGTTCAATAGCCAGTGCGGCTCTTCTGCTTGATTCCGAGGATGCGTGGAATTTTGTGCGTTGGAATTGTGAACACACAATCAGAATTTCCAACAACGGATTTTGTTGTCGGAAAATTTGAGAACCAGCTCTCAAATTTTTGTTGTCGGAAATTCCGACAACAAATGTCCGATGGAGCCTACACATAGTCGGAATTTCCAACAACAAGCTCACATCGAACATTAGTTGTCAGAAATTTCAGCGAAATGTGGTTCTACAAAGTATTGACTCAGGGGGGCTGAATACAAATGAATGCCACACTTTTCACATATTGATTTGTAAACAATTTTGAAATCCATTTATCATTTACTTTCCACTTCACAATTATGTGCCACTTTGTGTTGCTCTATCACATAAAATCCCAATAAAATACATTTACATTTTTGGTTGTAACATAACAAAGTGTAGGAAATTTTAAGGGGTGTAAATACTTTTTCAAGGCACTGTACCTGGATCGAAATTTGTCTGGTCCAGCTGGGACTGGTCGGATTTTGATCCATGTATGAGAACAAAGTAGACTTTTTTTTAGACTTTCCCAGTCTTTTTCTTGGACCTTTGATTGTATTTTATCTAATTTTTTTATACTTCAAGTTTTCTTATTATGCTTTTAGTTTATGTTGAAACACCCTATGAAACATCTACCCACAGACCTCAACTTTATCATCCTGAACTGAAGAAGTGTCAGTTTACAGCCGCAAAATGTGTTTTATCTGGTGGAGTAAAGAAAGTTAATGCTTCATTTTGGCAGACAACTTCTGCTAATTCTTAGACAAAACCACTTTGGGTGCCTCTGCCGATCGAACCACCAATGTTTTTTTTTCTTTTTTGCCACACTCTTCTTACTTATTCATTATACCCACCTAAGAACCCCATAGAGGACCCAGTATGGGATGGAATGGGGCATAGAGAGCAACCACCCGGACCCTGGGTGGAGACAGGTTTTCTCCTAATTGCACCTAGAAGGTTGCATGTTTCCCATCTGTATGGGTGACAACAGTGTCAGCAGACATAAGTCTACTTTTATCATTCCTCTTTCCACTTTGGAACTTCTCTCCTTAGTTCTTACTTCCCCTTGTATTCAGTTTATCCTGTTTTTGTATTAATCTACTACACTATAAGGTTTCTCTTGCCTTCCTTTTTTCTTTTTTTGGTGGACACTCTGAACTATATCTGGGACCCCTGGCCAGCTCTTTTAGGATCCTGATGTTTGATTTCATTGTTAGAATGCAGTTTTGGTAGTCCTCCTAGGCTGGAAAAACCATGATCAATGATGGTCCAACATGGTGTTGCTACACCCTGAAAGACCTTGTTTTAAAGATAAAAAATGTATTTTCTATTAAATGACTATTTATTTGCTATAAGGTGCTGATTGTATTGTCTCTGCTAAAAAAAAAAAAAAATCTCAGAAGACTGTAACCTAAACCCATGTGCATACCAAAATACACTCTCCGCAATAATATTTTGATCTGGACACCTTTCCGGTCAAAAAGGCTGCAACAGCTGTTGGGAAAAACGGAGGATTGGGGGAGGGGGGGGGTGTCATTTTTGTTTCAGATTTTACATAAGAAAATTGACCCTATGAAGTAGAAAAATAATGAATTATGGTGGGCCTTGCTATTGCACGTCAAATCAAGGAGAATGGGTAGTTGTTAAAGCAGATCTTATAAATGTATGCTCATCTCTGAAAGCACCAGCATCAGGAACTAACATTTTTTTCTAAAGTCTGCATTAATGTTGCAACTTAATAAAACATTTGCACTTGTTGTGACAATTTGGATAACCTTCAACAGTTTCCAGGCAGCAGCTCCTTTAAGGCTCTGTTCACACTACTGCGACTTGGGATCCGAGGTTATAAAACAGACCCAATATAAAAATATAATTTCTTCATACATTTAGGCCAAATTTTGTTCTGCTACATGGCATTGGTAACAAAAAAAAATCCCAATAAGTGTTTACTAATTGGTTTGCATGAAAGTTAGCATCTGCAAGCTATGGTATATATATATATACCATATATATATGAATTTATGCAGCTATACTGTAATGGCGGTGATCAGCGACTTATAGTATGACTGTGATAGTGTGGTGGGCAACCTGGCGCCTCAGTGTACCTCAGGGAGGTACACTGACTGACACTGACATCGCTAGTGACACTAATACAGTGATCATAAATCATACTGTACACTGACACTCTACTAATGACACTGGCTTGGATGGGGTTAACATTTAGAAGCAATCAAGGGATGCCTAACAAGTGCAATGTGTGTAATGTGTGCTGCTTTTACTTACAGATCTGGCTGTTTTTAGCAGGGTGAAGAAACAACCAGATCGCTGATCTTTGTACAGAGCCCTGTGTGTATGTAAACACAGGACATTGTGCTGTGATTGGCTTCAGCTGATCAGCAGGTCTCAGCCATAAATCATTGGCCAGGACCAGTTGACAAAATCCCACTGTAGCCAGTGACAGTGTGGATTAGCAGGGGGCAGGCAGAACAGGCTGGATGATGTACTTGTACATGATTCAGCCTGCCTGTGCTGCCCGCCCGCAGTAAATATACTGTGGGCGGGCGGTAAGCAGTTACATAGCAAAACATTTCTACATTGTTTCTGTTGTCTAGAGCATTTCAGTTTTGCTTCACATGTAAAGAGGACCTTTAAGGCTAGGTTCACACTGCTGCGATGCCAGACATCGCATGTGATTCCCGCAGCATTGCTGTGCAGATCACATGCGATGTCTCTGCGAAGCGAATTCAGCCATACAAACTGTATGGCTGAATTTGCATCGCATTTGCACCAAACTCGTGCAGGACCTTTTTTTTTGTCTGCACCAGAATCGGACCGATTCCAGTCCGAATTTACAGTCCGCACTGCAATCTGCGAACCGATCTGGGGGTGTCATTAACTTTGTATTGATACTCTCAGCGGTTCGCATAGGGCAGTGTGAACCGCCGGCGATTCAGGTGCGATGTGGGAACCCGCACTGATTTAGCAGGATTTCCGCATCGCACCAGTGTGAACTGAGCCTTAGAGTCAATAATCATGAGTTTAATTACTTTTATTTTGTTTATAAGCCTTTGAATTGATTTCTTATGATTGGAAAGTCTTTACTTTACAAATAATTAAATCAGCCCCCCCCCCCCCCCTTTTACACTGCTGTCAAACAGGGTTTTCTAAATAAAGAACACAGCAGTATATTTTTACCTTCATACTCTCTCTAGTTAAAACTTAGGCCCGCAATAGACGGTTTGAATTTCAGCCAGTTCAGCAGGGACTGCCTGAGATTTAAACCATGTATAGGCAGGCTGATTGTACCCAAGTCGATCAATGGATCGACTTGGGTACAACCAGCCTGTCGGATTTTTACATGCGAATATTGCCAGTGGGTGGCTATGGCTGCTAGCAACAATGATTGTGTTCTCCCGGCAGGGACGGCTCCCCGTGGCCCCCCACCCCTGCCTGGAGAACACAATAGCTCCTTGGGAGGGATTCCCCCATCAACACTGACTGTGTTGATGGGGGAATCGAGAAATTTTCCTTCCTGCAACCCGTGGCTGCCGAAAATAAATTCATATCATCTATGGCTTATCTTAGGGTGCATCTAAAGAAAGAAGGGAGGCACAAGTCTCAGTCACTCCACTGAGTGCTTTTAGCTGTGTGTGTGTAATTTTTGACTTAAACTACTGATTTCTCCATGTGTAAATATGAAATATTCATGTGCAGTATTTGAAATCTACCTGCTAAAAATGTTTTTCAAAACATCTTAATTGCATCAGTTCAAACACATTAAATAAAAAAAATACAAAAATCTTGAAAACTATATCAATCTTGGGAGAAATGTTTCTGAATCTTGTGTGAGAACATTTATATATAGACCTGTATGAGTTTCCATTAAAATGTATTTAAAGCTAAAACGTTATTTTTGTTTTCGATAGGGGTTTAGAACCCCTGTCATGTTTTTTTTTCCAGAATGCATCCCCATTGGGGATATTTGTCGTTTTCATTTGCCTTGGCGACCCTTGTTGCCTGGACTGAAAGCAGAAAATCCAAAGCTTTGGGTTGTCAAAGGGGGCAGAAATAGATGAATTCTTCTAATAGGCGAATTCTTCTAATGGAGACACTTGTTTCAGTGACCGCTGTCTAGAGGGGCTTTTCCTTACTTTCGACAGATTTCCTTTCACTTCCTGTTATTTTGACAGGACAGGAAGTGAAGTGAAATTTACACAAATGCTCTAGAGCAGATGACAGGCAGAAATTACTTTTACTTAAACCAGTTCAGTCCTTGCACCTGTACACATCTTGGACCAGAGAAGTTGGAACCACTGTCAGGTTTGCAGTCTGAATCCTTATTAGTGAGATTTTCTGTCTCTAATTGCCCTTATCACCAGTTTCATCAGGAGTAAACATGAGGGTAAATCCAAAATTGTGAGTTGTCACCAGTACAATAATGGTGGAGAAATCTTCCATTGGGGACAACTGTTCCCTTGACAACTGTTTAGGAGGGGATTTCCCTTATGTTGGAAAGACATCCCCTCATTTCCTGTTTAGTCTACCGGAAAAGAAAGTAAGGGGGGTATCTTCTCAATGAGATGCAGATAGCAAAAAAAATAAATCTGGCAGCAGTTTAGATATTTTTACATTTTTATTCTTTCAAGGGCAGAAGCCCCCTAGGGGCGTGAGAGGTGATTTCCCACCATGTACACACCAAGGCTCTTAGAGTGGGGGCCATAGACTGACCAGTTTCAGGTGGCAAGGTCTGCGATATAGCTGGAGGAAAAGGTCTAATCTGCCCAGTAGAACCAGGTTTTGTGAAACTTCAATTCTCTATGATTTGCAGAGGCAAGGATATCTTGCATCTTCAATTCTTTATAATTTGCAGAAGCAAGAAAATCTTTGACACGCTGTACCAGCGTGTCAAAATTTTGAAGTCCGTTTCTTGTATAGAGCTGGATGTGGCAAAACGCACCATGCGTGTCTTTTGTTTTTCCAAAAAGCTGATACCCAAGCCAGACTCCCACTTCGCAATATCAGGTGGGTCTTCATGGTCCAGAAGGAGAGAAAAAAGCTTAAAGGTAAAGACAGGCCATGTCAAATCGGGGAGGATGAGGTACATATTTTTTCAAACTCTTGTCAAAGTTTTTGAGGGTGTATGCCCCTATGTATCCACTACATAGAATCCAATCAGCTTCCAGGTTTTTGTCAAAGCTTAATTGAACAAGAGGAAGTCAGAAGCTGATTGGCTACTGTGACGGGAGTCACTTTAGGCAGGGGGCCCGTTGAAACCAGAATCCCTTGGGGGAGGTTGGGAAACCCTTGTTTCAGCTCCCCATGCACCTCCTATGTCTAGGTCGCCCTGTGTCTCTAATAGGAATCCAGTCTGATTTGTACTAATCGGACTCACTGTACAACCACACTGGAATGTTGTGTGTGTGTATATATATATATTGTATATTATATTGTATATTGTC
Organism: Lithobates clamitans; assembly: GCA_037952925.1. Lineage (NCBI taxonomy): Eukaryota > Metazoa > Chordata > Amphibia > Anura > Ranidae > Lithobates > Lithobates clamitans. The sequence continues at coordinate 44,225 of JBBGZY010001472.1, forward strand.
TCATTTTGTTGTGTACTCTTTGCTGGGTCATTTGGGGTGTGGCTGTATTCCATTGTTCTATTGTGTCTGACTGCCTTAGGTATTATGGGATGTGTAAGTGTGTTTGCTGTGAGGAGGGAGGGGGGAGGGGATCAGCTCTCCCTGCTGATTGGACAGTCTACCCCGCCTGGAATGCAAAGGGGGGGGGGGCAAGTGTAATTATTGCTTTGTAACATTAATCCTGTACCTAAAGGGTGGGTCTAAGGAGTTTTGGGTGAACATGTTCTCAAATAAACTGAGAAAAGTGTTGCTGAAGTATACGCAGGTAGTATAAGCGTACCTTGACTGGTAAACCACAGAAAAAGTACAGGATTTTAGGAAGGAGTATAATTTTGACTTCTGTAATTTTGACAATCCACAGAATATGCAGTGACAGCCACTGAGCCATCACAGAGGTGAGTTTCGTTAGCATGGAGGAATAGTTAGCTCAATACAACGAGCCATAGATATCTGCGAGGTTAATACTTAAATATAAGATGGAATCAGTAGACGATGAGAAAGGGAAGGAGGTTTGTAAAGAGGTGAGGTCTAGCAAAGTGGGAATAAAATTAAGGGCTGTTTCCTAAACTAAAGATAGTGGCAAACTTGCCAGGATTTGCAATAGATTTGGAAGTGGTAACGTGAGGGGGTGTGATGAAAAGAAGGACATTATCGGCGAACAAGCTGAGCTTATGGTGATATTCCAACAACATCGATGTCTTTGATACCTTGGGAAAAGCATATTTATTGGGCTAGAGGCTCAATGAATAAGGCAAAAAAAAGGGGGGAGAGTGGGGACGGCCCTGTCTAATGCTGCAAGCTATTGGAAATAAACTGGACTTATATCCAGAATATTTAAGATAGGCATTAGGGTCGGAATAAAGGGAAGAAATCCAACAGAGAAAATGGGAACCAAACCCTACCGTCACAGTGGCTCTTTTTCATGGTTTTATATGTGGTCAAATGACTACAAAGCTCTATCTGCTCTGTGTAAATGTATGATTTATGCAAGGGAACTCTCTTCCCTGCCAACAACTATTATGGCAGTGGACTGAGACAGGTGCCACCATTGCTCTCTGTGATTCAGTTCTGTGGTTGGATCTCTACATTACACAGAGGAGACTGAACTCTACAGCCACGTGAAAACATGAAAAATAGGTATTTTCTTTGCAATCTCTGCAAAATATATGAAGTGTAATAGGGAACACAGAGGAGGCAGCACTGCACACAGGGTATGTTCAACCCTGGATGAGATCATTTATATCAAGTATATCAGCTTTCCGTGTAAAAAAAAACATTGGGATAGCAATACATTCACAGTAATGTAAAAGAAATAACAATTCAAGAGAAACAGAGACTTCTAAAATAACAATTTCATGCAAAAACAAATCAATTGCAGATCTATGCAATATTTAAGTTGATGAATTGCATTTTTGAATGACTTGTAACTAAATGTATGCAAAAAAAGTGGAAAAAAAAGGACAAGTCAAGTACTGTGTGGTCTACAATGATATGACAATAGTGGTGTTGATGTTTCCCATAATGTTACCTATTAAGGTGTTATGTGGACAGCTGCTTCAGAGCCTCTTCATCTGTCAGTCAAATGTTCTATTGTATCTGCAGGGACACTGTTGAGATGCTGCTGTTCTGTCTTTGTGTTATTTTCAAAGAGTGCAAATGAAGTCTAAGAAAGTACGTCATCCTCTGTAATCTGCATGCACAGGATTCACTTCATTTTAATGTTTATTTGCATGGCATGGGCAGTCTGTTTAAGAGCTACTTTGATGTCATTGTTTAAATGTATGAAATTTTCATTCGTTTTTACCATGATATCTATGTATTTCTCTAATCTGTTTTCATTGATTTACTGCGGGCAGGGTCTATTCTAAGTAGTGATGAGAGAATCCGTTTGCCCGAGCCAGGATCAGGCTGATTTGCAGCAGTCAGTTGTATGTACTAAACATACAGTACAGGCATACCCCACTTTTAAGTACACAATTGGTTTCTATGCAGAAGTGAGCCTGATTTTCCACTTTCCAGCTTTAGTAAATAAACCCCATTGTGTACTTAAAAGTGGGGTATGCCTGTATATATGCAGATACATGAATACATTCTTGGTTGATTACAGTTAATTTATTAAAAGAGTAGAATGCTGTGACTTTGCAATCTGAATTTGTACTCAATTTAGTAAATGAGGTGAAGTTTAGTGAGAACTTACTTTGCACAGCACACCCAATCATGTTAAAGGAATGCTCACACATAATTGGATGATTGAAGTCACCTCACTCCCTAAGAGGCTATATAAAAGAGTGGATCTCACTTTGCGCTCTCTGTTATACTTTGCTTTTCTAGGCACACTGTGGCCATCCCAATAAAACAAGTGGTCCACTGTGTGTATCTGGCAAAGCACCACAGAGTTTTCTCTGCTTATTGAGTGGAGAGCTGGTCGTGTGATTTTGACAGATTACATGACTGGGCTCTCCTATTGGCTTTTAAAAAAATATTTTTTGAACACTCATTAATTGTTAATACGCTCTGTCAGCTTCAGAGCCCTGAAACCAGCAAGCATAGAACTAGAACATATTTGTAAAGCACATTGCAATGCTTTATGAATGCATGGAGCTGGCATACTGCTGCATTTTAAACCGGCCTTTCAGTTACAGTAAGTGGAACTTCACTTTGCAAAGTGATCATGCTCTGCTGCTTTAGTAAATTAACAGCATTGCCTGGCAAACCCTACCCACAATTGAACTGGTAAAGGAATCCTTTGGATTCCTTACCAGTTTATTTCTGTGTTGGAGAACTGTTGGAGAGATCTGAAAATATGCAAAGGATTTATTTAACTGGTGTCTTGCTGAATCTGAAGCTTTCATCAATTTTAAAGGGTAAGGGCTTCCTGATGCATTGGTATTGAAGTGAACTGGTCAATGGGATCCTTTGCATCCCATGCTCCCTTCCCACACTATTTCAAATGTATGGGTACATGGCTTCATTATGAAATAAATGACCATATTGGACTATGTGAAGAATGGAACAGAGAAGGGATATATAGGTTATCTGGAAATGGATCACAGGAACCTCATTAACTGTTCAGTTTAATGATGGTGGATTGGAGAATATTTTGACATGCCAAATGGATTGTTGGGCTGGATTGGCAGTGCAGCAAATACTTAGAGAACTGCTTACTGCTGGTGCTGACATATTGGGAGGTAACAGAATTCCCTAGCATGCACTATACCTTTAGCAAAGCACGGTTAAAGTGTATGTAAAGCCCAAACTTTTTGTTTGACTTTAGATTGCTGTCGTTGTTCCAGCTAGACATATTCACCCCTCTAAGTGTTCTGGTGACTATTGTCCCCAACACAGAAAGTACAGTAATAAAAATCCAGAATTGTATAGTTGACCCCAGAATAATAGGTGAGGATAAATCTTTCAATGACTACACATGTTCCAAAGACAACTGTCTAAGGGACAAATTAACTTCACTACATAGAGGTTTCCTCGCAGTTCTTGTTGCATCTCGGGGACAGAAAGTGAAGAGAAATCTTACAGTGAGACACAAGCAGCAAAAAGTAACCTGGCAGGGGTTTTACCCTTCCCCTACTCTTCAAAACTGGAAAAAAAGTTTTGTCTATTTATACAGTTTAACATTACTAGATAAAGCCAACATGGGCAGTACAGTGGCTAAGTGGTTAGCACTTCTGCCTAGCAGCACTATGGTTCCTGATTTGAATCGCAGCTATGGCACTATCTGCAAGGAGTTCTCCCTGTGCCTGTGCAGGTTTGCTGTGGGTACTCCACATTCCTCCCACAGACATGTTGCTATGTTAATTGGATCCTGTCTAAATTGGCCCTAGTATGTGTATGAATGTGATTTATGGACCTTAGATTGTAAGCTCCTAAGCTCCTTGAGGGCAGGAACTGATCTGGATACACTGTATATGTAAAGCCCTGTGTAAATATATTTTAAAATATATAATTATTTTAAAATATAATTACTTGTAATAATTAAGTAAATGTTCTGAAAAGTTCTGGGTTGCAATTTAGTATTTTAGTACTTATTAAGAGTTGGAGCTCCTAAGTTTGCACAACCCATTCTTAGTGAATAATGAAGAAAACACTAAACCTGGAACCCCATACCAGTGGCTCAGAGGATGGTGAAAGAGACAGACTGAGAGGGTACACAGAAGTGTGTGACATTGAGTCGTGCTATGGAGTGTTGTCAGCAGGAACAGGTTTTACCAAGCTGTTTTAAGTTGGGAAAGTCAGTCCCTTTTTGTGACCCCATTTGAGGGTTTTTACCTGCTTCCATGGAAAGGAGTAAGATAGCAAGATATGGTCATGATATTTTATAGCTACCTGTGCCAAGATGTATTGCTGGATACTGTATGTGCTCATGGCGAAATGCTCCTATTAAGAAGAGCTTCCAAACAATGTGAGTATTGACATTGTCTCATTACTCTTGAATAGAGTTAGTGGTAGTCTGGCAGTGAACTCTTCTTTTTCCAAATCTTTGGTGATCAATGGCACTAAACATCTCCTACTCAAGTCATTTGTGGTCAGGTACAGTAAATCCCTGCAAATCACTATTGTTCAGTGGTAGTAAAACACCCCTCCAATCATTGATAGTTAGTGGCAGTGAATCATTGGCGGTCAGTGGCAATTCGCTAAGCATTGGTGCTCAGTGGACACTTAGCTGGCAGATTTCTGTGTCATGTGCTGCTACCTCAGTCTGTTTCCTTCTGATATGAAGACCACTGGAACTATGCAGACACTGTCAGGCTAGAGATCTCTCCACCCAACAGCACTGGTATAGTTCTAGCTCCATGTGTTGGAACAAGTGCTCTAACACCTGAGGTTTTGTTTAACCACTTTGCCTCTCACACCTGTTCACCCCCTATGGACCAGAGCAAATTTTACATTTCTGCTATGGCCCTGTTTATTCTGCAATTACTTTTTCATTATTTACGATAACAATGTAATACCTCTATTACATTTCCTTAAACCTCTATGGGATTTTGAAGGCAACCAAACCAAATAACAATCATTATAATTCATTTAAATTTACATCTTTATTGTTCAAAAATTTCTTAAAAGGGTACAACAACCATTGTTTGTAAAATCACAAAACAGCCATAAACAGCCATAAAATGACTTATCAGTTGACATTACAAACATGCATGCTGAGTGGTGCTCCCCAACACCATTAGTCTTGCTATAGTCTTCCCATCTGAAGCTTGCTCAATGGAGTCGGGTATCCAACGAGTTTCTAATTTTAAGATCAGTCTCTTCTTCGGCGATATCTACAATATCATCCTTCAAAAGTAAGAGACTGCTTTTAAGATTTTTTTTGAACATTAAAGATGTAAACGTTAATGAATTATGATGAGCGTTATTTGGGTTGGTTGCCTTTAAAATTCCATAGAAGTTTAATGAAATATAATGTTTGCAAATAGATGGTGGCAACCTTTTCCCATAACAGATAGAATATACAATACAAGGTAACACTTATATTGCTTTTTTAAGGACAAACAAGGCTTTCTTTTCAAGATTGTTTTGTAACAAGCCTTAGACAAAACTAAACAAAATATACACTTTCTTTTTTTATGAGCAGTGTTATTTTAAAAATAAATAGTGTTACTGCACATAAAACGTGTGCATTGTATTTTGTACTTTGTCCTCTTTAAAATTACTCCAAAATTATGGTTTGGTACAAAGCATTGCACAGTTGTTTACAAATGTTGCCCTTTTTAAAATGGGAAATGTGTAAATATATGTTAAATGTGTAAACTATCAACAAACAAAAGCAAACAAAAGTTTAAATATTAATAGTTTTTAAAATAGAAAAAAAAAATCTGCATGTAAATATTAGGTAAAGGAAAAGGGACACTAGAGTTAAAAAGTTAATTGGTTAGTTAATCGATTAGAGTAAACTAAGGGTTAATAAGGGGTTAACATAAGAACATTTTACTTGTCGGTTTGCTTTAACCTCCCTGGCGGTATGATTATTTCGGATTTTAGGTGCTGAAAGCGGTACCATTATTTTGCATGGAAATTTGGCGTTTTAAATTGTAGGTCTGTAAATCTTAACAATAACACACTTAAATCTGTCCAAACCAGTGTCTAGTAGATATCCCGGGTATGATAAAGTTTGAAACACAAAAACATAAATTATAATATAATAAATAAAAATAAATAATTAAAAAAAAAAAAAAAAAAAAAAGTAATAAAATACATTTCCCCACGATTCACTATCGCTCAATTCTGCAAGTGTTCTAATTTACTATCGCTGTTTTCTAGCTGGTCTAAAGCCACTTTTGACGTAAAGGGACACTTTTTGGTTGCTATGGACAATCTCCAGTTTCCAGGCAGAAAGAACAGTGTATATCACATAAAACTGCATGCAGGGCATGGGCCAAAGCACTGGGGACAAAAGGGATGTGAAATCATTTCATACAGTACTGTAATCTGTAAGATTACAGTACTGTATGTGTTATGGTTTTTACTGTTTTTTGAATTTGCCGCCAGGCTCCGCCCCCGTGCGTCGCGCCGCTCGCAGGGAACGGAGCCCGGCACGGAGAGGCTTCGGAGGAGGACGGAGCCCTCGGACACTGCGGGGGACATCGCAGGATCCCGGGGACAAGGTAAGTAACGCCGCCCCAGGATCTTGCAATGCGATCCCGAGTGTGGCTCGGGGTTACCGCTAATGGGACTGAATTTTAACCCCGAGCCACACTCGGGAAAACCGCCAGGGAGGTTAACTGACATTATCTGCAGATCAAAGTTCATCCTTAGATCTGCAGATGAATGACCAGAATGATACAAAAGTAACAATATATTACATTGTATCTTTGTATAATCACATCCGGAGCAGTGTTATTTATAAACACTAATTCAGACTGCTTTTTTTGACAGCTACAACTGCAACACCTTCTCTGAGTATACAATAATGCCAGCTTTGATTAATCAAAGCTGACAATTACTATAACTAGGAGGGGGGTCCCAGACGCAGGGCAGAGAGACTGAACATGTTACACATGTCCTGTATACAATGATAAAGCTTTCTTGGGTATGAGGTCTGCAACTAGTTAAATCCTAGGAGAGTTCTGCAGGATCCGGGACATTTGGGGGTGGGGGCAATCTGCCTATTTTTTTTCTCATAACATTGTAACATTAGACACTTGTTGGCCATCAAATGTGGGTAGTGCGAGCATTGGCATTGTGTTTTGCTTCTGCCATGGGTTTAAGAACCATTTTCGGAGGGTCTAAGAATTTGGTCCATGCATTGCTTTTATTACTATTTACATACAAATGTTGAATGAACTGTGATCGCATGGTGAACACATGGCAAAATAATCTTTTCCCTGAAAGAATGCGCCATTTAAATTGCTTCTGATTGTCTGATGCTAATGTACAGTTAACTCACCTAGATGGTCTTACTGATGGGGAGCTATTTCACTGTGGCAATAGGTCTCTGCACTTTGGTTACAGTTATAAAGGGCCCTTTTTGCTTGGGCTTTACAATCATTTCTGATTGAAAGGTCTATGCATCTCTGTGGGCAAGCATACAGAAACATACTCGTGTCTGTTTATACCTGCCCACCTCTGAGTCTGTCCAGGTCCGAAAAATAAAACTGAAAAGGACTATGTCCTATGCCATTTTCCTGGGCCTCAACATAAAAGATTAGAGGTAGTCCGATGTAAACAGGCACCATAGTCCATTTACATCTGGCCTCACACAGAGCTAGCACAGGTCCACCTGTGTCCAACAGACACAAACCAAATTGGCATGGATGTCAAAAAACATCCATCTTGTTCAGCTTAGATTCAGCAGGAAATGTGCTCATGGATCTCCTGCTGATTGGAGCAGACCCCACTATGTGTGAAAGAGTTCTAAAGGACAATTGTGTCCTAGACCTTATCTTTAACAATGTTTAAAGCTAAGTACACTCATATCGAAAATTGGCTGGTTCAGCAGGAATCCACAAACTTTCAGTACATGTGTATAATTGTCAGTTTAACAGAAGGTGGTCCAATCACTGGCTTTTGTAAAATGGTTCAACTGGAAAACCAGCATCCGATCAGCACTTACAGCCAATGGCTGCAAGCAATGACCAGTGTATTCTGGCGGGGGGGAGTCCCTTTGTCAGAATACAATAGAACAACAGGAGAGAGTCAGCATCACATGATGATGCGGGGATCTGTCAGGTTTTTTTTCAACTCGCTGGTGTGTGTGTACCCAGCTTAACACTACAACACACTTCTATCTACTGATAACATTTCCTGAACTATAATATTAACATTTGTGATTCACTTGGGTAAGTTGTATTTTTCTGTTGTATTTGCTGACAGTTGTGGTGGCAGTTGTGTACACAGATAAAGTGAACAGCTATGACCTCAGTTCATAGGCCAGTCTAAAGTAGTGACTGTTGAAAGTCTGTTTAAGGGCTGCGTTGGAGGTTACATGAGTGTCTTGTGTCACAAGGGAGGACATTTCACAGCAAGGGTGCAACGCAGAAAAGATTCTGGATTCTTGAGTGAGATGAGCTGATCAAAGGGGCCAAGATAAGTAATTGCTCTGAAGAACACAGATTCCATATGGGGTAGAATTAAAAGTAAAAAGAGAAGATACATTATTAGGGTCTGGAAACTGAAGGTGAAACCAAAATAAAAACAAACCACATTTTATATATTGCAGCTTATTGGTCCTTAAATAAAGAACCTGCATTCATTTTTTTTCAGTTTTTTTTCTTTACGTTTACCTGGTAATCCCATAAATAACACACTTCCTGTCCTATGGTGACTACATTCATTCACTGTATGTATGAAGGGAACTGTGGTTGTCACCCAAGCTGCACATAGCCATCTCCATTACATGGGGGTGAGGGATTGGTAGTTTACAGAAGAAAGATAACATAGTTTCTTGCTTCCAGTTCAGCTAACAGGAATTATTGTGGACACTGGATTTCTGGCAAGATCAGCAGGTATTTTCTGCATTTTCTGAAACTGTTCTCAGCCTGAAAAATTCAAATAAACGCAGCCACCACACCTAAATACTGATAAGCCACAATATATTATATTTTTTTCTTGGACCTGTTGGTTGTTTGTAACACATGCTGTGTAATCCCTTCAAAATTGTAAGTGTGATTTTATAATTTTATTAAAATCCTGGTGAAATACTACGCTATGTGGATTTTCCTTCGTACTTTAACTTCCGCAATGGAGTCTTGGCTTAGGAGATCATGGAACCTTTGCATGCGAGATTGTGGTGTATGGCTGCTATGCAGCAAGGTGTCCGATGGTCTCCTTGTGGGATCAGAGCAGCTGGTAAGGCGCTCATTTAATCGCTTGTGGTGATTCCTTTTAGGAACACTTTTTCTTTGGTGTTGCAAGTTTTCATCATTCCTTCACGGCAAAGAAAGAGGAACTATTCATGTTTAGAAAACCTGAGCACTTTTTTTTTGTAATAGAGTTTTTTGCACAGTGTTTGCACATTTTATATGGACTTTATTTGCACAGATATGTCAATTTAGAATGAGTTCATCATATGTTTAATTAACTTTTATTGGGTCTCTTATGTGATTTATTATCTTTTTAGGTAGCACAAATGATAGCACACTTTTAATTATTGTGTGGTTGGAGGGTATTATATTTTTTGTTCTGAAATTTCTATAGCCTTTAAGATTCAAGCTAATACCACATTGGACTAGATCTAGATCACTAAATTGGATTCTGCATAGAAAAGTCAGGTACGATATTGCTAGGAAAAGCAGGGAGGCGCAAATAGGAAGAAAGATGTAAGAGACTACTTGTAGCTTTCATGACAGACTGTAGTGAGACTAACATGTTAAGATGAAGGGTAATGATTAGTGTTCTACAACAATGTAGCTTTGAATTGCTGGAGTGTGAGCAAATATGTTAGTTGTTAGTTCTCTTGTGTGAGAAACAGACTTGAAAGTGTATGTAAACCCTAACAATTAAAGGAGTTCTATTGTCACAGCATTCACTTTTATTTTATAACATCAGCATTATAATAGCAATACAAACAATAGTTATTTTTGATTATCCAATGTAAGCTTACTTGAAAAATCTCCTTTCATGCTGTGAGTTCTGCCTCTTATCTGGCCACTGTTTTCCACAACTTCCTGGATTCCCTTTGCTGCACCTCCTCAATTGTTTACTTTACAATTTCTAAGGACTACATATCCCATGGAACCTTGTTGCCTGTAAGCTGTGATTTCTGTACTGACTCCGCCTCCGCCTCCTTTCAACACCTCTGTAGTTCAGGAGGCAAGCTGTCATGTGACATGACAGTGCTTACACATAGGGCATAGTGAATACGTATCACAGAATTCAGGGACATAAATATGTGGGATTCTTCACAAAGTAAGTTTACAAACGTCAATGTCATTCATGTTACATGGTTACATAGTTACATAGTAGGTGAGGTTGTGTGTGATTATGTGTCAGTATTACATTACATATCCCTGTATGTTGTGGTCATTCAGGTGATTATCTAATAGTTTCTTGAAGCTATCAATGCTCCCCGCTGAGACCACCGCCTGTGGAAGGGAATTCCACATCCTTGCCGCTCTTACAGTAAAGAACCCTCTACGTAGTTTAAGGTTAAACCTCTTTTCTTCTAATTGTAATGAGTGGCCACGTGTCTTATTAAACTCTCTTCTGCAAAAAAGTTTTATCCCTATTGTGGGGTCACCAGTACAGTATTTGTAAATTGAAATCATATCCCCTCTCAAGCACATTTTTCAAAGTGCACAGTCTATTTGCCTTTAGTAAATCAACCCCATAAAGTTGGCTGGCAGAATAGCACATTCAATACTGGACATAATAAAGCTGGCCACACAATAATAGATTTTCGAACAAGCGTGCGTACAAATATTTGTAAGAAATACATTTGATTATATGATGAATGCTGTTTGAAAGTACTTCAGAAAACATTTTCTTTTAACGTTTGCTTTTCCCAAACAAAAAAATTCAATGTTAGAAATTAATTTGTTTGAGAAAATTTTTCCATCCTTCTCCTTTGAATTTTCTCCTCACTGCAGTCAAAAATGAACTTTGATTCAACCCCACTTTCGAATTAGAAAATTGAATGATCATTCTTAAAAAGAATTCTACTGTTGTAAGGCCAGCTTAGGTTTAAAACAGTGCGAGTACACCCAGAAAGATATGGCTGCAAGGAATACATTGACGCCAGACACATACCAGGAGGCCAGGACCTTCTTCACTACAGCAGGTAGCTAAGTTCTGCTGTTATGTATCCCACATAAGAAGAACAATGAACATGTCGGCCAACAGTGTTCTAATACTATGAGCAGCAACCAAGGTAATAAACACATGTGTATGTAAAGCACTCTGGAAGAACTCAGTCAGGCCAAGTATTTCACACACATTAGGATAGAAGATTTGTGTAACAGAACAGCCCAGCCACAGCCTAAGTTGAACTGCAGATGGCTCAGCTTGTTTTTTTGGCCTCCTATGATTTTGTTATTGGGCGGTGTGTCAAATTGCGCATTGATGCTGTTTTTTAGTCCCTAATAACAAGTCTGCCTATGAACAGCTCCATTCTCAACTGGTAAAACAGTGCAACACAGAGCTGGGAAGCAGCACAGAGGGAGAAAAACATATTACTACTGGACACAGGTCACATCCAAGGAAACACTGACCAAATAAAACATTTACCGGTACCAGAAGAACCTCTTTAATAACCGACACTGAACTGTAATGGCATGATCCACAGTTCATCTGCAAGGTCGAACAAAGGACACACTACTTTGTGAAGGAAGCTTTCCAGTGTGATGTAGATCATAAAGTCACTCTGTTAAAAAAAAGTAATCAAACTGATTTCCTGCAAAGAGATTAAATACTTATGTCTTCTAGCCATGCCATTGATGAAGATGAATGGTCAAGTGAAGCCCCTTGAGATGCTGATTCCTCTGTGACTGTTGAGATCCTGTGCCTCTTGTTGTCCTCAGTGATTCCTTTTTTCATGGCAGCATGTATGCCGCACTTTAAAGTGGACTTCTCAGTAAGTCTACCTGAATAAATTCTTAACATGTTATAGTATATTTACATAAAGTGTAAACACGCAACAGTAAAATCAGTCTGTATATGCAGTAAAGCATATACAGACTTGTTATACTCACTGTTGAACCTAAAGGGTTAATCCTCTGCATTATGTAAAAAGACTGTTTGATCCTGTCTGCTCTGACCCTCCCTTTTTTACACAATCCCCAATCGATCTCCTGATAAGACAGAGCCTTTGGAGTCACTCTGCACATACTCAATTTGGTGTTTATTGCTAGAGAGTTTTTTTTTCTTTTGGGAAGGTGTATGTGATCGGCACAGGGCCAATCAGCACTATCCAGAGAGAGCTTCAGGGGTCCTGCAGCCTCATAGGACAGTCGGAGTGGAATGAAAACTCCTCCTACAAGCTAACCAGACACTGATAGAAATCACAAGACTGCTATATACTGCTGATGAAAAAGGTATTTAGCAGTTTATATTTACTAAACAATTGCATTTCCATGTTCTGTGTACTGTGGGAGACCAGGTATAGTGAATGCAGGATCCTGGGTTTAGTAACACTTTAACATGTATAGTATGATTAAAAAGAAGCTGTACTTTTCATCATTGAGAAGCAGTCTTTGGGCTCCAAGCAAATAACTGTGCCTATGCTGAAAAATACAGTACAGTAGAATGATGCTATCAGCCTGCTGCAAGCAGGAGAACACCTTTCCTTAGTCTCTCACCCAGTGATTAGACTGTAACCCGCTGGCTTTTGACATCTTTTCAATTAGGTTACTGGCTCTGAAGGCATCAGGCCCGATTCTCTGACTTACTGCTGATTGACTCGAGTGCCTGCAGTACTGGATAAATTAGGGTCCACGGAGTAAAGTAGAAGCCATAATTGCTGCTGAAGTGAGCATTCTGCTCTCTCCTCCCTCCAATGACTATGAGTGGAAGAGAACCCGCTGAGAACAGACCTCCTTCTCAGTATGGGCACTCACGAAGGAAGGAAAACAGACTGCCCTTTTTCCTGTTTCCACTTGTCACGTGACCTATCACATGACCAGGTATGGGAACAAGGAAAAGTTGCTTTCATTCCTGAGCAGGTACTGAGCTGAGAAGGTCCTAAATGCAATTACATTAGGGTAAAAGGAGCAACTCCCCAGAGCTTCCTTCTCCCCTTTAAAGTCCCAAAGAGCACTTTAGCCACCCTACCTCCCTCAGAGCCCTTCAGTCTGGCAATGTTTTAACATGGTAGCTCCCTGAGTAAACTTTGTGTTGCATTGTAAATTAAAGCAGGCCTAAACCCAAGAAAGGTAAATATGTTCCCCCCCCCCACTTTTTTGCAATAGACTCCCTCCCAAACCCAGTAGCATACTGGTTCTCCGGTTCTTCTCTGTCTAGTTGCTGCTGGGGATAGATCATCTGTAGGCCAGAAGCCTAGATTGGGTGACCAGGCGGAGGTAGGCAATAATTGCCTTTAGAGCACACAAGACCTGGAGAGAAAAGCAATGGGGGGAGAACTTTTTGATGGGGATAGGAAACCTAGACCGTAATAACCCTACAGAGGTTCTGATCCTTCTTCATCTTACTGAAAAAATGTTTGGTTGTCTGTACCTACAGTGGGAATAGCAAGCAACCCTTTCACATCCTGTCCAAAACTAAAAAGAAAGTTTTGCTGTGAGCAAGGCTTTAACCCTGACGCTGCCAAATGTATGGTACTTTATCTAATATGCATTTAACCAGACACTGATAGAATTTACAAGACTGCTATATACTGCTGATGAGAAAAGATATTTAGCAGTTAATATTTGCTAAAATAATTGCATTTCCATGTTCTGTGTACTGTGGGAGACCAGATATAGTGAATGCAAGGTTCTGGGTTTAGTAACACTTTAAGCAGTAGTTCTGCATAAAAATAAGAGCCCATGCTACCTCCAATACTGCATTCTACCTGTTTTTTTTTTTTACTAATAATTATGAGGGGAAAGGGGTGGAGCTTGTACAAAAGAGTGTCACCTTACTGGTGTGCCTAAGTAGCATGAGACCCCGTAACCTGGACCTGTTTAGTATCAGAGTGAAAAAGGCAGTAATGTTTAGTAAGCTGTAGTAGTATGGCATCACCTTTTATGTAATCCATCCATGCTAAACTGCAAAAATCGATACAGTATTGGCTACCCTTAATTTGTTCTAACCATTCTGTATCCTATCCAAAACTAAAATTATAACTTTAAATGAGTTATATTGAAGTATATTCCTAATACTTTCTTTGTATCCCTTTGTGGGCTTTTGTTCAGTGGGATAGTAATATATGACATATGCGCCTTACCCACAGAATGCATTACTGCAAAGAGAGACTGCTCTTTTACGAGAAAGGGATTATCCTTGTCCCAGACTAAAGGGAGAGGCTGCAATACTCAGCATTTTCGGCTCAGCACAATAACAACGCCTGTCACTTCACAAATTGAAATGAATTGTTTATTTGACATTTATGGGCGTGTTTTTTGGTGAAAACTCAGTTCTACCAAACAAGTGATAGGTGAGTTCTTCTCAGTCTTTGTTTCTCTTGCGGGATCCATCCTACGTTAACCCCTTCAGTCCTGGAAGAATGTTTAGACTGCTGTATCCCTTGTTCTCCGTGTGTCACTTATTTTGTTGTAGCCATTCAGTAACTTTTGTAAAGGTGTGAGATGACTCAACGGCCTACAGTGGGCTGTGTCTTCCCAAAATATAGCAAGCTATAGCAAACTGGGAACAATTGTTTTCAACACCAGTTAGGTTTCATCTGTCAAATTCATCAGAAAATTTAACAATTTTTTATTTTGGTTTTAGTTGTTGTAAATAAGCCCCAATGTATGATTATTTGTAGATGTTTACTAGACAAAACTTGAACAAGCATGTTACTTTGAAGTAAATCTGTGCTTACAGGCTTGCTTTGGATGTCTGCCCCTCCCCACTCACCTTTCCATCACACCCCCACCCCCCGCCACTCTGTTAAAGGCTCGTGATCAGAAAATCGCACAAAAAATACCGCTTTTTGAAACGATCAAACAATAATCTGATCGTTAGTACACAGCTGTCATCCAAAATTTTCCCGAAGGGACAAACACGAAAAAATAAACTTTCTTGAACGATACCAGATCATACGATTTTCATTTAATCAGTACAGTTTTTATTCAAAAACACAATACAAATACAATACAATACATCACTTCCAAATTTTTATTCTGTCCTACGAGAATATTTGTCCTTTAGTAACCTATTTGATTTTGAAATGGAGACTAGCATGCAAAAAAAAATACAGACGATCATTCATACGAAAATCTCATTCTGTGTAAACTAGGCTTTAGCCACTAAGAATTAAGAAATTAGTTGATAATTTGGGATATGGAGGGCTATGTAGTTAACACCCCATGTTCTCATGTAACAGTCTTGATGATTTGATTATGGCTGACACATGTGGTGGGGATAGTTCTCAGCCCTGACTAGAGCAACTCAGAACTTCCTTTTGTTGGCTGAATTAAGAAGCAGGAGATCAAAGGAAAGGTGGGTATGTGAGACTGGGGAGGGGGCATTAAAGTGAACCTGTATGTCCCTGAATAAGCATTACACAGGTTTGCTTTTTAAAAAGAATACTCATATGAAGTAAATTACTTCATCTAACGTAATAAAGATGGATACTGGACACACTGAAAAATTTGTGTCCTTGTGGTTTGGGGGTAAGTAATAAAGCACCTTTGGAAAATTTTGTTTGCACCAGGTAAGATGAGCTGCATTGATCTGCTTTGAACAACACAGGTGCAGTGCAAAGGCACACGGAAAACAATTGTTCTCTATGTGCCCTGTTAATACCATACATGTGTGTTTTTGTGCGTTGCATAAAAATGCAGCTGGTCTGCTTTTTTATGCAGCGCAATTGTACAGTACATCAACACATTTCAACAAATAACTGGGCACTGCATAACTTGCACAGACCTGAATGCACGTAGGCTGGTGTGATTTGGCTCTAAAGGCCCGTACACTTGATCAGACTTTCCAACGGGAAATGTTGGATGTGAGGTTGTTGGTGGACAAGCCGACCGTGTGTATGCTCCATCGGACAATTGTTGTTGGACTTTCCGCCAACAAATGTTGGATAGCATGTTTTCAAATTTTCCGCCAAAAAATGTGTGTTGTCGGACTTTCCGATCGTGTGTACACAAGTCTGTCGGACAAAAGGCCAAAGTACAAACACGCATGCTCGGAAGCAGAAGCAGTTGGTCTTGTAAACTAGTGTTTGTAATGGAGAATGAACATTTGTGACGTGGCAAATTATGAAATCTCCAAATGCAGCGTACAATTCTTTTCTTCCTTAATGGAATAATAATGAAGTTGCTTTGCTGGTGATACTTATGGAGTTATTGCAAACTAATTTTCAAAGGTTTTTTTTTCCTAGTGATATCAAGAATAATATTATTATGTTTTTTTTTATTTGTGCAAGTTACCACAACACCATTATCCCGTAGTTTTTAAGAACAAAAATACAACTATGTTGGTGTCCCTTGTCAATTTTACATTGTATTTTTTAAAATGTAACTGCCTACTCCCAAACTGTCATTTGAAGTAAAACACATAGCCAAGTATTATTCTCCACAATATTTTTTATAGTGCATTAAAAAAAGAAAACAAATAAAATTAGACATGCTATCTGCCAATAGAACTTAACCAAAAAGTGCATTCTATGCATCCAAAAATATAGAAAATATACCAAATCAAATCATTATTCAACCAAAAAAAAAAATAATGTCAAAGCAATAACTCTGAGGCCAATAATAAATAACACGTTATCTCCTCCGATTCCGCAACATGTCTGATTGACGAACGACCGTTCAGAAACTGAAAAGCGCTAAATGAAAAACGCGAAAAGAAAAGCGTGAATCAACACTCACCAAACTTCTACTAACACGAAATTAGCAGAAGGAGCCCAAAGGGTGGCGCAACAGAGCTGAAAAACCACATAGTACGCCTAGTACGTCACTACGTTCATAATTGTTGGCCAACATTTGTGTGACCGTGTGTATGCAAGACAAGTTTGAGCCAACGCCCTTCGAACAAAATTCCACGGTTTTGTTGGCGGAAAGTCGGATCGTGTGTATGAGACATTAGAGTATTAAAAAAAAAAAATACTAACTAAGTAGATTGCATAAGCATAAGTGGGAGAAGGAAGTATTTCCCATGATGGGAATTAGTGTCCCTAGTGCCAATGCTTAGGTCACTGGGATAAGGAAGGGGGCAGCACAAGCCTCAAATTGTATAAGTTGGGACACCTAATACCTAATATTATCTATTTCTTCTATCCGTCTTTGAACTTTCATGATGAATTCAGCTCAAGAACTGTTGGGAAATGGAATGCAGGGGATGTTGGGAGGAGTTTGAATGCAAAAATTGAAATAATCTCTCTTGTTTGGTAATCTGCATAGTTAAATAGTAGTTCTGCATAGAAATCAGACCCTATGCTACCTCCAATAATGCAATCTACCAGATTAATAAATATTTTTTTACTAATAATTATGTGACCCCTTAACTGGACCTGTAAAATATCACAGTGAAAAGGACAGTGATGTTTAGTAACCTATAGCACAACGACATTGCCATTTATTTAACCCACGCATGCTGAGCTGCAAAAATTAATAAGTTGTTTCAAAACTAAAATGATAACTTTAACTACATGGCCATGTACACAATGGATGGGACAAGTTTTTTCTACTCTATTTAAAAAGTTGCAATTACTGTTTTCTGATTGATCAGAATGTGAGGAGCCTCCAGATCAAGTGCTTACTAAATTACTGAAAAAGTACATATGCATGGTCTAGGAAAAATAGCTTTTTATCTTAGTTGAACTAGGAGCTTTTGTTTATCTTTTCCTGTAAATTAGGACCTTCATGTAAAATTGTCCCCATTAATAGAGTATTAATGGCAAACAGTCTCTGCTTCTCATTTCAGGCGCAGGTAGGTCCTTCCCTGGCTCAATGTTTTCTATTCTCTTATCAGGTGATCAGTCAGTGTTATCTTTAAAACATGGCCTGCTCTTGGGTCTCGAGGACAGTTTTAAAAAGTCATTGAGTTAATGCAGAGCTAGGCAGTAACCCCAGGTCACCACTGAGATAATGATCTAAACCTGGTGTTTCCAAGATGTTCCCCTTACCAACTTTGCTGTAATGGAATAACAAGATGATTATCTCATCCCTTGACATCTAGAATAATATTTGCAATATCACATTGGGAGCTGCATTGTATAGGTTATAAAGATGTGTGCCATTTAGCTTTGCACATTAGATACAGCTCATCCCCCAAGAGGCAAAAAGAAGTCTCTTTAGTTCTCTTTCCAGGAAAAATTTAATTCTTGGTCCAAGATGGCTTAATCTTTTCTGTCATCTGATTTTTTTTAGGTAATGATCATATTCAGTAATATGTACTAACCATAGCATACACGCTTTTATGTGCAAGTTATAGCCATGATCTAACTAGTATACCCTTCCTAGGTGTTTCCCTGATTTCAATAAAAAGAAATAAACTTTAAGTACTGTATTTTGCTAATCCAATTTTGTAATAAATCTACAGTACACATAAATGGTCCTTAGGAAGCTATAATTTGAATGTTTCTGTACCTAAACTATATCTAAACCCAATTTATAAAATGTCATATAAACTTTAACATCTAATGTCAAAACTCACCAGAGTGTGGTTGTAAATGGGGTTTACTCAGAACAGAGAGCAGTCACTCGTGGGGTACCACAAGGCTCTGTACTAGGTCCTGTTCTATTTAATCTATATGTAAGAGATATAACTAAAGGTTTGTTGGACAAGGTATGTCTTTTTGCTGAGGACACAAAGGTGTGATATCCCTGGAGGTGTCTGTAACGTAGAAAATTATTTGACATTGCTGGAAGATTGGTCAAAGCAGTGGAGACTGCAGTTCAATAATTCTAAATGTAAAATAATGCACCTAGGGAAAAAGAATCCCCTGAGAGAGTACACCATTGGGGTACAGTGTTAGCCAGCACTACAGAAGAAAGAAGAAAAAAATGGGGGTGTTTATTTCAGATGATTGCAAAATGAGAAAACAGTGTGACCAGGCAGTGGGGAAAGCAAATAAAATACTAGGATGTATTATTACAGGGATCACTACACCAGGAGGAAGGAGGTCCTGATTCCCCTTTATAGATCTTTAGTGAGACCTCATTTAGAATACTGTGTCCAGTTCTGGAGACCTCACTTACAAAAAGATATTGATAAGATAGAACGAGTTCAGAGACAGGTAACAAAAATGGTGAAAGGTCTGGGGGATAAAACATATTGAGAGCAACTTCAGGAACCTAATATGTACTGTCTGGAGGAAAGAAGGGAAAGGGGAGACGTGATTGAAACCTTTAAATACATCAAGGGGGTGAATAAGGTTCAGGAAGGCAGACTTTTCAATATGAAACCAAAATCAAGAACACGGGGACATGACCTCAAACTAACTGGATGAAAGTTCAAATCTAATCTTAGAAAGTATTATTTTACTGAAAGGTTGGTTGATGATTGGAATAAACTACCAACAGAGGTAGTGAGACAGTCAACAGTAAATGGCTTCATACATGCTTGGGATAAACATAAATCTATAGTCAGACAATGAGGTTAATGAAAAAAAAAATTAAAAAATGGGCAGACTCGATGGACTACTCAGTCTTTTCTGCCATCACTTTTCTATGTTTCTAAATAATGCTTGTTGATCCTGCCATGAAGTTACTTGTTCAAGCACTTCCTGGTATTCGTTGCCAACTCTGTGTCCCAGTCCCCCGGTTGCTTTTGCATTGTCACTTTGTCACATGGGCTGCGGATGGAGACTGCAGCGGGACATTTCATTATACATTATACAAGGTCCATTGTTTCCACATTCCCAAACCCAGCTTGAGAAATACCATGCAGCCATCGCTGGAGTATATGTATGTTTGCAGGCAAGAAGGGGATGCAATGAGGCCTCGGGGGATCAGCAGCACTAGGAAGCAATAAAGATTAGAAAAAAAATGAAAACATTATTTTTGATAAAAAAGGCAAGTGTTTATGATATGCAATCCTTTAGCAAATTAAATGTCATTTATTTAGGGGTTACATCTACTTTAATTATTTTTTTAATTATATTTTATTATAATATTAGATATTTCCTCTAATGATGGTCTTTCTTACAACTAGCTGTCTAATGTGTTTATCATATCTGTGTCATCAATAACACAGTTTCTTGAAGAAAAAGGACAGCAGAAAGCATCTGAAATATTTTGGGTCAGTTTGATTACTTAAGACAATCGCTATTGTGTCCTCAAAATAAGACCAGTGCTGGGGTGTCTGCATTCTCTTTTGTATTACATTGATACTGTATGTCTACTGGAGGCATTTTAGGCATAGATGTGTAATAATCATAGAAAAGTGTCCAACCACATCTAATGGCTAATGTTCGGTAGGGAAAGCATATATTGCTTATTTTATTTAGAGAGAGAACAGGGCTTGGAGACAAGTGGCTTCATCCTTAATGTTTAGGTCATTTTACATTATGTGGCAATTATCAAATTGGATTTTGTAATGAGGCCTATTGTGTAACATATTTTCTAATCAAGTGGTTAAATAAAACTCATTTGTATAGGTAGAATGTGGGTGAAGTTAAAGTAGCAGCACATCTAGCTTGCCCTGCGGTAGTCTTTATCCCATGGCCTCCACTTTCTCGAAACCGCAGATCTTCGCAGCAGGAGAGAACTGTAGTATGTATACACTTAGGAGCGTATTTATAAAGCAGTAAATCTGATATTCACCAGCATGTCAGATTGACTACTCGCAGCTGAATTTTCCTGGTGCATATGTTTTAAAGGGATAGTTCCAGTTTAAATACTTTTCTAAAAAACCTGCCTATGCATTGCAGTAGTAATACATTAACATGCGCAATCTGCAATCTCTCGCAGCTCAGCAATCTGTGAGAGAGGACTGTGCATGCGTGGGCAGGGAATAAGGTTGGGAGTGCTTGTTCATGAGTTTCCAGGACCATACATCCAATGCCAGGCGCATGCCACCATCTGGAGGATGGAGAGGGGTGGTCAGTTATATGAGCATCTGGAAAAGTAAACATTAGCACAGCATGGTAATGTATTAAGGACACTGATGGGTTGATTTACTAAAAGTGGAGAGTGTGAAATCTGGTGCAAATGTGTATGGTAGCCAATCAGCTTCTAACGATCAGCTTGTCCAATTAAGCTGTGACAAAAAAACTGGAAGTTGATTGGTTTCTATGCCCAGCTGCACCAGATTTTGCACACTCCATCTTTAGTAAATCAACCCCTGTAATGCATAAAGAGGTTTTTGGGAAAAGTAAGTAAAGGTGAATTAACCATTTAAATGAAAGTGATGGAATCATCACCAGTGAAAGTACCATTTACTGCCTTCAAAATATCCCCCTTACTGTTGAAAGCTCATTTTAAACTTGAGTGGCATGCTGTATGCTTGTGTTTAAAATACTATTGGTCGCCACTGTTACTAATAAAGCCTTGGTTGTAAGCAAGCAGCATAGGAGCTTTCCCATCATTTCTAGCAGCTCTTTTGCTTTTTGCTTTTCTAGGATATGAATTTATTTAGCATTGTACATGAGGCCTAGAGGCCTAAATAAATTACTGCTTTTCTACTTGTTTTTCAATTATATATCCTCAGGGATACCCTATGTGGTGTACCTCCTTTCTTGTATAAATATAGACACGATTCATTTCTAATATATCATTTGTCAGTTTGTCTATCTATACATTTTTTACATAATATTCACACAGCTTTCACCCAAGATTTACATATTTTTCTAATTTAATTCAATTACTAAAATTACAAAAAAAAGTTAAAGGGAAACTATACTGGTTTTAGGCCAATGTTAATTTAGTTTTTTTTAAGCTTATACTCTATGATTTCATATGATAACCATATGATTTTGTTTTATATATTTTAAAATGTATGTATATATACACAGGCAATAGATGCACTCAGCAGGGATTACAACAGGAGACATTTTTCAGTGTAGTTTAAAAAAAGGTTGCCCCACTGCCTGCTTCATAATTTACATATTCTTTTTATTGATTGCACCCATCCAGTATCCCTAAAAGCATGTGTGGTGGCTCATGTCTAATATATATATATATATATATATATATATATATATATATATATATATATATATATATATAAACATTTAATACATGCCAAAAGGTTCCCAGAGAACTATGGATTGGCTGAAGAGACAGCACAGCAGAAGCTTTTTCCTTGCAGGCTCTGGTTGTCTGATTGAAACTTTGAACTGAGCTTTCCCATAAGGGATGACTCACTGCTAGGAGTCGTTCACTTGTGTGTAAATGTCAGTCTGAGCTTTCATGTAAGCTTTTTTTTTTAACAGGCTGTGAAGAGAAAGATGCAAACACATAAAAAAGAAATTGAGAGCTCTACCTGCTGGCTAAAAAAATAGAACATTTTAATATGCAATGTTTCATAATTACAGATTATACATATTTTGTATTTTTTTATTCCCGATTAGAGCCGCCGATAAAGGGGTACCATCAGTGTTTACTGTGCTTTAATTGTAAATGAACGGGAGCCTCTGTACAGAGCACCTCCTGTTCATGAAACTTTAGTGCAGCTGAGGCTGTAGAGAAAGTGTATGAGGAGTGTATGTACTCAGTCCCTTTTTCTGTCTCAAAATTGAAACATCAGGGATCTGTTTAGTGCGGTTTGAGGACAGAGCGGCTATACAAACACATTTACAGGTCCTAATTCGACAGGTGTGCAAGTGTGGGTAAGTGGCCCTGAATGCATACTGTCTGTGTTCGGGACCGTACACCTGTATCCACATACCTGTGAAATTAGGACCTGCAGCTATGTTCATACAACTGCTGCGTCCCCATAGCATAACATAGGCTGCCTACACACAGCTCCAGCCACCTAAAAAAAAACAACACAGTTCCCATATGAATGAGCCCCAAGACCTTATTCATCTTATTCACAAACAAAGCTTTTTTTTTATTTTAAATATTTTACCTCAATACAGTTTTATCTTTCACCCAAGCCGATTTTTCTATCAGCTCTTGGGTGCTGCCGCCGCAATTTCGGGAAAGGGAAACGGGCAGTGAAGCCTTGCAGCTTCACAGCCAGCTCCCTACTGTGCATGCATGAAGCGTGCTGCATTTTGTGAATGCCCCCCCCCCAAAAGGTGCCAAAGGTGGCTGCGGAGGGGAGAAGAGGTGGCGAAGAAGGGGAACTTCTCCTTTTGGGGGAAGCTCTACTAAAAGCCTTTATTTTTCATGAATTAACATTTCATCTCACAAAACATTATTTTATTTCCTCCAAAAAGGGCTCCCATTTTATGTTGTACTTAATAGATGTTTCAAAGAACATCACTAAATACTGCAAAAAAAAAAATCATGCTCATGCAGTGATTTCTCTTGTTCTGTGCGACAAAAACATTTTGGCTTATTCAGATCCCCCTGAGGAAGACACGTGATTAGCCCTGTGTCGTCACATGTAGGGGAGTGGCCAGAACGGTGGAGGAGCTTGGATACAAGCTGCTGACACATACAAGTTTGGAAATGGTTTGGAGAGGAATCCTATGCTTAAAACTTTTATAGTTTGGTGCGCTGGAAGCACCTAAAATGTGTGAGTACCTTGATGTTATGTTTTCTAAATAAATTTGTAAACTAGCGACAATGCACTATCGAGCCTCTTTCTTGTTTTACAATTGAGGACAACTTCTCTAGATTTTCCTGTGGGATCCTGCTGAGTCAGTTTCACTGCTTATGTGGACCAAACTTAAATGTGCGGTCACACTGTTGGAGGTGAGCCCATTCACATGGTGGGGAGCACGTGTGTGAAGTCACCCTCTTCTGATCAGGATTATAACCACTAGAGTCACTTTTTGGACAGTAATATATATAATACCCCAATTTGCACTTTTGTCTCTGTGGATAAATGTAAATTGGGAGAAAAAAATCTCTCTCTATTTTTTTTAGGGCACTTGATATTAAGGAATAATACTAATTTTTTCGCTGTGAGCTTGCTTGTTACACAAAAAAATAGTTTTTATGTTCATAGTTACATTTTTTAGCAATATTGATTTTCATTGTTTATGACACAATCTATGCATTTGTAAGGTTCAGTACCACAACAGCGCTGCATTTTTTGTTTTTTTTTGTATATATGTTTTCACAGATTATGGGATTGTGATCAATGCTTAGCAGCTGTGAATTTGCACTTTGTTTCACAGGAATTGTTATACCACACCTGACGCTAGGTTGTAACCTCAGGTAATGGCCCGATCCGAATATCGTATGAAAACGGTCGTCTAAGGAAGGATCTACGATTTTCGGATCGTGTGTACACTACTTTCGACAGCCGATCATGAAAGTTCATCCGATATTATTCGATCTGACATGCACGAAAATTTTCCTCGTACGAATTCTGATCGTACGATTTTCGTTTAGTCAGTATAGTTGTCGTCCGAAAATAAAATTCAAATACATTACAACACATGACATCACTTCCGATTTTTTTTTCGGAGAATTTTCGTGACTTTATCTACCTATTCAATTTCTACTTGCGACTATTAAGCGAAAACGGTCGTACGATCTGTCTTACGATATTCGGATTGTGTGTACGGGCCATTACTTTATACCTGACGCTGATTGTAGTCTCAGTTTGCTCTAGAGTAGCTTGCAAGATTTATATATTTTTATATTTTTCAACATTATTATGTGTTATCGTGCGGTATAGTGCACTGTGTTAAGGCAGACCATTCAAAGATAATGTACAGTTGTTTTTCATTTTTTTTTTCATAATCTTTAAAACAAAGTAGCTAAATGTCAATAATCTTATCAATATATCATTTTTTAACCCTGTAAAATATGTAATAATATATATGCATTGAGCAGCCATTCGATAAGCAAGACTTTGCATCATGTTTAGCAGTTCTACACAGTTACTGCCCCTTCTTACAAGCCTTTTGAAAATAATGCACACCTTGGCTGATACCCTTATCTAGAGATAAGAGAGATAACAGAGAGGAACAGTTATTGGAATGATCCGATTGAAGCTCAATCTGTTGGCTAATCTACAAATTTCTATTTTTAATACAATAAAAAATAGAAAGAAAGATTAAGGAAGTCTGAAAATCCCTTAAAATATACTTTAAGGTAAACAATATAATGTTTACTTACAAAATGCACTCACTGTAAATACAACGCACTTTTCCTTTAAAATAAATTACAGAAGGGAAAAGCCCCATGTCTGACTTAAGCCTTTAGAATTATGTCTATTGGGATCCATCTGCTAAAAAAGAAATAGGATAATCAGTTTAATTGTGGCGTTATTTAATAAACTTCCTAGAACTGGCACGGCAAATAATTGCTAATTTGTATGCTCGTGAGACAATTAAAGATCTCATAACAAAGTGAAAAGGCTATTATTTAAATAAGTAAATAAAAAATAAACAGGTAACATGGTAGATTGAAAATATTCTATTACTATCACAGACACTCTACATTTTTTTCCCCCTGTGTTTTAACGGTATACACACACTTGTTTCACATAGAATTAAGTCTGAAATCCAATGTACATGCCTTTATCTCCCCGTTATGTACGTTTTTAGCACTCTTGCTTCTGTTCTAATATACGACCTTATGCCCTAACTATGCTTTGTACTTCAAACAGGGAACATTATAAATATGCTGGAGTGATGTACATGATGCCAGGTTCCTGCTAAAGGATTTGCAGTGACAGCGGAGTAGATGGAAGGTGCCAATAGCAGCGAATGTCCCTTTACCCCCCTTGCCTCATCTTTCTGAATATTAATGTCTCTTGGCAGATCAGATAATTATGTGACTAGGAGTTGAATGAAGATGGTTATTAGCTTCTGCCTCTCTTGTCTGTCTAAGATGTCAAAGTAGAATAGAATCAGGATTTTTGCTGTGGCTAACTTTCTATGATAAAATTAACCTGTCTATTATTATAGTGGGCTGTGTAAAAAAAAACCATTTGAGTTTTGTCTTAGCAGTGTGTGTTATAGCATATTTTTTATAATTATCTTTGGTAATGTAAGGAATTTTTTACATAAAAACGCATGTGTTAGTGGATGTTGATGTGATGGGTGTTGAAAATCACTGTGCAAAAATGACAGATCAATGCACCAAAATCTAGCATTCAGATCCAGCGTCAACAAACCATAACCTACTTATAGTAGCGCACTTGTGTGTGTTCTTTTTTAGAATGCTACAATCAGAGCAGATAATTAAATATCACTTTAAGCCAAAACATGTGTCAAATCTCCTTTGTGTAAGGACTTGTTCACACCACAGGCACTGAACTGCGTTGGTCAACATAGTCCCAACACAACATTTTCTATTGCAGTGGTTCTCAACTTCAGTGCTCAAGTACCCCCAACAGGCCATGTTTTGGGAACTTCCCTTATATAAAATAGCTCTATACCATGTAATTGATATTGATTTAGAGCAATTGTGCAAGGTAAAGGAAAACCTGAAAACATGGCCCGCTGGGGATACTTGAGGACTGAGGTTAAGTATATAAGATCACACCAATACACTGCATGAAAAGAAATTAAGCAGACAGCATTTTATAGCAACACAATGGGATAGATTTTCTAAAACAGGTGCACACAGAATCTGGTGCAGCTGTGCATGGTGGCCAATTAGCTTCTATTTCAGCTTGTTCAATGAAGTTTTGGCAATAAAACCTGGAAGCTGATTGGTTTCTAATGTAGAGTTGCACCAGATTTTGCACTTTCCAGTTTTAGTAAATAACCCCCATTGCTTGTTAGGTGAAAAAGTAACTAATGTGTTTTAAAGTGTCATTAACCTCCCTGGCGGTATGATTATTTCAGATTTTAGGTGCTGAAAGCGGTACAATTATTTTGCATGGAAATTTGGCGTTTTATATTGCAGGCCTGTAATTCTTAGGAATAACACACTTAAATCTGTACAAACAAGAGTCTAGTAGACATCTCGGGTATGATAAAGTTTGAAACACAAAATCATAAATTATAATATAATAAATAACTATAAATAATTATAACAAATAGTAATATAATAATAATAAAAAGTATTCAATAATGTAATCAAATCAAAAACACTGAAATTTGCTTAGTTGCAGAATTGTCACTGTCATTACTTTCAGTGTTTGATGACGAATTTCCCCACAAATCACTATCGCTCAATTCTGCAAGTGATTCTAATTTATTATCGCTGTTTTCTAGCTGGTCTAAAACCACTTTTGACGTAAAGGGATACTTTTTGGTTGCTATGGACAATCTCCAGTTTCCAGGCAGAAAGAACAGTATTTATAATATAAAACTGCATGCAGGGCATGGGCCAAAGCACTGGGGACAAAGGGGGGGGGGGTGTAATTATTTTATACAGTATTGTAATCTGTAAGATTACAGTGTACTGTATGTATTTTGTGTTTTTAATTCTTTGAATTTGGCGCCAAACTCCGTCCCCGTGCGTCACAACGCTAGCAGGGAACGGAGCTCAGCACTCTGCACTGTGAATCGAGCGAGATGAGAGCTCACAGACACAGCGAGGAGACATCGCAGGATCCAGGGACAAGGTAAGTTACTTTGCCTGGATCCTGCAATGCGATCCCGAGTCTGGCTCGGGGTTACCGCCTTTGGTACTGAAATTTCACCCCGAGTCAGACTCGGGAATACCGCCAGGGAGGTTAAACCCACATCATTAAATGTTATCAATAAATGCTGTATTACATGCTGTTATAACTCACTCAGTCACTATATGTATTCTGCAAAAAAACTGGTTGATCCTGCAGTTCACTGTCTCCCCCTCTTGTCCATGTCCCCACTGCAGTTGGGGATTTTTGCAGAGCAGTGTTGGCAGCTAGTGCATATGCTCAGTTTTCTCTTTCAATATTTTTATTCATTTTGTAAAGTCAAAGTTTAACAGATATAAGAGAGGTCAGTAATTTACCATAGCAAGAGATTAATAAAAACAGAGAATTAAGGGGGAACATCTCTTATTAAAAACAATTAAAAAAACACAGCAGCATATATAATTAAGCTAATAAAGGAAGAAAATTCAATCTTAAAGCATCCGTGGAGGCCCACATCCAAAGACTAAGAACAGCATACTATGTAGTCGTACAAAGACCTGCATATAGCAGAGACCAACCTGGATAATTATCAGATAACCAAAGCACCAAGTCAGTGCAAAAGGAAAGAAGAAGGAAAAAAAGAAAGAAGAAGCAGAGAAAGGACAAAAGAAAGAAGAGATCCAGTCCTAAGGTAGTAAAAGCGCTCCCACTCCATAACTTTTTTAAAGAGACTTTAGGTTACAAATGGCACGTGCATGTAAGAGGCCCACGACTCCAATGTTTTCTCAAATTTCTTGACCTTATCATTTAAAACACTAGCAATATTCTCATGCAACATGATCCAAGTAACTTTTTTCTTCGCCTGGGCCAGGGAGACGGATGTCAGCTTCTAGGATTTAGCCACTGTCATCTTAGCTCCAAGAAGGATGAAAAATATCAAGCAATGAAGGTGACTATGTAGAAGAAAGAAAGTGGCTGCACACTGGAACAAGCAGTGTGCTTGAGGGGAACCTTTATTGTCGCATGCCAGACAGATGATACAGGACCAACGTTAGTTTATTAATGAAGGTGACTAGTGGCCCCTCACCTGGAACATTAAGGAGAGCAATGTGAGGGGGTTGGGGAACCGACACCCCCATGACCCTGCGCACCAAAGCGAAGATACCATTCCAAAAACGACGAATTCGGGGACATTCCCACCAAATACGATACATAGATCCCTGTAGCTTACTCCCTCAGAAGCAAAGCAGAGAGACAGAAGGGTACATTTTAGTTAAACGCATTGAGACCAAGTACCAACGAGTGAGCACTTTCAGACTAGCCTCACATGCTCATTTTTCAGTGTATTTCTACCCTGAGCATTTCCTCCCTATCACATCAGAGCAGCCCATGTGACTATAGAGTCACACATGTAGGCTTATACACAGTGGTAAATGACAGCCCATTCCCTCCCTCCTCCTTCATGCCCACTAACCAGCTAAACACAATGGGGTAGTATATTACATCTTGATTGATGGTGGCTTCTGGCAGGTGACTGGCAGACATCTGCCCACACCATGTTAATGCCAAAAATAATAAAACATTTTTTTTTCAAAGATACAGTATCTTACAAAAATGAGTACATCCCTCACATCTTTGTAAATATTTTATTATATCTTTTCATGTGACAACAATGAAGAAATTACACTTTGCTACAATGTAAAGTAGTGAGTGTACAGCTTGTATAACAGTGTAAATTTGCTGTCCCCTCAAAATAACTCCACACACAGCCATTAATGTCTAAACCGCTGGCAACAAAAGTGAGTACACCCCTAAGTGAAAATGTCCAAATTGGGCCCAAAGTGTCAATATTTTGTGTGTCCACCATTATTTTCCAGCACTGCCTTAACCCTCTTGGGCATGGAGTTCACCAGAGTGTCACAGGTTGCCACTGGAGTCCTCTTCCACTCCTCCATGAAGACATCATGGAGCTGGTGGATGGTAGAGACCTTGCGCTCCTCCACCTTCTGTTTCCCACAGATGCTCAATAGGGTTTAGGTCTGGAGACATGCTTGGCTAGTCCATCACCTTCACCCTCAGCTTCTTTAGCAAGGCAGTGGTCATCTTGGAGGTGTGTTTGGGGTTGTTATCATGTTGGAATACTGCCCTGCGGCCCAGTCTCCGAAGGGAGAGGATCATGCTCTGCTTCAATATGTCATAGTACATGTTGGCATTCCTGGTTCCCTCAATGAACTGTAGCTCCCCAGTGTCGGCAGCACTTATGCAGCCCCAGACCATGACACTCCCACCACCATGCTTGACTGCAGGCAGGACACACTTGTCTTTGTACTCCTCACCTGGTTGCCGCCACACAATTACATAGTACAGCATAGGATCAAAAAACAATCCGCTCAAGGGAAAGCAGAAGCCGGTCGGATGCCGCTAGGTGACTTGCGCTCTAGCGTGAAATGCATAGAAGCTAGGCCTGACACTCACAAAAATAGGAGCCCTTTACTTCCATCTGGAAAGCTGAGACACATTGCGCGTGTCGCGAGTCACCTAGCGGCGTCCGACTGGCTTCTGCTTTCCCTTGAGCGGATTGTTTTTTGATCCTATGCTGGATTATGTAAGTGCTAACCTTAAGCAATAAATTTTAAACGGTAGCACACTATATCCTGCTTTCTGTGGCTCTTTGTGGTGGAGTCATTTCACAGACATACTTGATGCAAGTTGATTATATGCAGTGGAGAATATATAAAGTGAAGATACCTACGTTTATATCTGCATAATGGATTGGGATACAGCTTCCTCTACACATGATTGTTTGATTGGAATGAGATACTTGAAGGAGATATACCATTGAAACAAGGATTTCTCTCTATATATTACATGCTTTATGGTCACTTTGTGGCCGAGGCCATCTGGTGAGCACATTTCATTATCACTTCGGGTAAAGCACTTTTATAAGCAAGATTTTTTTAAGCAATTTTGCACTTTATTATTCACGGTGTTGGAATATACACAAGAAGACTTGAATATACATGGATTATGGACATTTTTGATGGTTATATAATTGTGTACTTTATCAATTAAGTTTACACTGTTTATTTGTTAATTAGTCATTTGCCCCTTTGCACCCTTTATATAAATTTTCTCCTTAATAAAAAAAGAGAAATAAAATATGTACAAAGCCACTACACTCTCTCTTTTATTGTTTATACATGCTACAGGAAGTGCATGTTTTCCCAGGAAATTATTTTAAGACGCTGGCAACCATATGATCTATTATCCTACTTTTGGATATACTGTTATATGAATAGTATTTTAGCATGGCAACAATATGATCTATTTTCTACTTTTGGATATGCATTTTATGAATATGTTTTAGCATGATCAATGTGCAATGTAATTGTTTAAAGTCAAGAGAAGAATATCCTTTTGACAAATAGGCTATAATTCATTCTCTAACATTATTTAGATTATTACCGGTAATTAATTATTTTGTAAACATAGAATGCAGCAGCTCCTAAACTCTGCTAAAAGCCTTTGGGCTCCTTCACACGGACGTGTCCGTGTACGGAGCCCGCTCTGCTCAGCGGGGGATCGCTCCGCCGATCCCCGCTGATCAGGCAGATGACAGGTCCGTCTCTATACACTGTGCAGCGACGGACCTGTCAGAGCGCCGCTCTCCCCTATGGGGGATCGGATGATGATAGACTGTAGAGTCCGTCGCCACCCGATCCGATCCGAAAACGGATGGAAAAGTAGGTTTTTCCTCCGTTACACTTTTTCGGATCGGAGCCGGTCGGATGTCAGCGGACATGTCACCGCTGACATCCAACGCTCCATAGAGATCTATGGAGGGTCCGTTCAGTTCCCCCTAAAAAACTGACAGGCGAACCTGAACGGATCGTCAGTGTGAAAGAGGCCTTTGTGTACATGGACACATTGGGGTCCATTTACTAAAGACAAATAGACTGCGCACTCTGCAAATGCAGTTGCACGCTGCAAGGACGGGTGCTCCAAATCTTAGTAAATGGGGTAAAGCTTCACTTTGCAAAGAATACCCAATCATGTGCAAGGAAAATTTAAAAAACTGCATTTTTGCTTGTACATGATTGGATTATGGAAGTCAGCAGAGCTTCTGCTCATTTACTAAGCTCTGGAGCAACTGCACTTCCAGAGTGCAATTGCACTTTGCAAAGTGCACAGTCTATTTGTCTTTAGTAAATCAACCCCATTGTCTTTTATGGAGTTGAGTTTAGGAGCTTTGGCAAAAAAAAAATGCCAAAAGCTCCTAAACTCAAGTTTTGGAGCTGCTAGTACATGAAGTCTTAAATCGCTTCTGATTAAATGTTAATGAGTTCCAAATGTGTATTTCATGTCTATAATTAGACATGATAAATTGGTTACACATGTTCCACGATATTTTACATGTTTTGAAGATTATTTACTAAACCAGTATTTTTACTCAAGTGTGCAGTTCAAAATGGCAGCTAAGGTCAAGAGGAATTTTTTAGTACTAACATTTGCTTCCAGTATTTAAATTGAACACAGACTAGCATTATGGGAATTCTTATCTCAGTGTCACTAAAATATGAAAAGGGGTTTAGCAACCTCCATTGCTTATTTGATAGAAGGATAAATCTTATAGTGATTTATCTTATAATGCGGTACGATTCCTGTCTTAATAACATGCCATTACCCCCACCGCTCCTGTGTGAACCCAGGCTTGTCATATTGACTTCACACAGAAGCAGTGAGGGAAACTGCAAGCGGTTCGGACAGGAATCGCACCGCATTCCTGTTCATATTGCATGTGATTCTTTGCATTGCCATATGAGCCCATTCATTTTATATCGGCAGGGGTATCGGTACTCAGTATTGGCGAGAACTTGACCAATAGTATTGGTACTCATGCTCGCTGATAAAAAACACTATAACACTCGCCAAAAAAAATTTAAAAATTACACTATTCAAATACAAAAAAAAATTTGAAAAGTTACTTGGTTTGAAGACTTCCATTAAAGATCTATTTCTTCCAAGTTTCCTCTTCTTCTCCTGAATACAAGCTTTGACAACTACAAACATTCTATCTGTGTGAGCTGCTACAGTCTTTGGTGCAGCACATAAACAAAGTTTGATGTGATGAGAAAGTCAAAGAATTATGGTAGTGAACTAACTTAGCTTAACCACTTGCCTACCAGACCAGTTCTGACATTTCTCTCCTACATGTAAAAATCATATTTTTTTTGCTAGAAAATTATACAGAACCCCCAAACATTATATATGTTTTTTTAGCAGAGACCCCAGAGAATAAAACGGCAGTTGTTGCAACTTTTTTTTATCTTGCACGGTATTTGCACAACAATTTTTCTAACGCTTTAAAAAAAAACAAAAAAAAAAGTTTCATGCATTAAAAAAAAAACAGTAAAGTTAGCCCAATTTTTTTGCATAATGTGAAAGATGATGTTACGCTGAATAAATAGATACCTAACATGTCAAGCTTAAAAACTGCACACGCTCGTGGAATGGCGCCAAACTTCGGTACTTAAAAATCCCCACGGGCGACGCTTTTACAGGTTAAATTTTTTTAAATTACAGAGGAGGTCTTGGGCTAGAATTATTGCTCTAGCTCTAATGTTCGCGGCGATACCTCACATGTGTGGTTTGAACACTGTTTACATATGTGGGCATGACTTAAGTATGTGTTCGCTTCTACGAGCGAGCACGCGGGGACAGGGGCGCTTTAAATTTTTTTTTTTATTGTTAATTTTACTTTTATTTTTCTAGTTTGATGCTTTCTTTTTACATTTTTTTGATCACTTTTATTCCTATTACAAGGAATGTAAACATCCCTTGTAAAAGAAATAGGGCATGACAGGTCCTCTTTACAGTGAGATATGGGGTCAGTAAGTCCCCAGATCTCACCTCTAGACTAGGAAGCCTGAAATAAAAAAGATCCTGGATTCTCAGTCGAGGCGGCGACATTGTTTCCGATGCAGAGGCTGGGTGTGACGTCATAACATCGCGCCCATTCTCCGAACGATCATAGAGACTTCTGGGAGCATCTAGCCCACCGGAAATCTCTAGGGTCATCATCCGGCTCCGGTCAGTTCCTTCTCCGGTTCGCCATTCGCAGGGGTGAGCTGGGAGAAGCACCGGAGGCGGCAGGGGGGGGAGAGACCCTTCCCGCAGCCTGTAAGAATGATCAAGCGACTGAACAGCCACTATGATTGTTCTTATGGTAAAGGGAATTGCCGGCTGTAAAAGAAAATATCTGAATGCTTCCTGTAGCTGCAGGCATCATTCAGATATCACCGCTCAAAGTCAGTGACATTATATGATGTTAGGCTGATGGGAAGCGGTAAAACATTTCATTGAATGGTTTCATAGGCTATGGCTGTGAGTTTAAAGTGGTTGTAAAGGTAATTACTGAGAACAGAGACCATTTTTGAAGAGATGCTACCATGGATTATAAAAACACTTGCTTAAGTCTAAAAAAAGTGCCTGTAGCTCTATATTATTCCGTTGATGTGCAGGTCACATGCCTCTTCACAGATCTGCAATTCACAAACCTGGGCAGACGTCATTGCAGGAAGTGATGTAATGCTGCTGGGTGTCAGGGTTTCCAAGGTGATGAAATGCAGCGGCATTGTGTCACTTCCTCCTTTCCCCGGTAAAGCCCAGTGACGTCGCTGGCAGTCAATGGAGAAGGGATGGCCAGGGGGGCGTGGCTTTAACCAGACCAAGGAAGATACAAGCATGCTGTGCAAGCATACAGCGTGCGTGTATCTAATTATGTGATGACAGAGGATGTAAACTGACCACGCTAGCATGGATCGGCTTCCATGCTAGCATGGTCAGCTTGTTAACAGGGTGACAGGAACCGGCAGGATCAACCAGGTAATCAGGAATCACTGCTAGCACAATAAATATAATGTTATTATTAAACAAATAGCAATAAGGAGACAGATTCATGATTTTTTTTAAATTTTAATTGTTACAAACACTTTAATGTTTCCTGTAATAGTCAGTAAATTGAAAGCCTGACAGGATCAGGGGATTATAAAGTAGACAGTCATGTAAAAAGGTAAGTACACCCCATGGAAATGGTTGACTTTTTAAATACATTTGAACAGGCAAACATTAGGTGTTGTCTAAAAATTATCATTTGCAAAGTATGACAAACCAAATTTGATATGTTGGGATGTCCCACACACACACACAGTATAATTTGATGGTACAGGTCCAAAAATTTGGATCATATGAGAAGCTAGCTGCTGGGTGTTACAAAAGATAAAATATAATTAAAGAGATACTATGACTGGAAAAAGAGGGATTTTTTTGTCAGTTATTGATTTCCAAGATGAATTTTAACACCATATTTTAATATGGAATGCTATCAAGTTCTGAGCATGCATGCTGCACATCAAAAGAGATGAATGGAGCTCAAATTAGAGTTCACTGTACGCTGTTAACCTGCATTTCTTTGGGTCCAGTGATGCTTTGTAATCCTTCAATTACATCTTCTGTTGTAACTGCAAATTGTTGTCAGTAGTGAAAAAAAATTGACTCATACCGATCTACCTGAATATATAATGCTATTGCATAAGCTGTATGGTCAGACTTTATTTTGACACGCAATCTCTGTATTTCATTCTGTACATAAGCCTGGTCAATCAATATGTATCTACATATTTATAACTGCTGTTCAGGGTTTCATTTTCCCTTCATTGGCCAAAGCACATCATTAGATAAGATACAGTATAATACAGCTAGAGGTGATTTTTCATATTTAGACATTACAGGCGGTCCCCTAGTTACAAACATCCGACTTACAAACAACTCCTACTTACAAACGTTGGGAGACAACAGGAAGTGCGATGAAATCTACCCCTAGGAAGGGAAATTCTCTCCTGTAAGAGTTATTATGGGAAAAAGGTACCTCCACTAATGCTTTATCACCAATCCTTGTTTCCACAACAACCCCAAATTTTCAAAATCCAATTGTCATTGGGACAGAAAGTGAGGTGAAATCTTCTGAACAGGGGCACAAACATCAAAACAAACATTACAGGGGTGTTAATCCTTCCCTATGCTATCCAAAAAACCTAAAATATTTTTTTTGGCTGGAGCTACACTTAAAAAATGTACCTGTTTCGACGTACAAACAGATTCAACTTAAGAACAAACCTACAGACCCTATCTTGTTTGTAAGCCGGGGACTGCCTGCAGACCACTGTTAGGAAACAGGTTTAGGTAGGAACAACAGCAGAGGAAGCCTACCATTGGGGTTGTTTCTTCACCAAATTGGAGGTTCCAGTTTCTTGTTAAGCACGGAAAGCTC
Organism: Lithobates clamitans; assembly: GCA_037952925.1. NCBI lineage: Eukaryota > Metazoa > Chordata > Amphibia > Anura > Ranidae > Lithobates > Lithobates clamitans. The sequence goes on from JBBGZY010001472.1 coordinate 80,247, forward strand.
TTCAGGGGAAATTTATATTATTTTTTTCATATTTTCTTTCTTTATTTATTTATTACAGGTATTTATATAGTGTCAACAATTTATGCAGCGTTTTACATATACGGCATATTGTACGTTCACATGGCACTCAAGGACTTACAATCTAATTCCCCATACCAGTAAAATGACATAGGAGCCAGGTCAGTTGATAAGATCTTCCTATCAATTTACATAACGTCTTTACCTGGCCAATCTCTGCCTTTTAATAAGTACTCCTAATTTAAAAACTAGTTACAAAAAAGGAAATTTGATAACAAGCTCCATTGGGTAGCCGTTCTCGATGTTCTCGATAATGTTAATTAAGATCTGTAATAATGAGAATGTACGCTTGTCTCATTGTTTGGTTAACTTGAAAGGTGAAATATCATAGAATTCAGGTTTCTAGGGATAAGAAATGTAGCAAGATGTGAATGAAATAGCAGGCAGATCTAAAGATTATCACTGCGACTGTGAAAATGTCTACCCCGTTTTTTCTGCATGTACAACCCCTGTGCCCTTTCAAAAGTCCTGTCCTAGTTCACTAATACAGGAGGCTTACGCAGGGCAGTATTAGACTTTTTAAAATATAAGGCTGACATAATTCATCTATACTTAGAACACATAAAGCGTACTGTTAAATTGTTAAATTGTTTAGGCATCATTTTTTTTTCAATTAGTGAATTATAGCTCTATAATGGTCCTAAAGGAATATTTTAGCTCAGATGCTGTTGTAAGTGTTTAAACATCTTACAAATTTACTAAAGGAAATAAATCTAAATTCCTTTTAAAATCTGGACCACGGCTCACTTGTGAAGCATAGGAAATTGTGCTTGACAGATGCAATCATATGCAAATAGCTGTAGAAGAGGTGAAATTATCATCTGCAAACATTGGGCCAAAATTCCATCTGCCACCTCCTGAGGAAGGGCTCTTAATAAATTCTAAGACAGCAAAGTGACACACATCTTAATCAAGACTTAATCCCAGGAATTAATTCTATGTGAGTTTATGCATAATTCTGGTGGCGATGCTTAAAAAAACCATGGCAGTTTCAGCGGCAGATGGACTCTCCGGACTTCATGCAAAGGCATTAAACAGAGACAGAGAGTGGAAAGACCCCTGAAATGTCAGTCCTTGTACACAAATGCTGGGCACTGCACAACCCACAACGTCTATGGCTGACTTCAAAGGTTGGACTTCCAATTATTACGACATGGGAACTGCATACAAATCAATGCAAATGCATCTGCGATTAGACTGTCTCTTGAAAAAAAAGTCAGTTCTATTAAAAATAAAAAGACAGAAAAAAAGGAAATGTATTCTGGATTTATACAGTGTCTGTAAAACACTTGTATGGTGGGCTGGAGTACAACTTTGCGATGTGAAAAGATCATTTTGCAAGAAATCTGTTAATGACCTAGAACCATTTTTTATCGCTTTCCACATGATGACATCACTTTAACTATACATCGACCAACAAGAAATTTATGACACTGATCATAGGGACACATGCAGAAATTCAGAATTCCGATTTTTTTACTTCTTCTGGATCAGTGGCTCAAAGTGTTGAAGACAAAGGGCATGATGCCCAACAACAGTGATAACCTTGCTGAAACTAATATCTAATATTGTAAAAGGGGATAAGGGGGTGGAGACGTGATGCTGCTGTCTCTTTCCGTCTGCGCCCCCAAAATTGGAAGTTGGGACTATTACGGTACTGGATAATAATATACAGTTACAGACATCTAAAAAAGATATATATACATTTAATAATTGAAAATACACAGTTACAAACAAAATATCTACATACAATCATAAAATCAAAAAGAGTATACCACACTGAATACAGCGAGTGGAACCTGCAAATTGGTTTACGGGGGATGTATGTAAAGCTTTCATCTCGACCGGTTTTGCGGTTGAAACCGCTTCTTCAGGAGAAACACATCTATAACATAATATAGGGTAACTTTAATATATACATATATATATTGGACAAATGCAGCAAACATAATTAATCACAAAGGTAGTTACACATCACAATACATACAGGATAGAAATGAGGACAAGCTCACCCGCTCAAGCAGAATCAGTGGAAAAGCAGGACCCAACACAACCCCCCTTTTACTATACAATTTCGGGATGATGGTACCAGTTTTTTACTAATGTGTAATTGAGGCCTCACTATTTTTCTAATATCTAATATTGTTACTAGATTAAAAAGCCTCCTTTGCATGTCATTTTTCAACTTATCATTAGAACAGGTGTGTTTTTTTACTAAACTCAAGAACAGAAAATACAATATAGTGCAGCTCCTCAGTCCTTAGATATTGGGGCTGCATTAGCTTTCTTTTTTTTAGACTAAGTACATTTTCTTTAAGTACAGAGACATTTCTGTTGATCCTGATAAACTGCAGTACTCCTACAACCTCATCCCTATGTAATGGAGATGTGGAGAGGGGAAGGTATTTGTAATCTAAATCAGAGATCAGCCTAGGGTGACAATGCTACTCCTTCTTAGATAAAGTATGGTGAGTAAGCGTTGTCACCCCAGAGCAGGAAGTGTGTTTTTGGCTGAATCACCTTTGAAAAAAAAGGGAAAAAAGGTTAAAAAAAAAAAAAACAAATGCAGCCATCAAATCTAGAGAATGGTAAGCTGCAATATATTACATTTTTGTTTTTGGGTTTATATATGCTTTTTGGGTTTATATATGCTTCAAGGGCCCTTCACTGGTACATATGAAGTAAAGTTGTTAAAGTGGAACTAAAGTCCACACATACTCACCTTTCCTCCAGCTATTTGCACTGTGCAAGTTCCCTTGCTGGCGCCAACAACTTCTCCTGGTCTTTTTCTGGATTGAGCATCTTCAGGCTTTTGATTGGCCAGCCTGGGATTGTGTAACTCTCACGCATGCACACAGAATTATAAGCACCTAGGCTTGCTTAGAATGTACACAGAGCTGTACAGCGTATTACAAATGTTTAAAAAACAAGAAGGTAAAAAGTCTCTATTGCAAAAAAAGATAGTATGTCTCTTTTGCAAAAGGAAAACCTACCTGTTTACAATTTATTTCTTTTTTCTGGACTAAATTTCAAGTTGCCTCCCCCTTCGCACCATTTATTGCCCCTAATTCCTTTAGAGCATCCACCACCACTTTTATTTTTTTTAAAAACTATTGTATAAACACTTTTTTTGCATGAATCTTTGGTCTGGTCACATGATGTCATGGGTTCTCTCCATCCTCTCCTTCTTTTAACGTTGGTCAAGTTCCAAATGCTGCAGAGAGCAGGGCAACATAACAATAAGCCGATTTTTCTGCAGCATTGTCGTGTGAGCCCAAGGTGCCTTTATTGTGAACCCCCAGTGGGTAGGGGCCTTGCCTTCCTGATACATGAAATTAGTTGAATGATGCTGGCCACTGAATCACAGAGTGGTAAGTCTGTGGGACAAAGAGCCAAAGCAAGGGTGGCTCTTATTTGGTAAAAGTCATGAGCAATTGATTTGTTAGATTGAGTTATTATTGCAGCGTTTTCCAATTTTTACAAGCTTAATATGTCATAGCTGCATTTTGATATTACATTTAGAGACGTGTAAAGTAGCCTCTAGATGCAGATTTAGGATTAAGGGTTAGGGTTAAGATGAATTTGCACCCCCCCCCACTCTGTTCTGGCTGGGAGATAAAGAAAATACCAAGTACTTGAGGTTAAGCAGGAGAATGTTACTCACTCCATGTGACAGCACTGGGCTGATCTGTGCTGTTATGCAGACATATTATATTAAGCTATAACACATATGACTGATAGTTTACACAGGACTTTCTGCACCAAAGTGAACCTGTTGCTTTTCCGTGCATGGGCTTGTGTAGATGAGCAAATGAGCAACTGCAGAATGTATTCCCCTTCTACTGTTCCAAGGTTCCTAGGTTTAACCCCTCTTTTCAAGCTGCATTAAGCTGCTTTTTGCACTTCCATGGTCTTTTATGGGGAGTAAAGCAGGTGGAGGGCAGCATCACTCAGGGCACGTTCAAGCAGTGGAGGCTGTCTGGGGGTGGATCTGATTTTATTTTTTATAGGTTCCCTTCCATGTTTATCGGCATATAACATGCACAGGCGTATAACACGCACCTTCATTTTAAGAGGGAAGTTTCAGGAAAAAAACTCAAATTTTAAATAAAGAACTTTGAAGCAAAATAAGGGTCAGTGCCCATCAATGCAGCCTCCCCATTGACCATCTGCAGCCTGATAAATGCCATCTGCAGCCTCACAATTGCCCATCAATGCAGCTTGATCAATGCCCATCTGCAGCCTGATCAATGCCATCTGCAGCCTCACAATTGCCCATCAATGCAGCCTGATCAATGCCCATATGCAGCCTTACCATTGCCATGAATGCAGCCCAATCAATGCCCATCTGCAGCCTCACCTCAGATTACTGCTGCCTTGAAGGGGACAGGGAGGGGGGCAGGACGAGCACTGTCAGATTACATACAGTGAGAATCTCCTGTTTAATCGGCGGCCTCTTTAATACAAAGTCCCACCTCCTGGACCGGCTTCTATGATAGACAGAACACTGGTCCAATGCTGGCCCAGGAGATGGGACTTCCTATTACAGAGGCCGCTGAGTAAACAGGAGATTCTCGATGTATATAATCTGATGGCGCTCCTCCCGCCCCCCTTCCCCGTTTCCTCCTAGGCAGCCCAAATTGCAGTATCGGCGTATAACACACACACACTATTTGCACCTGATTTTCAGGGTGAAAAAGTGTGTGTTATACGCCAATAAATACAGTATATAGCACAGTCAACTTACGCAGAGCTTCGCACACATATATATGCATCAGTCTCTGCCCTCAAGCAGCTTACAATCTAAGGTCCCTAGCTCACATTCATATATACATGTACTAGTATGAACTTAGACAGGAGCCAATTAACCTACCAGCAAGTCCATACTAGTGTCAATTTAGACAGGAGACAATTAACTTACCAATTAACCTACCAGCATGTCTTTGGAGTCTGGGAGGAAACCGTAGTACCCGGAGGAAACCCACACAGGGCACAGGGAGAACATGTAAACTCCAGGCAGGTAGTGTCATGGTTGGGAGTCAAACCAGCGACCCTAGTGCTGTTAGGCGGAAGTGCTTACCACTTAGCTGCTGTGCTCTTATTTTCACAACAGGACCCAAATGATGCTTGTATTTGACTTGATTTCTGAGTAACATATGATTTTCTTTCATCTGTTTTGTTTTTAGTTATCCATATGTAAACTAAAACTAAGCTATTCACATCTGTTGAATGATGATGGTAATGATGATTTCGCTATTCAGAGGACATGAATGGGCAATCTTTTGGGGTTCTGTAGTCACAAAAACATTAAAAACTCATACTTTGTGCCATAATGCATTGCTAGTTGTAGTGCCTTGATCTGTAATAAAGTAAAGCAGTTTCTAATCTCTGTGCCTCCTAAGGCCTTGGAAAAAAACATGCAATTAAAAAAAAAAAAAAAACAATGAATATTCTTTACAAATTTAAAATTTCCTTCTAATGAAATACACTTTTCATCAGCACAAAAATCAAGATATTATATAAAAAATTCTCAGTGTTTGTAGAAGGCGTTTTTTTAGGTATTTTATCCTGGCACTTCACAATGGGTCCTGGCTTCCCATGTAGATTAGCTTTGTTGTGGCGAAGGTGGAAAAGTCAGAGCTTGACAAGAAGGATGGGTAAGTAATGAGATCCCAGTGCTTCTGAGAGGTGTTAACTGCCCTTGGATAAAGACATAGCCACATCTTCAGATCTCCATTACGTATTTTGCTCATAATGTTGCTATTTCAGTCTGAATGTCACCTATAAAAGAAGAGGTCTCGCTCTCCCGGGGAGCTCTAAATAGAAGCCTTGCTAGATAATCTTTGATTTATAGGCTAACGAGACCCAGGGTTTAGAGTGAGTCTGCAAACTGCCAGGGGGGTTTCCAAGCCAAGAAACCACGCACTGGTTTGGCAGTACATTGGGGAATTTGTGTGTCCATTTGCTGGGTGGGGACGGGGACTTAACCCCTTAACCACGTTGTGTATGTAGACACCAGACAGTTCATATCCCTAATAGCAACAATGTGAGCAAGAAATCAGCATTTCTCAACTTTATTATATTGTGTCCCCTTCTTTGACAATAATTATAGTCCATATATACTTTAGTATGTGTCAGTTTACAGCAGGGATCCTATAAAGTATTTATACTCAAGAACCTATGATTTCTAGATGTGTTAGTTATGTTATGTTATGTTATGTAAACTAATACAACAGGTTTTGTAAAAGAAATGGCATACTGTTATAATGTGTATAATTTGACAAGCAGGAATATTGTACCTTGAACCTGTTAGGAAGTAAATGACAGGAGCACATTTACAAGTGGTTGAAATCCCGTGCTAGTTTAAAAAAAAAAAAAAAAAGAAAAAGTTAAATTAAAAGTAAAATTTAAATGGTGGTTGAATTTGCAATAATCCTGTTGTCCACATTATGCCTATAGTATTGTAGATGTGTGTGGCTCATACAGTGAATGCACAGAATTACTAATTTCTGAGCAGGTAAACAGGTAGTACAAGTGAATACAGCAGAATGGCTTTATTACATCTTCAGCATCAAATAAACAAAGATAGCATTTTTTACAGGAAAAAAATGGACCTTGCATTTAGCTCCACAAAATAATAGCTTTTACTCACATGCCTGCCATCATGCAGTCTCTCTCTGAAGATCAACATAGTCTACTTTACCTAAGGTTTGGGAGAAAGTGCGTGAACAGCTAAAAAGCAGCTATCACTTTATTAAGTAGGTTATTTTTCAGGAAGGACATTCACTTGGTGAGCTGCACCATTTTCAATAGGAGTATACACACCATATCCGCCACCATATATCTAATTAATGGGATGCAGCACTCTCCGTATGATAAAAATGAATTTACTATATATTCCAACAGGTACAAAAGAATTCCAACTTAGCTCAGTGCTCACCAGTCAGCGATGGAGTGATCAAAGGAACCATAACTGATTTAATGAATCATTTGCAGTTTTACTGTACCAGCCGTGTGTACTTATGTACATCCCTTTGAGACAAGCATATACTACTGGCAGGATCAACCAGGTATTGTATCTGTTGGAATGTACAGTAAAGTTGATTTTGCATACGAAGAGTATTGCATCCCTTTGATTGTAGATACACAGTATATATACAGTCTTTTATAGGTGACATTCTGAGTGAAATAGCAACATTATGAGCAAAATACGTAATGGAGAGCTGAAGATGTGGCTATGTTTTTATATCTTGAATATAACATTTCAAGTCCTGAGCTACTAGCCAGGTCTTAAGAGTTACTTGCCACCAGTTGCCCCACCCAACCTCTACCCTGCCCCAATTCCGCCCCTAAACACGCCCTCGTAAATGATCTCATGAAATAACACTGTTAACTGTTGCACACTGCAGCTTGAAAAAGCTCAGTACAGCTTTTTTTTTTACTGAGCTAAAATACAGCCCAATAATTGTAATGCGCCTATGCACACAGGCACGTAAACAAGCACTGTGCATTCTTCAATAAATAAAAAAAGAAGAAAAAAAGAAGAAAAATCTGCTTTTTTTTGGTAAGTAATTTACGCCTCATGTGCACAAATATGCATGAATGCGCACAGACGTGCGCAAATGCCCATTTACATGTTGTGCAAAATGAGAATGCGAGAATACGTTTTTGCGAACGCATATACGCAAAAATGTGTGTAAATACACGCAAATACATACAAAAAAAGTCTTAAAAAGTAGATGCTCAAACAGGTGTATCATGTGCAAAAGGTCAGATGTTTTATGCAGAATTAAGTTACAAAAATAAATATTAACAACAACTTTAACAATATGAACATAAAGCATATTTCATTGATCTGACTGTGATAAATAAAATAAGGATAAAATATGATTGGCTACTATAAGCACTGTACACATCATTACTGCCTTGTTACGTAAATATTTCAATGCTATATTAATTATAGAAATTAAAACATCAAAAGCAATTAACTACAATTTCTCTGTGTAGTGACTGTCAATCACAGCCAGTAAATCAATGAGGAGAGAGCAGGGGGCGGAGCATAGCCACGGCTCACTCTCAAGCGGGGCATGGGAGTGAGCAGGCACCAGTGCCCCCAGAGCAAGTGGCTTGCTATTCGGTGCACTGGCTGAAGAGGAGGAGCCAGGAGCACCGGCTGGGGGCCTGAAAAGAGGAGGATCGGGGCTGCTCTGAGCAAAACCACTGCACAGAGCAGGTAAGTATGGCATGTTTGTTATTTATTCATTTTTTTTAAGTGAACCTTTAATGTCACTTTAAATGGGTGAATTTTTCCTCTCTAACTTTCTTTTTACTACAAATACTTTTGTATGGCTCTGCACACTGGTTGAATTATATTGCTGTCAATCACAGGACATAAGGGCAGAGAGTAAAGGTGCCATTTGTTTTCTCACGGAAAGGAACGGTGTGGTAGACAGGAGTGTTGGTGGTGATGGGGTGATATGAAGAAGAGCTATGCGCTCCCCACCCCGCATCCAAACAGTTTGGGCATCTCCTAATTGTCTTTACCTGAACTTCTCCAGCCTGCGGGACTCCCTCTTCTCCTTCCCCTCCTTCTCTTTTCCCTCTATCCCTCCTCCTTTAATTTCCTCTTTTCACATTTCTATGCAAATTGAGATTGGGCATAGGATTGCCCTCAGTGTTGCCTTTCAGCCCTTTGTTTGCAGACCTAGGGCATTTTTGTGGACCTGCGGCCAATGCCACTAGGTCATAATTTCTGCATATACCTCACTGAGATATTAGACCGTGAATAATCCTAGTCATCTTCTTATTTTTAGTTACTCATATCGACCCCCTGGCGGGGATATCCAGTAGAGCTACACATGTCATATCTCTAGTTACTTACTAGTGCAGCTGAACCATGGGCTCCCTTAGTAGGCCCTCGAGACCTAGACAAAATATGTAGACCTAAGCCTTATACCCCTAGGTCGCTCAGGGGATGTCTTGTATTTCTAAAATACCTAGTTGATCACATTCTTGCCCATGTCATTATGATATGTTTAATGTGCTGTACCCCTGCGTGGATGATTGACTGTTTTGTTATTGAGGTTTTTTTTACAAAAGAAACGATTGTACCACAAGAGGGGACCTCATCCACATCCTGCTATAGGGGTGTGATTTGATATGAATAATTGCAATAGCAACCATTCAGGTGTTAATATATATTTTTTAAACCACACTGGAAATATGACAGCCACTTTTCTTAAGTTGTCAATTGTTCCTTACATAGGATATCCCCATTATAGCACACACATTAATAGGTCAATTCTGCTACCAACTGTCCACTGTCTACAACCATAGCAATGTTCTGTTATACCTTATGACACAATACATCTATCAGTGTGTGTTAACCAATTAACCCGATCATTTTACAAATGCATATACTCATATGAATACGCATCAATCATACAAGTATTAATGGCACAAATAAGGGTAATTAGCACAGAGCAGTTGATACATTTTACAATTGATGGAAATTAGAGACTGTTGGAAGAAAGTTCATTGGGAAATGATCTAAGAACCAAGTCATAGATCACATTCCACACCGCGCAGGTTTTTAGTTAAGTATGACCACTTCAAATATTTGTGGCTTATTCCATAGCTCAGTCACAAGGTTCACATATACTAATGTCCTGTGGATGTATTGTAGGTTCCTTGAAGATATATTTTGTGTGTGTGCACAGTCAGAAAATATTTCGATCACTTTAAATGGGTTTGACCAGCCCTGCTGTTAAATGATAAACACTTGAAAGAAGCAGGGTGTTCCTGACCCATCACACATGACTTGTAGCTAAAAAAAAACCTGGTGCTATCCTCTTAGGCCCAAAATATTTCCTAAACAGTTTTTCAAGCATCTCCCTTTGGACCAATATTAATTCAGTTAACAAATACGGTGACTCAATCATCTCAATAGTTATTATATTATTAATATAGTATTTGCATGATTTTCCAAACGCTGGTATCTCTCAAGTTTGGCTCTGGACCTGCATAGTTGTAGCACTGACTTATTTGGTAACATTGTTGAAGAATTTTATTGTTTAACATGTAAAGTTACCATCATATGCAATGGCTGACCACATATTAGCCATCAGTGTATCTAAAGTCAAATCTTTTATTTAAAGTGGTATTAAACCTTCATTTTTTTCTTCTTAACCACTTGCTGAACAGCTGCCGTCATTATACAGCGGCAGGTCAGCTCTCCTGCGCCAAGTGCTCACTCCCGTGCCAGTTGCACGCTGCGCGAGTGTGCCCACGGGTCGGGCGGACTCGATGTCCACCGGCGACCCGCGATGGCCTAATACAGAGGCAGAACGGGGAACTGCCTTTGTAAACAAGGCGGTTCTCGTTCTGCCTGAAGACTACTGTTCCCAGTGATCGGGAGAAGTGATCTCTGTCATGTCCCTGGCAGCCCATCCCCCCTACAGTTAGAACACACCTAGGGAACACAGTTAACCCCTTGATTGCTCCCTAGTGTTAACCTCTTCCCTTCCAGTGACATTTATACAGTAATCATCGGCTATTTATAGCACTGATCGCTGTATAAATGTCAATGGTCTCAAAAAAATTGTCAAAAGTGTCTGATCTGTCTGCCGCAATATCGCAGTCCCACTAAAAATCACAGATCACCGCCATTACTAGTAAAAAAAAATGCCATAAATCTATCCCCTATTTTGTAGATGCTATAACTTTGCGCAAACCAATCAATATACGCCTATTGCGTTTTTTTTTACCAAAAATATGTAGAAGAATACATATCGGGTTAAACTGAGGAGAAAATTAGTTTTTTTTATATATTTTTTTGGATGTGTATGATAGCAAAATGTAAAAAAAAAAAAATGTTTTTTTTTTTTTTTAATTTTCAGTCTTTGTTTATAGCGCAAAAATTAAAAACCACAGAGGTTATCAAATACCACCACACGAAAGTTCTATTTGTGGGAAAAAAAAGGATGTAAATTTTGTTTGGGTACAGCATTGCACGACCGCGCAATTGTCAGTTAAATTGACACAGTGCTGTATGGCAAAAAATGGCCTGGTCATTAAGGGGGCAAATCCTTCCGGTCCTTAGGTGCAATGCTTTTGCACAGAGCAGCCTTAATCTTCTTCTTCTGGGGTCCCTTGCCGGCACTCCAGGCCCCTTCTTTTTGGTGGGTGCCCCCATGGAAAGCCGCTTTTAATGGGGGTACCCATGCATGCTCCCAAGCCCCACTGCTGCGTCCATTGTCACAGACAGCGGGACTCAGCCCCGCCCCCTGCGCCCGTGTCACAGCATCTGATTGACAGCAGTGGGAGCCAATGGCTATCAATATGCTCAATGAGGAGCGAGACAGCAGCAGGATCGGGCTCAGGTAAGAAAAAGGAGTGGGAAGTGGATGTAAACCTGATTCAGGAAATTTGACCTGGGCACATATATCTGCAGTGTTTTCTTATCTCTTTCCAAAACCCTAAGTCCCATGTCTTTCTGCTGCTCCGTTCTTCTGTTATCAGCATGATAACTTCTGACAAGTTCTCCGACAACTGAGATAAATCTAGCCTGAAATTTGTGTTGGGGTGGGTGCTATAAATAGCTTAACAGAGAGCTGGTCTATTCACAGCACAGCTCTGCACATTACTTTGTTCCTCTACCTATTTGGAGGGGGGTGTGTGCCTTTCCTCCAATCAGCTGTCTTGGCTGTATGCCCAGACTTGACTCCCACTGCTGAACAGAAAGAGAAAATCTCTAACACGATGTGCACTTTCTCATGTAGGGAGATTTGTTTCATCTCTGTGTTTCATCTGAGGCTGTTCACTTCACTGGCTATAGGAGAGAGTTTACATCCACTTTAAGGCTTTGGAACCACTTTAAGTTTTAGATAAATTCGTGCAGGGTTAGAATCCCTGTCGGGTTTTTATTAGTTTGCTCGCCAGGGAGATTCACCCTGTCTTTTTGTCCTGGTGACTACTGTCACTAGGGCTGAAAGTGAGATAAAATCCAAAATTTTCAGTTGTCACCAGAGCAGGAAAAGAGGGAAACTGTTGTTTCTTTAATAACTGTCTATAAAGGGTGTTTGCTTTACTTTGGAGAGATGCCATTTTATTTCCTGTTGTGTCTACAGCAGAGAGCATAAAAAGGAAATCCCCCAATGGGATACAGATGGCAAAAAGAAAAAAAACTGACAGGGGTTTTAACCATAATTCTCTATCCAAAATAGAAAAAGGTTTTTGGCTTGAAATATGCTTTAAAGTGAAACTATGGGCAAATATTATATCAATAGCATTAGCACAGCCATTTAGAGTCGCCTATGAAACATAGTTTGGTAATCCTTTCAGTAGATGTTTTTTTCCAAGTTGACAACACAGTTCGTTTTGTAGAGAAATCACACAGCATTATTGGTCTTAGATAAACAATTTGAAATGGACTTAGGAGAAGTGTAGCCAGAGCCTTTTTGGCTATACTTTCCCTATAGATCACAGCTCGTTCTGCACTCTGTGACCTGTTTTCAGCCAACAGTGGGCTAAAGCAGGGCCGGGGCAAGGAGTGGGCAGGAGGGACGACTGCCCTGGACGCTGTGGTATGATGTGAGGTGGGGAGCGTTGCATGGAGAGTGCCTACGTACAAGCTGGGAGAAGTACTGGAAGAGGGGGGTTTTTTGTATAGGGAGAATTTTGGTTTGCAAAGGGAATTTATGCTTGGGGGTAAGCGTGCAGATTAGTGCTCACATTTTTTTGGAGGGGAGGGAGGGGATGTTTGCTGACACATTGGGGTTAATTTACTAAAGAAAAATAGACTTTGCACTTTGCAAAGTGCAGTTGCACTCTGCAAGCGCAGTTGCTCCAAATCTTAGTAAATGGGGTAAATCATCACTTTGCAAAAAATACCCAATCACATGCAAGGAAAATTAAAAAAACTGCATTTTTGCTTGTGCATGATTGGTTGATGTAAGTCAGCAGAGCTTCTTAGCTAAGGAGCAGCTGTACTTCCAGAGTGCAACTGCACTTTGCAAAGTGCACAGTATATTTGTCTTTAGTAAATTAACCCCATAATCCTCAAACATTTTGTGGAGAGGGGGGTGCAGTTTGGCATCTTTGTCCCGGGCACTAGATGACCTTGTCCCGGCATTGGGCTAAAGTCCGCTGTCAGCTGACATCCCTGAGCCGGTCCAGGCTCTGAAAAGATCCCAACTATCCCAGCGATCCGCTGAGAGCCTGAACCAGCCCCTCCCTCTCTCTCCACAGCCCAGCGCTCCAGTGAGTGCTGGAGGGGCAGAGCAGAGATCGAGAAATGGACAGTCACAGCTCTCTGCTCAGAGCGGAGGGGGAGAACTGAGCAATCGGCGGTGTTTGATTGTTCAGTTCTCACTGCAGAGCCGGCGGCGAAAGATGCAGTATCTGATCAATGCTGCATCCATCTACAGTAGGTAAGTATAAGGCTTGGTTCACATACATTGGAATTGGATGCGAGTTAAACCTCATCCGATTTGCATGATATGTGAACCCGAATTGGCTTTTTGTGGAGCTGGTTCACATATGTCCGGGCCGGCTGCAGTCCGTTTTTAAAAACAATCCTGTACATTATTCAGTCGGGTTCAGGTGCGATTTCAAGTAAAATTCTCACCTAATTCGCACCTGAACTGGTGAATAAAACCACACCAGGCTCCTTTTGAAAATCGCACTGAAGCTGTGGCTGGACATATGTGAACCAAGCCTAAATGTTTTTTTTTTACAAAGTCCATACTTCTCTTTAAAGTAAAAGAAATTAAAGTAATGCTTAAACTATGGTTTAGAAAAAATAAAATTCTATTCAAGTATGTATTCTTACATAAAAAGTACCTTCCATTGCTCTTCTCCAAATCTCCAATTATATTATATATTATATTATATTAATATTATTTTTTATTTGCTGCTGTGATTCTACTTTCTGTTAAAGGGTGGCTACATTCATTCCCTATGGTCCCCCCACGTAGGAGAATAGCCACCCTCTCTTGCTCTTACTAAAGGCCTAGGGACTATGGACTGTGGACTATGAGATTTGTAGTGCATATGACTGCCACTAACTTCCACGCTTGTTCCAAACATACAAAAGTTACGGTTAATGGAGAGGTTCAGGAGCTCACAGAGAACATTACAAGAAGGCACGAAAACAGTAAGAAATAATTTCATGAAATATTAGATTACTGTGCAGCTTTGGCCAAAGTTAAATAATGTCCTTGCTATAGGTGTAGAACGGGGGACAGCGGCTATCCGATTTTGACAGGTACCTGCTCCCACCCACTTCCGCTCTGACTGCCTAGGCGATCAGAAGCAGAAGTTCTCCTCCCTCCCTATGCCCCCCCCCCCACCACAGTCTTCTGGGACAAGTGACAGGTCTCAGAAGACTGCAGGACCACTCACAATGCGCAGTACTGCTCAGCTGTGAAGCCGCAAGCTGGGTGCCCACAGTTAAGATGCCGGCGCCGAGTAAAGAAGACAGCAGGTGAAAACGGCTGGAGTGAGCACACCGCTTGATTGTGGGGCAAGCATATGAAATAGTAACTAAAACGGAAGAAGCCTAATTAAAGGAAAAAAGGATGGGCAAAATAATTAAATAATCTTTAGAATTCTTCAATCCATTATCCAAAGTACATGTTTGCAATGACATTTGGCCTTATATCTAACCTTGCTTTTAGAACAGAATCCAGCTGTTCCCAGCATCCTTTTTATAACTAGGCGTTGCTTGCTGAGTTTTTTTATCTTTTGTATGTTTACCCAGTCTTTTCTTGATTGCCCTGATCATATAATTAAAACAATTGATGTAACTATATTTGTTCTACATTAATGAAAGTATACAGAAATAATAGAGACCCAATCTGAGACATGACCAGAATCTATGACAAAGACTGTCACTGTCAATGTCTAACCTTTGAAGCAACTATTCCAGTTTTTTGAGGCATGGGACCAGCAAAAAAAAATAAAAATCTGCTTATGGATTATGTAGCACAACCCCCAAAGAAGCCCCTTGGTAATTTGGGTCCTCTGTTTTGCGCCTTGACTCCAAGAACAATCTCAGCCCCTTGGGGACTCTTTGTTGACTGGAAGTCACCACACACAATTATAAAAAGTATGGATACCTTTAGCTTGGGTATGAATTAGTATTAGGAAATAGGTGCAAGACCATTTAGTGGTAAATTAACTCAATGTATTGGAAGAGAAAACGATGGTAGGCACATAAATGAGCATACAGTAAGTAGATACAGACACAGTCTGTGATCGCTATGCTAAAGTAACTTAGAACAGAGTTCTGTACTACCAGACTGGGATTAACTCATGACTAAACAGTGCATATAAGCATTAACTGCAAAGTGAATGTCAATATTATAACTAGTCTAGAATGCACTCTAGGTAAATCGCTACGGTATGGTGCAATGTTCCCTGAGAGGTACCTCTTAGCATATGCTATGAACAAAGGCCTCTGTGTAGCAGCTGTAAAGGGGCAGTCTTTAGTCCTAACTCTTCAGCCGACTAGGATTTGGGGGCCCAATTGAACTGTTGGTGCACATGAGAATAGTTGCAGTCAAGCCTGCAGGCAGCAATAAGGCTTCTAGATGGCTATATGTTCAGATCCTAAGGGGTTCAGTCTCTCTAGCAGCAGATAGTAAATCCCTACAGTAGCACTGTGTCCAGGTGACTCTCTTGGCACCCCCAAAATCAGCACTCCAGGTCCTGCTTAGGTCATTGATATGCAGCAGCGATGATGCACCCTGGACAACTCTCTGGTCTTCTTAATGGCATGAGCTGTGTCCTGTACATCCTGAGAAAATGCATCTCTTTTCTCATCTTCTTGGCAATCTCTGGGAAATGCAGTTCAAAAGCTCTTGATTACAGTAGAGTTTCTCTCCTCTGGACTACAGTTCCCACAGTGCAGTACTGCCTCAGTCTATTGAACTCTTCCTGCTCAGCAGCTCCCTCCTCTTGTTGATAAAGGGCAGCAGCTACAGAGGGAGCAGCTGCAGCCAGTGTTTCTCTCACTCTTCATTCTTAACAAAGCATCTGGCTGCAAGTAAAAAAAAAATTCCAGTATTTTCTCAGAGTCAATTGTAAGTGGTCTGGATTAATTATTTTTAGTTCAGTAACTTTAGTAAATATGCATTAATAAATTCCTGACATATATTATAGCACCAGTGTATACATATGCAATACTAGTTCCACTTTTAAAGCCTCTGGCCAAATTTTTGAATGAAAATCATTTAACCCCTTCCCGCCGCTGCCTCCTGGCCCTTTAAGGGGTTTTAAATGCTGGGAGGCAGAGGCGGGCATTCCCATCATGTGACCATTCTGATTGGCTGTCACAGTGGTCACATGATCAGAAAGCTCCTGATTGCAAGTAGGCATCGGGAGCTTATAAGTACCTGCTGGTAGCTGTGCTGGAAGCATACAGGGTGCGCGCTCTCTCCACAGAAATGTTTATATTCTCCTAGATTGTAAGCTCTAACGAGCAGGGCCCTCTGATTCCTTCTGTATTGAGTTGTATTGTAACTGTACTGTCTGCCCTCATGTTGTAAAGCGTTGTGCAAACTGATATATAAATCCTGTATAATAATAATAATATTTGAGATGCATTTATGCAGCCTCTTGGAATTAAAGCTCACCTGCCAAAAGCCTCATATATATGCGTATGGCCGGCAGGAAGAGGTTAAATGTGTTCTCAAATAAAGAAAAAATATTGTTCTGATAAATCCGATCAGGGCATTGACAGACAGATCTATAGCTGATCAAGTAGGCATTGTTCTTTGTTTACTAAAGTATCAATTATTATTTATGCAAAATAGTAATAATCTATTTCCAGTGAAATGTAACAGGTAAAAGAAACAGTGAAAGATATCTTTATTATTGACCTGAGAATTCTCGCTCACTCTTAGCTATGTGGACAGAGACTAGTAGTACATGTTAAAAATTCCAAGTACATTTGGAAAATATCCTTATAAGGAATTTGCATTAAATGTCCGACCTTCTAGACGATCCAACTTCCAATAACATTGGGGGGTCCCTGGCTCCTTGCCTTTCTGCTGTTTACATGTCTTGAAAGTCCATTGAGAACATAAATTATGACACAGCCCACTATTATATCTGAAAAGGTGTCATTACAGGTGAATCCCATGGTTTCCAAAAAATTCAAAAGTTATACCAGATGTAGATGCTTTCATGTCACTACACATAAGAGACTAAATCCTCTTTGCAGCTATGTTATAAAAAGACACAGGGGTTATTTACTAAAGACAAATCCACTTTGCACTACAAGTGCAAACTACAAGTGCAAAGTGCACTTGAAATTGCACTAAAAGTGCACTTGGAAGTGCAGTTGCTGTAGATCCGAGGGGGACATGCAAGGAAAATAAAAAACAGCATTTTAGCTTGCACATGATTGGATGATAAAATCAGCAGAGCTTGCCCTCATTTCAGATCTACCCCTCAGATTTACAGCGACTACACTTCCAAGTGCACTTTCAGTGCAATTTCAAGTGCACTTTGCACTTGTAGTTTGCACTTGCAGTTCAAAGTGGATGTGCCTTTCATAAATAACCCCCAGAGTGTCCCAAGTTACTAAAGGAATTAAGAATGTTCACTATGTAAGGCAATTTTCACTAAGCTTAGTGAATGTCAGCTGTGCTGACTTCATTCTTCCAATCATGTGCAGCTACATACCCTGTTTTTAACCACTTGACCTCCGGAAGGTTTACCTCCCTTCATGACCAGACCATTTTTGCGATACAGCACAGCGTTACTTTAACTGACAATTGCGCGGTCGTGCGACACTGTACCCAATAAAAATTGATGTCCTATTTTTCCCACCACTAGAGCTTTCTTTTGGTGGCATTTGATCACCTCTTTTTTTTTATTTTTTGCACTACAAACAAAAAAATGCTGACAATTTTGAAAAAAAAACGGAAAATTTCTATCAAATACTTACCGTAATTTTCCTTTCCTGATGGACTCCATGGCAGCCAACGTGTGGGTTTAGTCCCGCCTCTACTACCCTATAGGACACTACTCCCATAAATCTTTGCTCCTCACCAGCAGCCGTGTTCGATAACTAGCCTACTCCAGTCATTTGGGAGGGAACTCCTGCTGCCATGGAGTCCATCAGGAAAGGAAAATTACGGTAAGTATTTGATAGAAATTTTCCGTTTTCCTGACAGACTCCATGGCAGCCAACGTGTGGGAAATAACTCGCCATACACACCCGGGTGGGCAAAATGCTGAAGAAAACAAAGATTTATTTACTACCGTCCACCGACAGTACTTTAACACCAAAATCAACTGAGGATAGAGCCGCTGGCTCAACACAATAGTGGGACATAAAGGTATGGATCGATGACCAAGAAGCCGCCCTGCAAATCACTTCAGGCGAGACGTGACGCGAAGCTGCCCACGAGGTCGAAAGACTTCTAGTCGAGTGCGCTGTCACCGCTTCTGGAGGAGCCAAGCCCTTCTCTCTATAAGCCCATTGGATCGCCTGTACAATCCATGCAGCAATGGATCTGACTGAGGCCCGGAGCCCCTTGTTCTTCCCGTAGAACGACACAAAAAGATAATCGGATTGACGGAAGGGAGCCGTTACTTCTAGATATTGCTTCAAGGAGACACCAACATCGAGTGGATGTATTTCCAGGCTTCCAGCAGTTCTAAAGGTAGGAAGTGAGATCTCTTGATTCTCGTGAAAGATTGAGGTGACCTTAGGGTTTGACCCTAGCATTGGAATTAGAGTCACTCTGTCTGGAAAGAAGGTTAAGAAAGGTTCTTTTGACCCTAATGCCTGGATCTCGGACACCCTCTTGGCTGAGGTGATGGCAATTAAAAAGGCAGTCTTGATAGTAAGATCTCTAACAGACAGTGGTTTAACGAGTTGAGAGAAGAACTCAAGAACTAGAGGTAGATCCCATTTAGGGAACCTGGGTTTCCTTTGAGGTCTCATTCTAATTGCTCCTTTGAAGAATTGTTGAATAAGGGCATGTCTGGCCCAGGACACCCCAGTAAAGGCTGAGATCGCTGAAACCTGTACTCGCAGCGAGCTGACAGATAAGGGCAGATCCAAGCCTGATTGGAGGAAGCTCAAGATGTCCTGGACTGCAGGTGCGCCACATGACTTGGCCCTGGATGACATATGGATCGAGAACCTTGTCCAAATACGCTCATACACCTTGTTAGTGCTTTGTCTTCTTGCATTCAGGAGTGTAGGAATAACCTCCTTAGGGCAACCTAGTGCTTCCAACCTATCCCTCTCAAGAACCAAGCCCTCAACTGTAGGTGAGCTGGGCATGGATGGAGAATCGTGCCTTGGAAGAGTAGATCCGTTCTGGCTGGAAGAGGAACTGGTTCCCGGAAGCTGAGGAGTGACAGGAGAGGAAACCAAGGCCTGTTGGGCCAGTAAGGAATGATGGCTATTATCTCCACCTCCTCCCACCTGAGCCTCCGCAGGAACTGGAAGATGATGGGTGTCGGAGGGAAGGCATAGGCTCTGTGGAACCACCAACGCTCCGTCAGTGCGTCTATCCCGTAGGCCTGTGGATCTCGAAACCTTGCGTAGTATTTCGTTAGTTTTTTGTTGTACGGGGAGGCGAAGAGATCGACCTCTGGCGAGATCCCCAGTGTTAGAATCCATCTGAACACATCCTCGTGGAGAGACCACTCGTTGTTGTCCAGGTGGACTCGTGAGAGAAAATCCGCTTGGACATTGAGGATCCCTGGAACGTAAGTTGCCGTTAGGTTGACCAGATTCTTCTGGGCCCAGACCATTATTGGTTCCACTTCTTGAAGCAGAGACAGGCTCCTGGTACCCCCTTGTTTCCTTACATAGGCTACTGCCGTCGTATTGTCTAGTCTGAGTAACACGGAAGTCCCTGCTATCAGATGACGAAATGCCAGCAATGCCTGGAAGGCTGCACGCAACTCTAGGATGTTTGACACCAACCTCCGCGCTGGGAAATCCCAGGAACCTTGAGCCACTTCCGCTAGGCAATGAGCACCCCAGCCTCTCTCGCTGGCGTCTGATGTCACCGTGATCCAAGTGATTGGAAGGATGGAGTGACACCTGCGTAGATTCTCTTTCTGAAGCCACCAGAAGAGGGAACCCCTCATGGTCTGAGAGATGTAGATGCGCTGACTCTTGTCGCCCGACCATTGAAGAAGAAACCCCTTCTGGAAAGGACGCATCCTCCACTGAGCCCACTTCACCATTGGTATTGTGGACACCATGGTGCCTATGATTCTCAGACACTGGAGGGCCCGGAGATGAGAAGAGGAGAGAGCCAGGCGAATCCTGTCCCGAACTATTGTGATCTTCTCCTCGGGTAAGGAAATTGTGCCTTTCGCTGTATCGAAGAGGGCCCCGAGGAAGACGAGAGACTGAGAAGGCTCTAGTTGGCTCTTCTCCCAGTTCAGGAGCCAACCGAATTCTTGGAGAGTTGAGATGACCGTATCTCTGTGTTTCAGGAGGCAATCTCTGTCTTGCGCCAGTAGGAGGAGATCGTCCAGATAGTGGTGAAGACGGATCCCCCTGGTTCTCAGTAGAGCCACAACAGCCAACAGGACCTTCGAGAAGACTCGTGGAGAGGTGGACAGACCGAAGGGAAGGCATGTGAACTGTAAGTGTAGTTGGCCTATGGAAAAACGGAGAAAGCGTTGGAAGTCTGCTGCTACTGGAACGTGGAAATAGGCGTCCTTGAGATCTATTGAAATGAGCCAGTCTCCCGGTTGAACTGACTGTCGAATTGTGGACAGGGTTTCCATTTTGAACCTTTCCTTCTTGATGAAGTGGTTCAGGTGCGTCAAATCTATAACAGGTCGCCATGCTCCGCTCTTTTTCTGGACCATGAAAAGAGGAGAATACATCCCCAAGCCACGTTGGTCGTCTGGGACAGGAATAGCCGCGCCTTGATCTAACAAAGATCTCACGTAAGCTAAAAGGATTTCTCTTTTTTCTTCTGCGGCTGGAAGAGATGTGGGGACACATCTGAGCCTGGGAGCAGTGCTGAAAACCCAGGTGTGACCTGAGGAAATCGTCCTTACGGTCCAAAAGTCCTGGATCGAGGCCGCCCAAACATGCCGAAAGCGGAGGAGGCGAGCCCCCACCTGGCCTGTCTGAGCGGGCCCCATCTCAAAAAGACTTGGTCGGTTCCTTCTCACCCGACATACTGGTCTTAGCAGTCTTCTTAAAAGAAGATTGTCTGGCCTTCCAGGATCTGGAGAACTCACGGCCTGGCCTGTATCCACGTGCTTCCCTGGCACGATCCTGGTTCTGTTTCCTTGGAAACGATCTTCTCTGGCCTTGTAATCGCCTGTCCTGGGGAAGGAACCCCGACTTACCCCCGGTGGCACGGGTTATGGCGCTGTCTAATTTATTACCGAAAAGGGAGGACCCATCGTAGGGGATACGGCACCAAACCTGCTTTGATGCTGGGTCTGCCAGCCAGGGGCGAAGCCAAAGGGCACGCTTGGCAGTAACAGCAGACAACATAACCCTAGCCACCAGGCGGATAATGTCGATTGAAGCCTCCCCCAGAAAGGATGAGGCTAACCTTAATTCCTGGATGGGCGAATTCTTGGCCACTTCCTCCGAGACACCTCTAAGTGACTCGTCCACGCTATCTGACCACGACTCCATGGCCCTGGACATGGCGGCCAGAGCCAAGGCTGGTTTACATGCCATGCCCGCTGTGAGATAGACCCTCTTCAAATCCGAGTCTATCCGTCTGTCCAAGGCGTCTCTGAACGAGACCGTGTCTTCCAGAGGGAGGGTCACATGCCTGACCAATCTCATCACCGCTGCATCCACTAGCGGAGCAGACTCCAGTTGCTTAACTTCTTCTTCCTTGAAAGGATAAAGCCTTTGAATTTTAGAGAGAAGGGAGTTCTTCTTCTCTACCTTTGCCCACTCATCTGTGATAACTTCACCTAATTCAGTGAAAAAGGGGAAGCTGACACGTTCCTTCTTCAGCTGCTTGAAGAACTTCCTCTGTTTTGCAGGGGCCGTCACTGGCTCTTCCCAGCTTAAAGTTTCCTTTATGGCTTTAATCAGAGGAGGGAGTAAGTCAAAACTAAATCCAGTATAAGGGTCTTCTCCTTCTGAATCACTATCTGAGGAGACAGCAGACAGGTGACTGGGTAAAGAGGACTCACAAGTGTCCTGAGCCTGGGTATCTCTGATTGGTGGGTCTGGAGGCTCTGTAGGAGCAACATGGGATTGGCTAGACCCCAATTCCTTTAGATTCTCTCTCACAATCTTCTCCACCAGAGACTTGAGTTGCTGATCTGATCCACCTCTTTCACCTGTTGCTTTCATATAGCAGGTATCACAGAGGGATTTGCCTACAGGAACCTTTGCCCTACACCCCCAGCAGGCTCCTTCGGTTGCATGACTGGAGTGAGATTTGGAAGGGCGAGATGGTTCCCGGCTACGGTGTCTCGACTTCGAGGAGGAACCGTGATGTCCAGATCTGGAAGAGGAATGCCGGTGCTGTGATCTAGAGGAACCACTTCTGTGCGAGCTACGTTGCTGAGTAGACCTAGAAGGGCTGAAAAGAAAAAACACAAGTCCATCTGTGTTAATGGAAACAACAGATAACTGAAGTTCCATAACCCCCCCCCCCCGCAACACCCAGGCAGGAACCCCCCCTACCAAGTACCTGTTGCGAGAGGGCTGGCCAGGGGCAGGCGGTGAAGCGCTAGGGCTCCCAGAGGGATCCATCGGGGCTGAAACAACAAGGCAACCAGACAGGAGTTAGAAAGCAATAAGGACAGGCCATAAAACCTGTCCTCAGAAGCCTCCTCACCTGATATAGCAGACGCAGAGCAAGGGGATACACTGCCGACAGTCTGAAAGCATTCCCAAGCCTGGAGACCATTTCCCCAAATTTAAATCTGGCGCCCCTGTGACGTCACCGCCGTGCCGCTAGTGCGCGCGCGCAGCTACCGCTACGCGCGTGCGCGAACCAAGCCTCGTTCTCGCGCCGGACCCGCGCATGCGCAGAACGGCCGCGAAAACGAAACCAGGAAGTGAACGGCGGCTGGAACGCAGAGGGAACCGGCCGCCATGTCTGCCAGCTGCACTGTACCCGACAGTGCGGGGAAGGACACAGACACAAGCAGAGACAAACACAGGGAAGGGATACACAAACTGCTGCCATAACAGAGAAAACGGAACGGACTCACCACTCCTGCTGCGATCGAGACCTGGGTCAGGTAACACTGCACAAACCGGACTTATTCCTGGGCAACAAGGGTCACCTGCTAGTAGCTAGGCTGTATGACCAGATGGGGTTCGCCTGCCAGTGGCTAGGACTACACCGTCTCCAGAGCCTCTTCCATATGCCCCTTCCATACCCTGCTAGTAGCTAGGGCTTATTGGAGTACTGCGATCCCATCCTAGGAATCGCTCGCCAGATCTGATCGCAGGGAAAAGATAATCTTCGGGTAGAAAGACCATTTTACTAGGTCCTTGGAGGAGGACAAAAAAAGAACACGGCTGCTGGTGAGGAGCAAAGATTTATGGGAGTAGTGTCCTATAGGGTAGTAGAGGCGGGACTAAACCCACACGTTGGCTGCCATGGAGTCTGTCAGGAAACCCAGTTTTTACATTCTGCTATAAAACATATCAATAACATTAAAAAAAAAAAAATCTAATTTCTTCATAAATTTAGGTCAATATATTTTCTGCTACATAGTTTTGGTAAAAAAAAATCCCATTAGGCATATATTGATTGGTTTGCGCAGAAGTTATAGAGTCTACAAATTATGGTATTTTTAAGTTTATTTATTTATATTTATTTATTTTTACTAGTAATGTCAGTGATCAACATCTTATAGTGGGACTGCGATATTGCAGCGGACATTTTGATACTAAGGGGGCTATTTACTAAAGGTAAATCCACTTAGCGCTACAAGTGCACTGCAAGTGCACTTGGAAGTGCAGTCGCTGTAGATCTGAGGGGGACATGCAAGTAAAAAAAAAAACAGCATTTTTGCTTGCACATTTTTGGATGATAAAATCAGCAAAACTTCCCCTAATTTCAGAGCTTTGCTCAGATCTACAGCGATCTACAGCGACTGCACTTACACGTGCACTTCCAGGTAGTGCAAAGTGGATTTGCCTTTCGTAAATAACCCTCTAAGGGTCTTTACTAAAGCTAGAGAGGGCAAAATTTGCCACAATTCTGCAGAGAAACCAATCAGCTTCCAGGTTTTATTGCTAAAGCTTAATTAAACAAGCTGAGGTTAGAAGCTGATTGGTTTCTCTGCAGAATTGTGACTAAATTTGCCCTCTCTAGCTTTAGTAAATAAACCCCTAACTGACACTTTTGACACTTTGTGGGGACCAGTGACTTGTTTATATAGGCAGATCACAGTTCTGTCTCTCTCCCTGACAATCGGCTTCCACTGTGTATAATGATAGCGAAAGCGAGCCTCTTGTGGCACGCATGTGTGCCCCCTACCCAGAGGTGTCGGATCGCGTCTAAATACATGATCCAGCACATAGGTGCCGTCATGTAGCAGTAAAACTGCTATAGGGCGGTCCGGAAGGGGTTAAAATTTTCCTTGCACATGATTGGGTATTCTTTGCAAAGTGAACTTTCACCGCATTCACTAAGCTAAGTGAAAACCCCCTTTGCAATGTGAGCATGTTCTATTCTTTTAGTAAAGTGGTACATTTAGTAAGTTCTTCCGACAGGACATAGATATACGTAAATAATTGTGATATTGGCATCACCAGACAGCTGTGGTCCTCTAATAACAGTTTCCTGGTTATGTGATCACTATGACAGCTAGTCCAGGCAATTAAAATGGAAAAGCTCTTACAATGGGGGTGTGGGGTTAATTTACTAAAGGCAAATAACTGCACCCTTTGCAAGTGAAGCTGTATTTTGCAAGGGAAGTTACGTTTTGCAAGGGTATTTCTCCCAGAGTTTTGCTGACTTTTATCATCCAAACATGTGCAAACAAAAATGCTTTTTTTTAGATTTCCCTGTACGTGATAGGTTATTCTTTGCAAAGTGAAATTCCACCCCATTCACCTCACCTAAGCTCTGGGGGAAATTCCCTTTGCGAAGTGCAATTCCCTATTGCAAAGAAAATGAAAATAAGTTATGACATTTATAAATGATGAGACCATCTCTTCTTTTCTGTTTTTGGCCCCATTTTAATATATAAACAAAAAATGAAGTCTGTTTATGATTGTACTGTTAGGACTAAAGTCCTGGTAAAAGAAACGTCCAGTTACTAGCACTGAATAATTAGGAGGAGTAGGTAATCTCATTTATTCTCCACTTATTATACCATTGCTCTGTTTCCTTTCAGTTGTCACTTTGTACCGCCTGATGGATTTCAACCTTCTAACAGACTCGGAGGCTCGCAGTCCTGCCCTCTCTCTGTCTGACTCTGGAACACCTCAACATGATCACAGCTGCAAGGGGCAGGATCACAGCGGTAAGTGAAGGCAAAGGACAGAAAGGCAATAAAACATTCTGCTCAACTGGTAATGAATGCTATAAATGTGTGACTTGATACAATATTTGTCCTTACATTGTAAAGTCCTTGCCCATAACCACAAAGACCTGTCCATTGCATTAGGTAGAGCTGGCATCCTTACAGCTAGAGGAATAGAGAGAGTGCTATATTGCTATATGGATTCTTAAAGAGTAACTATAGGCAAAACTGTTTTATTTTCATTTGGATACAGCAAGGGAGGGTTATCACCCCTGTTTTTTGTCATTTGTGTCCCATTGCAGAGATTTCCATTGACTTCCTGTCCATAGCCAAAACAGGAAGTGAGGCTCAATCCCCCCAAAGTGAGGGGATACTGTGGTGGCACCAGAGTTACCAGAACTAGTATCCCTATTGTAAGATTTCCCCCCAAAAAACATTTGAAAGAAATGCTCACTCCCCACCCTTATCCATCAACTCATATAAAAAAGGTAAAAACCATTTACAAGAGTCAACTTTTTGGTTTTGGATCTACTATATGGAGAAAATAGCAGGACATAGGGCCTGCTTTTGATAACATCTTACTTTTGTGGGTAGTAAACTAATGTGTACATAAAATACCATTCCATCCACCAACAACTTACACCCATTAACAAGTAAGACCAAACCTTAAAGTAGAACTCCTTTGATCAGGTGGCATTCCCACAAAAGGTCCTCTCCACCAGTAGATAGCGCTCCTCTTCTGAGGTAGAATGACAGCCAGCATTATTTAAACCAATTCTCTTTGATGTCATGAATGTTGCCCTGGGCTCAGAGTACTTCTGCACCGATACACTGTGTGTATATATATATATAAATAGATAGATAGATAGATAGATAGATAGATAGATAGATAGATAGATAGATAGATAGATAGATAGATCTATATCTATCTATCTATCTATCTATCTATCTATCTATCTATCTATCTATCTATCTATCTATCTATCTATCTATCTATTTATATATATATATATTATATATTATATATATATACACATCTATCTATCTATCTATCTATCTATCTATCTATCTATCTATCTATCTATCTATCTATCTATCTATCGATACGGATATATATATATATATATATATATATATATATATATATATATATATATATATATATATATATATATATATATATATATATATATATATATATATATATATATATATATATATATATATTAAAGTGGTAGGGAGGGATGCATATTGTAAATTTAAGAGCAACAATAGTGCTGCAGCTCACACCAAAGGCTTTTTGGTGATTGTTATACTTACTATAGGTCTTTTTTGGTACTGCTATTATGGTATTTTGTACCACTGACATTGGGAAACAATGATTAATGAGTGCTTGCATGCTATAGGTAATAATAAGAAAATGATTGTGACCAATACTTGCCAGAAAAAGAGAACAACCTTGTTTCAGAGTATGGCCTGACATAATGTTATCTCAAATGGGAGGACCAGTTGCATTGGGTCTCAAATGCTCAGCAATTATTATGTACATAGGCAGATGTTGTATTTTCATGAAGACATAAAAGAACTTTTATAAGTTGGGCCTTTAAAAGAGAAGTGTTTTTTTTGTTTTTTTTTTAGATTCATACTTATAGTACTTCATAGTACTTTAGTACTATAGTACTTTATGGGACTTCAGCCCACTCTTTGCTAAAGACAGGTCACAGGAGTGCAAAACGAACTGCAATCCTGTGACCCAAAGGAGCAGTACAGCCAAAAGAGTTTTGGTGGTACTTCTCCTTTAAAGCTGGAGTATGATCTGCTTATGTTGTACGTTCCCTGCCCTGGGGAGGAAAGATCTAGATGTTGCTGGTTGTCCTCCAGCCAAGAAATGAGACAGGCTCTAACTGATTTGCTGTCATGGTGTGCAGTGAAATCAGAGTAAGCATTTTTAGTACAAAAGAGTGGCTGTACAGCTGTGCAAAAATATTGGTCAGGATGGAGTCCTGCTTTAAAGTAAAAGTTCAGCTGAAAGCCTAGTACACACCACTGACAGCTTAGGTCGGAGCTGCTGTACTAACAATCCGAAGTTAGTACAGCGATCTCCCCTGCTGTTCTATTGTGTTCCGATGCCGCCCGACATTCGACCCATGTGTACTAGGCTTAAATCTAAAATCTCTAAATCTACTTGCAGCTACATTCTAAAGGCCCATACACACAATCGGATTTTCGGACAGGAAATGTTGGATGTCAGGCTATTGGCAGAAAATCCGACTGTTTGTATGCTCCATCGGACAATTGTTGTCGGACTTTCCGCCAACAAATGTTGGCTAGCATGTTTTCAAATTTTCAATGTCGGATTTTCCGATCGTGTGTACACAAGTCTGTCGATCAAAAGTCCAAAATACAAACACGCATACTCGGAAGCAGAAGTGGTCGGTCTTGTAAACTAGTGTTTGTAATGGAGAATTAACATTTATGATGTGGCAAATTATGAAATCTCCAAATGCAGCGCACAATTCTCTTTTCTTACCACACCATTATCCTCTAGTTTTTTACCTCCTTGGCGGTATTATTATTTCAGATTTTTGATGCTCAAAGTGGTACAATTATTTTGCATGGAAATT
Organism: Lithobates clamitans; assembly: GCA_037952925.1. Lineage (NCBI taxonomy): Eukaryota > Metazoa > Chordata > Amphibia > Anura > Ranidae > Lithobates > Lithobates clamitans. The sequence continues at coordinate 108,416 of JBBGZY010001472.1, forward strand.
TGGCGTTTTATATTGCAGGCCTGCAATTCTTAGGAATAACACACTTAAATCTGTTCAAACAAGAGTCTAGTAGACATCCCAGGTATGATAAGGTTTGAAAAACGAAATCATAAATTATAATATAATAAATAACTATAAATAATTATAACAAATAATAATATAATAATAAAAATTATTCAATAATGTAATCAAATCAAAAACACTGAAATTTGCTCAGTTGCAGAATTGTCGCTGTCATTACTTTCAGTGTTTGATGACGGATTTCCCCACAAATCATTATCACTCAATTCTGCAAGTGATTCTAATTTATTATCACTGTTTTCTATCTGGTCTAAAACCACTTTTGATGTAAAGGGATGGTTTTGGTTGCTATGGACAATCTCCAGTTTCCAGGCAGAAAGAAGAGTATATATAATATAAAACTGCATGCAGGGCACTGGACAAACCACTAGGGACAAAGGGGATGTGCAATAAACTGATACAGTAATGTAATCTGTAAGATTACAGTGTACTGTATATGTATTGTGTGTTTTACTTTTTGAATTTGGCGCCGTTCTCCGATCTCGTGCGTTGCGTCGCTTGCAGAGAACGGAGCTGGGCTCCGTGATAGATTGAGTGGAGGACACGGCTCGCACACAGCGGGGAGACATCGCAGGATCCTGGGGTCAAGGTAAGTAAGCTGTACCTGGATCCTGCAATGCAATCCCAAGTGTGGCTTAGGGTTACCGCTCTTGGTGCTGAAAATCCCCCCCGAGCCACACTCGGGAATACCGTCAGAGAGGTTAAGATCAAAGATACAACTATGTTGGTGTCCCTTGTTAATTTTACATTGTATTTTTTTAAATGTAACTGCCTACTCCCAAACTGTCATTTGAAGTAAAACACATAGCCAAGTATTATTCTCCACATTTTTTTTATTGTGCATTAAAAAAAGAAAACAAATAAAATTAGACATGCTATCTGCCAATAGAACTTAACCAAAAAGTGCATTCTATGCATCCAAAAATATAGAAAATATACTAAATCAAATCATTATTCAACCAAAAAAATAATGTCAAAGCAATAACTCCAAGGCCAATAATAAATAACATCTCCTCTGATTCCGCAACATGTCTGGTTGACGACCGGCCAATCAGAAACAAACTGAAAAGCATGAAATGAAAAGAGCGAACTGAAAAGCGCTAAATGAAAAACCCGAAAAGAAAAGCGCGAATCAACACTCACCAAATTTCTACTAACATGAAATTAGCAGAAGGAGCCCAAAGGGTGGCGCTAAAGAGGTGAAAAACCATGTAGTATGTCTGGTACGTCACTACGTTCATAATTGTTGGCCAACATTTGTGTGGCCGTATGTATGCAAGACAAGTTTGAGCCAACGCCCTTCGAACACAATTCCACTGTTTTGTTGGCGGAAAGTCCGATCGTGTGTACGAGGCATTAAACTAACCTATCTAATCATGTAGAGCAAAAATCGCTATACATACCTTTCCTGAAGCTGCTCTGGTCTGGTCCCATGGTGAGCTGACAGCGGTGGCTTCTCTCTGTAGGAGTGTGCGGGAGAGACAGCCGACAACGGAAGCCCCATAGTAAGTCTATGGGTGACGTCACTTCCCAGACATTGTCGGCTTTCTCCTGCACTGAGCTTCCTCTGCTGGAGACCGGAATGGCTGCAGAAAAGGTATGTATAGCGATTTTTGCTTTACATGGCTAGATGGGTTAGTCTTAGAATATGGCTGCGAGTAGATTTAGAGATTTTAATATTAAGCCTAGTTATCGGACGAATGATCGCCTGTTTTTTTTTTTTTTTTTTGCATGCTAGTCTCCATATCGAAGGCAAATAGGTTACTAGAGTACAAAAATTCTCGTACGACAGAAAAGAAAAAAAAATTCGAAAGTGATGTAATGTATTTGTATTGTATTTTTGGACGAAAAGGGTACTGATTAAATGAAAATCGTACAATCTGGTATCGTACAAGAAATATTTTCGTGTTTGTCCGTTTGGAAAATTTCGACTTTGGAAAACGACAGCTGTGTACTAACAATCAATCAGATTATTGTACGATCGTCAAAAGTGGAATTTTTCGTCCGGTTTTCTTATTGTGTGTATGAGGCTTTAGGCTGAACTTCTGCTTTATGTTTAGCTTTCTTTAATAGTGCATTGCAACATTTGCCAAATGATGGTATAACTCACTGAGGATTAGGACAGGAGGTGACACCTGCCATGACAGAAATATGTGGGCTAGCATTGTGGACATCCTGAAAATGCTAACTCCCTGGCTGTCAAGGTTTATTATTTGGACTCACAGACAAGAAACATGTATGCAGCAAGCGAAACCAGGACCCTCAATGTGCATCCATGTTCCTGGTCAGTGATTTAGAAAATACTGAAGCCTTCCTAGGCTATGGGGCTGTATGTTTCTATTGATGCACACAGTGTGGGGAGACCAACTCTGTGCATACAAGGACAGCCACCCTGATACAGGAAACTGGGGGTAGTGCCATGACACTGGCTTAAACTGAAACATAGACAAGAAGTAAAAGATAAAGAAGCTGCATACTCAGTATGTGATTAAATCAGCTGCTGAAAACGCCTAAAAAATGGAGGGATTAATATCACTGTAATCAAATGCTCATTGAAATAATAGTCCCTAGAAATGTCCCCACCTTTCCCATGTTAGATGGATTTTTTTAGTAACCACTAATGTGCTTCTGGCATTTCCGGTGAATAGTTTTGAAAAATAACATTTCAAAATGCAGACAAGTATTTACAATCATATGCAATTTATATATCTTTTATGGTTATACCAAAATAATTATATATATTTTTATCTACAGTATATTCTGTCAACTCTGGTTATCAAGGCGCCCCGACAGGTCATGTTTTCAGGATTCCTATTATTTTGCACAGGTGATTTGATACGTTTCACTACCTTAGTAATCACCACAGCCGTTTCATCTGAGGGAAATCCTGAAAACATGACCTGTATCTATCCCGTAGTTTGTAGATACGATAACTTTTGCACAAACTAAACAATATACACTTACTGGGATTTTTTTTTACCAAAAATATGTAGAAGAATACATTTTGGCCTAAATTGATGAATATTTTTTTTTTAATTTTTTTTTTGGATATGTATTATAGCAGAACGTAAAAAATATAGGTTTTTATTTTTACATTGTTGGCCTTTCTTTGTTTATAGCACAAAAAATAAAAACCGCAGAGGTGATCAAATACCACCAAAAGAAAGCTCTATTTGTGGGAAAATAAGAACACCAATTTTATTTGGGTACAGCTTCACACGACAGCTGTCCACAAAAAAAGACAGTTGAATTGTACAAAGTAATGGAGAGAATTTATAAAAACACTGAAACAAACATGCAGCACACATCAATTCATATCATGGAACAGGCCGAAGGCTCATTCTCTTCAGAATTACTATGGGATTGAATCTTTGGACTATGACATGGTTTTAAAGTGTTACTGTAGAAAAAGATTTAGTTAAAACTGACTTTAAGTGCTTCTAAAACATGAGCATGGACACTATTAAACTGACAGCACATAGAAATAATATTACAACATTGCCACCTAGTGGACAGAGGACTGCATGTATGGATTTAGATATCAGTACACTCATAACTGACTCTTGGCGATTCTATGGGACCATGCCTAACACTAGAGGACTTCATGTATGTATAAATCTATACAGTTGTATCTGACTTTCAGCAATTTTATGGGCAGCTCATTACTGATACACTAGAGCAGTGGTTCTCAGCCCTGTCCTCGAGTACCCCCAACAGGCCACGTTTGCAGGTTTTCCTTTATCTTGCACAGGTGCTTTAAATAAAAATCAATGGCTTGGTATTTTGGACAGGTATTTTATCTAAGAGAAATTCTCAAAACATGTCCTGTTGGGGATACTTAAGGACAGGGTTGAGAACCACTGCACTAGAGGACCTCATGTATGTACAGTACTGTGCAGAAGCTTTAGGCAGGTGTGAAAAAATGCTGTAAATTAAGAATGATTTCAGAAATAGAAATGTTAATAGTTTATTTTACCAATTAACAAAATGGAAAGCAAATGAACAAAAGAGAAATCCAAATCAAATCAATATTTGGTGTGACTACACTTTGCCTTCAAAACAGCATTAATTCTTCTAGGTACATTTGCACACAGTTCTTGAAGGAACTCGGCAGGTAGGTTGTTCTAAACATCTTGGAGAGCTAACCACGTATCTTCTGTGGATGTAGACTGCCTCAGATCTTTCAGTCATCTCATGTAATCCCAGACAGAATCGATTATGTTGAGATCAGGGCTCTGTGGGGGGCCAAACCATCACTTCCAGGACTCCTTGTTGTTCTATATGCTGAAGATAGATCTTAATGTCATTGGCTGTATGTTTGTTGTCATTGTCCTGCTGCAGAATACATTTTGGGTCAATCGCGCGCCTCCCTGATGGTATGGCATGATGGATAAGTATCTGCCTGTATTTCTGCATGTATCTCAGCACTGACGACACAGTTGATCCTGATCAAATCTCCAACTCTATTTGCAGAAATGCATTCCCAAACTTGCAAGGAACCTCCACCATGCTGTTGCCTGCAGACACTCATTTTTTACATACAACAAATAAAAATGTGCAACCAAAAAACTCTGCATATAAAAATGCGAACGTGTGCTGTGTTTAACCGCTTCAGCTCCGGAAGATTTTACCCCCTTCCTGACCAGAGCGTTTTTTGCGATTCGGCACTGCGTTGCTTTAACTGACAATTGCGCGATCGTGCAACGTGGCTCTCAAACAAAATTGACGTCCTTTTTTTCCCACAAATAGAGCTTTCTTTTGGTGGTATTTGATCACCTCTGCGATTTTTATTTTTTTGCGCTATAAACAAAATAAGAGCGACAATTTTGAAAAAAACGCATTATTTTTTACATTTTGCTATAATAAATATCCCCCAAAAATATGTAAAAAAAAATGTTTTTCCTCAGTTTAGGCCGATCGTATTCTTCTACATATTTTTGGTAAAAAAAAATCGCAATAAGCGTTTATTGATTGGTTTGCGCAAAAGTTATAGCGTTTATAAAATAGGGGATAGTTTTATGGCATTTTTATTAATAATTTTTTTTTTACTAATAATGGCGGCGATCAGCGATTTTTATTGTGACTGCGACGTTATGGCGGACATGTTGAACATTTTTGACACATTTTTGGGACCATTGTAATTTATACAGCAATCAGTGCGATTAAAAATGCACTGATTACTGTGTAAATGACACTGGCAGTGAAGGGGTTAACCACTAGGGGGCGGGGAGGGGTTAAGTATGTCCTAGGGGAGTGTTTCTAACTGTAGGGGGGATGGGCTGTGTGTGTCACTACGCTGATCACTGCTCCCGATGACAGGGAGCTGTGATCAGTGACACTTGTCACTAGGCAGAACGGGGAGATGCTGTTTACATCAGCATTTCCCCGTTCGTCCTCTCCGTGAGGCGATCGCAGGTATCCCCGCGGCGATCGAGTCCGCGGGACCCGCGACCCGACTCACGGAGCTCCCGGCCGGCGCGCGCATGCAATGGCACGGCGGGGAATTCAAATGGACGTACCTGTAAGTCCATTTGCCCAGCCGTGCCATTCTGCCGACGTACATCGGCGTGCGCCGGTCGGGAAGAGGTTAAGTAAAAACAATATTATGCATTATAGTCCATAAAGTGCTTTAGTCTATGCAAACATCAAAGACAGACTTTTCAGGAGAACAAATGATGTTTCTGTTCATCAAAAAAGTAAGGCAAAACAGCACCGCTTACCAGATCTGATGGATCTCAAATTATAGAGATCAGACAGGCACACACAGGAGGGATCACTTGGCAAAAGACCGTATATCCACAGGCTCTTCCGATATCGGGATCCTTCCTTCTACAACGGCTTTCCACTGCTGCAATACTCCTCACTGAGCCTTTTACAAGATAAACTCCACCTTTTTTTTCAGAATTTTGAAAATAAAGTACACACATTTGTCGCACCTCCAAACGGTGATAGTTTTGAGGCGCAACAAATGTGTGTACTTTATTTTCAAAATTCTGAAAAAAAGGTGGAGTTTATCTCAAAGGTGTTCTACCAGGTTCAGGCCAGTCAAGTTCCTCCACCCCAAACTCGCTCATCCATTTCTTTATGGACCTTGCTTTGTACACGGGTCCAAATCATTTGGTGGAGGAGGATTATGGTGAGGGGTTGTTTTTCAGGAGTTGGGCTTGGTCCCTTAGTTCCAGTGAAGGGAACTCTTAAGACGTCAGCATACCAAAACATTTTGGACCATTTCATGCTCCCAACTTTGTGGGAACAGTTTGGAGATGGCCCCTTCCTGTTCCAACCTGACTGCGCACCAGTGTTCAAAGCAAGGTCCATAAAGACATTGATGAGCAAGTTTGGGGTGGAGGAACTTGACTGACCTGCAGAGAGTCCTGACCACAACTCAATAGAATACCTTTGAGATGAATTAGAGCGGAGACTGTGAGCCAGGCCTTCTCGTCCACATCAATGTCTAACCTCACAAATGCGCTTCTGGAAGAATGGTCAAACATTCCCATAGACACTCTCCTAAACCTTGTGGACAGCTTTCCCAGAAGAGTTGAAGCTGTTATAGCTGCAAAGGGTGGGCCAACTCAATATTGAACCCTCCGGACTAAGACTGGGATTCTATTAAAGTTCATGTGCGTGCAAAGGCAGCCATTTTTTTTTTTTGAGTATAGGTCATTTATCCCAAACATGCTTGAATTCACTTAAAGCTGACTGACTCACTACCTCTGCTGGAAGTCTATTGCAAGCATCAACTACTTGCTCGGTAAAATAATACTTTGTAAGTTTAGTTCTGAACTTTTCTCCTGCTATTTTGAGGTCATAGACAGCCGCATAAAATTTAGAGAAGTTGCAATACCTCCCCATATCATTCATATCTAAAAAAGTAATAGCTAGAGTTTTACTTTCATAGCTACTTTTATTTATTTGTCCTATAAGCATATGTGACCTGCATTGGTACCCCTTTTATCTTTCCTGTATCCTACAGAGTGACCAGAAAACTAAAAACCACTGATTTAACCTTCGGTGTCAAGGAAATTAGCATTTTTTAATTAACTGCCTCTATTTTGATGACCTCAGAAACCTGAAGCCTGAGACATATTATAGGCAAATCCACTGCAAGTAAGACAAGTGACCTGGGACCTTACCAAACACAACCTCTGACCTAGTCCTTTCATAACAATTCCTAATATCTGCTAGTATGGACCTTCATTGTGTCTGTGTGTTTTACTACATGGTACGGGCTTTCTTCAATTATGGCTTGTATACTTTATTTATTGCTGTTTGGTAAAGTATATATCACTAAACAGGAAGTGAATAGTAAATTAGATTTGTACAAAATAATAATGTAATAATTAGGAGATATGTTGGTAGTATTGTTGGGCTTACAAAGAGACATAAGGGCAGTAACGCACAATGTACAATCAATATGATGTGATCAAATCAGCTATAAAAGCCAGTTTTGATTTACGAAAACATTTTACACTTATAAATTGCATACTATGTTTATTGCAAAATTGTAATCTTTCATTTGTAGAAAAGAAAAAAAATGCCAACTCTAGTGCTGGCCACGTACATGCAGAATATGTCAATCTATAGGGCTCTTGCACTCTGGATGTTTGGCTATCTCTCCTAGATGTCTTTCCTCCTGGCAGCATCATTTTGGCAAAAAAATACTTGACGCTCGTAAACAAGTGTAACAAGTTTAGGCACATCAAGCGCTTCATTTGGGAATTCATTTAATTTGGATTCATTTAATTGGCCAGAAAAATAATTTATTCTGACCATTGAAATTAATTGACGCTCAAGAGCTAGACTCACCCAGCTATAACGCATATTAAGATGCGTTTACACGCATCAAGCATTTTTTCTACCAAACTTTTTTTTTTTCTGCCTCTAAATGCCCCTGACTCCAAACATGTACAGTGCTTTGAAATAGTATTCATACCCCTTTAAATTTTCCACATTTTGTCATGTTACAACCAAAAACGGAAACGTATTTTATTGGGATTTTATGTGATAGACCAATACAGGGAAATGATAAATGGTTTTCAAATTTTTTTTACAAATAAATATCTGAAAGGTGTGGCGTGCATTTGTATTCACCTCCCTTTACTCCGATACCCCCAACTAAAATCTAGTGGAACCAATTGCCTTCAGACGTCACCTAATTAGTAAATAGAGTCCACCTGTGTGTAATGTAATCTCAGTATAAATACAGCTGTTCTGTGAAGCCCTCAGAGGTTTGTTAGAGGACCTTAGTGAACAAGCAGCATCAGGAAGGCCAAGGACCACACCAGACAGGTCAGGGATAAAGTTGTGGGGATGTTTCATGCAGGGTTAGATTATACACAATATCTCAAGCTTTGAACATCTCACGGAGCACTGTTTAATCCATCGTCCGAAAATGGAATGCGTATGGCACAACTGCAAACCTACCAAGACGTGGCCGGCCACCTAAACTGACAGACTAGGCAAGGAGAGCATTAATCAGACGAGCAGCAAAGAGGCCCATGGTAACTCTGGAGGAGCTGCAGAGATCCACAGCTCAGGTGGGAGAATCTGTCCACAGGACAACTATTAGTCGTGCACTCCACAAATCTGGCCATTATGGAAGAATGGAAAGAAGAAAGCCATTGTTGAAAGAAAGCCATAAGGAGTCCTGTTTGCAGTTTGCGAGAAGCCATGAGGAGGACACAGCAAAGTCATGGAAGAAGAGGTGCTCTGGTCAGATGAGACCAAAATTGAACTTTTTGGCCTAAAAGCAAAATGCTATGTGTGGTGGAAAACTAACACTGCAGGTCACACACCATCCCCACTGTCAAACGTGGTGGTGGCAGCATCATGTTGTGGGGATGCTTTTCTTCAGCAGGGACAGGGAAGCTGGTCAGAGTTGATGGGAAGATGGATGGAGCCATAGGCGTGCACACAGGGTGCACACAGGGTGCACACAGGGTGTGCCTGGGCACACCCTAATCACCTAGTGTGCATTAGCATTATCACTCTGTGTAGCAGCGGGGAGATGGGAAAGATCTCCCTCTTACCTGCTCTGCCATAAGAGAAGTGTTTTCGCACTCCTCTTTCACTGTGCCAGCAGGGAGATCAATGTGCCAGGGATATATACTAACACAAACACACACGCATGCGTGTTTGAGCTTTGGGTGCACACCCTAATGCAATAGGTTGCACACACCTATGGATGGAGCCAAATACAGGGCAATCTTAGAAGAAAACCTGGGGTGGAAGTTCACCTTCCAGCAGGACAACAACCCTAAACATACAGCCAGAGCTTCAATGTAATGGTTTAGATCAAAGCATATTCATGTGTTAGAATGGCCCAGTCAAAGTCTAGATCTAAATCCAATTGGGAATCTGTCGCAAGACTTGACAATTGCAGTACACAGATGCTCTTCATAAAATCCAACAGAGCTTGAGCTATTTTGCAAAGAAGAATGGGCAAAAATATCACTCTATAGATGTGCAAAGCTGGTAGTGACATCCCCAAAAAAACTTGCAGCTGTAATTGCAGCAAAGGTGGTTACAAAGTATTGACTCAGGGGGGCTGAATACAAATGCACGCCACACTTTTCACATATTTATTTGTAAAAAATGTTGAAAACCATTTATCATTTCCTTCCACTTCACAATTATGTACCACTTTGTGTTGGTCTATCACATAAAATCCCAATAAAATACATTTACGTTTTTGTTTGTAACATGACAAAATGTGGAAGATTTCAATGGGTATGAATACTTTTTCAAGGCACTGCATGTGTGCATGAACAGATAGGATAGTATGCAAGGGTGTTTAGAGGCAGAATGCCCTTAACAGCAAAGTTAAAAATGTCCAGTGTGCATGAGGCCTTAGCTGGAAAGAAAAATTAAGAAATTAGAGCAACTCCCAAAACAAAACCATTTCAAGGTATTGACAGAATCAATTGGTTTGTAGTTTGTAGGTTCCTATAAAATGACTGTATATGTTGCAAGTACTAGCTCTATGAATCCAAAGTGTATACTATATGGCCCTGTTCACACATAGTGCGATGACCTGCAGTTTTCCACACTGGATGATCACAAGTTATCACTAGGACACACAGAAAACAATTGTTTTCTAAATATCCTGTTCATAATGCAATGCAGCCTGGAGGTGTGGTGCTGTGCAGACACATGTTGCTCACAGAAAGGGATGGCATGTCACTGTATAGTAGTGCACCACACTGCTGTGCTGTGAGATGACTGAAGTGTCACTGTGTCACTGTGTGTACTTCCAATAAAGTTGAGACAACAAAAAGGTACCTGTGTTATTCGCTGAAACACACATCACACTGCCCCCTACTGCTAGCTCACTGCAGCTGGAAAACAGAGCTGCCTGCACACTAATGCCCCGTACACACGGTCGGATTTTCCGATGGAAAATGTCCGATCGGAGCGTGTTGTCGGAAATTCCGACCGTGTGTGGGCTCCATCGGACATTTTCCATCGGATTTTCTGACACACAAAGTTGGAGAGCAGGAGATAAAATTTTCCGACAACAAAATCCGTTGTCGGAAATTCCGATCGTGTGTACACAAATCCGACGGACAAAGTGCCACGCATGCTCAGAATAAATAAAGAGATGAAAGCTATTGGCCACTGCCCCGTTTATAGTCCCGACGTACATGTTTTACATCACCGCGTTTAAAACGATCGGATTTTCCGACAACTTTGTGTGACCGTGTGTATGCAAGACAAGTTTGAGCCAACATCTGTCGGAAAAAATCCTAGGATTTTGTTGTCGGAATGTCCGAACAAAGTCCGACCGTGTGTACGGGGCATAAAACGCAGTGCCAACGGGCACATCATGATTACTTGAATGTCATTGAAATGTAAACTCTTTTTGTGATTTTTAAAATGTTTATAACTAAGTTTGGATCCATTGCTCGATGTATAGAGGTCACACAACATCAGCTCCCTATTTGCTCTGATAAACTCTAGTTTTTGCTCAAGTAAACACATGTGGCAGAAATACAAAACAATTACTACAGAGCATATTGTGTTCCTCCAAGTTTTTATCCACTCTCCCAAACCTCACCTATCAATATATATCATTTCTATGTTTTCTTTTTCAAATATTAATTAAAGTTCATCTTTTCAAAAATATCACTGACTGCTCAGTGTGGTTGATATACTAAAGGCAAATAGGTTGTTTAATTTGCAGGGGTATTTTCACCAGAGCTTAGTGAATGAGGAAAAGCTCTGCTGACTTCGGTCATATGCAACAAAATATATATATATTTTTTTTTTCCTTGCACAAGTTTTCTTACAATTTCATCACATTCACTAAGCTCTGGGGCAAATTCTCTTGCAATTTGCAAAGTTTAGATTCTCTTGCAATGTGAGCAACCTATTTGCCCTTACACTTGGTTCACACTGATGCGGTTTGCCGCATCACATATAATTTGTACAGGAATGATGACATTATGTATGGCTCAATTCGCACCAAAAACGTGCAGGGCCCTTTTTTTTTGTCCGCACTGGAATCAGATCGCATGGGTGTTCAGACCCATGCAATCTGATTCCATCCAATTCCGAAGTTCACACTGTGTTCTGCAAACTGATTTGGGGGTGTCATTAAAGTGATTGTAAAGTCTGTTTTTTTCCTATAAAAATAACAAACATGTTATACTTACATGCCCTGTTGCAGTTCTCAGGTCCCTCTTCGGAGCTCCTCTCTCCTGTTCAGTGCCCCTACAGCAAGCAGCTTGCTATGGGGGCACACAAGCTGAGTCACAGACCCCTTTGTCCATGCAGACACGGAGCCCCGACTCAGCCCCGCCCTGATTGGCTAGCTGATTTTGATTGACAGCAACATGAGCCAATGGCACCGCTTCTGTGTCTCAGGAGGGAGAATCTTGGACGGCCGAGACACTCGTGGACATCGTTGGACAGAGAAGGACCTCAGGTATTAGGGGGGCTGAGTGGGGCTTCTGCACACAGAAGGCTTTTTATCTTAATGCATAGAATGGGTCCGACCCCGTCCGATCCGCTAAAAGCAGACATATGGCTCTACGTCCAGATCCGTCGCTGGCGGATCGGATCGGGTGAGATCTGACGAAAACGGACACGCTGTCCATTTTCGTCCAATCCCTCCATAGGCGGCAGCGGCGCCTGACAAGCCCCTCCCCGCTCAGTGAGCAGAGAGGGACCTGTCATCCACTGGCTTAGCGGAGATTAACGGACAGCCGGCGGACCGAGGCGGAGCCCGCCTCGTGTGAAAGGGGCATAAAACCTGGAAGCTGATTGGTTACTAGGCACACCTGAACCAGATTCTGCGTATACCATCTTTAGTAAATCTCCCCAGGTGTGTCCTGTGTGGTAGGTGAAAGAAGTACTTTTTTTTTTTTTAAACTAAAGTAGCCAACAGCATCTGTGTTCACTTCAAATATCTAATCATGTACAATGAGATTAAGAAAAGGGGTTGTTCTTTGCACACGATTGGATGATTGAAGTGAACACAGTTTCACAGGGCTTAGTGAACATTCTATTCCTTTAGTAAACTAACCTCTATAACTGAAAATAATTTCTTCCCACAATCTATGACTGCTGGGTAAAGCCTTGTGCACACGATGAGATTATCAGACGAATGATCATTTGTTATTTCTTGCATGTTAGTTTCATATAGAAAATGAAGATGTTATTAAAGTTACGAAAATTCCTGTACGACAGAATACAACTGCGGAAGTGATGTAATGTGTTGTACTGTATTGGAAAGTGTTCTTTCATTTCCGAGCATGCGTGGTCTTGGTCTTCTGATTTTTTTTAGACAAATACTGTACTGATTAAACGAAAATCGTTCATGGGCTAGCACAAAGGAGTTATTAAACAAAGAGACAACAACAAATCTTTCTTTAACCATTTATTAATTTGGTAATAAATATTGGCCATGGTGTTGTTCAAGGGTAACCTGTCAATGTTTAAATAAATACAAATAAATATGAAGCCATCTTGGCTATATAACCATCAGAATTTATACGGTGTCCATCCAGACAGTGCTGGACGACTATTCCCCACTGAACAACCCATGACTAATGCATTAAATAAAGGGGTGGGGGGGTGGGAGTCCCGGTCCTGCTCCACACGGTCTGGCGGTAACGGCCGGACGGCCCTCTTTTATCACCTCCGAAATTCGCGGGCTTAAGGGGCCCGCCAGATTGCACCAATCAGCTGCTTGTTGCTACCCTGCGGAGGCTGCTGCCCACCAATTGCCATCCTGAAATACAGAACAGGGAACATGCATTCCCCTTTGGCTCTCCCATGTTGGTCCTGCATATTGCATGGACCTTTCATGGGCTAGCACAAAGGAGTTATTAAACAAAGAGACAACAACAAATCTTTCTTTAACCATTTATTAATTTGGTAATAAATATTGGCCATGGTGTTGTTCAAGGGTAACCTGTCAATGTTTAAATAAATACAAATAAATATGAAGCCATCTTGGCTATATAAACATCAGAATTTATACGGTGTCCATCCAGACAGTGCTGGACGACTATTCCCCACCAACCGAGGCCAGGAGAGCAGCTGCTGGCTGAGGTCCCCCCAACACCATGGCATTCTCAATCAAACTTTGCAGACCCATATTGAAAATATCTATACCAATGTCTGATAGGTGCACCAAATCTTCCCTAAATAATCCTGGAATAAAACCCTCCAACTCTAAGTGGCGGAAGGACAAACTCCCAGATGATGCAAGGAAATTATGAATGGTCCTATTCAAACGTCTCCTAATTTTATCCACATAAAAGAAATTACCCCAGGGGGACCAAAGGAGCCTAGGGACCATTTCAGAAAAGGCCAAAATAGAACGAGGAAATAGCAGCTTGATGGCACAAAAATCGTTTTTCATCTCGCAAAGCAATTCCCACGTCCTAACCTTGCCAATATCGTTCGCTCCCAAATGAATAACCAAAACTACCGGGGCGGGCCAAATAGAGGATAAATATAGTAAATGGTCTCTAAGATTACGCCATCTCAGACCCCTAACACCAGACCACAAAATCTTAAATTTGTTAAAGTCCAGACCTAAATTGCTGGAATAGCTCCTGGATGCAGCCAGCCTTTCAGCCCAATAAACGTAGGAGTGGCCTACAATCCAAATCATGTATTTAGGAGGATCTGAAAAATAAAAATTAGACAATTAACAATTCAGGGCGAACATAAAGCTTATACCTATTACTAACCCATCTGCCAACCCTCTTTTGACTCTCAGGAGGGAAACCCAATAGGTTAGCCATAGTGGCAGCCCCGATTCTAAAGGAGTGTGATGAGAAATTCAAACCTGCTAGATTAAGGCGCTTAATGCATGAGGAAAGCACAGCAGAAAACTGATATCTGGTCAAAGGAGATGAGTCCTGATGGATAAAGAAAGAACCGTCAAAGCAGGGTCTAATCGCTATATAATTGGCCATGTGGGCGACAGGGCAAAGCAACAGGTTGGGAGAGGAGGCCAGAGATAACCACTTACCATTACCCAACCCAAAAGTTTTGGACCTGCAAAGAAAAAGCCGTAAACCATCCGGTTGCATGGACACATGAGAGAACAACAGAAAAGAAGAAGATGATTTGTTTGGAGCCGTAAACTCACCCACCCGCAGGGCACCGAAAAGGGTCACCGAAAATGCTGCCCTGAAAAGCAGGAGTTCAAAACTAGAAAAACAAACATCCTCTAAAACTGACATTAGTCTGATTAATAAAGAAACTGAAATAGGGCGCCTAGCATCCTTTGTAGGTGAGGACTTCCGAAATCCTTTAAGGATCTGACTGACCGAGAAAAAAGAGGTCAAGGCAGGTCTGCCAGAAAATTTAAGAAAAAAGGAAACCCCGGCTAAAATCTTACTAACTGAGGCAGGGCCGAGCTGGGCCTGCATCAGGTATGACACAAAAGCCAAAGCGATATAATCATTAACGTCTAAAACATCCACCACCATGTCAGAGCAAAAAGAGCACCATCTGGACCAGGCTAGGTTATAGTCTTGCCATGTCTTCTGTGCTACCGAATTCTGGAGATGAGCAGTTATCAGTCCCAAATCAAGCCCCAGAGGCAATCTGGGCAAGGGGTGCCGTGTCGATCCGCTGATGGAACCAACTCCCGGAATCTGTGAAACTGCAAACGAGAAAGAGCGTCAGCTATTGTATTATCTATACCTGCAATGTGGCGAGCTTTCAACCAGATATTGAAACGCATACAGTGCAAAACTAAAAAACGTAAGAGTTTGATAACTGGCTCTGACTTGGATGACAATGTGTTGATAGCAAAAAGTACTCCTTTGTTATCTGTATGAACCATTACTCTGCGATTCATGAACTTATCTTTCCAGATTACCACAGAAACTACCACAGGAAACAACTCGAGGAGGACTATATTATGCAGAATTTCTGGAAGCCGCCAACTGGGATGCCATTCGGCGGCACACCAGAGGCCATTCAGGAAGGCTCCAAATCCGGATGAACCAGCGGCATCTGTAAAGAAATTCAGCTTAAAATCGTCTATGAAAGGATGCTGCCATGCCGTAGACCCATTAAAATTACAAAGAAAAGAATCCCATATTCTTAAGTCTTCTTTGACATTTGCAGAAATGCAAACATGAGAGTAAGGATTCTTCAAACCCCTCGTCGCCAAAGCAAAGCGCCTAGAAAAAATTCTGGCAATAGGAATGACCCGAGCTGCAAACGCGAAAAGACCTAATAGGGATTGAGCCTCTTTCAACAAAACCTTTCGTTTGGATAAAAACAACGAGATCATTTCTCTCATACGGAACAACTTTTCTCTGGGTAGCCTAAACTCCATCAGTGATGAGTCTATGATAATCCCCAGGAATTCAATCGTAGATGACGGAAATAAAGTTTTCTCATGCGCAATTGGAATCCCAAAGGAATCACAGATATCAAAGAAAGAGTTTAATGATTCAAGACATAACTGTGAGTCCTTTGGGCCAATAAAAAGGAAATCATCTAAGTAATGTAGCAGCCCCCCATTAGGGGCACCTTCCGACAAAACCCAATGTAAAAATGTAGCGAAAGCCTCAAAATAAAAACATGATAAGGAGAAGCCCATGGGCAAGCATTTGTCAAAATAAAACTTGTTTTGGAAATGAAAACCCAGGGAATTGAAACCTTGCGGGTGCACGGGTAGCAGACGGAAAGCAGATTTGATGTCTGCCTTAGCTAACAACGCCCCCTGCCCAAAACGCCTCAAAAGCATTAGAGCTTCATCAAAAGAGGAGTAAGAAACAGGGGCAAGGGTTTCTGAAACCTCGTCATTAAGTGAATTGTCAGCTGGGAAGGACAAATGGTGGATAAGTCTGAAAGTACCCTGCTCCTTCTTGGGGACAATGCCCAAAGGAGAAAGACGGAAATTAGGAAAAGGTGGACTTCGGAAAGGGCCAGCTACCCGGCCTTCACTAACTTCTTTATCTATTTTTTCTTGAACAATGCCAGGATGCCTCCTAGCAGACAGTAAGTTCTTTACAAAAACGCAACCCGGCCCAGAAAATGAGGGAACCAAGAAACCAACCTGGAAACCGTCAATTAGGAGCCGTGCCATCGTGCGATCTGGGTAGAGATCTAACCACGGTCGCATTCTTAACAAACTCACTGGAGTCATGGCTTTTGCCACCAGTGTCCCTAGATAAGGATGGGAGGGAAGTTGCTGATGATTTCCGAAAGCACCTATTCACTGGGTGGGCCCCATTGCAATAGGTGCACTCGTGTTTATACCTACAGTTTGACAGGAATTTACACTGCCCTTCATTAAAAGCGAAACAGAACCCTTTGCGAAAGGCATTCTGTGGGGGAAAGGTTCGAGGTGTAAAGGAGGGCTTCTGCGGCAGCATTAGGTTCAGCCATAAGCCGACATCCTTACAACCCCATTTTAATGATGGATGAACCGCCAATTTCTGTCTGAAATTTTCATCATAGGTAAACCATGAGGTACCACCAAAATGACGAAAAGCTTCCGCAATTATGTCCACGTGCTGAAATAAGCCTGAACATTTATCTGGGGATTGTTCGCCCAGCACCGCTGCATAAATGCAGAAAGCTTGCAACCAATTTTGAAAAGTTTTGGGCACAGAACGTTTCCTATCTTCCTCAGAGCGGTCCTCTGCCCTCCTTTCAAACTTAGGTACAAAATCTTTGGAAGCGGGCAATAGTGACAATAAATCTACAAATTCCCCCCTCCAAATCTTCCCTTTAACAGCGTCAGGCAAATGAAAACCTAACGGTGAAATTTCACACGGCATAGGGATTTTAAAGGAGGACTCCGCCACTACAGGGTGGATGGAAGGGTTAATAGAATGAGGTATTTGAAAAGGTTTTTGCACTGGTGCACTTGTATTGGTAGCAAAGGGCACCTCCGACAAATTGCGCCATATAGGGCTGACATCATTCAGACTATGCTGTGACATACCATCATTTGTATTCATAGCACCAGATAGCTGTGCCCCTTGTAAAGCATCATTAACAGTGACATGCAAAGCACCAGAGCACTGTGCACCTAATGCTGTACCAACATTAGCACCAACTGTGTGTGCCCCTTTAATTTCTCTCACAATACTAGCTAACGTATCAGCCAAACTATTTAAATCAGTGACATTACTAAAAGTGCGAGTCTCACCCATAGGCAGACTCCTTGTCTGCTCATTGCTTGCTGCAACAGCTGGCTGAGCTCTTTCCTGACGTGGGGGGGTCTTCATATAGGGGGCACTGCGGGCTCGCCCTCTGCCGACATGGCACTGTAAAGCCTCTTCTCTATCTTTCTTCTTTGCCCTCTTCGGCTGTCGGCGCGGACTGCGCATGTCTGCTGCGGACTCCTCCATTTTCTCCTGGGCTGTGCTAAGAGACGGCTCGGGCGGAGCTTCGGACTGACCAGCCTCCAGGCAGTGAAGGAGCCACTCCTCCCCTCCGGCACTCTCCGCCTTCTCAATTAGGCGACGAAGAAGGCTCTCTCTTCCCACAGGCGAACGGTCCATCCTTGCGCTGCGGTGTGAGTCCCGGTCCTGCTCCACACGGTCTGGCGGTAACGGCCGGACGGCCCTCTTTTATCACCTCCGAAATTCGCGGGCTTAAGGGGCCTGCCAGATTGCACCAATCAGCTGCTTGTTGCTACCCTGCGGAGGCTGCTGCCCACCAATTGCCATCCTGAAATACAGAACAGGGAACATGCATTCCCCTTTGGCTCTCCCATGTTGGTCCTGCATATTGCATGGACCTTTCATTCTGTTGTCATACGGGAACAATTTTTGTGCTTGTCCCTTCGGATAATTTAGCATGAACCGTGATCGGCTTTTGAAAGCTGTTTACTAATGATCAGATTATTGTACGATCGTTTGGAAAGCGAAATTTTTCATCCGAGTTTCTGTGTACTAGGCTTAGAATAAAAGCTGCTGGATACAACACTCATTACTTAGGCCTAAATATTTGCAAAATCAGGAAATCCTATTGTATGTTTTTTTATTGTCTTAAACTAATGGCACTGTGTTTTGGACACAGAGGGAGATTGTTCTAAGAATGAAGGCACACAGAAATATTATGAGGCTCCATGCACACTAGCTTAAAAAAATGCTCCTATCTACAGAGAGAAATTAGATTTTTTTTTCTGCTTGTAGAAATAGTGTTATCCTACAGTATGTGACAATGCACATTATTTTAGTCTAGAGACGTTTTTGAAGCTTCAGCTTCTAGGTGCAGAAAAAAAATCCTTTTCTTTGTGCATTTTTGGGAGCGTTTTGCCAGCAGAAAAAAACGCTTCCCCCCAAAGCACCTTGTCTGCATTTTGATGGGGACAAGTGACTCTTCTCCACAGCTCTGGCCAGTGGTTGTGGGGGTCTGCGGGTGGGGGGCTTATTGGACTCTGGAAGCTCCCGCCGAAAGACAGTCACGAGGGGCGGGGTCACCTGGTGACATGATCTGGTGGCCCAGCCCCTTAGATTATTTAGCGGCGGAAGGTGGTGGAGCTGTCATTCGGTTGGCAGCTGGTGTTGATCGTGATTGACATTCGATCTACACGGGGGACAATTTTTTTTTTAATAAAGGACTGGCTCCTGTCTTTATTTACACTACTCTGTATTTGGGAGTAGAGGTACGATGGACCCCATACTCATTCACATGGGGAGCAGTGATCTGGGGGCCCCCTTGTTAAAGGGGGCTTCCAGCTTCCAATAAGGGCCCCCACCCGCAGACCCCCACATCCACCAGCCAGGGTTATGGAGAAGAGGCCCTTGTCCTCATCAAAGTGGAACAAGGTGCTTTGGGGGGCAGCTCTCCCTGCCCCAAAGCATATCCCCCATGTTGGAAATTTGAAATGCATTGGGTAATCTCTGTTTCCCACCAACATATGGGTTGACAGACATAGATGGTTATCTGTGCTTATTCTTTAACCGCTTCAATTGTTTTAACATTGTATATGGGTCACAATTTTAACTTGTACCAATAAAGTTTATTATTTTTTCATACTTGAAGTTGTTGATGCCCTTTAATATCCCATTGAGAAGTTTTGGTCTTTTAGTGTTCTGTATTAAGGGCACTTTCACTCTGCCAGCGCCCAGGCGTCGGCGCTATTTTTAGCGGAGCTTTACCGTAGTTTTTGCAGCGCTTTTCGGCCGCTAGCGGGGAGCTTTTAACCCCCGCTAGCGGCCGAAAAAGGGTTTAAACTGCTTTTCAGGAGCTTTACAGGTGTTATTTTTAGAGCTAAAGCGCCTGAAAAACGTCTTTAATGTGAAAGGGGTCTTAGGGATGTGAGCACTCTACTTCCCCCTATAATCAACATTTTACTCCTATTTTATTTATTTCAGGTACTTATATAGTGCCGTCAATTTACGCAGCGCTTTACATATACATTGTACATTCACATCAGTCCCTACCCTCAAGGAGCTTACAATTCAAGGTCCCTAACTCACATTCATACATACTAGGGACAATTTAGATAGGATCCAATTAACCTACCAGCATGTCTTTGGAGTAATTCCCCATGTTGAGGGCATATGGTCTGGTATGGTTCAGGAGGGGGAGAGGGGGGGGTGAAGGTCTGGTATAGATTTTAGGGGGAGACCCACACCATTTTTTTTTTAATTTTGGCGTGGTGTTCCCCTTAAAACCCCCACACAGTTTTTTTTTTTAAATTTATTTTGGTATTCTTATGTTTACAAGCAGGGAATCCCGGTGACAGCTGATGATTCATCAGTTGTTAAGAATGTGGCGGCGGCCGGCTCCTTTACAACCCGCTAGCCACTGCTAAAACACCTGCACAAAAAGTTCTAAATGCTGGACCAAAAAATGCTAAATATGAGTGTTTTTGTCCCAGAGTTCTTCTGCCATTTTTTTTTACAGTAGCTAGTGTGCATGGAGCCTGAAACTGTGAAAACATATTAGTGTGCCTTCATTAACAGAGGGATCTACACCTCGTGGAATGTTACAATTGTGTTACTTTCCTTAGCTCAGGACAGAACATATTCCCACAGATACATTATATACTTTTAAATTACTGGCCAGTGCAGAGTTCCCCACATAGTTATTTTGTACATTCCTACAATATCAACTGCCTGTATCACTAAATAAATATAAAAGTGTGCATTTTTTTAGTGAATTGACTTTAAAGATTTATCTAATTTTATCAAATTTTTAATGGTATTTACCTCACAGTATTAATGAATTTATGGTGTTTACCTTAAATTCAATATTTTACTTTAGCAAGTGTCACCAGCGCTAAATTGTGGTCATATATGGCTGTGAAGAAAATCACATGTGGTACAGTGGGAACTGAACCCGGTGTAGCTGGAAACCGACCATAACTGATATGGATACCAAAATTTACAACAAAAGATACCATCGCTCAATAGGTTAAAATGAAGGAAAGTTTCTCAATAGCAGTGATGCAATAATATGAACAGTTTATTTGATAAGGATCCTGTAGAAACAGTAATCCAAATGTCAAAGCACTTATAATATTGAGAAGGATAGCTTGCTGGTCACGCTGGTCCCCAAGCCTGACTATCCACCACAGCCTCCACCAGCACGGAGCTCCCGCGGACCGCTGCCTTCTCCTCCTTCATCACCAGCACGCCTAGCTGCCTACAGCCCACCGGTGAGCGAGTCCCTAGTTCGGCTCAGCACAGTGGGGACATTGGTGCCACCCCCACTGCCAGGTTCTTTCCATCTGTGGATGCCATCAGCTCCTCCTCCTTGCTCTGGGGACCTTCTAGCGTCACGTAAGCCTTTATCTCCTATCTTTTTCAATATTATAAGTGCTTTGACATTTGGATTACTGTTTCTACATGATCCTTATCGAATAAACTATTCATATTATTGCATCTCTGCTATTGAGAAACGTTCCTTCATTTTAACCTATTGAGCGCTGGTGTCTTTTGTTGTCAATCTTTTACTTTGATGAATTGACTTTTTTATATTCCATGCAAAATTCCCAAATAAACACGAATATTGCATGCAATAATTGTTAGTGACCCCACTGCTGCTTATTATTTGGTGGCCAACTCCTTTCATTGATAACCCTACATGTATCTAAAAATGCCTCATGCATTACCTTCCTGGGAACTCCAAATTGCCATCTGACTACCATTCAGACCATTCCATGACTCTCATCTCCTTTGAGACCCTCAGACATAAAGAAGAAAAATCATTACAATGTTTTTTACACTGTCTGACCCATCATTTGGATAAAGTGGAGATAGATTGGCTCCCCTGCCAAGTTTTTATTGCTGTCTGTGCCCCCGTTATGGAGATTTACCCTCTCTATTTGTCCTGTTTTTATTGAAAGTGTTCTCCCAGCAGGGATGGCTTTCCCCGCCTTCCCTCAGGAGAACACAATGGCTCCCCATAGACTGTGTTGATGGGGAAATCGAGTGACTTTTTTTCCTGCAACCAGTTCGCTCCATCTATGGACACTGGGCCAGGCTTAACTGGGTTTTGTGAACTGGCAAACTTGACCAAATTGTTGTTTTTGTTCAGGGACAATGGTGAAAGTTGTTTCTTTCTCTGTCTGTGTAACATTTTTCAAGATTTACATTCATTCTTGTCCTGGAAGCAGGGAGTAAGAGGAAATCTCAAATAGTGGGTACGTATGTCCCCTCTTAGGCTGGCCATACATTACATTATGGGGTTTATTTACTAAAAGCAAATCCACTTTGCACTACAAGTACACTTGGAAGTGCAGTCGCTGTAGATCTGAGGGGGACATGCAAGGAAAATAAAAAACAGCATTTTAGCTTGCACATGATTGGATGATAAAATCAGCAGAGCTTCCCCTCATTTCAGATCTTCCCCTCAGATCTACAGCCACTGAACTTTCAAGTGCACTTGTAGTGCAAAGTGGATTTGCCTTTAGTAAATCAACCCCATTATGTATGTATATTATGAGGGCTTTTTTCAGGTGGAACTTGGTGGAACTCAGTTCCACCACCTCTGGCTCAGACTCTTTGCCTGCTCACCACAATCACTTGTATACACAGAAGTCTGGTTTCTGTGTTTACAAGTGACAGCTCTGCATCCTGTGTGTAACCCCCATGAACTCTGCACTCTGTAATGCAATCCTGGTATTTATTGCCCCTTTAAGACCCTCCTATAATGTATAGCCAGCCTAAAGCCACACAAGGTACGATTGCTGGCCAACCGAGCGTCTGATTTTTGTCAAAAGGGCGTGTGCCAGGATCTTGTCTTGCATACTAACGGTACACAATTTTTTTTCTCTTCAATATCAGATATAGTCTTTTTAATTTCTTATTTTTTTTTGTGTTGGTCCATGCAGGTCCTTTTAGATGTTGATGTAGAATAACATTTGATTAATCATCTTCTAGTTATATATTTGCAGATATGTTACACGAATGTGCCTTAATTATTTTACTTCCGGTTCGGGTGCCATTCACCCTCCGGATGTTGTTAAGGCACAAGTGCAGCCCCTTACTGCTTCCCCTTCTGGGTGGCGGTGATTTTGTTCCGCCCATCAGAGGGAGAACACACTGGGGCTGGTTTAGGCTGCTGTTCTGTTCCGCACAGCTAAACTGCGCATATGCGGTTTTATTTTGCTCTTCTATGATTCCTGGTTAGTACGACCGTACCGCGCATGCGCGGTCGGGTCGTTTATACCAACCAGCAAGGACGGCATTAATCAGGTTGTCCCATCCTTTATATTGAATTGATGTGCTGGCTGGTTCTGTCTTCCTGTCACACTGGAACGCACGGCCGTACTGCGCATGTGCGGCCGATCATAGCTGTCCTGTTACTTCCTGGTTTAATGACAGCACGGCCGTAGTGCACAGGCGCGGCCGGAATTTGATACTGAAAACAGCTGCTGTATGTGTCATGCTGCCTCTGATGATATCCACATAGGATGCATAAATTAGAGAAAATAGTGCCGAAGTACCTCAATAAGCAGGGTGACTCTACAGGTACTCAGTAACGATTTGTGCCAGCGTCCCCAGGGATCAAATTGTAAATAGAAAAGCTCTAGGTATGGGACTTTGGGGGCACAATAGTATTGAACTACAAAAAATATATTTAATAGGGATATTTTATTAGAAAAAAATATAAAAGACATTGAACACACATAGATTTAAAAACACTTCAGTCTAGATATAAATCCTAGTAGTAGTACACCGTATGGATCTTATCCTGCAAATTTGTGTAGCATAAAGAAGGCTATAAAGGTATACAAATATCGCTTAGTCCATATATAGGAGGAATACTTCCCCTGAAAATTGAACAGAAGGCAAGCACATAGTTATAGCAGACAAGATGCAGCAGGTTTGGTGATCCACGGTGAGGTGTTCTCTAGTTGCTCTACATGTTTCGCGTTACACTGAACGCTTCCTCAGGAGCTAGAGATTCAATAGAGTGTGATAGAATTGCAAAAATCAATCGATAGTGATTGTATGTAAATGGTCACAGTTTGATGATAAATATAAAGTATCTGAATTAAGTTGGAAACAGCAATCGGCCACAACCTGGAATCTCTCAAAAAAGTGTAGCATCAGGTATCCATAAAAAAGGGAAAGCAAAGACTTTGTCGTTGTAGTTTCAGGTAGATGAGAGAAAGCAAGCAGGGTTGTGCCGTCCGGTCTATGCAGGGACCAGTGCTGTGGCCGCCACATAGGATGAAACATGTCAGGCTGGTCGATGCAAGTACGCTGAGAACCGCGGATTGTTCCTGTTTCTGTGATGATTTTTACTTCATACCTGTAAGTAGACTACAATAAACTACGATTGTTTTACCTTACGGGCTTCACTATTGTTGCTTTCTTTTTGCTGGTTTGTTCCTGTTGATGACTGCACCAAATTATCCATCTTTAATGCGAGTCCTGAGCCTTCTGATATGTGGTGACCTGATTGTTTCCATACTGTGCCTGCCCATGATGGAGTGTGCCATTTGGATTTGCTGTTGACCCTCTGCACTATATGAGTACATCGCTTATTTTTTATATCTTTCTGGTAAGCAGACTGATAGCACGTGGGTGTGGTGTGCTTTTCCTTTACACACTGAAGTCTGGTGGAGGTTTCATATCATCTTTGTTGCTGATTGATTTCTATGGACTATCACATTTATTTGGACATTTATTTCATTTAAGCGCTGCATTTGAACTTTTATTTTTAACGGTACACAATTGTCGTGCCACAAACACGAACGTAGTGACATACTACGAGGAATTTCAGCTCTTGAGCGCCACCCTTTGGGCCCCTTCTGCTAATTTCATGTTTGGTGAGCATTGATTCCGAGCATGCATGTTTGTACTTTCGACTTTTGTGTGACGGATTTGTGTACTGACCATACGAAAATCTGACATCAACCGTTGTCCACTGAAAGTTTACTAGCCTATCATCCATCATTTGTTGGTGGAAAATTGGATAACAATTGTTAAAAGGAGCGTACTAACGGTAAGATTTTAGGACAACAGTCTGTCAACAGATAATCCCCTGCCCACAAATGTACCGTGTGTACGAGACTTTAGGCATGGCAGAAAACATAAACTGAGCCAAGGCTTCGGGGTTGATTTACTGTAACTGGAGAGTGCAAAGTTGGTGCAGCTGTGCATGGTAACCAATCAGCTTCTAACTTCAACTTGTTCAATTAAAGTGATTGTAAAGGTTCGCATTTTTTTAATAAAAAAAACAAACATGTTAGACTAATGCTGGCCATACACTATCTGAAAAATAGGCCGAAATTCGGTCATTTAGACAGTTCGTTTGTTTTTCAGGTTAAGTTAATTAGCACAAAATCGATAATCGTTGGGATGTTTTTGAGCCGAAAAAACAAAGGACAAGTTTGGAAATTTTCTGCCGAACGAACAATAAATTGAAAGGTTAATGTGTTTCCCATCCGAACTGTCTGCACTAGGTATATGTAAAAAAACAAACAAAAAATGCATTAACCTCCCTGGCGGTATGATTATTTCGGATTTTAGGTGCTGAAAGCGGTACAATTATTTTGCATGGAAATTTGGCGTTTTATATTGTAGGCCTGTAATTCTTAACAATAACACACTTAAATCTGTCCAAACAAGAGTCTAGTAGATATCCCGGGTATGATGAAGTTTGAAACACAAAAACATAAATTATAATATAATAAATAAATATAAATAATTAAAAAATATATATATATAATAATAATAAAATAAATTTCTCCACGATTCACTATCGCTCAATTCTGCAAGTGTTCTAATTTACTATCGCTGTTTTCTAGCTGGTCTAAAGCCACTTTTGACATAAAGGGACACTTTTTGGTTGCTATGGACAATCTCCAGTTTCCAGGCAGAAAGAACAGTATATATCATATAAAACTGCATGCAGGGCATGGGCCAAAGCATTGGGGACAAAAGGGATGTGAAATGATTTCATACAGTACTGTAATCTGTAAGATTACAGTACTGTATGTGTTATGGTTTGTACATTTCTTTTAATTTGCCGCCAGGCTCCACCCCCGTGCGTTGCGACGCTCGCAGGGAACGGAGCCTGGCACGGAGAGGCTTCGGAGGAGACAGAGCCCGCAGACACAGCTGGGGACATCGCAGGATCCTGGGGACAAGGTAAGTAACGCCGCACCAGGATCCTGCAATGTAATCCCGAGTGTGGCTCGGGGTTACCGCTAATGGGACTGAAATTTAACCCCGAGCCACACTCGGGAATACTGGCAGGGAGGCTACTTTATGTCCACTGAACTATTTATCGGTCGTTACATGATGGCACTATCGTTTGCACTCACGGCCGAATGTTCGTTTTTTGAAAGTGGGTTCAGCCAGTTTTTCGTATAGTGTATGGCCAGCATTACCTGCTCTGTGTAAGTGTTTTGCACAGAGTGGCCCCAATCCTCCTCTTCTGGGGTGCCCCGTTGGCACTCCTGGCTCCTCCTCATCATCTGGTGCCCACCAAAAATAAAAATAGCACCTATAAAGCACCTGAAAAGCGCCTCTCATGCCTCCCCAGTCTGAGTGCTTTTCACACTGGGGTGGTGCGCTTGCGGGACAGAAAAAAAGTCCTGCAAGCAGCATCTTTTGGGTACTGCCAATGCCCATTGAAATGAATGGGCAGTGCTTCCGAAGTGCCTGAAAAACATTTCGGAAGTGCCACAACACAGGCAGTAAATAATGTAAATAATGCATTGTGCAAAAAAATTCAGAATGTGCTAAAAAATATGTACAGTATATTAAACTCAAGTTCATAAAAGTTCACAAATAAAATGTATATAACGAATGATGTGTAAATATATTCCACTCCGTCTCTGCCAGTGCTCAAAGGGAATTGATAAAGTGCTCCATCCACAAGAAAAAAGGATGCCCTCTTACCAGATCAGATGGATCCCTATTAGACCCGTTTCACACTGAGGCACTTTTCAGGCGTTTTAGCACTAAAAATAGCGCCTGTAAAGTGCCTGAAAAGCGCCTCTCATGCCTCACCAGTGTGAAAGCCTGAGTTTGCATGTGGGATGGCAAAAAAAGTCCTGCAAGCAGCATCTTAGGCCCCTTTCACACTGGGGCGGGGGCGCCGTCGGCGGTAAAGCGCCGCTATTGCTAGCGGCACTTTACCGCCGGTATTCGGCCGCTAGCGGGACGATTTTACCCCCCGCTAGCGGCCGAGAAAGGGTTAAAAACCACCGCAAAAAGCCTCTGCAGAGGCGCTTTGCCGGCGGTATAGCCGAGCTGTCCCATTGATTTCAATGGGCAGGAGCGGGGAAGGAGCGGTGAATACACATCTCCATCCCCGCTCCAAAGATGCTGCTGGCAGGACTTTTTTTTCCTGTCCTGCCAGCGCACAGCTCCAGTGTGAAAGCCCTCAGGCTTTCACACTGGAGACAAAGCAGCGGCACTTTCGGGTCGGTTTGCAGGCGCTATTATTAGCGTAATAGCGCCTGCAAACCGCCCCAGTGTGAAAGGGCCGTAACGGGCACTGCACCTGCCCATTGAAATGAATGGCTAACGAGCACCTGAAAAGTTCTTCTGATGCGCCGTGGGCTCTTTTAACCCTTTCTTCGGCCGCTAGTGGGGGTTAAAAGCGTTACCTGCTAGTGGGCGAAAAGCTTTGCTAAAACTACGGTAGCGCGCTGCTAAAACTAGCGGTGCTTTACCGCTAACGGACCTCTGTCCCAGTGTGAAAGTAGCCTTACAGAGATCAGAAGAGCTTGTGCAGGAGTAATCACAGGGGTGGAGATTTCAAACAGCACGTCTTGCTATGCTTGCAGGGATGAACTCCATGTATTCAAGGATCATAAATGGAAAGGGAGAAGCCTGATAGTGTAAATCAGCCAACTATTTATTAAGAGATAAATAAGTCACACTTACATTGAGGTTAAAAAATTCAAGGATGAATTATATCCCTAGCGGTGGTGTTAACCTGCCAGCTAGCTCAGATAGCGCTGCAAATACTCTCCGATAGTTGTGTTCTGTGATGGTAAATTAGGAGGGTCAAGATGGTGTCATCCATCGTGTCACTACAGCTCCCTTTCATTACTTATGTGTCTTTGAACTATTACGTGTGTGACTGGCTTATACATTTCCTTTAAGGGGAGTATGAGACATACAGCAGGAACACAGTAGAAAATGTCCGGCGTTCTCTTTTGTTACATGACAATTATGAGACACTTGATGACTGGCCCTCACCAACAGCTTATTTTGTACTGTTTTCTTTTCCAGGCAGCTTAATTGTGTTATTTTGTAATCTCCCGTCAGATAAAAATATCTTTTAGTTCTGCCTGAGCTTTCCTCTTTAAATGAAGCCAAATGCTAATAACACCACAGTGAATCTATAACAGAGCCAGGCACACGGGCCAAGTATTTTTATTTTATCCCCAGTGCTTAAAGAGGATATTTCACCAAAATTATTTCCACTGAGTTTTTTAAAAGGTCATGCAATGAAAGACTGATGACTCTGAAATACATTTCTAATACGTAGGTGACCATTGCATTCTTTCCTGGTGGTTGGCTGAAAGCAGTGTAGCAACCCTGGGATATGTATTATCCATCTCTTTTACACATAGAATATACCCTGTAAGAAGATCTCTGAATTACTTTGATGTTATCTTTTAATATGAAGAGAAAAGTTTGGCAACACATGAGATAATCTGATTATGACTCCTTTGTCCTATTTAGTGGAGACAGTGGTGGAAGAATGAGCGCTATGAAGGCGAATATAACTGAGTCAAGTGGTGGGCTTTAATCCCTTGGCGCCGGCCATACCCAATTATGCATCCTCTGGGCGCATGGTCCTTACCGCCATGGGGCTGCAGATTTGTGTGAATTGCTGCCTATAGACCTGTGCTGAGAGTGTGAGCGCTGCGCACTCCCAGCACAGTCACCATCAACTAACCGACAGCAACGAACAATCAGGAGTTTTCAGACCATGCGACTGCCGTGACAGCCAATCGCAGCAGTCATGTGCTCTTAAGCCGCGCCCCACCTCCTGGCATCATAAACCTCTTGAAGATATTAAAGAAGCCCTGTCATTTTGCCCTTAAAGGAGAAGCAGAGCCAAAGCTCTTTTGGCCCTACTTTTGCTGTAGGTCACAGGAGTGCACTTTGTTTTGCACTCCTGTGACTGTCCTGTGCTGTTCATTGACATTGCTCAGCCGGTCCAGACTCTGGAGGGATAGGGGGCTCAATTCACTAAAGAATATCTCATGAGATAATTGAATCACAAGACACATTTTCTCCAATTATCTCATGAGATGCTGAAAATGTCAGTTCTCTATCACCTCATGAGTTATTTACCTCACAAACCAAAAACATGAGGTAAATAACTCCTAAAACAGTGTTAAAGTCAATTCACTAAGGAAATAAATAAAAGCATTAACTAATTAAGTAGTGGTCCAGGCATGAGGTATTTAAGGAATGTAAAAAAATAATAGTCAGTTTGGAGGAGTCTCTGCCTTTTTTGGATCAGTTTCTCAACAGTAATGCATAGAAACCTAAATATGGAAAAACATAGGATCATTGGGGCTGATTTACCTAAAGTATACCTAAAGGCAAATCTTTTGGATCAAGTGGAGATAGATTAGCACCCCTGTCAGGTTTTTAATGCTGGGGGATTTACCCTCTCTATTTGTCCTGTTTACCGTTATCATTATCATTAAAAGTGAAAAAAAATCCCAAATTTTGGGTTGTCCCCAGAAAAGTAATAGAGGGGAAGTCTTCCAATGAGAAAAGTGGGCATTAGTTAGTGCACACAGCATGGGATTGTGGCGGTCAAAGAAAAAAAAAATTTTTTTTCTTTCCCTTTAAGTTACGAACCTGAGAGGCATGTGGATTCCAAGTGGGAAAAACGTGATTCTAGGCGGGAAAAACACATGTATTCTGGAGTTATACACGTGTTTGGGGTCTATATAAGACCCCCGCATCTTGGCTCTAACCACAGTTGACCCCATAGCGACTTGGTGAGCTCCATAGGCTATAATACAGAGCTATAATACAGGGAGCTCGACTGTCGTTTAAGGTCATGAAGACGCTAGTCAGAAGGGTCCTCGAGAAGGCGGAGAAGAGTGGCTGAGGAAATGCCTGGCTGCTTTGGAAGCAGAGCCGGAATTGGATGCGGGGATGGAAGATCCAGTGGCACATCCATCAGCCCCTGAAGTAGATAGCGAGTCAGTCTTACCACTGCCGGTGACTCTTAAGCGCACTCAAGCCCGCAGGCAACAATTAAGCCACCCGCCGGAGCGTCCTACCTTATCCGCAGCTTCTCGTGAGGAAGAGGAGTCCCGCCCATGTGACAAAGAGGCCGATGACATCACAACGCATCAGCGCAGTGGCCGTCGTATACGGAAGAAGAATAGGGCGTTCTCCCCGTCTCCCCTTCGTGTCAGAGAGGGGCGGGGAAATGCTCGGCAACCTCTGCCTCCCAAACAAACTATCCCTCTTTCGTTACAGGTACCAGCATCATCGGTAGCCATGGCGACCGCGTCGCGTGTGTCCAGGCTTTCACAGCTGGACACTGTGAGTCTCCTACAGGACCGGCTGTTTTGGGTACCAACACTTAAAGCAGCAATCTACTGGATGAACAATTATCTATAGGAACCAACAAAGCTGGTGAGCCAGCACAACAGCATTTACTCACACAATTAATCACATCTTTATCTAAATTTACAGATTCTTTCAGTAATCAGCAATTGTCTGTACCTGTCTCATCTCCTGCTAATGTTTGGTCTACTACTAATCCAATGCCTTTTGCTTCACAGACGTCGTACAGCTCCAAGGTCTTTTCATAATTGGCTTCAAGCCTTTTATATTTTTTCAGCCATAATGGGCGAAAAATTCCCTGAAAAATGTAGTGGTTTATTTCAACATCTTGAACATATTCTTGAGGCTTATAAAATTTTGGCGGTTTTGGTTGGTACAACTATGATGAATCATTCCGCCAAAAGATGGCCGTTTTCCCTAATCTTAAATGGGGGATGAAGGATGTTGGTTTATGGTTAAACCATAACCTTCCCCAAAAACACGTTTTTGCAAAACAGCGGCCTGGGAATCAAAATATTTCTTCGGTATATAAAAAGGGTGTTTGTTACGCTTTTTAACGAGTCCCAGTGCAAATGGTTGACCTCATGCCGTTATAAGCATGAGTGTTCTTTTTGTTTTGGGACTCACCCTTTATCTAAATGTTTTAAAAGGACCTATTCCCACACTAAAAACAAGGGACAATTCCAAAAGCTTGCACCCCAGTGAAGCTGGAAAGAATGTACCTGTGGCTCCTTCTCTATCCAGACAAGGAGAAGGCGGGAATTTTAATTGAAGGTTTTTCTTTAGGTTTTAGGCTTCTAGTTTTTTCTGGATCCGGGTGCCATATGGTGGATAACCTTAAATCAGTTTTTATTCATAGTCAGGTGGTTTGACAAATGTTGATAAACGAAATCGCTGCTGGCCAAGTGGCTGGTCCTTTTGTCTCTCCTACTTTCAAAAATTTTCGTGTATCTCCATTAGTTTTAGTGCCTAAGAAAGAACCTAATTTTTATCAATTAATTCATCATCTTTCTTACCCTAAAGGCAGTTCATTGAATGATGAGATTGATAATTCCTTATCATCTGTAACATATGCTAGTTTTGATGATGCTATCAATCTTATAAGAAAATTTGGTATTGGAGCATTATTAGCTAAATCTGATATACAGTCTGTTTTCAGGTTGCTGCCTATTGCCCCTGAATCTTTTAATTCCTTGGGTTTTTGTTTTGAAGGTAATTTTTTCTATGACATGTGTTTACCTATGGGTTGTTCATTATTATGTCAGTATTTTGAAACTTTTGCTACCTTTTTACAGTGGGTTCTTTTACATGAATCTGACTGTGAAGGAATAATCCATTATTTGGATGATTTCCTTTTTATAGGACCTCCTGATTCACCAATATGTGCCCTTTTGTTAAAATTATTCTTGACTATGGTTATTGAATTTTTGGGGATCAGTATTGATACTACTTTGTTTCATTTTCAACTCCCTTTTTTTTAAACTTTCTCTGATTCAAGAGTCAATCTGCTTCTTTTTGTTTAGAAAAAAGGTTTTATTAAAAGAACTACAGTCTTTTTTGGGTTTGTTAGCCTTTGCTTCTTGAATTATACCCGTTGGCAGAATTTTTTCTAGGAGATTGTCTCTGACGATGTCTGGTTTTAAATCTCCTTTTTCACATATTCGCCTTACTTCGGATCTCAAGGGTGATCTTCTAGTATGGTCTCAATTCCTTTTGGATTATAATGGTCGGGCGTTTTTTCAGGAAGAATTAGTTTTTTCAGCAGATATGGAATTGTTTACGGATTCTGCGGGTTTGCTCGGTTTTGCAGCAATATGGCGCACTCATTGTTGCTGTGGCTCTTGGCCTCCTTTTTGGGTTTCCAGTAAAGCCACAAAGAACATTGTTTTGTTAGAACTATTTCCCATAGTGGTGGCTTTCGAGTTATGGGGTGAATTTTTTGCTAACAAACGAATTTTAGTTCATTCGGATAACAAAGGAGTGCTTTTTGCGCTAAACAGTCTTTCTTCTAAATCTGTGTCTGTAATAAAACTTCTGCGCTATTTTGTTTTATTATGTTGGAGACTGAATATTTGGGTTAAAGCAAAGTATGTTCCCGGTAAACAAAATGTGGTAGCTGACGCATTATCTCGTTTCCAGATGGCTCGTTTCAGGCAGCTTTTTCCCGAAGCGGACCTAGTTGGTTACACATACCCGAGTCATCTATGGAATTTGATTTAACCCCGTTTTTTCTCGTCTATTCAATATTCTATTGCTCCTAGAACATGGACCGAATATTTGGTTGCATGGAAAAGGTGGCTGTTGTTTAATGAAGAAATGGGTTTTTCCGGTTTTGTACCTACTGAACAAACTATATTAGCATTTCTTTGTTCACTCATGCAAAAACATTTTTCTTATAATCATATTAATAAGAGTTTGGCAGGAATTTCCTTTTTCTTAAAACTTCATAACTTACCGGTTTGTACTGGTTTCTTCTCACTATGTCAAGCACTTAAAGGTTATAGAAAAAAACTTTTAAACCGGATATGCGTAGACCCATTTCTTTTGATCTATTAAAAAATATTTGTTTAACTACTCCTCTGGTATGCTATTCAGAATACGAAGCACTGTTACTTCATTCAGCCTTTATTCTAATTTTCTTTGCAGCGCTTCGTATCTCTGAGATGGTCCCACTTAATAAAAAAGGTAATTCCGGCTTACATTTTGATGAGGTTTTAATTTCACAAGGTAAGGTACAGTTTTTTATCAGCAGATCTAAGACAGACATTACTGGTAAAGGGCATTGGCTCATTTTATATGCGTGTGGCGACTCCATTATTTACCCTTATGTAGTGCTTTCAAAATATCTTTCTGTTCGGCCTCCATGTTCGGGAAATTTTTTGGTACATTTAGATCATTCCCCGCTTACTAAATTTCAATTTTCAGCATTATTACAGCGCTGTTTATCTCATTTAGGCCTTTCTCATCTTAAATTTTCTTCACACTCTTTTCGCATTGGAGCCGCCACTGAAGCAGCTAGATTGGGCCTTAATAATTCCATTATTATGCGGTTAGGAAGGTGGGAGTCCAAGAGGTTTAATCTTTATGTTCGCCCTAATCTATCTCTTAGATAACTTAGGTTCCAAGTCCTACATTTGGATTATTGGACACTCGTTTGTTTATTGGGCTCACAAAAGAGCATGCCAACGCTATTATACTTCCAACTTATCTTTATCTCCTGCTTCTTTTAAAGTTCTTTGGAGGGGCATTTGTGGGCTTCAATGGATTAATCTTTTCTTTCACCTTTCTGAGTTGGCTCATCTTTGGCCCTCTCCAACTATGTTAATAGTTCATCTAGGTGGTAATGATGTAGGTAAATTATCAACGTTGGATTTGATCTTTCTGATAAAATGAGATTTACATCGCATACAACTTTCCTTTCCTGGTAGTAGAGTAATTTTTTCTGAGATGGTTCCACGTCTCGTTTAGTTATCTTCTTCAGAGATGAAACCTTTGGAGAAGATTAGGAGACGTGTGAACCATTCTATTGAAAAGTTCAAGCTTTTTTTAGATAGCTTCTCTTTCCGTCATGTAGATTTGGAAGGAGGTTTTTCTGGCCTTTACAGACAAGATGGAGTTCACTTGTCTGATGTGGGCCTAGATATTTTTAATCTGGGTCTCCAAAATATGATAGAAATGGCCGCGGTGGTGGGGTAGGCCGTTTTTGTTTTGTTAACAAAACCGGCTGGTGGGGGACTTTTGCTTAATGTTTTTTATTTATGGTACTCGCTTGAGTTCTATGACTGAGCGACATATTGATTGATAATATTTAAAATAAATTCTTAAAGTTATATTTATTGATGAACTTAATTAAGATAAAGATTAATAAAGTTTATATTTATATACCAATAAATGTGCTGTGGCCATTTTATCACCATTTAAATTGAGTGTGTTTGGTTTATTTTCTTTATATAAGTTTCTTTGTACAGCCTACATTCCCATGAGAAAAGTGGGCATTAGTTAGTGCCCACAGCATGGGATTGTGGCAGTCAAAGAAAAAAATATATAAAAAAATTTTTGGTTACTGTCCCTTTAAGTTACGAACCTGAGAGGCATGTGGATTCCAAGCGGGAAAAATGTGATTCTAGGCGGGAAAAACACATGTATTCTGGAGTTATACACATGTTTGGGGTCTATATAGGACCCCCGCATCTTGGCTCTAGCCACAGTTGACCCCATAGCGACTTGACGAGCTCCCCTTCCCTCCCACCCTGTCGCAGCACCTGTTAGGTGGTTTGTCACCCTTGGATCAATGGGGGACTTTTGCTTAATGTTATTTATTTATGGTACTCGCTTGAGTTCTATGACTGAGCAAGATATTGATTGATAATATTTAAAATAAATTCTTAAAGTTATATTTATTGATGAATTTAATAAAGATAAAGATTAATAAAGTTTATATTTATATACCAATAAAGGTGCCGCGGCCATTTTATCACCATTCAAATTGAGTGTGTTTGGTTTATTTTCTTTACATAAGTTTGTTTGTACAGCTTACATTCCCATGGCGATACTAGTTCTGGTGACCTGGGGTCCCCAAGGGATTCTTTCACTTTGTAGGGATTTCCTCTCACTTCCGTTTTGGCTATGTGATAGCAGTGAAGGCATATCTCCCCAATGGAAAAACTGTATTTATATACTGTATGAGTGTGATTTTTAAAACTATTTTTATTCAATATTTGTATTTACTTAATGTAACTTTGATTGTTTTTGATAGCCATGTGTGTCCTGTGAAAGCAGCTTACATTTGACTGTTATTCCAGTCACCTTTTTTCTTTTGTATTAATACATATGCTGCAGGTACCGCACTGACTTGAGTGAGTTGGCATATTTTTGCAGTTTAAACCATTTTACCTCTTTTTTAGCACTAAAAACTAAAGGGGTTCTAATTCCGATGCAGAATATCACGTCATAAGATAAAATACCACATGGTTTCATGAGTGAAATACCTTACATTTTGATGAAATAACACATGCTTTATGTTAGTAGCGTTTTATTTTTGTGAATTGCAAAAAAAATGTGTGAAAAAATCTATGAGTTATTTTATCTCAGATTTTAAGAGTAAAAAAACTTTCTGTGAATTGAGCCCCCTGTCTTTAATGCTCAGTGCTCCAGTAAGTGCTGGAGGGGCAAAGCACAGAGCGGTAACTGTCAGTCATAGGCTCTCTGCCCACTGAGGACCCGAAAACTGAACGATCAGTGGTCTTTGATCACTCAGTTCTCACGACGGGTGACCGATCATATCGATGCTGCATCCTCCTAGGCTAAGGTGAGTATGTATATTTGTTTTTTCAAAACCTGTACTTCTTTTTTAACTCCTTACCATTCCCAGATCTGCATAATAGTCAGGAGATTTGTACGTGCTAAATAGCCTGTCTAGTTTGATCTCCTGTTATGCAGATCTATTTGCAAGACACACATATCTAAATAAGTAAAGCTGGCCATACACTAGCAGAATTTCAGTCAATATATTTTGTTTTAAGAAAGTTTGATCGATTCTCTAATTGTTAGGCCCCATGCACACTGGGTGTTTGCCCAGCTCTTCTAAATGCTTGGAGAAAATGAGCATCAAAAATACGCCTAAAGCCACAATTTTGCAAATGCATTAAGGTGCACCCCGTGTGGTGCAGATTTCCCCTGTTAAGACCCCTAATATTTCACCAAAGACCCTTAAAGGCTCCAAAAATGTTTTAAGATAAAGTAAAAAATTTAAAAAAATAAAAACTACTACAAGCAATCTCTTCCCTACTGACACCGTCAGTATATATACACATGCAAATGTGTTTGAGTTTTGGGGGTGCACACCCTAATGCAATAGGCTGCGTACACCTATGCCTACCTGTATCCCATTATATATGCGTTTATGGTATATGTCATTATAATGTCACAATATATATAGAAATATATAAATGTAAATATCTACTTCATAAATACCCCTGAGGAAAGGTTACATACCTGAAATGCGTCGGGTTGAATGGAGAAAGCCATCTGTCTAACAATTTACCACACACCTTGACGTCTGTATCAATAGCCATGTTTTTTATCTTTATGTAATTATGATTGTCTTGTATCCTGTTTTCTTACATGATTTGAATACTTTTCAATAAACTGTTATATTTTTATACAAATCGGTGTGTTGCCTTCCATTAAAATCACAGTTTCTTATGGGGGTGTAAACCTTTTTTCGCAATTGGTACTAAG
Organism: Lithobates clamitans; assembly: GCA_037952925.1. Lineage (NCBI taxonomy): Eukaryota > Metazoa > Chordata > Amphibia > Anura > Ranidae > Lithobates > Lithobates clamitans. The sequence continues at coordinate 145,207 of JBBGZY010001472.1, forward strand.
GGGCCCAAAATGTGCCAAGAAAATATCCCCCACACCATTACGCCACCACCAGCCTGAACCGCTGATACAAGGCAGGATGGATCCATGCTTTCATGTTGTTTACGCCAAATTCTGACCCCACCATCTGAATGGTGCAGCTGAAATTGAGACTCATCAGACCAGGCAATGTTTTTTCCAATCTTCTATTGTCCAATTTTGGTGAGCCTGTGCGAATTGTAGCCTCAGTTTCATGTTCATAGCTGACAGGCGTGGCACCTGGTGTGGTCTTCTGCTTCTGTAACCCATCTGCTTCAAGGTTAAATGTGTTGGGCATTCAGAGATGGTATTCTGCATACCTTGGTTGTAATGAGTGGTTATTTGAGTTACTGTTGCCTTTCTATTATCTCAAACCAGTCTACCCATTCTCCTCTGATCTTTGATTTTTGTCTACACAACTGCCAATCACTGGATATTTTCTCTTTTTCAGACCATTCTCTGTAAACTCTAGAGATGGTTGTGTGTGAAAATCCCAGTAGATCGGCAGTTTTTAAAATACTCAGATGAGCCCGTCTGACACCAACAACCATGCCAAGTTCAAACTCACTAAAATCCCCTTTATTCCCCATTCTGATGCTGTTTGAACTTCAGCAAGCCATCTTCACCAGGTCTAGATGTCTAAATGTCTCGAAATGCCGCCATATGATTGGCTGATTAGCAATTTGTGTTACAAAGCAATTGAACAGGTGTACCCAATAAAGTGGCCGGTGTGTGTATATACTGATTGTGCCACAGGTATCACCACAAATGGCAGAGTGAGAGCAACACTTATAGGGCCATCATCCACAGTTAACTGAAACAAATCACTTGTAAAGGCTTTTAAAGTGTTGCCTATGGAAATTTTGGGTACTGTTGTTTTTCGACATTTCACATGTTCATAATTATAACTAAGGCTCGCCATGTTTGGCACCTAGTTACTCATCACAACCCCTTCTTTTAAATTTTTCCCAAAAAATTGGGTATTATAATGTGTTTGTGTGCTCTAAAATGCATGAAGGTAAAAAAAGTTAGAACCACTTTAACCCCTAAGCACCAATGGTATGCAAATATGTGGCCTTGCGGCGGGTGGACCTTGGCGCAGAGAAGCCGCATATTTGAGTAACAATTTGCAGACAAAGCTATGCCGAGTGCGCACGCCCTGTGTGCTCTCGGCCTAGTTACCAGCGGCTAACGGAAAGCTCCCGATCACTTCTTCTGATCATGTGACTGCCGTGACATTTGGCTGGCACGACGGTCACATGATCATAATCTGCCTCCCGGCATCTGAAACCCCTTAAAGAGCCAAGAGGCGCCGGCATAAAGGGGTTAAATTATTATGAAGTCAAAGGGAAACACAGAATAGTGTTCCTCTATGTTGCATCTAAAAGACACACGAATCTGAAAAACAAATGTGTGTGTACTTTAATGGATTGTTTCAATAGACCTGCTTAACGTGTATATGCATCTTTTGCTATGGTAGCAATACAATTAGGCTACTTTCACACTGAGGCGCTTTACAGGAATTTTAGCGCTAAAAATAGCACCTGCAAAGCGCCTGTAAAGTGCCTGTAAAGCACCTCTCTTGTCACTCCAGTGTGAAAGCCCGAATGCTTTCACACTGGAGTGGTGCGTTGGCAGAACGTTAAAAAAAGTCCTGCAAGCAGCTTCTTTGGCGGTTTGAAATGCATGGGCAGCGCTGCTGAAATGCCTGCAAAGCGCTCTGGCAGCGGCGCTATTAACCACTTTTTCCGCCGCTAGCGAGGGTTTAAAAGCTCCCCGCTAGGGGCCGTTTAGCGCAACTAGAACGACGGTAAAGCGCTGCTAAAAATAGCGGCGCTTTACCGCCGACGCTCCCCCACCCCAGTGTGAAAGTGGACTTAATTGCAATGCATGCATGTAAAGCATTCATATAAGAATGAATAGGATTTATACTTGACATGCATTTTCCTGCAGTAAAATGCACGCGTTAAACTGCAGGAAACTGGATGAGTTGTACATAATGGGCTTTGCCTTCAGGGATACAGGATCATTAATGGGAAATTTTTCTAGTGCTGCATAGACCACTAAAAGAAGCATGATCATTTAAAACATAGTTAGGATATACTCAGAATATACACAAATTATGTATATATTTTTATCTTGTAGTTCAATAGGTTTTGTCAAAGAAAAGGATTATGCATGTTTGATTTTAAATAAAAAAAAACATTAATTTCATTCTTTTTCTTTGTAGGTTACATATCTAAAAAAAAAGGCAATAGTGTTAGCAAGTGACTGCAGACATAATTCTCTAAAGAACACAGCATTAAATATTTAGAACCTAAGAAGTGTCTGTGTGTATGTCTTTAAAGAGGCAGATCAAGCATATTAACATTTGCTGGCTTTTAAACTACTTGCTGATGCTCCAGTGTCACCCCAAATCTGGCCTCAGGATGTTAGCAATAAAAATACTTACTATTTTTTTTTAATAAGTCAATATATAGGTATCCTATCTATAAAACTAAGTTAAAATAAAAATACTCTGCTTATGGTCAAAAATGACTTAAAAGCTTAGCAGCTGAACACAAAACTATAGTCTAACTGTGGATAATAGTCACAGATAAGCAAAGAAAAAAATGGGGGACGAGCCAGGAGCGCCGACAGAGAACCTGATAAGAGGAGAAATAGGGCTGCTCTGTGCAAAATCCATACACTGAGCAGGTAAGTATAACATATTTGTTTAAAAAAAAAATATTAACCTTTAATATCACTTTAACAGTGATATTTAACAGCGACTTTCAAAAAAAGTGCTTCACAAAAAAACTTCAAGCCATTTTTGTTCTCCAAATCAATCCAAATAGTTCAACATAAATCATATGCAAATTGTTCCACTCTTCAGTGCAAACTTTGTTTAAAGTGAAAAACTGCCAGTAAATCTCACTTCACTCTTCACACAACCCTTGTGAGCTCACTCACTAAATCTCTGTGACCTCTTCATTTGATAAGAAGGTCTTTTCTCTGTTTATTCCAGCTCCACCATGTATCCTCCTCTCTCACTTTCTCCTCCAGTCCCACAATTATTTAGGAAAATAGAAAATTGGGAGGAAGGCCTCAGTAAAAGACCCTCAGATAATGGACAATGTATGTCCGGTACCTCATCCTGGACAATGATACACAAAATAGAAGACCCCAACAAGCTAAATCTAAAGGACTTTGACAGTACCCCAAAAGTAATAAAAAGTATTAAAAATTGTTTATTATTTCACAGTTATTTACCAGTCTCCTATAGTTTCTATACCACCATAGAGTGAACATCAAAAAAAAATCAGCATATAGTGTAATACAGCTTTATTAAAGTGGTTGTAAAGGTAAAAGGTTTTTTAACTTAAATGCATTCTCTGTATTAAGGTAAAAAAAAAATCCTTTAAGAGCCCTTTCACACTGCCAGCAAGGGGGAAAGCGTTTTAGAGGCGCTTTTTGGCCGCTAGTGGGGGTTAAAAGTGAATAAAGGGTTAACAGCGCCCGCAAAGGGCCGCTGTCGAGGCGAGACTTTTTTTGATGTCCTGCCAGCGCAGCGCCCCAGTGAGAAAGTACTCGGGCTTTCACACTGGGATTGCAAATGAGCCATTTTTCAGGTGCTTTACATTTATTTTTAGCACTAAAGCGCCTGAAAAATGCCTCCAGTGTGAAAGGGATCCTAAGTGCAGCTCCCCCACTCACCAGAGCCCGATCTCAGTCCAGCACTGTGCATGTCTGCAGCAGCTCTTCTTACAAGTCCCCACTCTCAGGAGTTTGGCTGAGAGCCATTGGCTTCTGCTGCTGTCAGTCAAAACCTATGAGCAGAGAGCAGGTGGCAGGGCTGAGCCGGGGTGTATGCTTGAATAGACGCAAAAACAGCCCAGCTCAGAAGAAAAGCCAGCATGAGTGTCCCCCATAGGAAAAGGCTTCCTATAGGGGCACTCAGCCACAGGGAGGAGCCAGGAGCGCTCGCGGGGGACCCAAAAAGAGTAGAATCAGGCTGCTCTGTGCAAAACCATTTAACAGAGCAAGTAAGCATAACATGTTTACTATTTTCGTAATCTTCCTTCCCTAATGTATCTAAACATACATGTTTATTCTTTCACTTTCATTGCCTTCATATTTTTAAAATCTCCAACACACATCTTTAAAAAATCAAAATCAAACTTTTATTAAAATTATTATATTAATATTAATTATTATAAACATTGGGAAACCAGACATGCAAGACTGCAGCTATAGAAGATTATGAGGCTATTATAGGTTCTGGTGCTAAAATCCCACTGCTTTTCATTTCATTTTAGGATTTTGGGGCACCAAAAAGAGCAAAGAGTAGCAGTACTTCACCCAGTGTCACAAAGCTCAACATGATCTTTTATCTTAAAGCACCCTTGAAGAACCCTGAACTCAGTACCCATTCCTGAAAACAAGCCATTAACAACTAAATCCCAACACTTAATTTGTGCCCCCTAACCTAGACCAGTACACTCTAACCTTAATATAAGTCATTGATTGGTTCCTTCCTGCAGATTTAGTGATAACGAGGGAGAGAATGGAGTTACTAATTTGACTTACTCCAAGCCAGGGATGTTCAACCCACAGCTTGGGGGCTGCGTGCGGCCCAAGAGAGTTAAACATGCGGCCTGGGTATGTCTGCAGGGATGCTGTGCATTGCATAGCAGCCGTGGGAGGTAGCCAGCACCAACATGTCAGGCCCATGCACATCTGGAGGGATGCCATGTTTGGCATAGCAGTCGCGGTGGTGGTCAGTACAGACAAGCCAGGCACAGGCATGTCTTTAGAGATGCTTTAGATGCTGTGTTTGGCATAGTACCAGCGGCGGTGAATGCAGAATGTAAGCGCTGCATGGCCAGATCTGTGAAGTGCTGGGTTGGGCTGTGCCCCCCCCCCCCAGATTTCAGTTGCTTCCCCCTCCCCAAAGCCCCTGCCCACACTCCCCTCTGCCTCCCCTTACAGCACACAACTTCTTCTACTCATCAGCTATTCTTAAGCTAGGCAGACACACACAGTTTTTTTTCGTTCAACCCAGTGGGCTGAACAGAAAAAAATAAACTGACAGATCGCTGCTGGCTGCTTGACGGATAATAGTATTACAGTTGTAAGCCTGGCTTTTATTGAACAGGCAGCTGTACACACGTACTGAATGTTCCTGCTGAACCAACCTATATTCAATGGTGTGTACCCATTGTTAGAGTATTTTATGTGTGGTTCAAGACAATTTCCCTTCTTCCAATTTGGGCCAGAAAGGTCAAAAGGTTGGACACCCCAACTTACATAATTGTGTGTCTAAATTTCAGCTTGAACTTTTGAGCTCTGTGAACTGCCGGCTTTTTACAACAGGCAGTAAGAAGAACTCTTACACCTAATCCCTAACACCAATTCACTAACTCTTTTGCACACTCACTTCTCTTGTCTTTAGATTATGTCCGTACCTTCAGAAATCACTTAATTTATTCTTTCGGCTGTCAGCTGTAGACCAAATGTAAAAGGTACAACACAAGTCACCTTTATTGCAAGTACCAATAGTGAGAATAACTTTTATTTTAAAGCCTGTCAGCGGTCATGGAAAAGTAAAGTCGCTATACACTGCTTAAATTTCAGCTGATCCCTGCTCAATCGGGTAAACGTCAAGCCGTGAGTGGCACTGCTGACACCACCCGCTTCAACAAAAGTTGATTTTTATATCGCTTTTTATCAAAGCAGCTGAGTGGAAAATTGTCAGCCAAACAGTAACTGAATCCAATCAAATGCAATCACTGTTCAGATATTCATCAGCTGGCTGCTGAATACAATAGCCAGCAGGGGAGATACATTCCTCCATATTGTTTAGTGTGTAAGAGGGAATCGACTGATTTCCCTCGTTCAACCCGATGTATGGCCAGCTTTAGAATGATTGTCAGTCATGTAGTAGTTAAGTTTGGATAGGAGCCTTACACATATATTAGCAAGTCTAATGTAGCTGTGAAACATTCATGTCTGTGTCATGTTGTTTAACATAAGTCTTAACATAAATTATTCTTTTTGTAGACACAGAAAAGTCTCAACAAAACCAAACAGATGACTCCAATCCTGAAGATGGATCACTTAAGAAGAAACAAAGGAGGCAGAGGACACATTTTACTAGTCAACAACTCCAAGAGCTTGAGGCCACCTTCCAGAGGAACCGTTACCCAGACATGAGCACCAGGGAGGAAATCGCAGTTTGGACCAATCTCACAGAGGCCAGAGTTAGGGTGAGATGCAAAAGTATTACTAATGTTAGTAGTACAAATGTGATAACTTAACCACTTCAATACCAGGCACTTTTTCCCCTTGCTGGCCAGGACAATTTTCAGCTTTCAGCGTTGTCGCACTTTGAATGACAATTGCACGGTCATGCAACACTGTACCCAAACTACATTTTTTATAACTTTCTTCCCACAAATAGAGCTTTCCTTTGGTGGTATTTGATCACCTCTGCAGTTTTTAATTTTTGCACTATAAACAAAAAAAGACTGACAATTTTGAAAAAGAAAACTGATGGGCACTGATAGGCAGCACTGATAGGTGGCACTGATAGGCGGCACTGATGGGCACAGATAGGTGGCACTGGATAGGCAGCACTGATGAGGAGCTACTAACAGGCATGACTGAGTGGCATCTGAAGGGCACTGACAGGCATTACTGATGGGGCATTGATTGTCACTTTTATGGGCACTGATTGGCGCTGTTGTGGGCACTGTTTGCCACTTTTATGGGCACTGGCAGATGTTTATTATGGAGCACAGGCTGGCAAGTGATGGGCTCTTATTGGCAGCTGGATGGGCACATCTGATGGGGGCTGCAATTATAATCAATCGGCTGATTATCAGCACATACCCCCCCTCTGACAGGGAGAGCCGCCGATCGGCTCTCCCTGTCAGCGTGAACCGAGGAAAGCCGTTTACCGACACTTCCTGGTTCACGCGATGATCAGCTGTAATTGGTCACAGCTGATCACGTGGTAAGAAGCCTCTGTCAGAGGCTCCATACCACGATCGGAGTTGCGGTGTGTCAGACTGACACACAGCACCTCCGATCGCTGCACTGCGCGCACCCTGCGGGCTTGTGCCGGCTTGTAATTCTGATCATGTCATGTGAAGTCCGATCAGGATAACTAAACCACTTTGCTGCCGTCATATTGCTATATGGCGGGCAGCAAGTGGTTAAAGAGGAACTGCATTCTCCTCACAAAATTTGTAATAAAAACATATTCTGTAGCTTCCCTCCAACCACTGTGCATATTATTTTATATATACTGTGATTCTGTACTTGCCAGATATGCTGCAGAAATCTCCCTCCACTAAGTCTGCCTGCAATTATTTTAACTGTGGGCAGCTGAAGCTGCTGCCTGTTCACTTTCTGGATTTACACAGACACACAGAGGCACACCTCCAGCTCTGCAGCTCTAATTGGCTCTCGTATGACTCATCCCCCCTCCCTTCCTGGCAAACTCTCATGAGACTGAGAGAGAGAGTTGTGCATGATGTCATAAGTCTAAGCTTTTTAACAGACAAGAAACAAGAAGTGGGCTGTATAAATTATTTACTGGCAGAAAAAAAATGTTTTACTATCCAAAGTTTAAACAACAAGGGCAGAAGATTTAATAGATGGAAAGTTTAAAAAACTACTAATGGTCCGCTTTAAACAATTTCTACATAATTCTGTCGGGGCAAAATTTTGCTGAAGTTTAAGCAGAGTATTATAGAAATGTTCTACAATAATGCAGGACAAAATGTTGCTTTTGTCTCATGTATTTCCTTTCTGATAGCAACAAAACTTACATTAGCTGAACTGTGTTGTACACTTTTCATGTTTTTAGTTATTCAGTAGATTTAGATTTCAATGGACTTATTCAATGACAGGGTGCAATAAAAAAAAAGTTCAATGCCTAATTATAATCTATGTAATGATCTGGCTTCAGTAAAGTCAAACCGGATGGATGCAACCACCTGCACTGTTTATTGAATAAGTCCATAAGGCTAGTGCTGTGATTCACAGGCTATGTAAAAAATTGCCCAACATACACAAAGCATAGTACAATGGGCTAAATTTTGTTGAAAACAAATCTGAGATACAGAAAGAATGTCTACAGTTGCATAACTCCTTAAACCTTAAGATATATCACGATGATATCAAGATGTTTCACATAACAGTGAAAATGGTACTATACTAAATTGACTGGATGATGTTTAGATCTGATCAGTAGGGCACAATGCACTATATAATTACTTTATAGATTGATATTGGCAACATCTGTACATGTTTCTAAATATCCTAAAACATCTTACCTAACAGTAAGTGCATATTAATTTCTAATGGTGTCACCAATATTTTCTTCAGTATGATGAAACAATAAATTCTTTTCTTTTTAGGTATGGTTCAAGAACCGGAGAGCCAAGTGGAGAAAACGAGAACGAAATCAGCAAGCTGAACTTTGCAAGAATAGCTTTGGAGCCCAGTTTAATGGACTTATGCAGCCCTATGATGACATGTACTCTGGATACTCTTATAACAACTGGGCTACCAAAAGTCTTGCAACTAGTCCCCTCTCTGCTAAAAGCTTTCCATTTTTTAACTCCATGAATGTAAGTCCTTTGTCATCCCAACCAATGTTCTCTCCACCCAACTCAATAGCCTCTATGACCATGCCTTCTTCTATGGTTCCATCAGCAGTGACTGGAGTTCCAGGCTCTAGCCTTAATAATTTGGGGAATATCAACAACCTTAACAGCCCCAGTCTCAATTCTGCTGTCTCAGCCAGTGCCTGCCCTTATGCCTCTTCAGCGAGTCCCTACATGTACAGGGACACATGCAACTCAAGCCTTGCAAGTTTAAGGCTGAAAGCAAAACAACATGCTAACTTCACGTACCCAGCAGTACAGACTCCGGCTTCAAATCTAAGCCCATGTCAGTATGCTGTGGACCGGCCAGTATGAACGACCACATACCAAAGACTCAATGGTAGCCATAATACAGAAGACCTTATTGTCCTGCAGTGGATGCCTTTTTAAAAGTCAAAAACAAAGGGCATAACATTTTTCTGAGGAACCATTTCCATTTTGAAAATGACAAAACTGCAGACTTTATTATAATTTGGTTTCAAGAGGACATTCTTTATGAATTGCTCAGAGGAAGACAGTGTTTCCAATCCAAAGAAAAACTGAATTCCAAGATCTTGAGTACTCTTGGTTCACAAGGCAAGCTGTTTAATTGTTGTGCAGTTTTGATTGAACAGGAAGTTGTCAGGCTCCCCCCTATTTTGTACAGTTTACCTAAACTAGAGACATAAAATATGTAATAGAATATTTCAATGCAAAAAAGTCACCAAGTCTACTTATTTATCACAAGGATAATCCAAACAGCCAACAGTACAGAGCAACAAATGCTGCAAACATATGCAAATATATGCATGACTGTGGCAATTGTCCAGTGGGGAGCCACAAATGTAATCTAAGAAAATAGGATGTATATATATTATATAAAGTATAAGATGAACCTTTTTTTCTTGTTTTTGTATGTGGATTTATCTATAAAATAGAATTTAAACATAAGGCGATGCATGTCCCAGTTGAAGCAGACTCCCACAGCATTTTTGGCAATGATGTTTTGCAAGCCTGCTTCAGATACTTTGAAAGTGTAACTTTTAATAATGGTCATTTTTCTTTCAACAAGCTTCAGTGCCGCTCTCTGTCTTTTCTCCCCAAGTTCCATTTGAAACACACAAAAAAAATAAAATAAATGTTGCAGAAATCGGTTTCTGATTTGTAATTTTTATAAACATGTTTATTGGGTTTCGTGTTCATATTATTTTAGCACTTGCTGGTTATGCAATAAAGGCATATTTGAAAGAAGTATAACAGTTAGGACTCCCGTTTGTCCACTCCTTTTTCTTAGTATGTCATAGCTGAGCAGGTCTGAACGAAGAAAAAAATTCTAGCTGTTCTGTAATGTAAGGCAAACAAGGTGTTAATTTGTTCTCTTTATCTCAAAATCTTCATATTTCTAATTCTATCTATCTATCTATCTATCTATCTATCTATCTATCTATCTATCTATCTATCTATCTATCTATCTATCTATCTATCTATCTATCTATCTATCTATCTATCTATCTATCTATCTCTATTACCATTAGATGTAGATTGTACATTGTCATGTCTCTAGGGTAGAACTTCCCATTTGATATGCGAATATCCATTATATGGAGCGGTGCCAGAACAACCAAGTAAATATGCTCCTCTTTTACCATTTCTAAAAGTTATTGCATGAGGGTCAAATTATATGAGTGTCCTTAAATTTCTGTGCTCATTTGGCAGCTGTTTTTCATAAGAAAAGGAATAATCAAATTAGTTAGCATACGTGCATTGAAACAAACAGGTCTACTTTAAAACAGTGCTATTTGGACATGTCACATTAAAGTGAGCCCTATCTACAGAGTAAAACTTTATCAAATAGCAGATTTATGTTCTTTCCTGAAAAGAGATTATTAGGCTCCTTTTCAGTTGTTTACCAGGCTAATAATAGCTGCTTTTCTAAAAATAGACTGACTCTACAGTGCTCGGTTGATGAAGGACAAATAGAACCCACTAAAATATGGAAAACAGAAAAAAGGAGTAGGGTGCTGGATCACAGTCATATCTTAAAGCGGAGTTCCAGCTGCAAAAAAGTTGTTTTAAAAGTCAGCAGCTACAAGTACTGTAGCTGCTGACTTTAAATAAGGACACTTACCTGTCCGGGGAGCCCGCGATGTCGCCCCCCCGAGGGCGAATTGTCCACCGGCTCAGGTGCAGGCACATCCATTCCAACTAAGGGAAACTGGCAGTGGAGACTTCAGGCGAGTCACGCGGCACTTTGTGAATGACCAGCTTGTCTTCTGGGGGACACACAGGTCCCAGTAGGCAACAGGGGTGAAGGAGGAGGGCTTGCCGCAGAAGAGTACCGCAGCCGAGCTAAGACTGAAGTACACTTAGTACTTCAAAAAAGGTATGAAAGAAAAATAAATAAATAAAAAAAAAAAAAAAAATATATATATATATATATATATATATATAAATAATATACACATATATATATATATATATATATATATATATATACAGTATCTCACAAAAGTGAGTACACCCCTCACATTTTTGTAAATATTTTATTATATCTTTTCATGTGACAACACTAAAGAAATAATTACACTTTGCTACAATGTAGTGAGTGTACTTGTGTAAATTTGCTGCCCCCTCAAAATAACTCAACACACAGCCATTAATGTCTAAACCGCTGGTATCAAAAGTGAGTACACCCCTAAGTGAAAATGTCCAAATTGGGCCCAATTAGCTATTTTCCCTCCCCAGTGTCATGTGACTCGTTAGTGTTGCAAGGTCTCAGGTGTGAATGGGGAGCAGGTGTGTTAAATTTGGTGTTATCGCTCTGACTCTCTCATACTGGTTACTGGAAGTTCAACATGGCACCTCGTGGCAGAGAACTCTCTAAGAATCTGAAAAAGAATTGTTGCTCTACATAAAGATGGCCTAGGCTATAAGAAGATTGCCAAGACCCTGAAACTGAGCTGCATCATGGTGGCCAAGACCATACAGCGGTTTTCTTGTCACATGAAAAGATATAATAAAATATTTACAAAAATGTGAGGGGTGTACTCACTTTTGTAAGATACTATATATATATATATATATATATATATATATATATATATATACATCCAAAAACGAGGTGTGGTGTTTACTTTAAGGCCACCTTGTAAAAGTGGGTGGAACTCCACTTTAAGCAGTGCAGGGAGACTGATACTCCTTTTGAAGTTATCTTAAACGTGAGTGTGCAAGGAGGAAAGTGACAAAAGCAGAACATATACATTCCAGATTCAATTCTCTTCCAATTCTTAATTCTTAAAATTCCAACATGTTTCAGGGGTTCAAAGGATCCCCTTTCATTTGGGGCTTGTTACTGCTGAACAAGGGTGTACTGCACTGATAAAATTGAATTCAGAAGGATAATTAGTATAATCACTCCAGATGCCAGCTAAGCAAGTAGTACTAGTACCAAATGATGAGTGTGAAACAGTGGTATTGGTATTTACTCCCCTTTTAAGCTCTACATACCATACTTTTTTTAGTCTAACTCTTCAGAGAGTTAAGGATCAGAGATGATTTGAGTTCTCATTGCCTGACCTCTTGGTTTTGTTAGAGAGCATTACAATGTCAAAGAACTGAGTCCCAGAGGTGTGTGAAAAGCTATAATGCTTTACTATTTTATACTGTTATGACCTCTCAGAAAACCTGGAAACAACGGGGTTGATTTACTATAGGAGTACAGGCTGTTCACTGTGTAAAGTGATTGTTAGTGAAGGTGAAGCTTTGAATACCCAATCATATATCAGAAAAAAAGTTATTTTTTTAATGTATTTTTTTGCACATAATAAGGTATTCAAAGTCAATACCTGATTCACTAATATATATTTTGCAAAGTGATCAGCCTCTACTCCTGTAGTAAATTAACAAGATTGTGTAAGGTCAGGTGGTTAACTGAGTAAGGTAAAGTTGAATAAGGGCTTAAATAATTCTTTCATGAATAAGCTTGCACAATTATAACTTAAGACTGAATATTTAAATTCTTTCATTAACCTAAATCATGATTGTTTTTCTTTAACGTCAACCGACATGTAAATGTAAAAGACCTGTCCAAAAGTGGATGCCACAAGATGACTGCCATCACCTTCAACAAGAAAAGTCTATGTGCCCATGTCTGATTAAGTTTCACATTAATACTGGTGGTCAACTTTCCCTGACTTCATGGCTAAACTCCATCCTCTGTCCAATGAGATTTCCTTTACAGGCTACCTAGGTTATCTCACTGGACAACAGAATGGCATTTGCAGAGCTTAGCTATGAAGTCAGGCAAGGTCAGGCACCAGTAACAAAGTGATACTAAATCACAGGGATACAGAGGTACAGAAAGCTCCTGCTTGTAAACATTCTTGGTGCTTAATGCTTATATCTGTGATGCATTTACCATTTAAAGCTTATGCAGATTAAACACCTACTTAATATTTTGAACAGGGGTTCATTATTATCTAGAACAGGGGTCTCCAAACTTTCCCAACAAAGGACCAGTTTACTGTGCTTCAGACTTTAGGGGGCCAGACTAGTCAATGGGAGTAGAAAATGTCCTGATGTCAGTGGGAGTAAACAATGGCACAACCTATGGTATTAGGAGAAATATTAGTGCCCCATTGTTGGTGTCAGGGGGAGGAATAGTGCACCATCATTGGTATCAGTGGGAGGAATAATGCCCTATCGTTGATGTCAGTGGAATAGTGCCCCATCGTTGGTATCAGTGGAAGGAATTGTTCCCCACTGTTGGTGTCAACGCAGGAATTATTGCTCCATTGTTGGTGTCAGTGGGAGGGATAGTGCCCCATATCAGTGGGAGGAATAGCGCCCCAAAGGCCAAATAAAGGTACACAAAGCACCTCATTTGGCCCCCGGAAGCAGTTTGGAGACCACTGGTCTAGAAGAAAGGCTGTTTATGTGTACTGTTGTTTGCTACTGTCATCATGGTGAGAAATGTGAAGAATATTTTTTCTTTACGGGAAGGCTTTCCTGTTTAAGTGTTTTCGGCTGATTACCATGTTGCACCCAATCACCATTCTACTATGACATACTGTAAATACTGCAGGGCAAGTACAGCATAGTGTCCTTATTAACTTCAAGCATAGTCTAGTTTTCCACTGTAACTGATTGCCACCATATTATTAAAGAGTGTGTTTTGTATAAATGTAAAAGATATATTGAGTCAGAAAACATTGTGAAATTTTATTTATTTATTATTAATGATTGTTATTAATAAAATGTATTTAGTGTTCCTTAAACACTGTCACATTTTTCCTGCATCATACTATTTTGTACAATTACTGACTCTAAACTGCCTAAAGATAGCAGCAACTGCAAGCCATATTGTGATATTAAACTATACTATTCAAAGTGTACATCAACAAGTTAATAGAGAATAATTATGATAAAAAGTACAGCTTTTATTTATTATTTATTTATTTCAGGTACTTATATAGCGCTGTCAATTTACACAGCGCTTTACATATACATTGTACATTCACATCAGTCCCTACCCTCAAGGAGCTTACAATCTAAGGTCCTAACTCACATTCATACATACTAGGGACAATTTAGACAGGATCCAATTAACCTACCAGCATGTCTTTGGAGTGTGGGAGGAAACCGGATTACCCGGAGGAAACCCACGCAGGCACAGGGAGAACATGTAAACTCCAGGCAGGTAGTGTCGTGGCTGGGATACGAACCCGCGACCTTTCTTACTGCTAGGCGAAAGTGCTACCCAATATTATTTTATTAACTTTTAACCGTTTTCTTTTAGTATGGCAATGCTACATGTCAGTGTAAAGGTGTGATATGTATTTTGACACATTGAGGTTCATTTACTAAAACTGGAGAGTGCAAAATCTGATGCAGCTGTACATCATAGCCAATCAGCTTTTAACTTCAGCTTGTTCAATTAAGCTTTGACAAACAACCTTAAAGGTGATTGGTTTCCAGGTAGAGCTGCACCAGATTTTGCACTCTCCATTTTTAGTAAATCAACCCCATTGGGGTTGATTTACTAAAGGCAAATAGGCTGTTCACTTTGCATTTTTCTCAGAGTAAAAGACTACCCAATTATATGTAAGTTAAAAAAAACAGCATTTTATTTGCACATGAATGGATGATGGAAGTCAGCAGAGCTTCGCTTTATTTACTAAGCTCTAGGAAAAATTATCTTGCAAAATGCTACTTCCTTTGCAAGATGAACAGTCTAATTGCCTTTATAAATCAACCCCATTATGTTTGTAAGATTCTATATTTAAATTTTATTCATGTTGGGGAATTCAAGCAAGAACCTCAAGATCAAATACAATTTCCAGCACTGATGTCAGCAGCTGACATGGATTGATTCATAAATACCTTTGTATAAGAAAATGACAAAACTGGTATGACAAGTATTGTTATCATAGGAGGTAATTAGGACTTTTTAGCTACAGCTTCAAAGTCATATAAGACACTATTTTCTGTTCTAATCTAATATTTGTTATAATTCACTTCAGCTAAATGGTGGGACAAAAACAATACTAAAGTGCTGCAATATTGTGTACCCCCCCGCCATCCTCTCACCACCCCCCTCCCGTGCTTGTATCTCCTTCATGTTGCGCCTGTAATGTGATGGGGCGAAGCATGAAGGACATCACACATCATTAAAGTTTGAGCTGTGCCGGGCAGGGTTATGCATTCCCCACTATCTGTAACTGGTTAAGGGTAGCTGGCAGGTGGGACAAACTAAGGGCTCCTTCACACGGGGCTGATCAGTGATGATCCGCCCCGTGAACACCCGCTTGCTCAGCGGGGATCGCTCCGCAGACGGTAGATGCAGCACGTCAGCACGTCAGCGTGCTGACGTGCTGACGTGCTGCATCTACTGTCTGCAGGACGGGTGTTCGCCTCTAGCCGGCCGCTTTCTATGTTTATGTGTATCCATCACATTGTAAGTGCAATTTTTATTCTTTTTAATAAAATTACCAACCAGGATTACGCTATGTTGTTCTCCTCTCTCTCTCTCTGGGGTATCTCTAATGAGAACAACCCCCAGCTAGGAGTTTATCATCCCTATGCTAGAGGGATTGCCTGGTACTTGGTGGACAGCAGGTTATTATTCCATGATATATGAAGTGTCTTCATCCTATGAAAGTGTCTTCATCCTACGAAAGGCCCTGACCGGGTTAAGGTCGCAAGCCCTCCTATGCTTGCCGTTTGGTAAGCGCGCATCTCATTTCTAGTCATCACAGTGGTGCGGTGAAGGATCAACTTTTTTATCTGCATTTCTGCCTTCAGACTGGGGCCTGTGCCTATGTCTTTTCACTATATCCATCTGGACTTTATTCAATGTGTTAGGACTGTTTATCAAACACCCAATGTTTTGATTTCAGGAAATATGTTATCCATTTAAACTGGGTTCTATTTATTTATTTACACTGGTATATTTTCACAACTATATATTTATTCACAGTGCTGCTCATTTATATTTATTTATATATTTTGACACTGCATGTTAATACATATGTAACTCTTTATTAAGACAAGGTATCGTGGTTCACACATATTGCAATATGCAAGCCTGTTAAAATGAATAAAATCAAAGTGATCTCCTCACTTATTGGTCCCTACTCTCTACAGTCCCTAGTTTTCAACATAAAATATTTATAAGACATACTGTGTGTCTATCTCCTAAGCCTCTGTGCAGTAAAACTTTCCAGGGATCTGGGAAGAACTAAATGGCACATGCCTTAACAGGCACAGACTTACACAGCCTATTTTAGGTAATCCATGACAATACTCATCATGAATACCTCTGGTATCAGGATGTCTATAGCATTTTGTCCTATAAACTTTTTTTGCACATTCTTTGAACATTCAGTAAGTGTTTTTTGAATGGTAGATTGATATGACTCACATAATTTTTCTTTTTTTTTTTCTTTCAGTAATTCCTCATAGCACAGGTGATACTAAATGCCTGTATACTATACCAATACATCTATGACTACTTCACTCTGTACCTTTCCTAAAAGTACTATAACAAGAGTACAGAACTAGAATACATTAGTAACTGAATAATGATTATAATACTTTTTCAACATGATTAGGAATTACTTCCATTTCTACTTATCTAGAAATATTTGAGCTGAAGTTTAAGGCCAGGATCACATACAGTAAGTGTGGTCGCGGTTCCCAGCATAGGGTAAAGTGCCCTCCTGTCTACCAGTCCCAATTTTTTTTAAGCAAGGTAAGAAAAAAAATATGTCCCACCAAGACTGCATTTTTATAGAAGTAAAAGGGGTGATCTCGTGGCCATGGGAGACTAAAGGCCAAGGTTTTTTTTGAGCATATGTAAAATATAAACATTTCATGAACTTCCCATTTGCTTAAGGAGAATGCAGGAGTTTATCTTATGTTCTTTGCACTTACAGGATTCTAATTTTAATATCTTTAAAACAGGATTGTTATCCTAACATATATAAAGTCATGTAAGAAACTGCTTTTTTCTCAGTATTTTAAATGCTGAGGTTAGTATTTATGGTAGAATTAGTGTATCACAGACAGTTATGTCCTACTTGAAGGTGAACATGTACTTTCTGCCCCTGCTAGCTAGGTCAGAAACCCCAGACTGGAGGACTGTGATATTCTGATTCGTGATGGTTTCTGAGGAGTGCAGACAGAATTGGACTACATGATCTTACACAAGGTGGGATGCTGCTGCTGTGCTGTGTATTGTATTTCATCCAGATCAGAAGCAGAGACTTTTAAGCCTAGTACACATTGTTATTATTTTTTTTTCATTCAACCCAGCGGGCTGAACGAAAAAAAACTGAAGCACTCGGGAGGAGATCCTGAACTAACTGTCCAATGTTATTACAGAGAACTCCCCATCTGAGCTATTGTGTGTTGACAGGGGAATTCCACCCCGCCAGAGCACATTGGTCAGCGCTGTCAGCCATTGGCTGAGAGTGCTGATCGGATACCGATCGGCAGAGTTTTTTGCGGTGACACCCCTTCGACAGAAGCCGGATGTTCAGCCAGTCTCTATCGTACCGGCTGCCGTACACACAAGTTGAATGTTGGCCGTGTACAACCCTTTAGGCCACTGGTTCTCCTACCTACCCACAGGTTTAGTGCCATAGCCTGTTTGGAGAGGGCCATATTCCATAACTCAACCCCCCTGATAAAACAAAACAAAACAAGGCTACAGTACCAAATGGTAAGCAGGCAATAATCCTACAGTAAAGATGAGCAGGTGCTTTGTTTAAGGTAATTAGTGAAGGAAATCGGAAATGTTAGGTAAACTCTGCTGTCAATTACACCATTGTTCAGAGAGGGCTGGAAGTGGACAAACAAGCTGAAGGATTTTAATCTTCAGGGGTGGCCTGATCATGCAGGCTGTCTAGACATAAAGCATTCTTCCTGAGGAAGGTATAGTGTCAAACATACAATACTGATGAATGTCATTCAGAACAGAGGGTTGTCGCTCAGCTCAGAGATCATTGGCATGTTTAATCCCCAGTACATCAGGGGTAAGAACAATATGGGTGAAACTGTGACATATAAGGAAACTTGGAAATCCAGTTCAAAGGAACGAGTTTCAAACAAATAACTTAAGGCAATTTTAAAGAGCCTAAAAGTGGTGGTACACTGCATTTCTTCAGCTCCAAAGTGCCTGTTCGTAGACATGCATTACTCGATGTGACTATGAAGAAGTTTCAGGTCTTTTTATTTGAGAACAATCAGACCTGTGGAGGATCTCTAATTCAACCTACCTGTACCCATTCAAAGCAACACAAAAACAGTATAGGTATACATTAAATAACAATGCTTCATAATTTTAAACACGGCAGGTTATTATCAATAGCAATTTCAAACTAAAGTAATTTGTATATGAGAAAAGGCAGTTCCCCTGGGTGGACTTTACCGGCACCTGCTAACAAATATCAAATAGTGAGTAGGTGTAACGAGATATATGAAGTAAAAAGATTTTTATTTTAATATAACATAGGTTAAAAACACATTACTACATAAATTCAACGGAACATAGTACAGAAACAATAGATAACGATATTGTTACAAAAGAATAAATTGTACGAGGGCTCTTGTTCACACCCAACGCGTTTCGGAGTAAGTACTATTTTTGTCCTTCTTCAGGGTTGTAGCTAAAAAGAGCACTTCGTTTCTAAGATGTTACGTTGAATTATTTAAAAACTTCCAAAATGGAATAGCAGTGGACGTTATTGCTGGTATGGTTGTTATAATAGGGACACAGTAATTATCATTGGTTGGTATTATTTGTTGAAAAATGCCTTCAACTGGGACACAAAATCTCACCAACCCCCGTCCCTCCCGGGCGCGTGCAGACCAGAGCAATATGCTCTGGCCTGCATGCTGGAAGCTGGGATGCGTGGCTGACACACAGCACCACTTGACACAAATAGGGGTTTGCTCACATCGTGCCTCAGCATATTGCTCTGGTCTGCACGCGCCCGGGAGGGACGGGGGTTGGTGAGATTTTGTGTCCCAGTTGAGGGCATTTTTCAACAAATAATACCAACCAATGATAATTACTGTGTCCCTATGATAACAACCATACCAGCAATAACGTCCAACGTAATTCAACGTAACATCTTAGAAACGAAGTGCTCTTTTTTTGCTACATCCCTGAAGAAGGACAAAAATAGTACTTACTCCGAAACGCGTTGGGTGTGAACAAGAGCCCTCGTACAATTTATTCTTTTGTAACAATATCATTATCTATTGTTTCTGTACTATGTTCTGTTGAATTTATGTAGTAATGTGTTTTTAACCTATGTTATATTCAAATAAAAATCTTTTTACTTCATATATCTCGTTACACCTACTCACTATTTGATATTTGTTAGCAAGTGCTGGTAAAGTCCACCCAGGGGAACTGCCTTTTCTCATATACATGTAACTATCGTATGTGGCACGGCTCTCTTTGAACCTAGGGAAGCTAATCACCCTAATTTTTGTTATACTAAAGTCATTTATGCATCGACACAGTAGCATTGTTGCATGATCCCCTCATCATGCTTATCAAAGCCTAGCTTTAATCTATGCTTTGAAGTATATCTTCACTTTCACTAACCATTATATATTTGTACTTGTCCCTGTAGCCTATGAAAATGGTAATATGATGGGTTGCCTTTTCTGAAACTAATCCAGCTACATGACCTGGACTCTGTGTTGACATGTATCTTTAGCTGTTCATGGCCACTAATACTTTAGATAGGAGATCTGCTCTGTATTGAGCTGAATGAGCAAGGAGCATAGAATGTACTCAATGACCGTAAGCTGCTGGCAGTATTGCTGGAAATAGAAATTATCTTCTGTAAAGCTAATATATTTTGCATTGTTTTCAGAAGCTCTGAACCAAGTATCATTTATATTTTTTATTCAAAGTGTAGTTATACTTAAAGTAGAAAATTAAAAGAAAAGGATTTTTGGGACTTTAAATGAAGCACATGGCGCAATGGGCTCAGTGCCTCCATCCCTAATTGAATTAAAGAGGAGAAAGGAGGTTGGGACTTTAAAATGAGGTGCGTGCAAAACAGTTGGTAAATAATGTGGGCAGCCTCATCAGCAGAATGTAGAAAAATCCATAGTTACAATAATTCATACATGTGATAAAAACATTGCTTCAATAATCCAATAGGATCATAACACACTATATAACATGTGGATGTTGGATTAGAAGCTGATAATGTGGATGGATTTAACCACTTAAGCCCTGGACCATTTTGCTGGCCAAAGACCAGAGTACTTTTTGCGATTCGGCACTGCGTCGCTTTAACTGACAATTGCGCGGTTGTGTGACGTGGCTCCAAAACAATTACGTCCTTTTTTCCCACAAATAGAGCTTTCTTTTGGTGGTATTTGATCACCTCTGCAGTTTTTATTTTTTGCGCTATAAACAAAAATAGAGCGACAATTTTGAAAAAAGCGCATTATTTTTTACTTTTTGCTATAATAAATATCCTCAAAAAATATATAAAAAATTTTTTTTCCTCAGTTTAGGCCAATATGTATCCTTCTACATATTTTTGGGGAAAAAAAATCGCAATAAGCGTTTGATTGGTTTGCGCAAAAGTTATACTGTCTACAAAGTAGGGGATAGTTTTATGGCATTTTTATTAATATTTTTTTTTTACTAGTAATGGCGGCGATCTGCGGTTTTTATCCTGACTGCGACATTATGGCGGACACATCGGACAATTTTGACACATTTTTGGGACCATTGTTATTTTTACAGCGATCAGTGCTATAAAATTGCACTGATTACTGTAAAAATGACACTGGCAGTGAAGGGGTTAACCACTAGGGGGCTAGGGAGGGGTTAAGTGTGTCCTAGGGATGTGTTCTAACTGTTGGGGGAGGGGCTGTGTGTGACACATCACTGATCATAGCTCCCGATCACAAGGAGTTATTGATCAGTGACACTGTCACTAGGCAGATGCTTGTTTACATTAGCATCTCCCCATTCTTCCTCACCGTGAGACGATCCCGGGTACCACCGTGGACATCGAGTCTGCGGGACCCGCGATCCTACTCACGGAGCTCACAGCGGGAGCACGCGGTGGCACGGCGGCAAATTCAAAGGGACGGGACGTACAGGTACGCCCCTTTGCCCAGCCGTGCCATTCTGCCGACGTAAAAGTACATGCGGCAGTCAGCAAGCGGTTAAATAAAACCATACAATGAGATTCATGATTAGCAAAAAATTCCTGTTTAAAATATCAAACATATAGATGCATGGTTGCAATAATTGCATCCTAGAAGGCTTGACGCGTTAGGTGGAGTTCATTCCACTTCCTCAGGGGCTGTGCAATGGGCCTAACTATAAAAAGTATATATAAATAACATTGTAATCTAGTTAATAAACAAAAATAGGGGAAGGGGAGAAGAGGAAAAAGCCCACCCCAATGAAGGAGTACCCTTTCCTATTTTACTCAAACATCAGCTCAAAGGTCACTACTTAAAATAGAACTAAAGAAAAAAATGTTTTTTTTTAAATTTGGATAGAGTAAGGGAGGGTGAAAAACCCTGTCAGTTGTTTTGCCATCTGTGTCTCATTGGGAAGAGTTTCCTCCACTTCTTGCCCCAAAGCCAAAACAGAGAGTGGGAAGAAATCTTTGCAAAGTGAGGGAATCCCTGGTTGTCACCAGTGTCACCTCTATTCCTGTTCAAGTGACAACCCAAAATGAAGGATTTTTTTTAAACTTTTATTCTGGCCATTAATGGTAAACAGGACAAATGGAGAGGGGGAATCTCTATAACAGGAGTACAGATAGCAATACAGAACAATACAGCCAAAACTAAAAAAAAAACAAGTGTTGCCTTTAGTTATACTTTAAATGTAGACCTTAAAAGTGCTGGAGGTCTAAGTTCACTCTCACCACTGAGGAAAAAGCCTACAGGGTTTATTTACTAAAGCTAGAGTGTGCTACACTTCTGCAGAGAAACCAATCAATCTTCCTCAGCTTGTTTAATTAAGCTTTGCCAATAAAACCTGGAAGCTGATTGGTTTCTCTGCACAAGTGTGACTGATTTTGCACTTACTAGCTTTAGTAAATAAACCCCATTGCATTTTGTAAAGCAGTGCAGAATTTCCTTATGCTATATAAATGAATAAAATAACAAAGCAAAAGTAAATCATGATCAATTTCTTAACAATCTGTATTCTTTATACTGTTATATTTCTAATAAGTTTGCAAGTGCAGCATATGATATTTTTGATTGCAGTTATAACTCTCCTTAGATTAACACCATAAATATGCAGTATTCAACTGTTCAACCTTAGATCATCATTTATGAGTCTACCTCGAATAGGAATAATGCATATGCAAACAAATAGATAAATGTACATTTTGAACACAAATATAAGAAATGCTCTACATCGTGTGTCAAACACAAGACCTATTTCATGTGACCCTCGCACCTCTGGCTTTTTTTCAGCCATAACGTAACGGAACTCTGCTCCACCATCTCTGGTTCTTGCGCTCCACTCCCCGCTCACCACTGTCACTTGTAAACACAGAAGCCTTCTTCTGAGGGCTGTGGAGGGAGATGAGTGCAAAAGAGGGGGATGGGGGAGAGTGGTGCAGAGGTCAGGGCCTAGGAGGGGTAGAAGTGAGATGTGGACAGCCTGTGAAAGAGAGCTGAACCCTGCACCCTGGGCATAGCACACCTCTAAATCCTGCACTCTGTATGCAATGCACTCCACAACCCTGCACTTGGTACGTAGCGCGGCCCTGAACCCTGTACTCGGTACATAACACACCCCTGAAGCTGCACTCTGTGCATAGGGCCCCTCTGAACTCCACATTCAATTTTTTCCAGGTATTTATTACCTCTTTTAAGATTCTCCCCTGTGCAATTTGGCTACACCCAACATTCGATGTGGTTCGGCGTGGGAGGGGGATTTGGTTTCCTGCACCTATTCTCTGAGAAAGAAAGCCCTGGATACACTTATATAGCCAGGGGCAATGCTTCAATGTGCTTTATTTATTTTTGATTGATATTAAAATGTATTTGGTTTACTGTAACTCCATGTGATCATAGGAACCCCAGGCAAAGGTAGTGAACTACCATACGGTGCGGAGTGAACTGGGGAATATCACGTGACTACAGTATAGAATAACTCAAAATAGGTATTTTACAATATTATAAGAATGCATTATGAAGACAGTAATTCAAATGGTTTTGTTTGTTTCCGATGTAACCAAACTGGTAAAAATGCTATTCAAAGTGGAAGTTTGCAGTTAGAGGGTTGAGACAAACCATTTACCACTAGTAGGGGTGCTTACAATGGTCAGCTTTTATTTATGGAAAACCTTTATCCCAAAAGAATAAAACTATTTGCTGTAACTGCTTATAAAGTGTTGGCTGGAGTTCAGCTTCAATTTGTTCCTCTAATTTTGATACTCCAACACTACCTGCCCCACAGACTGAAAATGCTGCTGTTCAAAGATGTCTACACAATAAACGTAAAGTGAATGTATAGCCATTCTTTTTAATCTTGGCTAGGGTAGACTTTCAGCTGTCAAATTATCATTATTATTGCTGTCTAGAACAAGAGGTGAGGGGAAATCCTTAAAGAAAGAAATCTATTTTGGTGAAAACTGTCCAAAAAGGGAATCTCCCTTTCTTGTGGAGATTTCCTTTCACTTTCTGATGCATGTCTGGGACATAAAGTGAAGAGAAATCTACCCAGACAGAAAAAAATAAACTCACAGAGTTTTAACCCTTGCCTACTCTACCCAAAACAAAAAATATTAGTTATACCTACATGTTAAAGCGGAGTTCTAGCCTGGGTGAAAAAAAAAATAAAGGTCAGCAGCTACAAATACTGTAGCTGCTGACTTTTAGTATAAGGACACTTGCCTGTCCAGGCACCCCAAGCCGACCCGTCCATCAGCTCCGAGTGCAGGCGCCGGCATCCTTAGTAAGGGAAAAAGGAAGTGAAGCCTTTGTGGCTTCAAGCCTGTTTCCTACTGCACTTTCTGAATGATCCCGCTGTCTTCTGGGACCTGTGTGTCTCCCAGAAGGCAGCGGGGGAAGGAGGATGGGCCGGAAGTTTCATAGATTGGCGCACAACGATCTTACATGGAAATGGGAGTGGATTCCTGGTTTTGACAGGTATCCGCTCCCCCCCTCCCCCCTAAAGGTGGCAAATGTGGCAGCAGAGGGGGAGGGGGGGTGCGAACAAGCAGAATTTCCACTTTTCGGTGGAACTCCACTTTAAAGTGTATGTAAAGGCAATTCTTTTTTTTTTAGCTTTTTGATGCCTGGGTCCTGCTGGGGATATTTCTCTTTACCTTCCTGTCCTGAAGAAGGAAATGAAAGACAATCTCCCAAAAGTAAGGGGAATTCCCATCTTAGACAGTTGTCATTTGAACATTTGTCCCAATTGGATTACTTATCCTTTCCCCTTGCTTTAGTGACAACTCTAAAATTTAGGTTTTCCACTCACTTTAGGCCTTGGTGACAATGATCAGCATGACAAACAGATGGGTTAAACCCCCAAGTGGTGACACACCGGTAGCAATTAATTGATTTTTTAAAAATTTTAATACATTATCTTTTCATTATTGAGAACTGACCATAGAGTCATAATATACATCAAATGCTGGGATAGATAATTAAAAATTAAATTCCTAAAATATTAACTTCTATTCTTTGCTTCCGCTAAGGCCCTGGTTCTGATTACCCTCTGAAGAACCTCATGGCAGTATGAATTTATTTGTAACTGTTTTTAAAGCTTCAGCAAGATTCAATCTTTAATCTTTGGGAAGCTTTGAAAACAGTGATAAATTCATGCAGATGTAAGGCTGCTGATCCTACTAGCAGGAGCTGGAACTCTAAAACTGACAGCTGACACCAGGGTCTACATGATGAGTGAATTACAGGGAGACAGGAAAAGACTACAGTCGGCAAAAATTCAGACTCCGCAGTAAAGCTATTTATAAGTTATAACTGGACATAAACCCCAAAACATTCATGTTTATTTTACAGTTGGAGTCATAATAATCCATTTATTCATGCCTGTAAAAGGCTTTAAAGTGAAGTGTGATATCAACTGTATATGTGTTATAGGCCAGGATCATTTCTTTGAAGCTGATGTCCCTACAAACATTTGTTCCTCCCATGCATAGCTATCTGTACATTGTCATGTTTATTAGAATATAAGACAATAGAACCCCGAGCTATGGTACAGTGTATACTCTTTATAGCTGCCTGCACTGAGATTGAGATAAAGAATTAATCTGAATGTCAATATCACCAAATATGTGCAGCGCTATTTACATTTGTGTATTTAAAGTGCTCAAAATGCTCCAATAAAATCAGTATACAACTCAATAAACTTCTGAACTATAAATCACATGATAAAGTGCTGCATGCTTCAAATGCATACATATACAGTATCTCACAAAAGTGAGTACACCCCTCCCATTTTTGTAAAGTGAAAATGTACAGATTGGGCCCAAAGTGTCAATATTTTGTGTGGCCACCTTTAATTTCCAGCACTGCTTTAACTCTCATAGGCCTGGAGTTCACCTCAGCTTCACAGGTTGCCACTGGAGTCCTCTTCCATTCCTCCATGACGACATCATGGAGCTGCTGGATGTTAGAATTCAGCCAACACTGCCCACAGATAGTTCCACTACACGCTGTCAAATGCCTTGGCAGCGTCAAGGGAAAGAATCGCTCTATTTCCTGAGTTCTCAATTGGTAGCTAAACATTCAGGAAAAGCCTCCTGATATTTAGTGCCATGGACCATGCTGGGATAAATCCCGACTGGTCTACATGGACCAGTCTAGAAATACCGTAGCCAGTCTAGTTGCCAATACTCGTGCCAAAATCTTGACATCTGAATTTAGCAACGATATGGGTCTGTAGGAGTCTGGTTGTAGAGGGTCCTTACCTGGTTTAGGAAGCACCACCACTGCAGCTTCCCCCATGGAATCCGGCAGGCGACCAGTCTTAAAAGAGTCGTTCAATAGATCTAACAGACCTGGTAATAGGGTTTCACCATACTGTTTGTATGTTTCTATCGGCAGTCCGTCAGTGCCAGGGGCCTTACTATTCACCATTTGTGACACAGCCAGTGAGAGTTCCCCCAGTTTAAGTGGAGCATTCAGCATTTCAACTTCCTGTATCGTTGCCTTTGGTATGTGACATTGGTCTAGGACAGGAGTCTTCAAACTGCAGCCCTCCAGGTGTTCAGAAACTTCAATTCCCATCATGCCTAGTCATGTCTGTGAATGTCAGAGTTTTACAATGCCTCATGGGATGTGTAGTTCTGCAACAGCTGGAGGGCCGGAAGTGGGAAAGTGCCTCTTCTGTAACATTCACCTTAGAGGTATACACATCTCTGAAGAATTCCGTGAACACCGATGCGATTTGGGCCTGCTCTCTGACTGTGTCTCCAAGTGGGGTCTGAATGGCTTCTATATGCACAGTGCCCTGTTGTGCTTTTGCGATCACTGCCAGGAGGTGACTCGTATTTTCCCCCTCATTGAAGTAATTTTGTTTAATAAAGAATCTCTTATTTTCAGCTGCATTTAAAGAGACCTGTTGATAAAGGGCTTGGGCCTCCAGCCATCTACGCTCTGTGTTATCAGTGGGATCCTGTACATATCGTGCTTCTGCTTCACTAGCTTCTTGCATGATAGTGTTTTCCCAGTCCTTAGTTTTAGTTTTGATTTTAGAGATCTGACTTATGGTAAGTCCCCTCATGTGAGCCTTCAAGGCATCCCACACCACTGTGGGCTCGGCAGTACCCTTGTTAATATGCCAAAACTCAGTGATCGCCTGAGGAATGGGATCAGGTGCTGGGAATAACGCAAACCAGAAAGGGTTAACATTCCAGAGTTTGTTCTGCTTCTGTTGGGAAAAATTAATGATAAGAGGTGAGTGGTCTGATATATTCCTAGAGGCATAAGTTACAGAATCTATTCTATCGTGCGCCGCAACATTTCCCAGACACATGTCAATGCGTGACAAACAGCGATATGAGGCTGAGTAAAACGAAAAGGCTATGTACCCCTGGATTTCTTTCCCTCCATACATCCCATAGCCCCAGTTCACAGATCAGTTTGGCAAAGGGAGTTGGGCCACCCTGACCCACACCACCTCTGGAATGAGACGAGAATCTATCTAGTTTTGTGTCGAACACATTGTTAAAGTCTCCCATTACCCATAGAGGTATGTTAGAGTGTGGGGCCATAAACTGGGCCAATTTACTCAGGCTATCAGGGGTGAATGGTGGAGGGATATATACATTAGCAATGATGCAGGGAACACCTGCCACCTTGCAAAGTAAAAAAATTTACTGTCCTTGGTCGTCAATTAGGGATTGTACTAATGTAAAAGGCACATTATTAGCTATTAATATGCTGACTCCCCTAGAATAGGTAGTGTGACTGGAGTGAAACTGGGTTTGATAGCTGCCGCGTTTAAGGGCGGACAGTGTATCAAATTGCAAATGAGTTTCTTGCAGGCATACCACTGCCCCAGCATACTTTATAAGGTTGGAAAATAGGGCCACTCGTTTCACTCCATCACCCAGCCCTCTCACATTCCATGAGAGAATATTAAGTGCAGTAGTCATAGGACACAGGTATAACATCGATTAACACAATATAACATACTATTGGCTGTTTTACCATTGCGGCGCTACTCCAAGTAATAAGAATCATCTCTATAGTCAGAAAATTATTCCTAGGACCCCAATATCTAAAAGCTATTATAGCAAGCAGTGTCAGCCAGTCTATCACACTTGCACAGACCACACATAGGCATCTCTTAATAAGGCAGTTGTCAGGTTAACAAATAGACGGCAAAACAGTTCGCTCCCTGTAACAAGCAGGGGTTAGAAAAAAACTGAAAGCAAATCAGGTAAGTAAATCAACCCCATGATCTTGTATCACAGAAAAAGCCCTGTCTCTCAAAACTGTTGTAGAGGCAGAGGTCAACAAGAACGCGTCCTCGTAGGACAAGGGGGGAACAGGGGGGGCCCCAACGTCTTGATGCAATCTGCAAGTCGAAGGAACTTGCATTTTTGTGCTTCTCATCAGGATGCTGCATAGCGTTGTCTTCTAGAGTCTCATCAGGCCGCCTTTACAGAAGTACAAACAGTCTGTAAGCATGGAGGTGGCACGATCAAAGCCCTTATCTGAGTACCCCTGATCAGCCAGAAAAGAGACATCAATATCTAGACCGCAAGGGAGGGTGCTTTCTGCAGAGAGTGTTCCACTCTGTCTAGCCAGGCAGAGGCAGTTGCAGGATTTTCAAAAAAAGTGAGTCTCATCATTAGCCACCACACAAAGTTTAGCTGGGTAAAGCATGGCATAAGTAACAGCATATTTTCTGAGGCGCTTTTTCACTTCAGTGAATTTAGCCCGTCGGCGTTGCACATCCACAGAAAAATCCGTATAAAAGGATATTCTGGCATTATCAATTTTCAGGAGGTCACCCTTGGTTCTGGCATGGTGCAGTATTTCATCTCTGTCCTTAAAGTTGAGCAGTTTGAAGAGGAACGGATGCGGGTCTTCACCAGGTCTGGGCGATTTTGCTGGGACTCTGTGAGCCCTTTCCACCGCAAACATTTTGGAGAATGATTATTCCCCAAAGGTGGTAGTCAGCCAGTGTTCTAGGAAAGCCACTGGGTTCTTCCCTTTTGCTCTCTCTGGGATCCCCACTGCTCTCACGTTGTTTCGCCTGAGTCTATTTTCCATGTCCTCTAAGCGAGCAGTGTGGCCAGAGGAGTGAGACTGCAGGTGATGTACTTCCCTCAGCAATGGCGCCACTTCATCCTCCACATTGCTCAGTCTCCCCTCCAATGCAGTGGTACGGTCACGTAGCTTCTGCTTATCATGCCTGACTAAATTAATCTCCAG
This sequence comes from Lithobates clamitans, assembly GCA_037952925.1. Taxonomy (NCBI): domain Eukaryota; kingdom Metazoa; phylum Chordata; class Amphibia; order Anura; family Ranidae; genus Lithobates; species Lithobates clamitans. Next base: position 174,291 of record JBBGZY010001472.1, read on the forward strand.
TTTAACCCCTTTAATTTCAGTGGTCAGGGCAGTAATAGCTGTATTGCAAGAAGTGACTGCAGACAGAATATCCCTCAGTGTGGGTTCAGTGGCAGGCTCTGCTGGGCTAACTGTGCTCATGGCTGTAGGGAGGGGGGCCTGTGTACTCACTGTGTCCCACGCTGTTGTATCTGCGTGATCCTCCTGCCAAGCTGCCCCTGGGACCTCCATATCCTCCTGCTCATCATCCAGATCTAGAGGTAGGGAGTCATTCTTGGGAGGATTGTCCCTGGCTCCTGGCTTGGTAAAAAGCCTAATAGCTGCTTCCTTCACCGAGCGTGTGGAGCAGGCGCCATCTTGCCCCGCATGTTCCACCACTAATAAGGAGTCTTTTCCCTGCCGGGACATCTCTATACAGGCTCCCCAGGTATCGGAGTGTAGACCTCATGCCACCGTCAGGCAGTCTTTAAAGCGCTCTCAGGAGTGTATTATCAGGATAGTTGGTAGGATGTTCAGCGAGCTGGAGCTCTGTGCGTCCTACTCCATTAGCTCCAAGTCACGCCCCCCCAATTTGATGATTTGATGCAGTGTGCGGCGTATGGTCTGAGCACTGACAGGCTAATCCCCCACCCCTTCAACCTCTGCAGCAATGCTGGCAGAACTCATATCTTTTTTTCCCAAAGGCAAACTCTGGATATGACTCTGAGCACATGCATCCAACTTCTTTGGCCCACCATAGCGAGGCCTGTTCTGAGTGGAACCTGTCTTGTTAAACCGCTGTATAGTCTTATGAGCTGCAGCTCAGTTTCAGGGTCTTGGCAATCTTCTTATAGCCTAGGCCCTAGACCATCTTTATGTAGAGCAACAATTCTTTTTTTCAGATCCTCAGAGAGTTCTTTGCCATTAGGTGCCATGTTGAACATCCATTGACCACTATGAGAGAGTGAGAGCGATAACACCAAATGTAACACACCTGCTTCCCATTCACACCTGAGGCCTTGTAAGACTAATGAGTCACATGACACGGTGGAGGAAAAATGGCTAGTTGAGCCCAAATTAGACATTTTCACTTAAGGGTGTACTCACTTTTGTTGCCAGCAGTTTAGACATTAATGGCTGTGTGTTGAGTTATTTTGAGGGGACAGCAAATTTACACTGTTATACAAGCTGTATAACCACTACTTTACATTGTAGCAAAGTGTAATTTCTTCAGTGTTGTCACATGAGAAGATATAATAAACTATTTACAAAAATGTGAGGGGTGTACTCACTTTTGTGAGATACTGTACATTCAATAAAGTTCTTAGGTTTCAAAAAAGTGCTTAGTGCTTCAAAAATTCATGGGTTCTGTGCTTTAAAGTGCAACACTCCGCGTTCCACTCCTTTGTGTCCCCACTCAGTAGAAAGGTAAGTTTGCAGCTCCTTGTTTATGCATGTACTCCAAACATTTTGCGTTCCACAGCCTGGAACCAAACAGACGAAGTGATACTAGCAAGCCCCGTCCAACACGTTTCGTCACTCTGATGTAATCAGGAGTGTCGCCATGATGGTGCACGCCAGGGGCGTTGCTAGGTCTACAAAAGATCTGGGGCTAGAGCCCATAGCAACGTAGTAAAGAAAGTCATACACTTGGGTGGGCATACATATGTATCTAATATACGTGTGTGTATATCTCCAGAGGGCCCCCCTTACATTAGGATCCCTAGAGAGCCTCCCCCTTGCATCAGGGTCCCCAGAGAGCCTCTCCCTTAAATTAGGGTCCCCAGAAAGCCTCCCCCTTAAATCAGGGTCCCCAGAGAGCCCCCTCCCTTGCATCAGGGACCCAAGAGAGCCTTCCCCTTAAATCAGGGTCCCCAGAGAGCCTCCCCCTTGCATCAGGGTCCCCAGAGAGCCTCCCCCTTAAATCAGGGTCCCCAGAGAGCCTCCCCCTTGCATCAGGGTCCCCAGAGAGCCTCCCCCTTGCATCAGGGTCCCCAGAAAGCCTCTCCCTTAAATCAGGGTCCCCAGAGAGCCTCCCCCTTAAATCAGGGCCCCCAGAGAGCCCCCCCTTGCATCAGGGTCCCCAGAGAGCCCCCCCTTAAATCAGGATACCCAGAAAGCCTCCCCCTTGCATCAGGGTCCCCCGAGAGCCTCCCCCTTAAATCAGGGTCCCCAGAGAGCCTTCCCCTTAAATCAGGGTCCCCAGAGAGCCTCCCCCTTAAATCAGGGTCCCCAGAGAGCCTCCCCCTTGCATCAGGGTCCCCAGAGAGCCTCCCCCTTGCATCAGGGTCCTCAGAGAGCCTCCCTCTTAAATCAGGGTCCCCAGAGAGCCTCCACCTTAAATCAGGGTCCCCAGAGAGCCTCCCCCTTAAATCAGGGTCCCCAGAGAGCCTCCCCCTGCATCAGGGTCCCCAGAGAGCCCCCCCCTTAAATCAGTGTCCGCAGAGAGCCTCTCTCTTAAATCAGGGTCCCCAGAGAGCCTCCCCCTTAAATCAGGGTCCCCAGAGAGCCTCCCCCTTAAATCAGGGTTCCCAAGAGCCTCCCCCTTAAATCAGGGTCCCCAGAGAGCCTCCCCCTTAAATTAGGGTCCCCAGAGAGCCCCCCCTTGCATCAGGGTCCTCAGAGAGCCTCCCGCTTAAATCAGGGTCCCCAGAGAGCCTCCCCCTTAAATCAGGGTCCCCAGAGAGCCTCCCCTTGGGGACCTCTGCAGAGACTCGGGGCTATGGGCTCCAGATTCGGGGCTATAGCCCCAAAAGCCACCCCCTAGCAACGCCACTGGTGCACGCCATCCATTATATACCCTGGTCTTCGTTAACCCTTGTTTAGAGTTCTGTGAGCCAGCCTTTAATACAATATATATACACTTTATCTCTTGCTTAATATTCCTTGTAAAAATTATCCTATGCATACACGATTAGTAATGAAAAATATAAGCCAAAAAAATTGTATACGACATGGTGGTAATTTCTATTAGGGACTAAATCTGCTCTTAAAAAGGAGATTAAAGCATTCAAAGAATTAAAGGTATGTGTATATGGGAGGATTCCAGTGGCGAGAAGATATAGATTAGTTTCTAAGCAGGGATCCACAATCTCATTTAAAGAGGGACTCCGATTTCTTACATGTCACTTTCTTAAGGTAAAATTGAAACTATAAAAACACAAATCTGTCGTGCTAAATATAAATAAAGGAGAAGCAGCTAACACTAAATTGCTGGATACAATTGGCGTAATGTAAAAAAAGGTGCAGCGCTTAAAATCATATGCAAAGTTCATAATAGGAGAAAGTTCCAAGCATAAGGGAAAGTGGAGCTAATCAAAGCCATCACCATCGAGGAGAAAACAAAAGCATCTATTGGACTTGATCAACCATGGAGGGAACTTCAGAAGAGAATAGAAATACCATCACCATCACCCAAACTGACTGACCCTTACCACCTTACTCATACAATCCCAAAACATTCCTCTCCCTCTGGACCAGATGGAAATCCTAGGGGACCCTCCTCTCAACAGAATAAAGTGATGGGCGACGTCAGAGACTAGTGACGCTGGACGTGGTTGGACTGAGACACGGCGGCCATCTTGATGGTTAGAAGCGCTGGTCACTTTATATTGCCTTTGTACTTCTTATCAAATGTGAGTTTGTTTTACTTATTTATACAATAAATACCCTTGGTTAAGGATTTTGCGCAATGAGCGTTCCTTTTATACTCCCTACATGCACATGACTCTCGAGCTATTATACGCCCATTGGAACGTACCTGGCACTTTATCCTGTTGAGAGGATGGTCCTCTAGGAAATCCATGTTTTGGGATTGTATGAGCAGAGGATCGCTTCTGATTCTAGGAAGATCGTTCTCAGCACTTGGTTACAATTCATGTGTATAACCCATACACTGATGGTAAGGGTCAGTCAGGTTTGGGTGATGGTAATGGTATTTCTATTCCCTTCTGAAGTTCCCTCCATGGTGGATCTCGTCCAATAGATGCTTTTGTTTTCTCCTCGATGGTGATGGCTTTGATTAGCTCCACTTTCCCTTATGCTTGGAACTTTCTCCTATTATGAACTTTGCATATGATTATAAGCGCTACACCTTTTTTTACAAAATTGAAACTATATACCAGAACAAAGTGATTAAAGCGGGGGTTCACCCACACCGCCAAAAAAAAAAAAAATATCAAAAGCCAGCAGCTACAAATACTGCAGCTGCTGACTTTCAATACATGGCCACTTACCTGTCTCGGGGTCCAGCGATGTCGGCAGGGGACGCCGAGAACCCGCTCGGTTCTCGGCAGCTGCCGCCGCCATCCTAGGTGAGGGAATCAGGAAGTGAAGCGTTGCGGCTTCACTTCCCGGTTCCCTACTGCGCATGCGCGAGTCGCGCTGCGCGTCCCAAGTGGTCCCCGCTCTCTCCTGGGAGCTGTGTGTTCCCAGCAGACAGCGTGGTGGGGACGGGAAAAGGCATAGACTCCCATGGGAGTCTATGCCAGAAGTGGGTGCAAATACCTGTCTTAGACAGGTGTCTGCACCCCCCTCCCCTCTGAAACGTGCCAAATGTGACACCGGAGGGGGGGAGGGTTCCGAAAAGCGGAAGTTCCATTTTTGTGTGGAACTCCGCTTCAATATTAGAGCATAAATCCATCTCCTTAGATGGAAACCCCATGTTTCTAAATGATAAAATATTCTAAATATAACTAATGTTATATTTAAAGGGAAAATACAAATGACTATAAAGGAGAACTCTGATGGTCAGGAAGGTAAAATATTCAAATCAGAGGGGATTCTAACCCCATATTATGGGTAGAGCTAATGTTATATGTTAAGGGGATATGCCAATGACTATAAAGGAGACTAGGTTTACAGATATTATTTTTGCAGATGACTCAGATGGTCAGGAGGTTTTAGTTACAGGTGTTAATAAAGTTATAAAGGGGAACTCCGGTGACCGAAAAAATTAATGCAAATGTTCTAATTATATACAACTATCTTAAAGGGGAACCCCAACCACATTGTCTCATAAAGACCCCAACTCCAGTTCTTTTAATAATCTTATATAAAGCAATTTAGATCTATATCACCATTGAGTCCTCCCGGGACCACTTTTTTGAAACACATGAACATTATTGAATGTATACGTATGCATTTGAAGCACGCAGCACTTTATGTGATTTATAGTTTATGAGTTTATTGAGTTGAACACACAAGTATAAATAGCGCTGCACATAACTGGTGATATGTTTATTAGAATGCGTGCTGCAAATGAGAAAATACAATTACTTAAGGTAAGGACATGCATATCTCTAAAAAAATGTATACATTGAAAACACCATTGCCCAATGCCAAAGGTTGACACACCAGGGCACTTTGCAAGGTATGTACCAGGACCCCTGAGCTTCATTGCTCATCAATCTGACTATACAAAATTAAATTAAATCTACCAAAATTATAATTTCAGCACCTGCCTAAACTATCTGGTAAGTCTGTATGGAATCAGGCATAACCATTACACTATAATCAGACTGTATCAAGGGTGGATAGCACAATTCCACACTTACTGATCCAGATGCAACATCCCTAACACAAATAACATCTTCTACAACAGAGGTGAGCAAGACTTTGACAGCCACAAACATGTTTCCCAGAGACAGAAGCAGGATGGGACTTGTAGTTCTGCAACATATATGCCCTGTACAAACGGTCGGACTTTGTTCGGACATTCCGACAACAAAATCCTAGGATTTTTTCTGACGGATGTTGGCTCAAACTTGTCTTGCATACACACGGTCACACAAAGTTGTCGGAAAATCCGATCATTCTGAACGCGGTGACGTAAAACACGTACGTCGGGACTATAAACGGGGCAGTGGCCAATAGCTTTCATCTCTTTATTTATTCTGAGCATGCGTGGCACTTTGTCCATCGGATTTGTGTACACACGATCAGAATTTCCGACAACGGATTTTGTTGTCGGAAAATTTTGTATCCTGCTCTCAAACTTTGTGTGTCGGAAAATCCGATGGAAAATGTGTGATGGAGCCTACACACGGTCGGAATTTCCGACAACAAGGTCCTATCACACATTTTCCGTCGGAAAATCTGACCATGTGTACGGGGCATTAGAGTTCCAATGTTTGTTTACCCCACCCTACATTTAACCTGCCAACCTTATTACCTCCTGCGCCTAAATCACCTAACCTTCATAACTCCCTCTGCAGATAACCACCTACCTCCTTTAACACTTTGTCCCCTCTTCTCCAGAAGAAGTGATTTAACTTGTTTATGGTGATAGTCACAGAGAGGGCATTTGTATAGGGCTAGGTACAATGGAGTTTGTTAAGCTGCAACAGGAACATCTACTCCTTGCCTTCCTACAGTGCATCCATTGTCGCTGTATTTCTACAGTCAAGCCTCTACAGAAGCCTCAAGTCATCAGTTTTACTTTCTTCACTGAACCCTCTGAAGGTACATTGGAGATAAACCCACTTGTAATAAGCCTTCAGTGTAATACAATGATGAGAGGGTACTGGGACTTGATTGCTGGCTCCAATGCATCATCTTTGCCATGAATCATAGATAGGAAGGAAGTGGGAAAGCAGTGTAGTCAATCTAAAAGCCAGTTTGGCTCACTTTTTTTTATTATGGTAATGTATTCCTTTAATGAAGGGGGCTAATCATGCCAAGATTGACTCCCTGACAAACTATTTGTTAAAAAGATGTTGGGAAAGTTAAATGCTAATTCCACATAATGTTAACTATGTATCATTAAATCTGTTTGCCAAATAAACTGGAAAATTAGAAAGTTTAAGAACAAAGCTCTGCTAGCTGTAAAATGACATAATCACATGGCTCACTAGTCAATTCAAATTAATCTTTAATTATGAATTATGAATATGGATATAGTCTGTAGATTGCAATAAGAATGTCTCAAATATACATATACATACATATACAAATATGTATAGCAGAATATATTCTTATAATAATAAATAATGCTAAAATGAAATGTTTGCCCCTTTGAAACTTGTTTCCCGACACTTTTAGATTTGTAATCCACTTAAATCTCTTGTACTGGCCCCTGCAATTGGTGAGCATTTTTAACATGGCTGATTGTCCTTAACTGCCCATTGATACAAATAAAGATCACGAGGTGTTATTTACCTAAGGAATAATACTTCTTATAACCATTGACAGTCAAACAATGCATGGACCCCATCTGCCATCAATATTACAAATTTAGTTTAGGCAGACTGATATGCACAGAGAAGAGGTTGTTTCTCTTTCTCAGTGATTTATGGATTATGTAATGGAAACATAATGCACATTCATCTCTTCATTTTCCTTAACATGTATTTTTCCTAAAATTGAAAACAGCAGTACACGTAAGACTTACCTCTGGGAGAACCTCTATTCATTGTTTGGCCTGATGTCCTCTACTCATACAATGCGTGCTGTCCACAATAGCAACTGCTTTCATTAGCCTTTCTTCTGAACCTTGGGGCTAAAGCAAAACCTTATGATGTGAAATTTTTATTAAAGGATTTGGAGTCAAATCACCATGATTTAAATCAGATGGGCTGCCACCAAAATATTTTCCCTGTGAATGCCTGCAAAAGAAAACACAATAAGATTCTTGGTCTGACTTCTCTTTTGGCAAGAATTTTCACTTGAGCATTAGACAGCCAGAACAACACTGTACTTTTCCGCTTGGTACCTACAATGGGGAATTTAAATAATTTGCTTCTTTCAACACGGGCTACACATGTCAAATCTGTAATGTAATATTATCTACGCATGGGACAGATACTCTTGTGTTCTATTTATCTTTTAGATGAATTTTGATGATGAACACCTTCCATTGTCACAAACACACAGCAATAACTGTTGGACCAGTAAAAGAACAGTTTAGATGCCAGCAGCCTTCAATCTACAGTATAACCATGTTCGTATGTGATGTAAAACCTTTCTGCAGATGGTGTTCTAAAAAAAACGTGTCAATGGAGGTACTGTGTATTAAAGAACTGACAATGCACATTTTCAATGCTGCGCGTTTGACTGCGGCATCAACCTTCACCGTTCTATTTTCTTGGCCTGTTAGCCATCCAATTCCAAAACCATTCTATTGGCATTAATATGGAAACCTTATTGTGACTATACTGGCCCCCACTCCTCTCAGAAGGCTTTCTACAAGATGTTGGAGTTTTTCTGTGGGCATTTATGCCCATTCAGCCATAAAAAGATCTGTTACTGATGTTGGACAAGAGGACTTGACTCACAATTAGCCTTTCAAATATGTACAAAAGCATTTATTAGGCTGAAGGTCTAGGCTATGTGCAGACTACTAGAGTTCCTCCACACCAAACTCATCAAACCATATCTTCATGTACCTGGATTTGTACATAGTGGCAAAGTGACATCTGAATAGATAAGGGACGTTCACAAACTCTTGCTACAAGGTTGGAAGCTTGCATATGTCTAGCGTGTCTATGTACTGTATACTATGAAATTTGCAGTACCATTCACTGAAAACATCCAAACTCAATAATTTGTAATGGAGGTCGACGTAGTTTTGGCCATTTAGCGTAGATACGATGGACAGGTGTCAACAAACATTTGCCCATAGAGTATAGATGACCTCATCTTGTCTACCTATGTCTGTATTAAATTTTTGACTTTAGTATTTTTAGGAAAAATCAACCTTTCAAACTCTTTTGGGTCAGTGACATGAACTGTTCCAGCAAATGTCCTTTTACTATAGATTCCGGGTAACACAATAGACATTGATCATGGGACAGACCAATCCAGGCCCTGATATCAGGGCCTGGATTCAAACCAGGAACCTCTGCAGTTTCAGGCAATGTCTCTTCTTGCTGAGCCAACTGGAATGATGAACAATTCCTTGAATGATCCTGCCTTGAACCTTGATTGTCTTGAACTTTTTGCTCTTCCCATGAACTTCCTCATTTAAAGGATTTAAACTTCACCTTTACTAAAAAAAAAGAAAATAAATGCACATTTTTTTGCATTTAAAGAAATATGCATTTATTATTTTTTGTAATGAACCTGTAAAGAATTGCACCCACAATCAGCAGATCATGGGTGCAATGCCACGGTCCTGCAGGCAGTCTGTGTATCTGTCTGACTGTATCTCCGTGGTAGTTTATTGAGAACTACAAGCAGACAGCCCCAAAGACTGTCGGACCTTGTACTTTTCCCATTCACAGAACACTGTGAATGAATGACATGGCCAGGTGGGCGGAGCCCGGCTCGGCCGCCTTTGCTGCAGATTATGACAGCTAGAGAGGGGTGGGGGAAGATCCCCCACTACCTATCACAACTGCAAGCAGACAGCCCCAAAGGCTGTTGGAACTTGTAGTTTTCCCACTTGTAGCTCGGCCACCTTTGCTGCAGATTATGACAGCTAGAGGGGGGGGGAGAAGATCCCCCGCTAGCTATCAGAACAGGGGATCGGTGGGAGTGGGGGCCTGTGCATCTGTACCGGCCTGTTACATGTTACACCCTGAATATGGGTGTAACATGTAACATGTTACAAAAGGTGAGCTTATTCTTTAAGCCATGTCCCTGTACTTCCTGTTTGCCAGATTATTGTGCTCTCTCCAGCCAGTATCTCGCTTTTGTCTTTCCTGCTACCGTCTGTATCTTTACTACTACTTGTTACTGACCTTTGGCTTGTTTACTGACTATACTTCTTTTTGATCCTTACCTGCTATATCCGCTACTAGCCCCAGCTTGCTCACCTCCTGGTGGGGCAATCCTGAGGACCGCAACCTGGTACTAACATGCGGCTAAACCATCAGAAGCTCCGATGAACACCGGTTAGTACTTAGACTCAGCACCTCAGGTGAGCTTGCATTATTTGCCAGGGTGACCTCTGATAATTGTAAAAAATCCCACAAAATGTAATTTATAAACTTAATCTTGTAGAAAAAATGAAAAATAAAATAGATTTAGAATGATTATATTTTCCCTTTAAAGGGGTAGTGTACTGTCACCTTGAAAAGTATGGGGCAACATAAGGAAAGGTTAAAAATGAGAACTTAGGTATGGGGTATCATAAGGTAAATAAAAAATAATAAATTGGTGATATTCTTTTAACATACATGATGCAAGGAGTCAGTAAAAAAGGGAACTCACCAATGTTCAGTAGATCCAGTAAGGAAATTGCTCAAAAAGTAGCCTGCGTATTTTGGGGGATCACTAGTCCTCCTTCAAGACCCACAAGTGAAAGTAAACTAATGTGAGGTCACAAAAAATAGGGAAAAAAATAGCATGAAAAAATTAAATGAATTGCACATGAAAACACTGAGGGGAATTCAATAAAGCAGCTGTACCAGTTTTCTGATGTTACTCCCTCTTGTATTACATCGAATTTTTGAAGTATATGTGATGCTTTTGGTTCTCTTTTGGACAATGACTCGTGTACTAAATTCACAATGTTAAAATGCACAACTTACATTGTGCAGAATTGCCTGCTTCAAATTCAAAATAAAATACGGACAGTTTATTTCTTACGAAAGTGGAGCTAATTAGGACCAAATCTTTTTTCCAGATAGAGACCCTGGTACAAACAGATTTGATGAAAGTGTCTTGTGTGGATTCTAAAAGTGACACAGAATGCATCAAAGTCAATAATAAGTTCTAGCCAGGTACATAAATTTGGCGTACGCTGCACCACTTTTAGAATGCAGACGAGACACTTTTGCAAAATCTGTCTGGGCCAGTCTTTTTTAATCTATTTCTGTTAGTTAGCACTGACCGTTCAGATATTAGGACTCCACTTTCTTGCTCATATACAGTACATGCTGGATATATACACTATATTACCAAAAGTATTTGGACGCCTGCCTGCACATGAACTTTAATGGCATCCCAATTTTAGTCCGTAGGGTTCAATTTTGAAGTGGTCCACCCTTTGCAGCTATAACAGCTTCAACTCTTCTGGGAAGGCTGTCCACAAGGTTTTGGGGTGGGCCAACTCAGTATTGAACTCTATGGACTAAGACTGGGATGCCATTAAAGTTCATGTGCGTGTAAAGGCAGGTGTCCCAATACGTTTGGTAATATAGTGTATTATATACCATCTTAGATTCAGTGCTGCAAACTTGCAACCTAAAGATATCAGGTTCACTTGGGTAACCTGCTGCATCTGCAATATATTTGTTAGAGGTCTTTAAATGTATCACATTGTTAGCTTAATTAAGAATCAGGGTGTATGTCCAGCCATCTTTGTATTTCAGGGGTGGCATGGTGGTATGGAATACTCTTTTAATGTCTCCATTAAACAATTTTCTCCTGGCATTTTATTCTCTCAAGAGGCTCCTCTAATGAAAGAAGCACAAATGTCTACAAAACAGTAAAACCCACCGCCTGACTTGCTAATGGAACTGCAAACCTGATCCTACCTTCCAAGTAATTGTGTTTAGTGTAACTGAAGTTTATTTGTACAGATTAGGCAGGCAGACTGAGAAGCAAAATTGCCTTGAATGAATTTGTCACTATGGGTGGTCCTCTTAAACCTCCCTCCTCCCCGTCCTGTCAGTAAGGGTGAGGCAAGGATTAGGGTGCAATTACTTGCAACGCACACACTCTGCCTCAGGGAGAAGTCAGAGCATCACAAATCTACATCAAACACATTTCCAGGAATCAAACAGAAAGAATTCCATTCTATCATTGGCGAGATGTGCCATCTAACTAAACTGTGGATTTCTGCTCCTTTCAATGGTACCCAAGGCTAGCTCAGCCATAGACAGATCTGGCATCCATTTAATTAAAAGGGATGCACACCTGAACTCAACTAACTACCCCTTTTTACTAAGTTCCATGGGCAGTGAAAAACCACATTAGGTCAATAGGATCTCTATGACATCCATCATAGCTAATTTCTTGCTACCCCCATTAAGATAGAACTATTACATGCCATTGACTCTACTCAAGTCGTATTCCATTAGTTACTTGGGTTTTTTTTTTAAATCCACTGTGAGTATAGATTAGCAACTACTGTACATAGTGAGATCCTGTTTGTCAGGTAATAGTTCTGGGTGGGGGCTGTGGCGGAGAAAAAAAAATCTCTGTGTTATGTATTTTTTTATGCTATGCTATGTTAATGAGAACAAATATAAAGTAGGTGTTATTCCAATTTGAGTGGAAATACACTTTAAGCTTGGACAGTTAAGAAGAAGAAGAAAATAATGAGAAACATAGCGCTACACACGCCTCAATTACTTTTTCTTGTCCCAAAAAGACCTACCTTTACTCCATAAGGCTTCCATCGACCCCATGTACTTATTGGATCATCATCCAATTTCAATGACACTTTCGCTTCCCGTACAATACTCTGTGATTTGGGATCTGGCATCTAGATCTCTCCCTTTTGACAGACCCCGTTGCTGTAGCTGATATTCTCAAATGTGATGTATTATGTACTTTTAATTACTCACCCAACATCTCCTCCCTTATGCATTGGGAAATGCACAAGTGTGTCAATAGAGGAGAACTGATCACATTAGCCGGGTACTCCAGTTTCCTCCCACACTCTAAAGACATGTTGGTAGGTTAATTGGATCCTGTCTAAATTGGCACTGTCTAAATTAGTAGTAACTAATCCGCCAGGCTCTCATACCACTCTGCACTCCCGTGCCTCCTGTCTGCTCTACCAGGGGCCGCAAATCAGATACATAAGGGAGACCTTCCTCTGCACTATTGGGCTCATTAGTCAGGTACGTGAGAATCTGACAGTATAAGACAGCCATTTCTGAGCCTGAGCAAGGAACCTCCCCCATGGAGGAACTGTGCCGACACCTGGTGGGTTTGACACAAGCCGTTAAGGATCTTCAAGAGGGCTATACTCGGCTGGAAGAACAAGTTCAAGTCCTGTCATCTGCCGCCAACCCTCAAGACGCTACCTCAGCTGGTTTCTCATCTGCACCTTCAGTAGTGATGTTGCCACCAGAGCCAATGGTCTCCACGCCCGAAAGGTTTGCGGGTTGAACGTAGCAAATACAGAGCTTTTCACAATGCTTGTGAACTGTATTTTGCTCTACAACCCCGCACCTTTTCTCTAGAGCCAACTAAAGTGGGCTTCGTTATTTCCTTATTGACCGGTGAACCCGAAACATGGGCCCATCGCCTGCTGGAGCAAAAGGCAGATTCATTAAATAACCTCACCACGTCTTTTGCTGCTATGTCGTAACTTTATGAGGATCCCCAGCAAACTGCTACTCCTGAGGCCTCATTACATGCTCTACAGCAAGGCAGCAGAGCGGCAGAGGACTATGTGGCCGAGTTCAGGCGATGGAGTTCTGATACCAATTGGAACGATGCGGCCCTTCATTACCAATTTCGGATGGGACTATCTAATCCACTAAAGGATGAACTAGCATGGGTCGGGATACTCCAATCCTTGGATGAACTTATTAACTTGTCGATCCAAATCGACCGACGTCTAAGAGAATGATGCTCTGAAAGATCCACAAGCCAATATCGGCCAACTTGGATGCTTCCTAAGGTTCTCAGTTTTTCCAGCTAGACTCCATCTGCTCCAGTTACTCTGGCTCCAGACACCTCTGAGCCCATGCAGTTGGGCCTACTTCGTCCTTCCCTCACCCTGGAAGAACGAGAGAGCAGATGACTTAATAATCTCTGTATGTACTGTGGGGAACCTGGGCACTACGTGAGGTCTTGCCCTGCAAAGATGCGTAAGTGCCATTCTATCACTTCAATGTATGCTCCTGTTTTATCTAACCCAGCCTCTCATCTTGCTATTCCCATCATGTTGCAGCTCCCAGGAAAGAATATCCAGGTATCCTTCATAATTGATTCTGGAGCCTGCAGCTGTTTCATAGACTTAACATTTGCAGTCAACCACCACATCCCACTCCAACTAAAGACCCATACATCTTGCTGATGGCTCTATCATTAAATCCAGGCCAATCACACAGGAGACTCTCTCTTTGCTGGCCACCATGGCCTCTCATCACCAAGAACTTTTACGCCTGGATGCCATCTCTTCGCTGTTTTTCCCATCATCCTAGGTATGCCCTGGCTGCAGGCCCATAACCCCAGCATCAACTGGGCCACTGGAAAGACCATATTCCTTAGTCCTCATGCACATGGACGTTTTTACAGCCGTGTTTTTGAGCGTTTTTTACAGCTTAAAAACGCCTGTCTATGTTAGTCTATGGATTCATGCCCACCTAGACGTTTTTGAGCTGCAAATGGCATAGGCGTTTTTAAACTGTAAAAAAAAACCCAGGACCAGTGCGTTCCGAGGCGCGGCGCTAGAGCTGTAAAAACGCGAAACGCGAAATGCAGAAAAATGCGGGAAAACACGCAAAAACGCGCAAAACCGCGACCGCTGCGTTTTTTCGCGTTTTTTAGCTCCGGCGTTTTTTTGCTCAAAATAGATGATTGGACACTGTAATCTCTGTAAAAACAGGAAATTCCTGTCTGGACATTAGATTACCCAAGAGTCCTTTGCACAGCCGTGTGACTGTGGTTAGTGACTTGAAGATGGCAAGTGCTGTTTCGCAAGTGGAGCTCATTAGTGCAGTACAGGCCCATCCTGAACTGTGGGATGTGGCACATCCACTTCATGGAGACCACATACGTAAAGTGAAAGCCTGGGAGGACATCAGTGCTGCCATTACCCCTGGCTGGGAACAAATGCGAAATGCCGAAAGAAAGGAAATAAGTAAGTCTATTTTCCTTGAATGCATGATCTGTTTGTGTGTAATGTAAACGAAGATTGCATATTTAACCCTTTGTTTTCCATGTTATTTTAGGCAAAATTATGCAGCGCCGCTGGAAGTCCCTACGTGACCGTGTCAGGAGGGACCTCACGGAAGAGGACAAGGCGGCACGTATACCACACGTGTACCACAGCAATCTGCTATTCTTACGGCAAAATATGCAGAGCCATACCAGACCGTAAGTTTTTTGTTTTTTTCATATATTTGCCTATGTACATTGCTTTTCAGGCAGTATGTTCCATGGCTATTGTAACCACTTTCCAAACGCCACATGTACATATACGTCGGCAGAATGGCACGGCTGCACAAATGGGCGTACCTGTACGTCCCTATTTAGTTGCCGCCTTGGCGGCGCGCTTTCCCATTGCGAGGTCCATGAGTCCGACCGCGGGTCCTGCGGACTCAATGTCCGCGGGCACACCGGCTATCGTCTCAGGGAGAGGAAGAAGTCAATGCCAGTGTAATTTTTACAGTAATCATTGCAATTTTAATCGCACTGACTGCTGTAAAAATTACAATTTTTCCAAAAATGTGTCCAAATTGTCCAATGTGTCCGCCGTATTGTCGCAGTCATGCTAAAAATCGCTGATCTCCCCCATTACTAATAAAAAAAAAATTTGTAAGAAAAATGCCATAAAACTCTCCCCTGTTTCATAGACGCTATAACTTTTGCCAAAAAAAACTTTATTAACTGAAATCTGTATATACATATTGGCCTAAATCAAAAAGAAAATTTTATATTTATTTATTTTTTGTGAGATATTTATTACTTAAAAAAAATTTTAATTCAAAATTTAACCACTTCAGCCCCGGAAGGATTTACCCCCTTCCTGACCAGAGCGTTATTTGCGATTTGGCACTGCGTTGCTTTAACTGACAATTGCGCTGGTCGTGCGACGTGGCTCCCAAACAAAATTGACGTCCTTTTTTTCCCACAAATAGAGCTTTCTTTTGGTGGTATTTGATCGCCTCTGCGATTTTTATTTTTTGCGCTATAAACAAAATAAGAGCGACAATTTTGAAATAAACGCATTATTTTTTACATTTTGCTATAATAAATATCCCCCAAAAATATATAAAAAAAACATTTTTTTTCTTCAGTTTAGGCCGATCGTATTCTTCTACATATTTTTGGTAAAAAAAAATCGCAATAAGCGTTTATTAATTGGTTTGCACAAACGTTATAGTGTTTATTAAATAGGGGATAGTTTTATGGCATTTTTATTAATCTTTTTTTTTTTTACTAGTAATGGCGGTGATCAGCGATTTTTATTGTGACTGCGATGTTATGGCGGACATTTTTGACACATTTTTGGGACCATTGTCATTTATACAGCGATCAGTGCGATTAAAAATGCACTGATTACTGTGTAAATGACACTGGCAGTGAAGGGGTTAACCACTAGGGGGCGGGGTTAAGTGTGTCCTAGGGAGTGATTACTAACTGTAGGGGGATGGGCTGTGTGGGTGACGTCACTGATCTCTGCTCCGATGACAGGGAGCAGAGATCGAGTGACACTTGTCACTAGGCAGAACGGGGAGATGCTGTTTACAACGGCATCTCCCCGTTCATCCGCTCCGTAAAGGCGATCGCAGGTCTCCCCGCGGCGATCGAGTCCGCGGGACCCGCGACCCGACTCACGGAGCTCCCGGCCGGCGCGTGCGCG
This sequence comes from Lithobates clamitans, assembly GCA_037952925.1. NCBI lineage: Eukaryota > Metazoa > Chordata > Amphibia > Anura > Ranidae > Lithobates > Lithobates clamitans. The sequence continues at coordinate 190,681 of JBBGZY010001472.1, forward strand.
CCGCCGGCGGCGCGCACGCACGGGCACGGGCACGGCGGGAAATTCAAATGGACGTACAGGTACGCCCATTTGCCCAGCCGTGCCGCTCTGCCGACGTACATCGGCGTGCGCCGGTCGGCAAGCGGTTAAAACAGAAATTTACACTCTTTTTTTATAGCTCCGAAAAAAACCCCAAAAAAACCCTGAGGTGATCAAATACCACCTAAAAAAAGGTCTGTTTGAGTGGAAAAAAAGGACATAAATTTTTTGGGGAGCCACGTTGCATGACCACCATTGTTAAAGCGACGCTGTGACAAATCGCAAAAAGTGCTCGGGTCTTTTGCCAGCTGAATGGTCCAGGCTAAAGTAGTTACGTTTATACAATTTGTATTGTCTGCAGGACAACTTCTAACATCAGACTCAGAGAGGTGGATGCAGAAGAGGCTGAGGTTCAGAGACCAAGCAGTCCTATGACCAGCACTGGATCTCCACGTCCAATCAGCGAGGGAGGTGTTGAGTGCACAGATGAGGTAACTGCTTCGGTCTGCCTGTCTATCTCATTGTCTGTCTGTCCATGTACATGTCAATGTAAACATTTTTGTTCTTTTGCAGGAATCGAGGGCTGTGGAATCACCGTCTCCTGCCAGTCAGCAAGGTGGAGAGCAGCGCGGTCGTGGCGGTGTTCGTGGTCGTGGGCGTGGACGTCAGGCGAGGGGCGGCTATAATCCGGAGGCTGATGACAGAGTGCTAGCACTGCTGCAGGAAGTGCGGCAGGAGAGGCGCAGTATGGATGCCTTTTTAGACACCAACAACCCACGGGCCTGCTTCTGCCGCAGCCTTTACCACATCCTGGAGGACATTGGGGGAGACCAAGAGAAGCTTTGTATGGATCGCATGTACGCTATTGCAATGCAATACCGTCATGCAAAATTAAGTGGCGGGCCACCTCCATTCGATCCATATAATGTTTCTCATGATCCCCCAATGGCCCCTGGGACCTCAGCAGTGCTTGCACCCCCCTCTCACTATCAGCCCCCTCCTCAACGCCAACCACCACCTATGCCGTCCCAGACCTCATTCCATAACGTGCACTCCTATGGTGAATTTCAACCTTCCACCTCCCATTTTCAGCCCTCATACCCTGTACCTCGCTACCAGCAGGATTTTGGGAGTGATCGCCAGGCCCAACCATTACCCCGTCCCCAATCCCCACATCCCCAATGCAGTCAAGCATCCACCACCACCTATCACCAGTTGTGATCCCAAAATAAATTCTTCTTTTTCTTGAAATACCAGTTGTGATCCCAATCCTTTATTAAATATGTTTTTTGATTGAAAATAAATGTGTTCAATTTGTCTTTTATATGATGCACAACAGCACTCCTTTGCACTCTGCTTGCCCTGAAGGCAGAGTGCAAAGGACTCAATTGTACTCTGCCTTCAGGCAAGCGTAAGCTTGCTCTTTTTTGGGCTTAGCCTAGGCTTACCCCGAAGGCAGAGTCAAATTGACTTGTTGAACAATCGTTGATAAATAGACCTAAAAATAACAAACTTCAATTTTGAAATGCTTTATTTAAAAAAACACAAGAAAGCAAAGGTAGATGTATTGCAAATATTTTTTAGATATAATCATTCTGCCATGATACCTCTCCATCAGGGGCTTCAAACAATTTTGCAAATTGGTTTTGAATGCTCATGACACGTGCAGTTGAACGCAAGTCCATAAATTGAACCCTCTGAAGTTGGTTAATGGGCTCCTGTTCAACATTATTTCTGTCACTGTCCCGCAGAAAATTGTGCAGAACGCAGCATGCCAGGACGACTTTAATGGCGTTGTCAACATCCAATTGCATACTTGTCAGCAAAACTCGCCATTTGGCCGTGCACACCCCGAATGCACATTCAACAACACGGCGTGCACGGCTGAGCCGATAATTGTAGATTTTTTGTTGTCGGCTGAGACCATTGCCACTGTATGGCCTCATAAGATTTTCAGCCAGTCCAAAGGCCTCATCTGCCACCATGACTAATGGCAAGCTGGGTTCCTCAGTGCAGGGTAGAGGCCTGCTTTCAGGAATATTGAGTCGTCCCTCATGTAGACGACGTCCGAAGGCCAACTCGCGGAATATGCGGGCGTCACCTTGGCTTCCATATGCTCCCACATCAACAAAAAGAAATTTAAGGTGTGCATCGGACAATGCCAGGAGGACCACCGAAAAATATTTTTTATAATTAAAATATGACGATCCAGAGTGGGGAGGCTTCTTCACCCTGACGTGTTTCCCATCAAGGGCTCCTATACAATTTGGGAACTGAGTTTTTTCCCAAAAAGTGTCCACAACTGATTCCCAGATGTCTTCTGTTGGCTCTGGCATTACAATGTTATGCAATTCCTCCCATATTGCCACACATGTTTCCTTTATTATTTTTGAGACCGTTAAGAGGCCAAGGAGGAAGTAATGATGCAAGGAAGCATAACTTTGTCCCGTGGCAAGGAACCTAAGATAACATAATAAATTTAGTTATTGAAAGAGAAAAGCATAAACATAAGTCCTAACCCTACCCTTAAACCTAACCCTATCTCCTAACCCTAACGCTACCCTAACCCCTAACCCTAACCCCTAACCCTATCTCCTAACCCTAACTCCTAACCCTAACCCTATCTCCTAACCCTAACCCCTAACCCCTAACCCTATCTCCTAACCCTAACCCCTAACCCTAACCCCTAACCCTAACTCCTAACCCTAACCCCTAACCCTAACCCCTAACCCTAACCCTATCTCCTAACCCTATCTCCTAACCCTGACCCTATTCCCATATGTGTATTCACTTACCTGAGTGTCACTAGCATCCGTTCCTCCGGTGACACATAGCTACGCATCACAGTGCCAATCCTTGTGAGCCTTGGCCTGAGCCTCTCCAACAGGTCATCAAAGAGCGGCACTGACATCCTTGTAAAGTTAAAGAACATTGTCGGATATGAGCGCAGTTGGGAATAAATATTGCCAAAGTACCCCGTAGAAAACCGATTGGATACCATTGGATGCACCCAAAATTGACGTCTGCTGCTTCTCTCCTCCTCCTGTCTCATTCTCCGCTGCCTCCGCAAAACAATCAGAAGGATTGCCTCATCGATCTTCTGCATGACAGGATCCATATTTCTCAGAAAAATACAGAAAACTTAACAGACTCTGAAACACTCTCTCCTCTCTCTCTCTCCTACCAAAATGGCACCGACACATGCTCATTAACATATTTTCTTTGGTTTCTGTGGCATTGTGGGAAATTTGGGAGTGTATATAGCTGAGAGATGTGTTTTTCATTAAAAAACGCTTCTTAGCACTAACACGGAAAAACGCGCAAAAACGCTAATGCAAAACGCAGTAAAAATCGCGTTTTTAATGCCGGTTTTTCCAGGCGTCGAACCTAGCTTTACAGCTCGTTTTTTAAAACGTCCTTGTGCATGAGGACTTATAGTTATTGCCAGCAGCATTGCTTGCAAAGAGGTTCAGTTAACCCCTCGCAATTACTTTGCCTTGACACAGACTCTGAATTACAGCAGTCAATCCCAGTGGCAAATTATGACTTTCTGGACGTGTCCAGTAAGAAGGGGCAGAGACCCTTCCCCCTCATAGACCCTATGACTGCCCTATTGAACTGTTACCAGGAGCTGAAGTTCCCTTTGGGAGAATTTTCCCTTTAACTGAGCTGGAGTTGGGCACACTAAAGGACTATATTGATGATAACCTGAAAAAGGGTTTTATTCTCCCATCTACCTCTCCGGCTGGTGGAGGCATCTTCTTTGTTGAAAAGAAAGACCATTCTCTACATCCCTGCATTGACTACCGGGAATTGAACAAGATCACCATCAAAAACTGATATCCGCTGCCTCTTGTGCCTAAACTGTTTCAAAGACTGGGATCTGCATTAATTTTCACCAAGCTGGATCTCTGGGTGCCTACCACCTAATTCGTATCCGAGAAGGAGATGAGTGGAAAATGGCCTTCCATACCTGATTCGGGCACTTTGAGTATCTTGAATTGCCCTTTGGGTTATGCAATGCACTGGCCACTTTCCAGCACTTTGCCAACAACATCTTCCGTGACAGCCTGGATTCGGATTCCTGATCTTCTCCTCCTTAGTAGACGACCATTGTAGACATGTCCGAAATGTACTAATCCGACTCGCCAAACCGGAGAAGTGCAAATTTGAACTTCAATGTATCCAGTTTTTAGGGTTAATCATCTCTGTCGAGGGTATCAAGATGGATCCCCAGAAAGTTACCGCCATCTTGGATTGGCCTGCTCCCACGGACAAGAAAAGGGTTCAGCGCTTCATCGGGTTTGCCAATTTCTATCGGAAGTTTATCAGGGGGTTCTCTCCTATAATCGCCCCCCCTTACTGAACTAACTAAACAAGGAACACGATTCTTCTGGTCCCCTAAGGCGCAAGCTGCCTTTGAAAGCCTTAAAAAACTGTTCACTTCAGCTTCCATCTTGAAGTACCCTGACCCTGCCTTACCGTTTGTTCTCGAAGTTGACGCATCGGAAGTTGCAGTAGGGCCTGTGCTGTCCCAATGGCAAAGAGCCAAGGCCCTTCTCTACACAGTTGCTTTTTTTTCTCGCAAGTTAAGGAATTATGATGTGGGAGACCGTGAGCTTTTGGCCATCAAGACTGCATTAGAAGAGTGGCGTTATTTACTTGAAGGTGCTGCACATCCCATTCTGATCTATACAGACCATAAGAACCTAGAATACCTGAGAACGGCTAAGAGATTGAAACCACAGCAGGCAAGGCGGGCACTTTTTTTCTCCAGATTCCTATTCCACATAACGTACAGACCAGGGTCATAGAATAGTAAGCCAGATGCACTTTCACGTATGTACAATGACCCTGATAAATCTACACTTCCAGACACCATCCTCCCTTCAGGAAACTTTCTTATACTTCAGGGGGATCTCATATCCCGAATCAAACAGGCTTTTGCTGAGTTGGCTCCGTCTTCTGAAACCAGTGTAAGGGCACAGGGTGGCCTAATATGGCATGAGGGTAAAATAATGGTACCTAAGGACCTAAGGGTAGCAGTGTTGGAGCTCTGTCATGACCATAAGCTAGCCGGGCACTTCGGTGCCCTAAAGATGGCCAAACTGGTACAGCGCACGTTTTAGTGGCCTCAGCTGGTAGGCGACTGTAAGAGTTATGTGGAGTTTTGTACCACTTGCTCCCGAAGCAAGAACAGCCGGGTAAAAGCTTGGGGTCTACTGAAGCCATTGCCCGTTCCAGAGAGACCTTGGAAGATGATCTCAATGGACTTCATTGTGGAACTTTCCCCGGCAGAGGGTTTTTCCACCATCTTCGTGGTGGTGGACAGGCTGTCCAAAATGGCCCACTTTTTGCCTATGAAAGCACTTTTTGCCTATGAAAGGAACACCCTCGGCTGTGGAGACTGTGAAGATCTTTATCAAAGAAATTGTAAGGCTCCATGGAGTCCCAGCCAACATTGTGTCCGATCGGGGTGTCCAGTTCACCTCAAGATTCTGGAAGGCTCTGTGTGGTTCCCTTGAGATTGATTTGGTCTTTTCCTCTGCATATCACCTTCGGACGAACGGGCAAACGGAAAGAACCAAACAGACCCTGGAGCAGTACCTCCGTTGCTTTTCTTCCTTTTCATAAGACGACTGGGTCTCGCTACTTCCTATTGCTGAGTTTGCTTATAATAACTCTTTCCATTCTGCCATCAAACAAACCCCATTCTTCGCCAATTACGGCTTCCACCCATCCATCCTAGTACCATACCTGAATGTTCAATTCCTGCTGGTCTCTGAAACGATGGACTTCTTCCTTAAAGACAACAGACTGTTACAAGAAACCATGACCAAAACACAGGAAGAAACGAGGAGAACTTATTCTGGAACCCGGCAACCAGGTATGGTTATCTACTGTAAATTTAAAAATGGCTTGCCCCTCAAGGAAATTGGGCCCTAAGTTCATAGGGTCCTTACCTGTAGAGAGGAAGATCAATGACATAGCTTATGAGCTTGAATTACCTGATGCACTTAAGGTTCACCTCGTCTTCCATGTGACCCTGCTGAAGCCTGCTGTTCCGAATCCCTTTTCTGAACGAAGTACTGGTCCACCGGAGCCCGTAATAGTCAATGGTGAGGAGGAATTCGAGGTGGAAACAATCTTGGATTGTAGAAGAAGGTACAACCAGATCCCGTAGTTGATAAAATGGAAAGGGTATGGGCTGGAAGATAATTCCTGGGAGCCTGAAAACAATATTCATGCTAAGGAACTTATGCAATCTTTCAAGAGATCCCATGCCACAAAATTGGTCCAATGGGACATCCGGAGGCTGCCCTTTAGGAGGGGGCAATGTCAGGAAAGTCCCGGTAGAAGACGCAGCATGGCGGTCGCCTGTGCGCACTGGTGCACGTGAGCGCGCCGGTGCTAAATGGCCTACTTATACTGGAAATGCACATAGGATCAGTGCTGTCTGATCTGCAGCTCCCTGTGACCCCAGCTCCTGTTTATCTGCTTTGTGTGTTTGATCTCCTGAACTACCCGGCTTGACCTTTGGACCCTCCCTGCTCTTCGCCTGCACCTGACTTCGGCCTGCCTCTGACTTTGAACCTGCCTGCTCCTCTGATACCTCGCTGCCCGCCTGTTGTTGAACTGGCCTGTGACCTGACCTGTCTGCCCTGCTCCTGCTCAGCATCACCTGTCTGTGCATTTACCAGCCTGCCTGCTTCCTCTGGAATCCACTAAACCCCTGAACTGTGTACGGACTGTTTGATCCAACTTCTGGGTGTGGATATTGGGTGCTCCTGCTTCCAGCCTGTCTGCCTGTCCGGTTGGTGGTCACCTCTACAGCATCTGGGACCCCAGATCCGCCCTTCCAGCAACCAAGCCGCCAGGCTCTCATACCACTATGCACTCCCGTGCATCCTGTCTGCTCTACCAAGCCGCGAGTCAGATACGCAAGGGAGACCTTCCATCGGGCACATCAGTCAGGTACGTGAGAATCTGACAGAGATGATTTAAATGTGGATCACCCGCTTTCCCTGGAGGAGGTGAAACTGGCCCCAAACAATTGAAGGTGGACAAGAGTCTGGGCCCTAGCGGCCTAATGACAGCCTATTATAAAATGTTTTTGGACGAGCTTATAACTCCTTTTCTCGCAGCCTTTAATTCCCTGTCTTGTCCTACCCTTAGCTTGGGGAATCTTTGTGAGGCCCACATTACGGTTATCCCCAAGCCAGGCAAAGATGCTTTGCTAGTGACCAATTATAGGCCCATCTCCCTTCTAAACATGGACCCCAAACTTTTTGCAAAAACTATAGCTAATCGCCTGTTTCCGTTACTCCGCACATTAATCTCCAGGGATTAGGTGGGCTTCATCCCGGGCAGAGAGGCCAGGGATAATAATCGGAAGGCAATCAACCTACAAAACTAGCTTACTTCCTCGAGTCAATCGGGTTTCTTCTTATCACTGGATGCGGAGAAGGCATTTGACAGGGTGGCCTGGGACTATATGACTATTGCACTCCAGCAGTTGGTATACGTGAACGTATCCTACTGTTTATTTTATCCCTGTACTTCACCCCAATGGCAAGAGTCTGGGTCAACGGCCACCTCTCGGATGCCTTCTCCATACAGGCAGTCCACGAGTTACGAACGGATTAGGGACTGCCGGTTTGTTCTTAAGTCGGATATGTTCATAAGTCGGAAGCGCATGCGCAGAATGGCATAGACGTCGTTTTCCAATGTTTTCCGATGTTCCGTCAAATAGCCGCGCATGTGCAGACGTCGTTTTCCAATGTTTTCCAATGTTTTCCGAGGTGCCCGCACATGCGCAGAACGTCACGCCGCCTCCCGTTCGTAAGTAGGAGTCGTTCGAAAGTCGGAGGTTCGTAACTCGGGGACTGCCTGTATTCAACAGGACAGGGATGTCCATTGTCCCCCCTCATTTTCATGCTGATCCTGGAGCCCTTACTTCAAAGCTTACGGGCAAACGTGGAAATAAAGGGTACTCAGGCACCACTTATAAATTGGTGGCCTTCACAGACGATATCCTCCTCTTCCTATCATGTCCCGATCCTTAAACCCTTTTAGTAGATCAATGAAATTTCACTTTACTTTGACCTAGCTTTTTTGTGAAATTTATCAAATAGAGAAGCGGAAGCCATTGAAGTAAAATTTCAGCTATTGTAAGAGCACTATTTGGTTTTATAATTAAATAAACATAAACAAAATCCTTTTAGTGATAGAAATCATAATTTAAACAATCACTCTGATTTTAATTTCACCTTCTTATAAATAGGCCTCTAAGAAGCCCCACAGAAAATATAACATAAAATTCAGAGAATTCTAAAATAGTGTTCAAAATCCTCACCTAAATATTATTTACTATTGCTTCAAAAGTTATTCCTAGCTACCTCTAATGCCGCGTACACACGAGTGGACTTTTCGACCGGACCGGTGCAATATGTTACATGTTGGATTTGATGCTTGAAGAACACCTATACGTCTTGGGTCACACTGCTTAGATCAGACACATGGCTACATGGAGTAAATCACATGAAGCACACAAATAGTCATATTGTATATGATAAGCCTAGATTGTCAAATCTGCTTTGAAATCCAAATGTGAATTTCATTCAGTGGATGAAGAATCTTGTCCAATTGGGTCACTAAATTAGAAACCACTCTAATGCCCCGTACACACGGTCGGACATTGATCGGACATTCCGACAACAAAATCGTAGGATTTTTTTCCAACGGATGTTGGCTCAAAACTTGTCTTGCATACACACGGTCACAAAGTTGTCGGACACAAAGTTGTCGGAAAATCCGATCATTCTGAACGCGGTAACGTAAAACACCTGCGTCGGGACTATAAACGGGGCAGTAGCCAATAGCTTTCATCTCTGAGCATGCGTGGCACTTTGTGCGTCGGATTTGTGTACACACGATCGGAATTTCCGACAACGGATTTTGTTGTCGGAAAATTTTATAGCCTGCTCTCAAACTTTGTGTGTCAGAAAATCCGATGGAAAATGTGTGATGGAGCCTACACACGGTCGGAATTTCCGACAACAAGGTCCTATCACACATTTTCCGTCGGAAAATCCGATCGTGTGTACAGGGCATTGTTCTACATTGTTGTCATCCCTGAATGCTGACCCTAAGCAAATGCTGGAGTTGAGTTTATACTCTCAGACATTTTTATCCTGCCCATGACATCATAATACATTTGTGTGCAATCAAACCATCTTGAATTGCTGAAATCATCTTTGCACATTATTTGAAACTTAAGACAAATGGCATAAAATAAATGAGGTGCAAACTTGTACACTGTTTGCATATAAAAATATATACAGCATTCATAGTTACACCTAAAATGGCACAGAAAATACTACTAGTGTGAAAGGAATGGGGAATTTACAATTCCAAGTTTAGCATCAGTATTTACAATGTGGTGTATTAGCGCCTCCTTGTGATAAATTTCAATGATGACAATGTACTAGTTGCAGGATTTTTTGATCACTGCTTGGACCAGAAGAAGGGGGAGGTCTTGTCCTGAAAAGAAAACTGTAACCCCTTGTTCACACCAATGCGATTTGTCATGCAATTTGACAGTTCAAAATCACATAACAAGTGACACCCTATTTTCAGCAATCGAACCATTCAAAGCATTGCAACTCAAGTTGCACCGACTTTGAAAAAGGTTCCTGCACTACTTTTCTTCAATTTCATTGTGACTTGCATTGACTTCTGTTAACCACTTGACCTCTGGAAGATTTACCCCCTTGTTTTTATCTGGCCATGACCAGGCCATTTTTTAGCGATACGGCACTGCGTTACTTTAACTGACACTGTACCCAAATAAAATGTATGTCCTTTTAGTGGTATTTGATCACCTCTGCGGTTTTTATATTTTGCCCTATAACCAAAAAAAGACCGACAATTTTGAAACAAAAAAAATCTATATTTTTTACTCTCTGCTAGAAAAACATATCTAATAAAAAAATTGAACATTTCTTCATCAATCTGCTACATAATTTTGATTTAAAAAATCACAATAAGCATATATTGATTGGTTTGCACAAAAGTTATAGCACCTACAAACTATGGGATATTTATTTCTTTTTTAACATTTCTTTTTATCTAGTAATGGCGGCGATCAGCGACTTATAGCGGGACTAATCGGAAACCTAACTGACACTTTTGACAGTTTTTGGGGTCCAGTGACACTAATACAGTGATCAGTGCTAAAAATATGCACTGTCACTGTACTGGCTGGAAAAGGGTTAACATCAGGGGTGATCAAAGATGTGCCAAGCCTGTGCTTTCTCACTGTAGGGGAGGTGCTTTTACTATGGGAAGGCATTGATTCATGTTTCTGATTCTTTGCAGAAACACAGAATCAGTAACTTCCCTACTGACATAGGCAGATCGCCGTTCTACCTGTGTACTGTACAATCGGTGGGTGCTGGCGGACATCGAGTCCATGGTACCCGCCGCTGGGCTCCCGCTGTATGTGATCACAGCGAGAGCGGGTCATCAGCGACGTATGCGTGCCCCAGATCCGGAAGTGTCAGATCACGTACTAGGTATGTGATCTGGCACTGAGTGGCCTGCCTGCCCCAGTATATCTGCGGTGGGTGGTCGGGAAGTGGTTAAATGAAGTCGCAAGCTGCAATCCAAATCACACTGATCTGCGGCTTTGAAATTGTGCTGAAGTAGCACAATTTTAAAGCCGCACTGGTGTGAACCAGGGCTAAGTGCATTAAAAAAAAAAAGGATCACTTACAGTACTCATCTGTGTTGGTACAAGTGCAGTTACAATCACCTTACACAGGCTTAATTCAATTTGAATTTAATGTTCACATGCATACTCTTTCATGTCTCAATCAAGAAAGCAAGCATTTCAGTTATTACACATATTATGCAAACATAAACTTTTCATATACTGAAACATATATCTGATAAAGTTGTAACTATTTTCAAAAAGTTAAAGGTTCTGTAAACCTTATAAACCCCACATATGTATGCACCAAAGCTGAACTCTAGGGTGTTTTTTTTAATTGTTTTTAAGAAAAGATAAAGACAACATTTAACAGAGAAGAGTTCCAGCTTCAAAAGGAAAGTCCCAAAACTCATCATATAAAAATACAATCATATACAAAGCTGAACTCCAGAATAAGTAAATATTGTCTAGTGACGTGTATTTTGATTTGGAGCTTGGTGTGCTTTGTGAATTCCTTCCAGATCTGTGTAGTAATCCAGTGTGAAACGTTGTGCCTGTACAGGAGCTTGATGTAATAAAGACCAGTTACTGCTGCTTTTGCTCCTTGTGCAGAGTGACTGGTCTTGTCTCCGCCCCCTCCTGTAGTTTTCTGCAGGCAGGCTGTAGTGGGTGGAGCCTGCTGGGCCCCTCCCATAGCTCTGCTCTCTGCACAGGCTATGTATAGCACAGTGATGATGTCCCTGCTACTTTACAAGGTAATATGTGGGTTTACAAAGGTATTTGGTGAACACAAAGTGGATTTATATTCTTGTTATTGAGATATATATTTGAACTAAAGTATTTAAATCCATAACTCAACTTTGATGGTCTTAGTAAAAAAAAACTACTGTTTACCACCTCAGTATGTGATAAATACTACAGAATTCCATAATAGGGATGATTCAGATGTTCAAGTCGAATGTAAGTTCGACTCGAACATCAGGGGTTTGTTTGCTTGGACCTGACCTGCATGCTTTGACCAATCACAGTGCGATCTGCTGTGAGAGCCATGATTGACCTAAGGCAGGGTGTCTTTAGCCAATCATGGCTCAGGGGGCTGAGTCCACGCCCCACACTATATAAGGCTGCTTACACAGCGACCATGTATAGCGTGATAATAACGTGGAGAGGAGAACTTGAGCTAGATTAGGCAGATTAGCTAGTGGCGTGCAGGCAGTTTAGTATATATATATATATATATATATATATATACAGTGTAGTAAGTGTAGATAATATATACAGTGCAGGCAATATATTAATATATATATATCGTGCAGTATTTATATCTATACAGTGCATTCAGTGTAGACTATATATACAGTGCAGGCAGTCTAATATATATATATATATATATATATATATATATATATATATATATATACAGTGCAGAGTATATAATAGTGCATTGTGGTAAGTGGTAAGGGGGACCCTTTGACAGAATTAAGAAAAAAAATTGGCATGGGGTCCCCTTCAAAAAAAGTGCCCCCCGTCCTGAACCATACCAGGCCGCTTGCCCTCAACATGGGGAGGGTCCTTTGGGGTCCTCCCCAATGCAACTTGTCCCCATGTTGATGGGGACAAGGGCCTCCTCCCAGATCCTGCCCCCCCCCCTATGTGAATGGGTATGGGGTACATTTTACCCCTACCCATTCACCAAAAAAAGTGTTGAAAAGTAAAAACCACAATAGACAGTGTCCTGCAATGTCCATCCATCTTCAATTGAGCCGCCCGATGGACCCGAAAAATAGAAAAGAAAAATCTCCAACTCGATGGAAGGCTTCCTATCGACTGCTGTCTCTTGGCTGTGACAGCTGTTATATAGGCAAGGGTGGAGCCACCCGGTTACGTAACAGAGTTACCCCGCCCCTTCTGATGTCATGTGCACCCTTATAACTGTCGCAGAGAAGCTTTTTTTTTTCCTTCTCCCTCTGGAAGGGCGAGAGGAGAAGACTGTATCCTGTGATAGGCTGCTGCTGCAGCTGAAGAGAACCTGCCCCAAGCCATGGGACAAATTCTGTCCTGTTTCTAGTTTCCACCTCATAGCCTGAAGAGAGCTTTATACATTTTTTTAACTAATGAATAAAGTAAGACCACTTTAGTTGATTTGTAAGGGGCACCGTGGACTCTTCTGACTCTGCCTTAATGTTGGCCTATTGTAATCCCCTGTAGAGCAGCACTGTACTAGGATAGGAAGAGGCAGAGGAGTTTTGACCTCACAAGTTTTAAGCTGGTCCTAGACCAAGCTGCATTACTCATCAGCCGTTTAGTCTGTAGAACAATCTCATAGAGTAGAGGAGCAAGTTATTCCTGTAAAAAAGTAAAGAGAGAAGGAGTTGTGATTTTAGCACCTTTATTCTTAATTTTGAAGATGAACTTCTTTACAATGACTTTAGAGGTAAATGAATTTAGTGTGCATAGTCCGGGCACTGGTTCACTTTAAGTAAAAAAAAAATGTCAAATGTATGTAGCACCCACCTTGCCTCTAAAGGCTATTAGGACTCTCAGAGTTCAGGTGGGCTGACATTTCACCTCAGGGTTTGATTATTGACTTGTAGTGAGGATTTGCATAGATGGGCACCAGTCACTTTGTTAATAGAATTTATTCAGGCCAATAAACTCCAGGAACAGAGTGTTAGGGCACATGACAAAAAAAACGAACCCCCCCCAAAAAAACAATGTGCAGACTTCTAAAACCCTACTTACAGCTTATACAGGAAAATGACTTTTTATGCCAGACCAGCACTCTGTATTCTCTTGTCTGTAAAGCAGCAGCAACACTCCTGTGAGCCACCAGACTTCCTGAGAGGTTCAAACTTGTACTCAGCTTCTCTAGAACTCTTCTTGCAGCAGAAGTTCACCTGAAGTACTCCTGGCCAGGATCCAGCTCCACTCTTGCTAAGCAGAGCAAACTTCAGGCCCCAGCCTTGGACCTACCAATCCTAGTAACATTTGTTCTCCTCATGTAGCAGGCCTGCAAAGTCAGGAACAAAAGTACAGACAAACTTGGGAGGCATGAGAGCTTTCAGAAGGTTCCCCAAAATATTTATACCTTTCCTCTACATGCACTTGTAGGCGGGGCTTAGGTACCGTGTGGGGGACAAGTGGAATTGCACTCGCTAATGCCTGAACTTCAGACTAGGAGCTGCGGTCATCATTAGGGCACTTAGATGCGAGCTGCTATAACACTAATTCTTTACTCTCGGTGCTAAATCCGTTACACCAATGACACTTGTACACTTCAGACACTTTTATGCATAGAGGACACCACTCCCAGGTGTGCAGCATTTTGAGGCCAGTACCACTGAGCCTGTACTGGATTCCACCAATCAAGCAGTTCATGTCACCTCTCTCCCAGTAGCACATCTGATCATTGCTATGGGATACAGGAAATGCTCTCTTTCTCCAACTTCCTCCAGCTCTCTTTTCCAGGGCCCCTCTACATACCCTTTCCAGGCTGGGTCCCTAGGCACCCTGTGTTTCGGGTCCAGTCCCAGAAAGTGGGAAACCGGCCGCTAGTGGAGATGCCAAGCACTTAATCTCCTCCACTACCAGAGGAACCGTCAACCTTAACCATCACAGTCTTCTGGACGATTGGCTGCCTTGCTTGGGATACAAGCACTGTAGTCCTTAGCAACAACACATTACCTTCCTCTGGACAGAACTCTGTATGTTTGACCCATGTATGTATGTATCTTCCTCTAGCTCAGTCTCCATATCGTGGTGTAAGCCCTGTTCGTTAGATACGTGGTGCATGCACCCCCTTTAACATACTTCAGACTAGGAAAAGCAATTAAACAAAGAAATCTTTTACTGAGGTAGTTGCTGATAACAGTAGAGTTCTCAAAGCTGTTTGAATATAGTTCTTGTACAGAGCTCTTCTAACATCCATAGAGTGTGCATACCTTATGCAGAAGGCAAGTCCATAAAACAATCCCTTTTAGAGCAATAGTCCATTAGGGCAGGGGTCTCCGAAACAAGCCCCACGGGCCACACCTGGCACGCTAGAACGTTTTTACCGGCCCACAGCTGGAGTCCTCACACTCACTGAAGGGAAGGTCTCTCTATCGGGTTGTGAAAGCTGTAATGCATACTCCACCTGACAATATGCAGCGCAGGTCCCACAAACACTCCCGGAGCCCCCACAATGTGTTACTTGCTAGGATAGGCTTCACCTCCTTGCTCCCGCCTCACTGTTGCCATTGCTGTCCTTAAGCTGTATATTTGCATACAGTGGGGCGGGAGCTAGGAGGTGCAGAATGTCTGCACACTATACAGCAGAGAGACTGTGTTGGGGAGGAAACAAATGTGCCAACAGGAAGGGATTGCTTCTGATGTGGACACCATCCTGTGTGAAGGGGTGATGGCTCTGTTGGGGGAACAGTTATGGGGGAGGGGGTGACGGCTGTGATGGGGACACAGTTGTGAAGGGTGATGGGGACACAGCTGCAGGGGGGGGTGATAGTTGTGATGGGGACACAGTTGTGGGAGGAGGGTGATGGGGACACAGTTGTGGGGGGATGGTGGCTGTGATGGGGACACAGTTGTGACGGGTGATGGGGACACAGCTGCAGGGGGGGGTGATAGCTATGATGGGGACACAGTTGTGGGGAAGGGTGATGGCTCTGAGGGTGACAAAAAAGTATGTGGGGAGGGAGGGGGGCTCTGATGGGGGCACAAGCTTGTGGGGTGGCTATGATGGGGACATCAATTTGCAGAGGAAAGCTAATGGGGACACAAATGTGCAGGGAGACTCTGATGGGAAGACAGATGTAAGGCAAGAGGCTTTGGCATTTAGGTATGGGCAGAGGACACAGGTGCATCATGCAGCCAGACAAATTTTATTCTATTCCACGAGTGCAGATTTATTTATAAATTATTATTTTTTTATGTGTAAAATATGCTATGTGGCCCTCGAAGTGAAAAGTTTGGAGACCCCTGCATTAGGGCAATAATCCACAGGAGGCACTGCAAGTCCCTTAGAGTCCATGACTAGCAGTAATCCAGCAATCCTTACAGCCTGGTTACCCCCAGTTCTCAGGTCATGCCAAGGACAAAGGAAACATACAAACTTTGTAACATTTGGCACCTAGCTAGCTCAACTAACATGAGGAAATGAGCTCAGCCAGGAAAAAAAGTGCATTGACAAGCAGACACATTAACCCCTTGTAAGCAACTGTCTACATACTAGCATCCTAATAGCTGGCCAGGGTGATATAAATACTCATAACCCAGGCTACTTCATCTTCCCATGCTATTGTCAGGGACACTCCCCAGCAGCAGGCAGACAGATACAATAATCTAGGGGAAAAACCTGTAAAAAAACAGAACTATCCATTCAGGCTAAGGCAGATTAGGCTTATCAGCACTAAATTTAGAATATGAATATTACTTCTTATTTCAGAAAAGGTACACTACTTCCCTACAGAAATCCCCCAACAAAACAGACTTCACCTAGAAGTCTGAAATGCGAAAAAAAGCTCTTAGGCCTAAGAGCGAGATTATCCAGTGCAAAAAAAAAGGGGACAGAGAAGAGTTTAGTGGGGGGAAGCTAATACAAATTACAAACACAGTGTTAATTTACACAACACAGACCTACATAATTTTGCATTTCATTTCAAATGAAGTGAAGGACACGCCACTAGGCCCAAACAAGCTTGCAGAATACATACTTGTTGCTTCCATACTTCTAAGAATGAGCTCCGGCGTGTTCGCACAGCCCACAAGCAGAGCCCGCCAGGAAGTCTGCACTGCGCTGCGCTAATCACAGGCAGTGAGACATTTCCCGATCTCTGCAGCCGCGCATTAGGACAATGTCTCACTGCCTGTGATTAGCGCAGCGCAGTGCCGACTTCCTGGCGGGCTCTGCACGTGGGCTGTGCAAACACGCCGGAGCTCATCCTTACTTCCTATCATTAACTAACCGATTAAAGATGCATATACAAATGTAACATTGCTTGATTGCAGATATCATCCAATGATTCACCTGCCAAAGAGAGACAACAAATATCTACAACAAAAAGAAAAAAAATAGCTAAAGCTTCATTCCTGTGAGAATGACATCCTATAGAATTTAAAGACTAGATGCACTTTAGAAAGTCCAATCCCTAATTTACTTACATGAGATCAACACCTAGTGGCAGGAAAGTATAATCCTTTATGCAGTATTGCAAATTCTTGTTGTAGTAGTGTATCCACAGAAACAAGTGGCTTGTCCACAAAGTTAATTTCTGACCATCTACAACTATCTATGCACAAATGGAACATAAATGTCTCAGTCCTAGGAAACAAATTCATTCCTCTTAAACACACACTAAGGGCCTTCTCTTGAACTTTCCTTCTTCAGAACCAGCATTGTCAGCAGCAAAACAACACCCCAGATGGTAGGAATGTCCCAAGCAGCAGGTACACTCTCAGCTTGGTGGAGTCGAACGCTTGATTAGTCACCAATAGTATTTTGGATTTTGGATTGGCTTCCTTGTCCACTGTGGTGATGCAATGCACTGTGCCCAGGTCTGCGCTTGACAATTTAATTTAGAATAGACATGCCTTCTAACTGGGTGAAGGTTCTTTCTCAAGGTATGGCTCAATCTGCTTTATGAACTAGTATAACCTATACGCCTGAGCTACCCTCTTTTTGACAATCCATTGTAAGTGGGTCATTATGGGCAGCTATTTGGGGTCTGCACAAAATGGGAGCACACAGGCAGCCTTCTTCAAACACCTATATCAAGCTGATCCTGCTGTGGATACATTAACATTTATTTAAAAAAAATGAATGCGTAATTTGATTACATTTTGGATAATAATTAATGCATTGGGGTAAATTGTGATTGTTTTATTGGGCTGTGTGCTTTCAAATGCATTGGAAACACCTCTGTACTTTAACTCATATTCGGCCTCTGCAAGCATACAGGGAAAATAGCGGTAGTTATAAGTCTTGTAGGATTGCTATTGTGCCTATCCTGTATTTTGTCATTTCCTTGTGTTGAATTGTGACAGACAACATGTAAAGTCTCTCTTCTAGGCTGTAACATAGTTTTGTTCACATGAAAAGATGTTAATTCAAAATTACTGTCTATCATGGGCTGCATGAATCTTAAATGGAACTTAACTGTAATTGAACATCACAAGCTGAAAACACTATATAGTATTTTTAATGTAGCACCCTCTACCAATAGGTGGGTGCTAGTAAGGTTTACTTTTACTAGGTTATCCAGCACAGGCAAATTTAGGCAGGCCTATGCTGCATGCTAGGCCTCTGTTTTGATCTGGGGGGCTGGGAGTGGTCCGAGTAGCAGTGGGTGTGACCACCTGCACATCAGTTCTGAGGCACCTCCCCTGTTTCTGAGGAGAATGGGTAGCACACAACACCATATGCGCGGAGTTTGCATGTTCTCCCTGTGCCTGTGTGGGTTTCCTCTGGGTACTCCAGTTTCCTCCCACACTCCAAAGACATGCAGGTAGGTTAATTAGACCCTGTTTTAAAAATTGGCCATAAATATGTGTATCTGTATGTGTTTGTGAGCGCTTCGGGACCCTACGGGGTAAGGGACCATGCTATACCGCAGATGGACACCGGCGGCAAAGCGCCCTGAGGCGATTCAGTTCACATAGGTAGCGCTATACAAGTCATTCATTCAGAATGTTCTAGAAAAGGGGCTGGGCCTGGAACTGGAGTGGCAGGCAGCTAGTGTGTGAACCCTGACCACTCCCCATCGGTATTGGCAGGGGGCGGGCCTCATATATAAGCTGAGGTGATATTCCACTGGGGGGAGAAGTTGGCTGAGTAAAGTGAGGAATGGCATGTTAGACAGTCGTAGGAGGCCATCCCCATCTTGGGGGGGAGGGGGGCGCACCGATCTCAGGAGAAGGCCCGGGGAGAGCTGTGAGGGAACATTGCCTCTACACGGTCATTGGCAATGTCTCTGCCACCACACGTTCGGATGGCTGTGGAAGGTTGGTGAGTGTTACCACAGTGGAGGGATGGAGGTGCCAAGGAGTCTGTGAGGGAATTGTGCTGGTACACAGTCACTAGTGGAGTCTTCATCAAACACACAGTGGATGATGGGGAGTCCTGAAGCAGAAAAAAGACTGTGGGGATCTGTGTCAAGTCGATGTTGCCTGTGGGCACATGATTTGCAAGTTGGGCTGGCTGGGAACAGTAGTCCATATTTCCTAGAAGATATACTTTTAACCCACTGGACCTCTGGGGAGAGGTTCTGCAGGCCTCAGGCCTAGTGGCAGCGAGCAACCAGAGCCAGTGGAGAGGCTTATTCAGAGTGGGCCCCTACTATTTAATAGGAGAGGTTGTGTCATGCTTCAATTAGTAACTACAAGTTTTGGGCAGGAGGAACCAAGTCTGTGCAGGAGGAACCAAGTTTTGGGCAGGAGGTGAAAGAGTTCTAAGAACATTGCTTTTATATGGTCATTAGTGATGTCTCTATCTAACACACGGTGATGGATGGGGAACTCTTAGAGACAGTAGTCTGCGGAGGTTGAGCCGCAGGAGGAGCAACAGTCTGCATGGAGATGCAGGAGGAGATTCATATCTAATTCAAATTGCACATTCAATCTTCTGGCTCTAACTTGATCAGAATGTACTAAATCCTAAAATATGATGGCAATAACTTATCCTATGGGCATCCCATATTCCTATCCCTATCCAAGTTGTACCCCCCCCCCTCAATAAAACAACAAAAACAAAGCTTCAAAAGACTGTTCCTTGTCTCTGGAAGTGATGTATGAAGTCTGGCAGTGGGGTGATTTGGCGGCTTGTTTGTTACTAGCTGCAACACCATGGCTACATTAATATGCACGGCGAATTCACCCATCCATGTCTCCATTATTTAATTTGTTGAGAAATCACGTTAAAAAATAGCCTCAAGTACAGGCAGTCCCCGGGTTACAAACAAGATAGGGTCTGTAGGTTTGTTCTTAAGTTAAATCTGTTTGTAAGTCGGAACAGGTACATTTTTTAAGTTTAGCTCCAGCCAAAAAAAATATATTTTTAAGCTTTTTGGATAGCATAGGGAAGGGTTAACACCCCTGTAATGTTTGTTTTGTTGTCTGTGCCCCTGTTCAGAAAATTTCACCTCACTTTTTGTCCCAATGACAATTGGATTTTGAAAATTTTGGGTTGTTGTGGAAACAAGACTTGGCGATAAAGTATCAGCGGAGACACCTTTTTCCCATAATAACTCTTATGCCGTGTACACACGACCGGTTTTGCCGTCGGAATAAACTCCGAAGGTTTCTCAGGCGGAATTCCATTCAAGCTGTCTTGTCTACACACGGTCAAACCAAAGTTCGACCAAAGTCCAACCGTCCAGAACGTGGTGACGTACAGCACGTACGACGGGACTAGAAAAAGGAAGTTCAATAGCCAGTAGCCAATAGCTTCAGTCTCGTACTTGCTTCAGAGCATGCGTCGTTTTTGGTCCGTCGGAACAGCATACAGACGAGTGGTTTTCCCGATAGGAATTGGTTCCCTCGGAAATATTTAGAATATGTTCTATTTCTAGGTCCGTCAGAATTTTCGAAAAAATAAGTCCGATGAGGCACACACACGATCTGAATAGACGATGAAAAGCTTTCGTCTGACTTTTTCTGTTGGACATTCCGCTCGTGTGTACGTGGCTTTACAGGAGTGAATTTCCCTTCCTAGGGGTCGATTTCCTCTCATTTCCTGTTGTCTCCCTCCGTTTGTAAGTAGAAGTCGTTTGTAAGTCGGATTTTTTTAACTAGGGGACCGCCTGTATTTCTAGCTGCGGCCATCTTGAGTAAGGATAGATGATTCACGTAGCATTTACTTCCTGAAATCTATCAGCCCTTAACGAAGTCATACAGGCAGGAGGGCATGCTTAGCTGAGAATACCCAACTTCCCCTGCTCCGGATGAAACACTCCTGGAATGTATGACATCATTTTGGACTAGGCCAGAAATCAGAAACAAATGGAAAAAAAAAGTGAACATAATATGCTTTCCTATCTATTTACTAATGTCAGCAGCATAAGGATTAAACTAGTTCACTTTGATTGAAAGAGTTTTAGCTTTAAACATAATTCTGAGAGTAGTGCATTGGCATATAAAGAATGACAAGGTGCAATGCTGAAGAGTAAATTAAGCAATGTTGCCACCAAAAACATGGGGGTAGAGTTACTAAAACTGGTGCACTCTGAATCTGGTGCAGCTGTGCATGGTAGCAAATCAGCATCTAACTTCAGCTTGTTCAATTAGGCTTTGGCAATATAACCTGGAAGCTGATTGTTTTTTGTGCAGAGTTGCACCAGATTTTGCACTCTCCAGTTTTAGTAAATAACCCCTGATGCTCATGTCTTGAAATTATACTAGCAAGCTACTACACATCTAAATCAAATGGGTAATACCTGCAACCAGGGCCAGCACTACCACTAGGCAAACTAGGCAGCCGCCTATGGCGCACTGCCGCCTAGGCGGCAGCCACGGTCACTGGTTTCCCTACTCTCCGCTGGCTTCCTAACACTCTGCTGGCTTCACACAGTCCACCAAGGTTCCCCACCAGGGCTGCCATCAGAGGGGGACAGCCCATACACATGTAGGGGGCCCAATTGTCTCAAGGGGCATGGGCCCCAACCAACCAGTTGTTGCTGGGTACAAACCAACCCCAGAGCGTCCTGCCTAAATACCCAGTCAGTGTCTCTGTTGCCACAACCATGCCGCTCAGCAACAGCGCAGACTTTGCAGCAATCTGAGCTGTCCCTGAATGTACGGCGGCTGACAGCATCCACAACTGCACAACTGCTGCTGCCTGCTGTTCTCAGTGCTAGGATTTGGTTGCTAGGACCGCCCATGTCCTAGCAACCAATCACCGCTTGCCCCTCCCCCAGGCCCTGGCATTCAGAGGTGGAAGTTCTTTCTGCAAACCTATCCAGTCCCAGTGCCCAGCCTTCCAGCTTCCACCTGTCCTGATGCAATCAGAAGGAATGGATTCTGATGTAAGCTGGGGTCTTCACAATACTCCCTCCTCCCCTTCTACTACCCCAACTATTCTCTAAAACTTCTCCACTCTAGGATTTGGTTGCTAGGACTGCCCATGTCCTAGCAACTAATCACCGCTTGCCCCTCCCCCAGGCCCTGGCATTCAGAGGAGGTGGAGGAAGTTCTTCGGGGCAAACCTATCCAGACCCAGTGCCCAGCCTTCCAGCTTCCACCTGTCCTGGTGCAATGAGAAGAAATGGATTCTGATGTAAGCTGGACCCTAATGTAAGGTCGCTTTAGAGACCCTGATGTAAGGGGGCATTAGGGACCTTTATGCAAGGTCGCTTTAGGGACCCTGATGCAGACATCTCAACTCTCCTGCGAGTCGCGGGAGTCTCCCGCTTTTGGGTGCGGGCTTCCGGACACCCGCGAGCGCTGGGTGATCTCCAGGCTGAGCCTGTCACTCAGTTACAGACAGAGCAGCCCGAGTGGCTGAATGGAGTACGGCCGCACGGGCTGCTCTGTCTATGGCTGAGTGACAGGAGGACAGAGCCAGGAGGAGGGGCAGGGGCAGGCTGGGCTGGGGGGCAGGGTGGCAATCTCCCCCTGGGCCGCTCTGATGCTTGGTAAAAAGGCTGCACTCATGGCTGGGTAATGAGGGGCCAGTGACATTATGCACAGCCACCGGCCGCCGCTTCCAAATGCTGTGTTTGCAGAGCTACAGTGGAGAGGTAGGAATATGCCTGCTGTAACTCTGGTTCCAGCCCAGGGACGAACATCGGGAGTCGGGAGGTAAGTGGTGACCACTGCCTGGTCAGGGTTAACACAGGTCATGGCTGCCACTCACCTCCCGCTGTGCGCCCGTGACCTGTGTCTCCTCCGAGGTAGATGGCTGCAGGGCTGAGCTGTGTGTCTCTCACACACAGCTCAGCCTCAGAGCACACCGGCGCTGACACCCCCTCCTCTTTCTGCACGGATGTGAGAAGAGATAGGGCTCATCAGCTCCTCCTCCTGGGCCTGCTCCACTCACACTTCCCAGGCATGTTTGAACCCAGAAAAGAAAAGCTGCAGACAGTCTGCGCCTTAGTCTCCATCCTGGGGGGAGAGTACCCTCTCTCCTGCCTCCCAGTGTATAAAATGATTTTAAGGGGTGCTCTGTGGATTTTGATAAGGGAGGGGAGGAGGTGGGGCAGGCTTTGGTGAGTAGAGACCCCCTTTACACCAGAGTCCACAGCATTCCCCCTTAAATCAAGGTTCCCAGAACACCCCTTACATCAGATCCCCCCTTAAATCAGGGTTCCCCTTTACATTAGAATCCACAGAGCTCCCACTTACAGTGTAAGTGGAAATTCTGTGCCTCCATGTCCTTCTCTGCCCCCCCTGTTCTGCTCCCCCCCCCTTTTCTCTGAAGACAATGGGGCCGCTCACCGAGGAGAAGAACACGCCTTGGAATAGGAAGAGGCAGATTAGGAAGACTGCCTAGCAACAAGGGTTTAGTTAAGTATAAATTTTTTTTTTCCAAATGTTTTTATTTTTTTAGGAATTTTGGTGGCATTTTTTTCCCAGGGTGGCCCTCCGCTTTAACCTCCCTGAAATGAGTTTCTGCAGGTTGGGATGTCTGCTGATGTAAGGGGGGCTCTGGGGACCCCGATGTAGGGGGGTGACTTTGGGGATCCTAATGAAAGAAGGGAACTCTGGGGTCCTTGATTTAAGGAGGGTATAACGAAAAATTAGGGTATAGTCAACAAGGTCATTTGGCCAACATCCCCAATAGGTAGAAAA
This sequence comes from Lithobates clamitans, assembly GCA_037952925.1. Classification (NCBI taxonomy): domain Eukaryota; kingdom Metazoa; phylum Chordata; class Amphibia; order Anura; family Ranidae; genus Lithobates; species Lithobates clamitans. The sequence continues at coordinate 214,190 of JBBGZY010001472.1, forward strand.
AAAAGAGAAAAAGACAACCCCCTAGCGGGACTTTAAAGTCCTACAAAATAGTGCCAATCCTTGGTGGAGTTTGAATTAACAAAAGAATATTTTAAAAATCTCAAGTATAAATTTTATTAACAAAAATTTTTAAAAACAGGTTATGGCTGGTGCAGAATGCAGAATAAAGTCAACATAGTGCGAGTCACATAGATGTATACAGTTCTACATATTCCAAAAATACCACGATGAGGGCACCGTGGCTAAGCATACACGGAAAAAACACCCAACGCGATTTAGAAGTTCATTCTTTCCTCAGGGGTGTGTACAATAGTAGAACAAATCACTTCTACAAATTACCCGCTTCAGCCCCGGAAGATTTTACCCCCTTCCTGACCAGAGCACTTTTTGCAATTCGTCACTGCCTCGCTTTAACTGACAATTGCGCGGTCGTACGACGTTGCACTCAAACAAAATTGACGTCCTTTTTTCCCCACAAGTAGAGCTTTCTTTTGGTGGTATTTGACCACCTCTGCGGGTTTTATTTTTTGTGCTATAAACCAAAAAATAGTGACAATTTGAAAAAACAAGCAGTATTTTTTACTTTTTGCCATAATAAATATCCCCCAAAAATGTATAAAAAAACTATTTTTTTCCTCAGTTTAGGCCGATATGTATTCTTCTACATATTTTTGGTATAAAAATCGCAATAAGCTTATATTGATTGGTTTGCGCAAAAGTTATAGCGTCTACAAAATAGGAGATAGATTTATAGCATTTTTATTATTATTTTTTTTTTTTACTAGTAATGGCGGCGATCTGAGATTTTTATCATGACTGCGACATTATGGCGGACACATGGGACAATTTTGACACATTTTTGGGACCATTGGCATTAATACAGCGATCAATGCTATAAAAATGCATTGATTACTGTAAAAATGTCACTGGCAGTGTCGGGGTTAACACTAGGGGGCAATCAAGGGGTTAATTGTGTTCCCTAGTTTGTGTTCTTACTGAAGGGGGGAGGGAACTGACTAGGGGAGATGACAGATCACTGTTCATACTTTGTATGAACAGATGATCTGTCACTTCTCCCCTTAGAGAACCGGGATCTCTGTGTTCTCGCTGTGTTACGAGTGATCGCGGGAGCCCGGTGGTCATCGAGACAGCCGGGCATTCACATTGGCTCCGGAGGCGAGCTACGGGCGCACGTGCGTGCGCCCTTAGTGGCCACCAGTGGGAGCGACATAACATAATGGCGATTCGCGCAGCTGAGCCACGTTGCCGCAGTGCAACTGCGGCGGCTGGTCGGCAAGCGGTTAAGCAAAAGAATTATAAACATCATATGGAAAATTGTTCCTTTTGTTTGGAGAAATAGATAGAACACTCACATGTTGTCAGCAAATAGAACTTTTACACATCAGCCAAAGAAATTATAAGACAATCAGTGTTATCCATCCCATTGCCAGGGAAGAAGGTGGCCCAGTAGTATATCATACCCCATGGGAAGTCCAACAGGACCTGCTAGGGTGCATGCCAGAAGGAGGGGAACTCAAGTATCAACGGTTTGGTCTAATAAGAAAAATAAAATAAAAAAGACATGATACTAATACAAAAAAGTCTAGATTGATTTAAGGAGGGAGGACTCTGGGGAAACTGATGTAAGGGAGGGGGCCTCTGGGGGACCCTGGTGTAAGGGAGGGGGACTCTGGGGGACCCTGGTGTAAGGAGGGGATATGGGGATCCTGATGTAAGGGGGGACTTTGGGATCCTAATGTAAGGGGAGACTTTGGTGACCCTAATGAAAATGGGGACTCAGATGTAAGGGCGAACTCTGGGGACCCTGATTTAAGAAAAGGGAATTCTGGACACCCTGATTTAAGGAGAGGGGACTCTTGGAACCCTTATATAAGGGGGGATGACTCTGGGGACACTGATGTAAGGGAGGGGGCCTCTGGGGGACCCTGGTGTAAGGGAGGGGGACTCTGGGGGACCCTGGTGTAAGGAGGGGATATGGGGATCCTGATGTAAGGGGGGACTTTGGGATCCTAATGTAAGGGGAGAATTTGGTGACCCTAATGAAAATGGGGACTCAGATGTAAGGGCGAACTCTGGGGACCCTGATTTAAGAAAAGGGAATTCTGGACACCCTGATTTAAGGAGAGGGGACTCTTGGAACCCTTATATAAGGGGGGATGACTCTGGGGACACTGATGAAAGAAGGGGGGACTCTGAGGACCCTGATGTAAGAGGGAGAACTTTGGGGACCCTAATGAAAGGGATAAACTCCACTCTAAGGGGGTCAGGCCTGGGGGGCCCAAAATTTCTGATGGCTGCCCTGTTCCCCACACACTGCGCCAATGTTTGGCATACGGCTGCAGGATTGGATGATGATAGCTGGAGACTAAGCGGTCTCCTGATAACTTCAGCCAATCTGTGAAGAAGAGGTATCCAGCCAATGAGGTGTCGCGCAAGCCGTGCTACGCAGAATGTCACTTACTCCCAGCTCCCCAGTCAGTCTCCACATGGAGCTAACGTTGGCAAAGAGGTGAGAAAGCATCCCTGCACAGGCTGCATTTGCAGTCTTTATTTTGTTTTGGGGGGGGGGGGGGTCCAAGCAGCTGCCGTTGCTTAGGGTGAAAAATAGTCTAGCACCGACCCTGCCTGCAACCCAAACTAATTTTCCCCCTTTTTTTTGGAGACATAACAGAAGTGTAATAAACATCTTTATCTTTCCCACTTGACTGAAGTATTACTTTTGTGCACAAATACTGCATAGAGGGTTGTCTCTTTTTTAGTGTCAGTTGCCCTGACCACTTTATATCACTGGGAGTGCTGGTCATTCAAATGGCCCATCACCTGCACACCTGGAGGAGGATGTAAATGTTGGTGAAAACCGACAGTTGAGGTAAGAGCCTCATTTCTATCACTCCCAAGATAGGAGGGACGTCCTAAGGGAAGAATATTCACAGCTTTTAATAATATCCAACAGAAATCTAAGCAGCCCTCAGCAGCAGGCATTTGTGCAATGTGTATTTTCTTTCCTTTGGAATTTCTTTCTGACATAAGGGACACAAGGACTTTGCTCAGGTTTGCTGCAGGCAATATGCCAGAAGTTAGGGCACACCTGAGTGCACACCCACTGCTTTCCATTCAAGGAAAAGACATATCAAATTCTCTTTTCACGCTCATCAGTTGTTAGGATCTGAATACGTAATATAAAGGAGTTGCCCAACATTTACAAGTGTAATCTTTTGAAGCTGTAAAAAGATTGAAGTATTAGCTTCCACAAACACTTTTAGAATTGTTAATTTGATATGTATAATCTCTTTTCCATTGTTCTATTAAGCTAGATAAATTAAGAGAAATCATTTGCTATATGCTTTAAATTCACTGTATACAGTATATATATATATATATATATATATATATATATACACAGTGGGGACGGAAAGTATTCAGACCCCCTTAAATTTTTCACTCTTTGTTATATTGCAGCCATTTGCTAAAATCATTTAACCACTTAAGGACCAGCCTCCTTTTGGATTTTAGGTGTTTACATGTTTAAAACAGGTTTTTTTGCTAGAAAATTACTTAGAACCCCCAAACATTATATGTGTTTTTTCTTCGAACACCCTAGAGAATAAAATGGCGGTTGTTGCAATACTTTTTTTTGCACCGTATTTGCGCAGCGGTCTTAAAAGCGCACTTTTTTTGGAAAAAATTCACTTTTTTTGGAAAAAATTCACTTTTTTGAATAAAACAATAAGACAACAGTAAAGTTAGCCCAATTTTTTTTAATATTGTGAAATATAATGTTACGCCAAGTAAATTGATACCCAACATGTCACGCTTGAAAATTGCGCCCGCTCGTGGAATGGCGTCAAACTTTTACCCTCAAAAATCTCCATAGGCGACGTTTAAAAAATTCTACAGGTTGCATACTTTGTGGTACAGAGGAGGTCTAGGGCTAGAATTATTGCTCTCGCTCTACCGGTCGCGGCAATACCTCACATGTGTGGTTTGACCACCGTTTTCATATGCGGGCGCTACCCGCGTATGCGTTCGCTTCTGCGCGCGAGCTCGTCGGGACGAGGGTTTTTTTTAAAAAAAAATGTTTTATATTTTACATTATTTTATTTATTTTTACACTGTTTTTTAAAAAAAAAAATTGTGTCACTTTTATTCCTATTACAAGGAATGTAAACATCCCTTGTAATAGAAAAAAGCATGACAGGACCTCTTAAATATGAGAACTGGGGTCAAAAAGACCTCAGATCTCATATTTACACTAAAATGCAATGAAAAAAAAGTCATTTAAAAAAATGACATTTGAAAAAATGTGCCTTTAAGAGGTGTGGACGGAAAACACTCTGCCCAGCAGTGTCATGGAGACGAGTGGGCGCCATCTTAGCCTCACTCGTCTCCAGGCACAGGACGGAGACAGATGCGATCGCCTCCGCTGCTACCGACGGCTCCGGTAAGCGGCGGAGGGCACCGGATCGCGGCGGGAGGGCCCCTCTCCCGCCACCGATAAAAGTGATCTCGCGGCGAATCCGCCACAGGAACCACTTTTATCTGAAAGCCGGCCACGGCACGAAAACGGGGATACCGGGGTTATGGCAGCTAGCTGCTGCCATAACAATGATATCCCCGTTCAAAGTTTGGACGTACATCATCGTGCGGTGGTCGGTAAGTGGTTAAGTTCACTTTTTTCCTCATTAATGTACACATAGCACCCCATATTGACAGAAAAACACAGAATTGTTGACATTTTTGCAGATTTATTAAAAAAGAAAAACTGAAATATCACATGGTCTTAAGTATTCAGACCCTTTGCTGTGACACTCATATATTTAACTCAGGTGCTGTCCATTTCTTCTGATCATCCTTAAGATGGTTCTACACCTTCATTTGAGTCCAGCTGTGTTTGATTATACTGATTGGACTTGATTAGGAAAGCCACACACCTGTCTATATAAGACCTTACAGCACACAATGCATGTCAGAGCAAATGAGAATCATGAGGTCAAAGGAACTGCCTGAAGAGCTCAGAGACAGAATTGTGGCAAGGCACAGATCTGGCCAAGGTTACAAAAAAAATTCTGCTGCACTTAAGGTTCCTAAGAGCACAGTGGCCTCCATAATCCTTAAATGGAAGAAGTTTGGGACAACCAGAACCCTTTCCTAGAGCTGCAGTCGGGAGATGGGAGAAAGTTGTAAAAAGTCAACCATCACTGCAGCCCTCCACCAGTCAGGCTTTATGGCAGAGTGGCCCGACGGAAGCCTCTCCTCAGTGCAAAACACATGAAAGCCCGCATGGAGTTTGGTAAAAAACACCTGAAGGACTCCAAGATGGTGAGAAATAAGACTCCCTGGTCTGATGAGACCAAGATAGAACTTTTTGGCCTTAATTCTAAGCGGTATGTGTGGAGAAAAACAGGCACTGCTCATCACCTGTCTAATACAGTCCCAACAGTGAAGCATGTTGGTGGCAGCATCATGCTGTGGGGGTGTTTTTCAGCTGCAGGGACAGGATGACTGGTTACAATCAAGGGAAAGATGAATGCGGCCAAGTACAGGGATATCCTGGATGAAAACTTTCTCCAGAGTGCTCAGGACCTCAGACTGGGCCGAAGTTTTACCTTCCAACAAGACAATGACCCTAAAAACACAGCTAAAATAACGAAGGAGTGGCTTCACAACAACTCTGTGACTGTTCTTGAATGGCCCAGCCAGAGCCCTGACTTAAACTCAATTGAGCATCTCTGGAGAGACCTAAAAATGGCTGTCCACCAACGTTTACCATCCAACCTGACAGAACTGGAGAGGATCTGCAAGGAGGAATGGCAGAGGATCCCCAAATCCACGTGTGAAAAACTTGTTGCATCTTTCCCAAAAAGACTCATGGCTGTATTAGATCAAAAGGGTGCTTCTACTAAATACTGAGCAAAGGGTCTGAATGCTTAGGACCATGTGATATTTCAGTTTTTCTTTTTTAATAAATCTGCAAAAATGTCAACAATTCTGTATTTTTCTGTCAATATGGGGTGCTGTGTGTACAATAATGAGGAAAAAATGAACTTAAATGATTTTAGCAAATGGCTGCAATATAACAAAGAGTGAAAAATTTAAAATTTAAGGGGGTCTGAATATATATATATATATATATATATATATATATTTCCACGATGAGTAAATGCGGTTATGTAAATCCTAATGCAAGCACGGCAGTCTTTAAATTTTGACTAAAGTTGCAACATACAGTATGAATGAGTGATCTCTGGGAGAGCAAATATTGAAGACGTACATTTTCCTGTCTGCTGCAGATTCAAATGATATTCTATTAGATATTGCTCACAGGAAAGCCCTGAGTGAATGGAACGTAAGCACTGTGTTTTCCATGTAAAAGATACCATTTTAAAAAAAAGTTATTGTTACTGTATTTTATCACTTGCTAGGAACAGCAACATACACTCTTAGATATGTGGGGATAACATTATGGTGATATGTAGGAAGGTGGGACGTAGGCCCGCCTGAATTTGTAGGAGGAGCCTCGCCTTTAAAGGCATGCCCCTGGTCCTCTGTTCCTGTCGGCATTTATTCTCGTGCTATCATTGGGCATTTCTTCGTTGTTAGGGGGCGTGTCCGGTTTCTTCACTCGATTGCGTCATTTCCAGCGCGACCGCTCACAGCATTTCCGGGTTTCCCATTGAGGGGACGTGCGGCTGCTGGGGGCTATTCTACTATCTCTGCCGTTGGAAACAGGCAGAGGTATCATTCACGGGAGGGGGCCCGGGTTTCCCATTTCTATTTATGTAAGTCTTTGCTAGATGGCAATACAGGCATTTGCTGTGAGTAAGAGGTGATTGGGCATTGCACTACAGCATGGATCCCTCTAGTGCTGTACAGACAGAAATCTTGTCACACTATTTGGTTAAGTCACTGTGTTAAGCATAGCAATTCTAAAAGCAAGGGGTCAGCGATGCTGTTTTTTTTTTTTTTTTTTTTTTAATATCTAATGCCGCTATTCTAAAAGCAGGGGTCAGTGATGCTGTTTTTCTTTTTTTATATCTAATGCCGCGTACACACGATCGGAATTTCGGCCAGCATTAGACTGATGAGAGCTTTTCGTCGAAAAATGTGACCGTATGTATGCTCCATCGGACTTTTTTCGAATTCCAGCAAGCAAAAGATTGAGAGCATGTTCTTAATTTTTCGGTCGGAAAAAGTTCCTATCCGAAAATGCGATTGTCTGTGGCAATTCCGACGCGCAAAATTCCTACGCATGCTCGGAAACAATTCGACGCATGCTTGGAAGGGTTGAACTTCATTTTCTCGGCTCGTCGTAGTGTTGTACGTCACCTCGTATCTTGATGGTCGAAAGTTCAGTGAACTTTTGTGTGACCGTGTGTATGCAAGGCATGCTTGAGTGGAATCCTGTCGGAAAAGCCATCATATCTTTTTCCGATGAGAAGTCCGATCCTGTGTACGCGGCATAAGGCCTGTGTTTTCTTTTCCTTAGGCCATAACTATGCACACAGCAATATATTGTAAAGTGCTTCACCATAGGGGTTACATTTACCACATACTGTCACTTACAGTGTTATTTCAATAAGCCAAAACAGAGCAGGATCCTAGGTTTCTGTGAACCCATAGCTGCTGTCATTAGGCTGGATCCCTTGCTAATCCAAACTGCAGCAAGCTCATACTCCCCCCCTACTCAGGACATCAGACACCACTGGACATGTTACACTCCATGAACAAGGACGTATACAGTATATCACAAAAGTGAGTACACCCCTCACATTTTTGTAAATATTTTAGTATATCATTTCATGTGACAACACTGAAGAAATGACACTTTGCTACAATGTAAAGTAGTAGTGTACAGCTTGTATAACAGTGTAAATTTGCTGTCCCTCAAAATAACTCTACACACAGCCATTAATGTCTAAACTGCCGGCAACCAAAGTGAGTACACCCCCAAGTGAAAATGTCCAAATTGGGCCCAAAGTGTCAATATTTTGTGTGGACATCATTATTTTCCAGCACTGCCTTAACCCTCCTGGGCATGAAGTTCACCAGAGCTTCACTGATTGCCACTGGAGTCCTCTTCCACTCCTCCATGACGACATCACAGAGCTGGTGGATGTTAGAGACCTTGCGCTTCTCCACCTTCCATTTGAGGATGCCCCACAGATGCTCAATAGGGTTTAGGTCTGGAGACATGCTTGGCCAGTCCATCACCTTTACTCCCAGTTTTTTTAGCAAGACAGTGGTCATCTTGGACGTGTGTTTGGGGTCGTTGCCCTGTTGGAATATTGCCCTGCGGCCCAGTCTCCGAAGGAAGGGAATCTTGCTCTGCATCAGTATGTCACAGTACATGTTGGCATCCATGGTTCCCTCAATGAACTGTAGCTCCCCAGTGCCGGCAGCACTCATGCAGCCCCAGACCATGACACTCCCACCACCATGCTTGACTGTAGGCAAGACACACTTGTCTTTGTACTCCTCACCTGGTTGCCACCATACACGCTTGACACCATCTGAACCAAAAAAGTTTATCTTGGTCTCATCAGACCACAGCATATGGTTCCAGTAATTCATGTCCTTAGTCTGCTTGTCTTCAGCAAACTGTTTGCGGGCCTCTTGGTCTTATTGACTCCATATCTCACTGTAAAGAGGACTGATCATGCCATATTCCTATTACAAGGGATGTTTACATTCCTTGTAATAGGAATAAAAGTGATTACATTTTTTTTTCTTTTTAAAAAGTGTCAAACTAAAAAAAGAAAAGTAAAATTAACAATAGCAAAAAAAAAAATTCAAACCGTTCCTGTCCCCGTGTGCGCGCACGCAGAAGCGAATTCATACATAAGTCCCGTCCACATATGAAAACGGTGTTCAAACCACACATGTGAGGTATCGCCTTGAACGTTAGAGCGAGAGCAATAATTCTAGCCCTAGACCTCCTCTGTAACTCAAAACGTAACCAGTAAAAAATTTTAAATCGTCGCCTATGGGGATTTTTAAGTACCGAAGGCATTTCACGAGCGTTTGCAATTTTGAATTTTAGGTATCTATTTACTCAGCGTAATTGCATCTTTCACATTATGTAAAAAAATTTGGCTAACTTTAATGTTTTTTTTTTTTTTTAAAGCATGAAACTGTTTTGTTCCCAGAATAAAGTGTTTGAAAAATTGCTGCGCAAATACCATGCGAGATAAAAAGTTGCAGTGACTGCCATTGTATTCTCTAGGGTCTTTGCTAAAAAACATATATAATGTTTGGGGGTTCTATGTAATTTTCTAGCAAAAAAAATGATGAATTTTACATGTAGTAGAGAAATGCCAGAATTGGCCTGTATGGGAAGTGGTTAATCATGGCTTGTGCAATTACAGCCAGTGCCGCCTCCTACATGTCTGTGCCAGCTGCAATAGGGCTCATCCCAAATCTGCCTGTTCACTGAAGCAGGTGAAACCCTCATGACTAAGCCGCATCAATGTCCCTTTATTACAGGCCTGTCTGGCTTCCCATTCTTCCCCCACGTTTTGTAAATTTTTGGTGGAAGGGTTCACTCAGGGTTTTCACACAGGTTTCATTACATTACTTCAGGGCACGTTTGAGTGTAAACATCTGTTGTCATCAGTAGCAGACCTGGAGGCAGTGGACTTGCTGCTCCAGTCTGAGCTGGACAAAGGCTTTGTCATAGTTCCTTTTTCCACACCGCCTTTTCATAATTGGAGGGTCAACCCCCTTGGCTTGGTAAAGGGGAAATTTTAGAATAAACTTTGTTTGAGTTATGATTTGTCAGCCCCTCATTGTTCGCATGTGCCCAGGGTGAATTCCTTAATCCTGTCAAAGGAGTTTTCGCTCAAATACGCATCTGTGGACGAGGCAATCCAGCGTATCATCTGCATAGGTAGGAATGCTTGGTTGTCCAAAGTGGACATTTCAGATGCTTTCAAGCTTCTCCCTATTTTACCTTCTCTCTGGAAGTGGCATGGCATTAAGTGGAGGGGTTTGTATTATTTTCCCACCAAACTCACTTTTGGGTCCAAAAGCAGCCCTTGGCTTTTTGATGTCTTTGCTGAACCACTCTGATCTGCAGAAGCTCGTGGCCATGTTTTCTGCACTTGACGTACCATTTGCAAGTAAGAAAATGGAAGGCCCAGCTACCACTCTGACCTTTTTGGGGATTGTGTTAGATTCCTAGTCCATAAAGGCAAGTCTGCCAGCAGATAAGTTGGCACGGATCAGGGATCGGATCTATGGTTTTACCGTTTTGCAAGCCATTTCCAGGAAAGATTTGCAGTCACTGTTGTGCATGTTAAACTTTGCCATGAGGATCATTCCCCAGGGCAGGTCTTTCATTTCCCGGTTGCTGGCGTTGTTACCCTCAGCCACTGACTCCGATTCCAGGGTCAGGTTAGACGCAGCGGCCTTATCTGACCTGCGCATTTGGGATGAGTTCCTCCAGCACTGGAATGGCATTTCCATGTTCATTCCTGCCGTTTTGATGTCTTCTTTCCAGGTCATCACTGATGCTGCAGCCACTAGAAGCTATGCGGCTATTTTTGACACACATTGGCTGGCAGGGCTATGGCCCGACGAGTTTCGGGCAATTCCCGGGTTCACACAGACGTCTGCCTTGTTCGAGGTCTACCCCATTTTGGCTGCAGCTCAAGTGTGGGGTCACTTGTGGACTGGCAACACTGTGGTGTTCTGCACCGACAATCAGGCAATTTCTGAGATCATTAACAAGGGTAGGTCATGTTCTCTGCACATCATGTCTTTCATACGCAGGCTCGTTTGGATATCTCTTCAGTTTAGTTCTCACATTAATTGCAGGTTTATCGGGGTGTACAGAATACAGCAGCAGACGCTCTATCTCAGTTTAATTTTCCATCATTTTTTCATGGCCCAGTTGGCAGATGAGCCCAGGGATGGTCCACTTTTGCAATTTCACGGGGCCCCTCTCACCTCAGCGCTTTTCATCAAACATTGCCGCACCCTCTTAGGAAATCTGGGGTTGGATCCCAAGTCTTACTCAGGTCATTCTTTCAGAATAGGAGCTGCTTCTGCTTCCTCTTGCCAAGGGGTTCCTGTCCACATCATCAAAAGGATAGGCAGGTGGAGGTCTTCTTCATGCTATGCCAGGTACATTCTGGAGCCACTCGTTGAGATATCTCAGGTATTCATACATTTGGCTGACTAAACTGTAATGTTTTTGTTTCAATAAAACCTCCTTTGCATACTCATCCTACTGTCTTTGTTTTGCCCCCTTTTAGGCATACTGACCTCGTGATCATGGCACACTCCAGTTCACTTTCCAGTTCTCCTTCTATTTCCTTTCCCTAGTTTTCCACAAGAGTCTCTGAGTACAAGTAGGAAGGCGGGGCACAGGCCCGCCTGAATTTGTAGGAGGAGCCTCGCCTTTAAGGACATGCCCCTGGTCCTCCTTTCCTGTCGGCATTTCTTCTCGTGTTATCACACCCATCCATTCCTTTTATTTTACTTCTTTATTTCTTACTTCTTGGGTATGCCCCTTTTAGGCATACTGACTTTGTGACCACGGCACACCCCAGGTCACTTTCCAGCTCTCCTTCTATTTCCTTTCCCTAGTTATCCACAAGAGTCTCTGAGTACAATATATATATACTATTTTGATATACCGTATATACTCGAGTATAAGTCGAATTTTTCAGCACATTTTTTTGTGCTGAAAGTGCCCCCCTCCACTTATACTCGAGTCAAGCACTTTTCTGCAGCAAAAAATTTCATTTTCTGAACCGAATTTGGGGCCCCGTATCTCAGGGCCACTTAGTGCTAGAAACCCCAAATTTGGTATGCAAATCCAGTAGTACCACAACATATCCAAAGCTGAAGTTCCTAGCACAAAGTGGCCTCGAGATACGGGGCCCCAAAATCGGTTCGGAAAATGTCATTCTCTGCTGCAGAAAAGTGCTTGACATTTTCTGAACCGACTTTGGGGCCCCATATCTCAGGGCCACTTGGTGCTAGGAACCCCAAACTTGGTGTGCAAACCCAGTGGAACAGGTACCATAACATCTCCAAAGCTGGGGTTCCTAGCACCAAGTGGCCCTGAGATATGGGGCCCCAAAACTGGTTCGGAAAATGTCATTCTCTGCTGCAGAAAAGTGCTTGACATTTTCTGTACTGATTTTTGGGGCCCTGTATCTCGGGGCCACTTGGTGCTAGAAGCCCCAGCTTTGGAAATTTTATGGTACTAGTTCCACTGGGTTTTCACACCAAATTTGTGGTTCTTAGCACTAAGTTGCCCCGAGATACGGGGCCCCAAATTCGGTCAACTGTGTCTATCTGCAGCAATGTCATTTCGGGACCCTTTGGGTTCAGAGACCCCAAATTTTGGCTGCAGCTAGGGGGCATCTAGGAACCCTTAACTGCCGAGTTTGAAGTTCAGGGGACCTATGGCTGCAAATGGGCACAGTGAGGCATGCAAATGGGCACAGTGGTGCTGCAAATGGGCATTGTTGACCCTCTTTTCCACTTACAGTAGCTGTGCATTTCTCACCCTCGTCTTATACTCGGGTCAATAAGTTTTTCCCATTTTTTTTGTGGTAAATTAGGGCCTCGACTTATACTCGGAACGACTTATACTCGAGTATATACGGTAAATATACATTAATATAGGCCCTTTAGTCATAATTAGTTTTCTGACATACACAGAGCCTTAAAAAAGCATTCACAAAATGTTAGGATTATTCTTCTCTTGTGATCAGTGGAACTCCAGATGTATTGAAAGCAGACAATTTATTTTAGATGTGTCACACAAAAGGATGATGCTTACAAGCCAAAAGATGCAGTAAGAATCACACAAAGAGATGTACATCCCCCCTCCTAATATCTACAATAATATAGCTATATTGCTTCTATTGGCTGAGGAAACACAGATAGTGTGCCTGGTACAAAATGGTACTTTATTTGTCTAATTAGTGTTTCCTGTACAGTCTTGTTCTACCATATATGGTTAAGCCTAATCATCCTACAACTTACTATGGAGTTAGTTAAAGCAAACGATACAGTAAATTAATACAATGTGCTCAAAATTCATCTTAAAAATCAGTTTCAGGGTTATTGTTTTTGTAATAGTTTTTCTAATAGTCACACAATAAACATTTAAAACTTTTCTAACACACCCCTTGAAATGTTCAACATTTTGTCATGTTACAACCAAAAACCTGAATGTATTTTTTTGGGATTTTATATGATAGACTGACACCAAGTGGAACATAATTGTGAAATGGAAGGAAATTGATAAATGGTTTTCAAAATTTTTTACAAATAAATATCTGAAAAGTGTGGTGTGCATTTGTATTCAGCCCCCCTGAGTCAATACTTTGTAGAACCACCTTTTGTTGTAATTATAGCTGCAAGTCTTTTTAGGTATGTCTCTACCAGCTTTGCACATCTAGAGAGTGACATTTTTGCCCATTCTTCTTTGCAAAATAGTTCAAGCTCTGTCAGATTGGATGGAGAGCGTCTGTGACAGCAATTTTCAATTCTTGACACAGATTCTCATTTGGATTTAGGTCTGGAACTTGACTGGGCCATTCCAACACATTAATATGCTTTGACCTAAACCATTCCATTTTAGCTCTGGCTGTATTTTTAGGGTCGTTGTCCTGTTGAAAGGTGAACCTCTGCCCCAGTCTCAAGTCTTTTGCAGACTCTAACAGGTTTTCTTCTAAGATTGCCCTGTATTTGGCTCCATCTATCTTCCTATCAATTCTGACCAGCATTCCTGTCACTGCTGAAAAAAGCATCCCCACAACATGATGCTGCTACCACCATGTTTCATGATGAGGATGGTGGGTTCTGAGTGGTGTGCAGTGTTAGTTTTCCGCCACACATGGCATTTTGCTTTTAGGCCAAAAAGTAAAATTTTGGTCTCATATGACCAAAGCACTTTCTTCCACATGTTTGCTGTGTCCCCCCCCCCCCCCACATGGCTTCTTGCAAACTGCAAACGGGACTTCTTATGGCATTTTTCTTGACAATCTTCCATAAAGTCCAGATTTGTGGAGTCCATGACTAATAGTTGTCCTGTGGACAGATTCTCCCACCTGAGCTGCGGATCCCTGCAGCTCCTCCAGAGTTACCATGGGCCTCCTGGCTGCTTCTCTGATTAATGCTCTCTTGCCCGGCCTGTCAGTTTAGGTGGACAGCCATCTCGTGGTAGTAGGGATGAGCCAAACACCCCCCCGGTTTGGTTCGCACCAGAACATACTGAACAGGCAAAAAATTCGGAAGAACACATGAACACCATTAAAGTCTATGGGACACGAACATGAAAAATTAAAAGTGCTAATTTTAACCACTTGGCGACCGCCTCACGCTGATGTACGTCAGCAGAATGGCACGGGCAGGCAAAATCACGTACCTGGTACGTGATTGCCTTCCCGCGGGCGGGGGGTCTGATCGGACCCCCCCGGTGCCTGATGAGGTCGCCTTTGGTCTGGTAGCGATCGGAGATGAGGGGGAGGCCATCTGATCGTGGCCCCCCCCCTCGCAATCGCTCCCAGCCAATGAGATTCTTCAATGTGAGTGCACAACACACACACATCACAGTAGAACATGCCAGACACACATCAATGTGAGTGCACAACACACACACATCACAGTAGAACATGCCAGGCACACATAACACCCCCCTTTACCCCCCGATCCCCCCCCCGATCACCCCCTAATCACCCCTCCTCCCCCTGTCACACTGACACCAAGCAGTTTTTTTTTTCTGATTACTGCATGGTGCCAGTTTGTGACAGTTATTGTGGTAGGGCAGTTAGTATTAGCCCCCTCTAGGATTAGGGTACCCGCCTAACCCCCCCTAATAAAGTTTTAACCCCTTGATCACCCCCTGTCGCCAGTGTCGCTATGCGATCATTTTTCTGATCGCTGTATTAGTGTCACTGGTGACGCTAGTTAGGGAGGTAAATATATAGGTTCGCCATCAGCGTTTTATAGCGACAGGGACCCCCATATACTACCTAATAAATGTTTTAACCCCTTGATTGACCCCTAGTTAACCCTTTCACCACTGATCACTGTATAACTGTTACGGGTGACGCTGGTTAGTTCTTTTAATTTTTATAGTGTCAGGGCACCCGCCGTTTATTATGGAATAAAGGTTTAGCCCCCTGATTGCCCGGTGGTGATATGCGTCGCCCCAGGCAGCGTCAGATTAGCGCCAGTACCGCTAACACCCACGCACGCAGCATACGCCTCCCTTAGTGGTATAGTATCTGAACGCATCAATATCTGATCCGATCAGATCTATACTAGTGTCCCCAGCAGTTTAGGGTTCCCAAAAACGCAGTGTTAGCGGGATCAGCCCAGATACCTGCTAGCACCTGCGTTTTGCCCCTCCGCCCGTCCCAGCCCAGCCCACCCAAGTGCAGTATCGATCGATCACTGACACTTACAAAACACTAAACGCATAACTGCAGCGTTTGCAGAGTCAGGCCTGATCCCTGCGATCGCTAACAGGTTTTTTGGTAGCATTTTGGTGAACTGGTAAGCACCAGCCCCAAGCAGCGTCAGGTTAGCGCAAGTACCGCTAACACCCACGCACGCAGCGTACACCTCCCTTAGTGGTATAGTATCTGAACGGATCAATATCTGATCCGATCAGATCTATACTAGCGTCCCCAGCAGTTTAGGGTTCCCAAAAACGCAGTGTTAGCGGGATCAGCCTAGATACCTGCTAGCACCTGCGTTTTGCCCCTCCGCCCGTCCCAGCCCAGCCCACCCAAGTACAGTATCGATCGATCACTGACACTTACAAAACACTAAACGCATAACTGCAGCGTTTGCAGAGTCAGGCCTGATCACTGCGATCGCTAACAGTTTTTTTGGTAGCATTTTGGTGAACTGGTAAGCACCAGCCCCGAGCAGCGTCAGGTTAGCGCAAGTACCGCTAACACCCACGCACGCAGCGTACACCTCCCTTAGTGGTATAGTATCTGAACGGATCAATATCTGATCCGATCAGATCTATACTAGCGTCCCCAGCAGTTTAGGGTTCCCAAAAACGCAGTGTTAGCGGGATCAGCCCAGATACCTGCTAGCACCTGCGTTTTGCCCCTCCGCCCGTCCCAGCCCAGCCCACCCAAGTGCAGTATCGATCGTTCACTGACACTTACAAAACACTAAACGCATAACTGCAGCGTTTGCAGAGTCAGGCCTGATCCCTGCGATCGCTAACAGTTTTTTTGGTAGCATTTTGGTGAACTGGTAAGCACCAGCCCCAAGCAGTGTCAGGTTAGCGCAAGTACCGCTAACACCCACGCACGCAGCGTACACCTCCCTTAGTGGTATAGTATCTGAACGGATCAATATCTGATCCGATCAGATCTATACTAGCGTCCCCAGCAGTTTAGGGCTCCCAAAAACGCAGTGTTAGCGGGATCAGCCCAGATACCTGCTTACACCTGCGTTTTGCCCCTCCGCCTGGCCCACCCCAGCCCACCCAAGTGCAGTATCGATCGATCACTGACACTTACAAAACACTAAATGCATAACTGCAGCGTTCGCAGAGTCAGGCCTGATCCCTGCGATCGCTAACAGTTTTTTTGGTAGCGTTTTGGTGAACTGGCAAGCACCAGCGGCCTAGTATACCCCGGTCGTAGTCAAACCAGCACTGCAGTAACACTTGGTGACATGGCGAGTCCCATAAGTGCAGTTCAAGCTGGTGAGGTGGCAAGCACAAGTAGTGTCCCGCTGCCACCAAGAAAAAGACAAACACAGGCCGTCGTGCCCATAATGCCCTTCCTGCTGCATTCGCCAATCCTAATTGGGAACCCACCACTTCTGCAGTGCCCGTACTTCCCCCATTCACATCCCCAACCAAATGCAGTCGGCTGCATGAGAGGCATTTTCTTTATGTCCTCCCGAGTACCCCTACCCAACAAACCCCCCCAAAAAATATGTTGTGTCTGCAGCAAGGGCGGATATAGGCGTGACACCCGCTATTATTGTCCCTCCTGTCCTGACAATCCTGGTCTTTGCATTGGTGAATGTTTTGAACGCTACCATACACTAGTTGAGTATTAGCGTAGGGTACAGCATTGCACAGACTAGGACACACTTTCACAGGGTCTCCCAAGATGCCATCGCATTTTGAGAGACCTGAACCTGGAACCGGTTACCGTTATAAAAGTTACAGTTACAAAAACAGTGTAAAAAAAAAAGAAACCCAAAAAAATATATAAGATAAAAAAAAAAATTGTCGTTTCATTGTTCCCTCTCTCTCTCTATTCTCTCTCTATTGTTCTGCTCTTTTTTACTGTATTCTATTCTGCAATGTTTTATTGTTATTATGTTTTATCATGTTTGCTTTTCAGGTATGCAATTTTTTATACTTTACTGTTTACTGTGCTTTATTGTTAACCATTTTTTTGTCTTCAGGTACGCCATTCACGACTTTGAGTGGTTATACCAGAATGATGCCTGCAGGTTTAGGTATCATTCTTTTCAGCCAGCGGTCGGCTTTCATGTAAAAGCAATCCTAGCGGCTAATTAGCCTCTAGACTGCTTTTACAAGCAGTGGGAGGGAATGGGAGGGAATCCCCCCCCACCATCTTCCGTGTTTTCCTCTGGCTCTCCTGTCTCAACAGGGAACCTGAGAATGCAGCCGGTG
Source organism: Lithobates clamitans (assembly GCA_037952925.1). NCBI lineage: Eukaryota > Metazoa > Chordata > Amphibia > Anura > Ranidae > Lithobates > Lithobates clamitans. The sequence goes on from JBBGZY010001472.1 coordinate 231,858, forward strand.
ATTCAGCCAGCTGACCATAGAGCTGATCAGAGACCAGAGTGGCTCCAAACATCTCTATGGCCTAAGAAACCGGAAGCTACGAGCATTTTATGACTTAGATTTCGCCGGATGTAAACAGCGCCATTGGGAAATTGGTAAAGCATTTTATCACACCGATCTTGGTGTGGTCAGATGCTTTGAGGGCAGAGGAGAGATCTAGGGTCTAATAGACCCCAATTTTTTTTAAAAAGAGTACCTGTCACTACCTATTGCTATCATAGGGGATATTTACATTCCCTGAGATAACAATAAAAATGATTAAAAAAAAATGAAAGGAACAGTTTAAAAATAGGATAAAAAAGCAAAAAGGCTAAGGCGAACGCAAGCGTCGGTCTGGCGTCAAATGTAAACAGCAATTGCACCATGCATGTGAGGTATCACCGTGAAGGTCAGATCGAGGGCAGTAAGTTTAGCAGTAGACCTCCACTGTAAATCTAAAGTGGTAACCTGTAAAGGCTTTTAAAAATGTATTTAATTTGTTGCCACTGCACGTTTGTGCGCAATTTTAAAGCATGTCATGTTTGGTATCCATGTACTCGGCTTAAGATCATCTTTTTTATTACATCAAACATTTGGGCAATATAGTGTGTTTTAGTGCATTAAAATTTAAAAAAGTGTGTTTTTCCCCAAAAAATGCGTTTGAAAAATCGCTGCGCAAATACTGTGTGAAAAAAAAAGAAAGAAACACCCACCATTTTAATCTGTAGGGCATTTGCTTTAAAAAAATATATAATGTTTGGGGGTTCAAAGTAATTTTCTTGCAAAAAAAAATAATTTTTTCATGTAAACAAAAAGTGTCAGAAGGGGCTTTGTCTTCAAGTGGTTAGAAGAGTGGGTGATATGTGACATAAGCTTCTAAATGTTGTGCATAAAATGCCAGGACAGTTCAAAACCCCCCCAAATGACCCCATTTTGGAAAGTAGACACCCCAAGCTATATGCTCAAACATGCCATGGGAATATGTGAAATTACACCACAAAATGCATTCTGTTGCTTCTCCTGAGTACGGGGATACCAGATGTGTGAGACTTTTTGGGAGCCTAGCCGCGTACGGGACCCCGAAAACCAAGCACCGCCTTCAGGCTTTCTAAGTGCGTAAATTTTTGATTTCACTCTTCACTGCCTATCACAGTTTCGGAGGCCATGGAATGCCCAGGTGGCACAACCCCCCCCCCCCCCCCAAGTAGACATCTCAAGCTATTTGCTGAGAGGTATAGTGAGTATTTTGCAGACCTCACTTTTTGTCACAAAGTTTTGAAAATTGAAAAAAGAAGAAAAAAAAATTTTTTCTTGTCTTTCTTCATTTTCAAAAACAAATGAGAGCTGAAAAATACTCACCATGCCTCTCAGCAAATAGCGTGGGGTGTCTAACTTCCAAAATGGGGTCATTTGGGGGGGGGGGGGGTTGTGCCATCTGGGCATTCCATGGCCTCCGAAACTGTGATAGGCAGTGAAGAGTGAAATCAAAAATTTACACCCTTAGAAATCCTAAAGGCGGTGATTGGTTTTCGGGGCCCCGTACGCAGATAGGCTCCCAAAAAGTCCCACGCATGTGGTATCCCCATACTCAGGAGAAGCAGCTGAATATATTTTGGGGTGCAATTCCACATATGCCCATGGCCTGTGTGGGCAATATATCATTTAGTGACAACTTTTTGTAATTTTTTTTTTTTTTGTCATTATTCAATCACTTGGGACATAAAAAATTAATATTCAATGGGCTCAACATGCCTCTCAGCAATTTCCTTGGGGTGTCTACTTTCCAAAATGGGGTCATTTGGGGGGGGTTTTGTACCGCCCTGTCATTTTAGCACCTCAAGAACTGACATAGGCAGTCATAAACTAAAAGCTGTGTAAGTTCCAGAAAATGTACCCTAGTTTGTAGACGCTATAACTTTTGCGCAAACCAATAAATATACACTTATTGACATTTTTTTTTACTAAAGACATGTGGCCGAATACATTTTGGCCTAAATGTATGACTAAAATTGAGTTTATTGGATTTTTTTTATAACAAAAAGTAGAAAATATAATTTTTTTTTCAAAATAGCGCAAAAAATAAAAATGGCAGAGGTGATCAAATACCATCAAAAGAAAGCTCTATTTGTGGGAAGAAAAGGACGCAAATTTCGTTTGGGTACAGCATTGCATGACCGCGCAATCATCAGTTAAAGCAGCGCAGTGCCAAATTGTAAAAAGTCCTCTGGTCTTTAGGCAGCCAAATGGTCCGGGGCTGAAGTGGTTAAAGGCTTATATGCAAGTTATTGTCATAAAAAAGTGTTTGGGGACCTGGGTCCTGCCCCAGGGGACATGTATTAATGCAAAACATTTTTTTTTTTAAATTGCCGTTTTTTCGGGAGCAGTGATTTTTTTAATGCTTAAAGTGAAAGAATAAAAATGAAATATTCATTTAAATATCGTGGCTGGGGGTGTCTATAGTATGCCTGTAAAGTGGCGCATTTTTCCCATGTTTAGAACAGTACCACAGCAAAATTACATTTCTAAAATTGTCATTTAAAACTGATCTCGGCTGTAATGAATTGTTGGGTCTCGGCAATATAGATAAAACTCATTGAAAAAAGAGCATGGGTCTATTACCCCCCAGTCAATTACCAGGCCCTTTGGGTCTGGTATGAATTTTAAGGGAAACCCCGAACCAAAATTCAAAAAAAAAATTGCGTGGGGGACCCCCTAAAATCCAAAAGGCCCTTCAGGTCTGATATGGAAATGAAGGGGAACCCTGCGCCAAATTTTTAAAAAAATGGCGTAGGGGAAAGGTAAGACAGATCTTTTCTTTTCTCTTCTACTCTAGGTGATTTGGGTTTCTATTGAGTATGCCAGCACTGTAGTTGATCTTATAAGATCTAGGTGACACAGGGGCCGAAGACAGAGGCACTTGGGGGCGTTGCCTATGGTAAATAGACGTAGCCCGCTGTCCGAGACAGATTACAAAAAATTTAAGGTACCGAAAGATGATAGATGATTGATAATTGTTGTGAATAGTGACTACAAGTAATCTGGATAGATTACAGAGAGTCACAGTGGCCATTTCAGGTTTTTTTTCTAACTGAGTGGTGGTTGGGACAAAAGAGGAAGTGAATGTACGAGCAGGAATCAATCTAACTTGATCAGAAACACTTCCCCCATAGATCGATTGTTTTTCTCTTTTTCTCTTGAGAGCAATATTTCCTGCACTGTTCCTTTTGCTGCATTTGTTAAATCATGAGACTAACTCTCGCTCTTTCCTCCTCATGTTTAACATTACTGCTAACTTTATGTGTGGGGAGTCTTGAGATTTTTGCTTTTCTTATATTCTTATTGTTACCGTGATCCAAGGGTGGCTAGTCTGGTGGTTTACAGGTTGATAAAAGGCCTGCTTTATGATCTGTCTGGCTGCAAACTTGTGGTTAAAAAAAAAAAACTGGACTCACTCACTCCTTCCCCCCTCCCCCTCACGGACACCTAAGTGCATCTCCTCTTTTGTGTGTGTGTGTGTAGAAAAAAAAAAATTCTGATCAGAACGCTAAGAATACTGTTTGTTTTGACCAACTGTACTTTGTAGTAAAGAAGGTAAAGGTATAAGTTGTTTTATATGTATATGTATATATATGTGTATGTGTGTATGTGGATGTGTATGTGTATGTATGTGTGTGTGTATATATATATATATATATATATATATATATATATATATATATATATATATATATGTTTATTTCCTGTTTGGAGAGTTTGGACTTTGTTTGCTGTTTTATATAGATTTTGGCAAAGTTCGAGAGTAGAATTACCAGTCTTGTATTCTAAACTCAGGGGGAAAAAAAAAATATGGATTAGAAATGGCGGAATACTGGTTTGAGCACGCTAGAATTGGAGTAGAAGGAAGGAGAACAAAAGAGAAATGCCAAGCCCAACTGCCCCTAGTGGACAAAGAGGTAGACAAAATGGTCAGCCCCTAAATAACTGTTTTTAGACCATGGACTGAGAGTGACGTGCAGAAGGCTACCGAGCATATTGAATATCCTAAGTTTGGGGCCCCAAACCAAATCATTGAAAATATGGAAGGTCTCAGGAACAGTTATAGGCTAAACGGGGTCGAAGTGGAAAGGGCCTTAACAACTTCAATACAGGGCACTTAGACACCTTCCCGCCCAGACCAATTTTCAGCTTTCAGCGCTGTCGCAGTTTGAATGACAATTGGTCATGCTACATTATACTCAAACTAAATTTTTATCATTTTGTTCCCACAAATAGAGCTTTCTTTTGGTGGTATTTGATCACCTCTGGGGTTTTTATTTTTTGTGAAACCAATAAAAAAATATTTTGAAAAAAATAAAAGTTTTGCTTTTGTTTCTGTTTAAAAATTTTGCAAATAAGTACATTTTCTCTTTCACTGATGGGCACTGATAAGGCGGCACTGACAGGCATTGATAAGGCGGCAGCGATGAGGTGGCACCAATGAGCGGGCACTGACGGGCACTGACGATGGGCACTGATATGCGGCACTGATGTGCACTGGTAGGTGGCACTGATGGGTGGCACTGATATGCAGCACTGATGGGCATTGATAGGCGGCACTGATGGCCACTCATGGGTGGCACTGGTGGGCACTGATGGGCACTGATAGGCGACAGTGATGGGCACTGGAAGGCTGCAAAGATGGGTTCTTATGGGCGGCACTGATGGGCACTGATAGGCGGCACTGCTGGGCACTGATAGGCGGCACTGATGGGCACTGATACGTGGCACTGATGGGCACTGATACGTGGCACTGATGGGCGGCACTGATGGGCATCCCTGGTGGCACTGGCAGTGGTAGGCATTTGAGTGGGCACTAATTGGCAGCTGCCTGGGCATTGATTGGCAGCTGCCTTTACAATGATTAGTATTTCCCTGGGGGTCTAGGGGGCATACCTGGTGGTCCAGCGTGGCTGGTTTCCCTGGTGGTCCTGGGTGGCTTCCCTGGAGGTCCTGGGCGGCTTCCCTGGTGGTCCTGGGTAGGATCTGAGGGGGGCTGTGCTGATAAACAATCAGCACAGACCCCCCCTGTCAGGAGAACAGCCAATCGGCTCTCCTCTACTCGCGTCTGTCAGACGCGAGTGAGGAAAAGCCGATCACCGGCTCTTCCTATTTACATCGTGATCAGCCGTGATTGGACATGGCTGATCACATGGTAAAGAGTCTCCGTCAGAGACTCTTTACCTAGATCGGTGCTGCGGGGTGTCAGACTGACACACCACAACAACGATCGCCACGATGCGCGCCCCCGGGGGCGCGCAGCGGCTCAATATCCTGCGGACGTCATATGACGCCCGGTCAGGATATTGAAACCACTTTGCCGCCGTCATTCTGCTATATGGCGGGCGGCAAGTGGTTAAGGAGGGTTCTAGGATCAGATTGGGCATCAGTAAAGGGAAATTGGGACCCCTGTGTAGCCACAGTGCCCCCTCAACAAAGAGGGGAACCACTGGCCCTTGATAGCCAAGATTTGACAGACAGATTGACTGCCTTCTATCAGAGATGCAATCTCCGATGGGTATAACGAACTGACTGGCAAAAGATTAATATGACTGTAAAGGAAGACAAGGAAAGTGTCAGTGATTATCTAAATAAACTACGAGAAGTTTTTTAAGTGTTCTCTGGGCTCCCCAAAGCTGAGGATGTGAATAGTGCATATCAACAACAGCTAAGGATAGCTTTTGTTAATGGATTAAAACAGGATCATAAGGATTACATTGTTAAAAACATGGTTACTTACCGAACTGCATCAGTTTTAGATGTTTTGCAATATGTTAAGCATTCTGAGAAGTATTTGAAAGTGATGGAAAAAAAAAGTGAAAGTAAAGTTTTTGTGCAAGGTGATGAAGGAGATACCCCCTTAAGAAGGAAGCAGAGGAGGGTATAGCCCCTGCAATACCCCTCTTTTTCCTGTTAAGAAGGCTCCGCCTTCCACAGGCTGGAGAATGGTACAGGATTTACAAGCTGTTAACCACGCAGTTATACCAAGGGCATGAGGAAAATAAAACTAAACTCCAGTTGTGGTAAAGCAGGTCAAATACTTAGGGTATAATATCTCAAAAGAAGGTCGACACCTGAATGAGGAGAGAATTTGAGCCCTCCACCAGGTGCCGCAGCCAGAAACAAAGAAACAAATGATGTCTTTTTGGGCATGACAAATTTTTGTAGAGCTTGGATTTCCGGGTATTCAATACTGACCTCGCCCCGTTGGTCCATACATTTGAGCCCAGAACGACACCTTTCCTGTATGACAATACTTTTGACAAAACCTCACTTAACAATACAGAGATGTACTACATTAAACCCATCCACACTAATACCACTTCCTACTGATGGTCATAAACATGACTGTACTGCTGCCATCGCTGAAAAGGTACTGCCATGAAGTGATTGGAAAGATGTACCGTTATCTAACCCTGACATGACACTTTTTGTTGATGGCTCCAGTACGAAAAATCCAGATGGCACAAGTGTAACTGGATATGCAGAAGATACACATGACAGAACAGGAAATCATAGAGATAGATCATACAGTCCTTACTGATATGCAGCAGAATGTATCCCCTGGGGAGAAACAATATTGGAAAACAAAAGGTTGCACAATAATAGATAACATCTACAAATCACCTGAAGGAAAGCTGGTATTGCCAAAATCCTTATTTAGGTATGCAGCAGTATTGACACATGGAGTAACTCATGTGTTAAACAGGGGGATGACTGAGATGTTAAATAAGGTATGTACAGCCTATGGCTTCACAAACTACTAAAAAACTTTTTGTTCCCAATGCATTATATGTGCAAGACACAATGCTCAGGGAGGCATAAGACCACGAAAAGGGAAGTTCCCCACACTGCAATATCCATTTCAACACATTTTCATGGATTTTATTGAATTAGACAAATGTGAAAGGAAGAAATATTGTTTGTGATGCATTGACCAAATGGGTAGAGATATTCCCCACAGGAAGTGCTGACGCCTTAACAGTATCCAAAGCCTTACTAAAAGATATCATTTCACGATTTGGGATACCAGAGAAGATTTATAGTGATAATGGTCCACATTTTGTAAATCAGACCATAAAACACCTAACAGAAGTGATGGATATAGAAGTAAAGAATCACTGTGCATATCACCCTCAGTCAGCAGGGCTCGTAGAAAGACATAATGGGATATTAAAGAGCAAGCTAAAAAAGGCTATGGAGGAGACAGGGAAAAATTGGATGTACTGTCTCCCACTAGCTATTTTAAGCATGCACATCACCCCCACTAAGGAGGGGCTGAGTCCATTTTAAATGATGTATGGTAGACCTTATAAAATACCTTTATTACCAAATGAAACCCACACAGAGGAAGGGGAGAGAACCTTAGCAGAGTACATGTCAAGGTTATTAAAACAGAAACAAATTAACCAAGAGTGTTCCATTCCAGAAGGAGAGCCCATAGGAGAAGACAAAGTACAAATCGGGTGCTCATCAAGGTGATCAGAAAGAAGCATTGGCACTCCCCTAAGGGGGACGGGCCATATCAAGTACTCCTTACTACTCCCACTGCAGTAAGAATTGCTGAAAGGACTATCTGGATTCACCAATCCCACTGTAAAAAGGTAAACATAGGCAGAGTAGAGACAGAAAGACTGAAGGAGGGGGAAAGTCCAACTACAAAAGGAGGCAGATAAAAGGTCTGCTTGTCTCAACCTTGGTGAAGAAAAGGCCCTATTTAGGCCCCCCTTACTTCAGATAGGATGGTAGGGATTTTGTTCCTCGTGGGAGTATTGGTGACTCTATGAGAGGCCTCTATACGGGGAGGTAGGAGACAGGGGAGGATAGTGGAACCAATCAATTGGGAAGAGACAGGAAGAGCATTGAACCTCACCTTTGTTGAAGGAACCACCAGTACTATACAGGTGGATTTCTGCCAGATGACAGATTGTGGGGATAAGGTAGAAGCAAGCAAGTTGACCTGGGCAGACAAATACGTGTGCTACCTGGCTGGAACTACTGGGTTTACTACTTGGGATTCAGTCATGTGGACAACTGCAGCCCAGGATTGGGGATATGAGATCCCAGCAGCAGGAGATTTAAAGAATAGATTAACCATAACTAAAAGCAGCCCACCCTCCCTGTACAGTACCAAAGAATTGCAATATATTATTGATTTCCCTGAAGGACCCCAAACTAGAAGATCAGAGGTTATACCGTTTAGGAGCTTGGATATCAGGAACTGACCCTTTGGGAAAATTCTTTCTTGAAGTCAAACCAAAGAATGAGACAAACAAGAAGTAAGAATTAGATAATGAGGACCGACTTACAGTCGAGGTATTAGGATCCACAGTGAGATTCACCAATCTCACAGTGGAAGAAGCTATAACATTAGAAACAGGATACCAGGATAAGAATGAATGGCTTGAATGGTTAATATATACTGCTAACACCCTTAAAAAAGAGAACTGCTTGGTCTGTGCAGGGGCCAGACCCCAGCTGGCTACAGTACCTTTTCCCTTAAATAACAATATAGATCCAGATGGTTTAGGGCAGGGGTCTCAAACTGGTGGCCCTCCAGCTGTTGCGAAACTACAAGTCCCATGAGGCATTGCAAGGCTCACAGTTACAAGTATGACCCCCTCAGGCACAGGCATGATGGGACTTGTAGTTCCGCAACAGCTGGAGGGCCACTAGTTTGAGACACCTGGTTTAGGGTGTATGCTAAAGCTATATCAAAAAACATACAAACCTGACACCAACACTCCCTGTCACACATTAAAGCGGAGTTCCACACAAAAATGGAACTTTTCGGAACCCTCCCCCCCTCCGGTGTCACATTTGGCACCTTTCAGGGGGGAGGGGGGTGCAGATACCTGTCTAAGACAGGTATTTGCACCCACTTCCAGCATAGACTCCCATGGGAGTCTATGCCTCTTCCCGTCCCCACTGTGCTGTCTCCTGGGAAACACACAGCTCCCAGGAGAGAGCGGGGACCACTTGGGACGCGCAGCGCGACTCGCGCATGCGCAGTAGGGAACCGGGAAGTGAAGCCGACACGCTTCATTTACTGATTCCCTCACCTAGGATGGCGGCGGCAGCTGCCGAGAACCGAGCGGGTTCTCGGCGTCGCCTGCCGACACCGCTGGACTATGGGACAGGTAAGTTTCCATGTATTAAAAGTCAGCAGCTGCAGTATTTGTAGCTGCTGGCTTTTAATATTTTTTTTTTTTGGCGGTGTGGGTGGACCCCCGCTTTAAGTTTATTGTTTCCCCAGGTTCAGAGACCTCAGATACCTCCTGCTGTCACGGCATACCCTGGCAACTTTACTTGTTTTGCACTTCCGGGGAGTGAGAGTGGCACAGATTTGGGGTCTTTACCGGATGACTACTGCATGGAGAGGATTAACAAAATTGTAAAGGGAGAGGGTGACAACTGGGTTGAGCACCCAGAGGGCGGACGTCTGGTGGTTATGCGGAGACAAGAGGCTCAGAGAGAGCATCCCAGCCAATTCCCGAGGGGATTGTGCCCTGGTACAGCTGGCAATGCCTCTTCGCTTACTGTCAGAGTCCCCTTGGAAGAAGGGTCACCGGAGGAGCAGAAGGGACACCTCTCCAGCGGGGTCTTTTGACCCCCAGATCTATATAGATGAGATTGGGGTTCCGCGTGGAGTGCCGAGCGAGTTCAAAGCTAGGAACCAAGTGGCAGCTGGATTTGAGTCTCTTCTCTGGTGGGTGACAGTAAACAAAAATGTTGACTGGATTAACTATATATACTATAACCAACAAAGGTTTGTAAACTACACCAGGGATGCAGTTAAGGGATTGGTAGAGCAATTAGCCCCTACCTCTCTGACGGCATGGCAGAATAAGATGGCATTAGATATGGTCCTAGCAGAAAGAGGAGGGGTCTGTAAAATGTTTGGCGGTATGTGTTGCACCTTTATTCCTAACAATACAGCTCCTGGAGGAACCGTGACTAGAACCCTTGAAGGATTGACAGCTTTATCGAATGAATTAGCGGAAAACTCGGGTATTAATGATCCATTCACAAATTGGCTTGAAGGTTGGTTTGGGAAATGGACTGGACTTGCCACCTCATGTTTGATCTCTATTGCCGTGGTTTTAGTCATCTTAGTCATTTGTGGTTGTTGTTGTATTCCCTGTATCCGAGGACTCTCTCAAAGATTAATTGAGACCGCCATGACCAGGATAATGTACCACACAGTTCCCCAAGGAGAAGATATCTACGATGATGCAAGTACTCCTCTCAATGAAGTAAGATCTGAAAACCCAGTTGTGGAACGGACCTGCACTGAAGTAATAAATTGAGGAAGCAAATATAGATATCAGTGGAGGGAATGATAAGAAATATGTAAAGAATTACAAGTGATATCGACATTTGCCTTATTCCTTATATGCTTTTTTCTAGCTAAAATGGCGCTGACTTGTTGTTTATGCAACCTGCTTATTTCCGACTAACGCCTTAAACAATACTTAAAAGAACTAGCAAAAGTTTACCATATTAGGAAATATTGTGAAAGGACACTGGTTTTTGACAATAAAGCTGACGATGCACCATGAGTCACCAGTGTGCCTTAGCCAATGGCAGCTTGCCAAATACTGCTATAAAATGACATGTGTAAAAGGGTTCCTGTGTGACTCTGCTGGAACTCCTTGCTGTGAACAGAGTTCACCCCTATGTATCGATGCATTTGTAAAAAATCTGTCTTCTAATCAACATGACCGGAGTTGACTGATCAGTGAGAGAATGGAATTTTACTGACACCCCTCACAATCTATACCAGACCCTTCAGGTCTGGTATGGATTTTAAACGGAAACCCTGCGCCAAAATCCCCAGGGGCATCTGCTCCACGGGTGCTGCTATCCCAGACCTCTCCGAGCCAGGACGGACTGGAAGATGACCCGGAGCCGGAGCCTACCCTGTTGGATGTCCCTAAAATCATTAAGGTAAATCATTTTGGGGCGGCACAGTGGTGTGGTGGTAGCACTCTCGCCTAGCAGTAAGAAGGGTCGCTGGTTCGAATCCCGACCACGACACTACCTGCCTGGAGTTTGCATGTTCTCCCTGTGCCTGCGTGGGTTTCCTCTGGGTACTCCGGTTTCCTCCCACACTCCAAAGACATGCTGGTAGGTTAATTGGATCCTGTCTAAATTGTCCCTAGTATGTATGAATGTGAGTTAGGGACCTTAGATTGTAAGCTCCTTGAGGGTAGGGACTGATGTGAATGTACAATGTATATGTAAAGTGCTGCGTAAATTGACGGCGCTATATAAGTACCTGAAATAAATAAATAAAATAAATTTTGATCTTATGGGAAAGGTGGAGGAGCTTAAACTGGACATATCTATAATGTGCCAGGATATGCATAAGATACGGGACTGGGTCCCCGCCATTGAGCGGCACATCCCTGATCTGGAGGATACTGTTAACCCTGTCCTTCCTGCTGTTAAAACCTGTGGTACTAAAACAAAATCGCTGGAAGATAAAGTTGACGACTTACAAAATCGCCTGCGCAGGAACAACCTCAGAATGGTTGGCCTGCCTGAGCAGGTGGAGGGTTCTGATCCGGTGTCCTTCCTGGAGAGTTGGTTAACCCAGGAATTTGGAAAGAACTGTCTGTCTCCCTGCTTTGTGAGGCTTTTCTATTTGATTTTCTCAAATCTCATAAACCACATATACTGTGCTTGCAAGAGACACATTTAATAGGGTATAAGCTCCTTGCCCTTAAAAAACACTGGGTAATGCACAGATTTCACTCCACCTACTCTAATTATACCCGGGGGTGTCAGTTTTAATACGTAAGAGTCTCCCCTTCGCATGTGATAAGGTTTTTTTATCCTAAAGGGAGATACATTTTACTTCTATGTCCTGTGTATGTTATGCCATTACTATTAGTAGTGGTGTATGTTCCTCCCCAGTCACGGTTGCAATCTTTATGGAATTAAATGTTCATTTGTCAAACTTACCAACAGTTGCTACTTTTATTATTGGGGACTTCAATTCTGTGCTTAACCCAGATCTGGGACAATTGAAGCCTCTTCATTATGAATCTATGTTGTTTAATCAACGGTATGCCTCCTTTGCGTATGTAGATCTATGGCGATGGAAATACCCGACGGATAGAGTTTACTCATGCCAATCTGAGTCATATGCTCTTTCCAGGCTGGAGTATGCTCTGGGTACGCCAGACTTAGTTCCATGTATTCGGACAGCTTAATATATACCGTATTTATCGGCGTATAACACGCACCGGCGTATAACACGCACCCCAATTTAGGAGGGAATTTTAAGGAAAAAAAAACTTTTAGGAGGGAAGTTGAAGGGAAAAAAAACTTACATTTAAACGCCCATCATTGCAGCCTTCTCAGTGCAGCCATGTCAGTGCAGCCTTGTCAGTGCAGCCATGTCAGTGCAGCCTTGTCAGTGCAGCCATGTCAGTGCAGCCATGTCAGTGCAGCCTTCCCCAGTGCAGCCTTGTCAGTGCAGCCTTGTCAGTGCAGCCATGTCAGTGCAGCCTTCCCCAGTGCAGCCTTGTCAGTGCAGACTTCCCCAGTGCAGCCTTGTCAGTGCATACTTGTCAGTGCAGACTTCCCCAGTGCAGCCTTGTCAGTGCAGACTTCCCCAGTGCAGCCTTGTCAGTGCAGCCTTGTCAGTGCAGCTTTCCCCAGTGCAGCCTTCCCCCGTGCAGCTTTCCCCAGTGCAGTTTTCCCCAGTGCAGCCTTCCCCAGTGCAGCCTTCCCCAGTGCAGCCTTCCCCAGTGCAGCCTTGCTACAGTGATCCCAGCCATTCTGGGCTTCAAAATCGCCGATCGCGATTTGAAAATGGCGCCGCCGGCGCCGAAATACACAGTGCCGGGCCTCGGCTCTTTCCGGCGGCTGTCGTTCATTTTCGGCTCCACTCGTAGTCCCGAGCGGAGCTATCCGAACCTAGCCGAGTAGGTTCGGATAGCTCCGCTCGGGACTACGAGTGGAGCCGAAAATGAACGACAGCCGCCGGAAAGAGCCGAGGACCGGCTCTGTGTATTTCGGCGCCGGCGGCGCCATTTTCAAATCGCGATCGGCGATTTTGAAAATGTGACAGGTCGGATCGCAGGGGATCGGCGTATAACATGCACCTGCGATTTTCCCCTGGTTTTAAGGGGAAAAAAGTGCGTGTTATACGCCGATAAATACGGTAGCTCAAACGATATCTGACCATTCTGCCCTTTGTGTAGATATTGGGGCATAGACCTTCTTTTCAGATGGGAACACTCAGTCCCCTCTGGATATCCACTTCTGGTTTTCAGGAACCCATTCGTCAGGATATTTCTCAATACTGGGAGGTGAATGCCCATTCCTCCTCTACAGGCCCCACATTGGATGCCTTCAAGGCGACTGTATGGGGCTCATACATCTCTAACATTGCTAAACATTGGAAAACTAACCAAGCAACCCTTCGGGCCTTAGAGACCTCCTTTGAAGCAGCTATGGCCCATTATACTGCACACCCCACTCCCATGGTGTCGTGGTTAGGGCACACAAAGCTCTTAAACTCCATATGGTAGATAAAAACAGAAACAGCAGCTTTAATCATTGGCAAGATTGCATGCACATAGTGGAAAATGGGAAGCTACTGGCTTATCTTTCTCGCACAGAATATACGAATAGGTCTATATCATGCATAGGGTTACCTGATGGATCAATTTCCTCGGATCCGTTGATCATTAACCAGACATTTAGGTCCTTTTATTAAAACCTCTGCCCAGGGCCCCCAGCTGAAATTGAGTTTGAGGGGTTCTTTGAATCTGTTCATGTCCCAGAACTCTCATAGACTTATTTTAGATAAACCCCTGATGATCGAGGAAATTACAGAGGCTATACACTCCCTTCCTCCAAATAAGACTGGTTTACCTGCAGAATGGTACAAGACCTGTGTGGAAGACTTAGCACAGGAACTACAGTCTCTGTTTGAAGTGCATTTAAAGAGGATGAGCTTCCAGCTTATGTGCGATTAGTATTGTAGTAGTATTGCCCAAACCTGAGAAAGACAAATTGAAATGTGGGTCCTATTGTCCCATTTCATTGTTAAATAGTGACGTGAAAGCGCTGGCGAAACGCCTAGCTATAAAACTGCAAAAGGTCATTCTTCACCTTGTACACCCAGATCAAACAGAGTTCATGCTTGGTAAGAGTACTTATGACAATATTCTTCGTCTTTATTTGCATATTTACAAAGCGGCCATTGACCAAAAAAGTGGACTGGTACTGTCTTTAGATGTAATGAAGGCTTTTGATACTGTTAACTGCTCATTTCTTTGGGAGACTATGCACCCGATGGGTTTTAGCCTTCAGTACATCAACTGGGTCCGGCTGCTCTATACTAACCCTAGGGCATGTACCAATAAAGATATTTCAGATGTATTCTCTTTACAAAGGGGCACTAGACAGGGCTGCTCGCTCTCGCCGCTTCTATTTGCGCTGGCAATTGAGCCTCTTGCTCTGGCAGTGAGGCTGTTGGCGATGGTGGAGGGCATCCGCTATGGCAAATCATCTGAAAAGATCTCTCTTTATGTGGATGACGCATTGATCTATTCTAGATGGTTCGGAGCAGTCCTTTGGGGGTTATTTACAAAAGGAAAATCCACTTTGCACTGCAAGTGCACTGAAAGTGCACTTGCAAGTGCAGTCGCTCTAAATCTAAGGGGTAGATCTGAAATGAGTGGAAGCTCTGCTGATTTTATCATCCAATCATGTGCAAACTAAAATGCTGTTTTTTTATTTTCCTTGCATGTCCCCCTCGGATCTACAGTGACTTTACTTCCAAGTGCACTTTCAGTGCACTTTCAAGTGCACTTGCAGTGCAAAGTGGATTTTCCTTTAGTAAATAACCCCCTTTTGTGTCTCTGATGGGGGTTGTGGAGGAGTTTGGGAGGGTCTTCGGGCTACGTGATGGATGGGAAAAATCTGTGGTTTTTCCAATTGGCTCCAAACTCAATTATGACTTCAGTCCAAACTGGAATTCAGACAACTTTTAGGTATTTAGGGATCCGCAATAATGCTGATCTATTCACTTTTGAGTCTCTTAATATAACACCAATTGTATCACACATGGAAACTAGGCTACGTACCTGGACTTCCTTGCCTCTCAATTTGGTTGACCATGTGAATATTTTTAAAATGATATATCTACCAAAATGTTTATGTTTTTCAGGGATCCCCAGTTTTCTTGCCTAAGAAACACTTCCAAAAAACAGACTATTCTGATCTTCCTCTGGCAGGGGGCATTCCCACATATGGCTTTACACATTAGCCGTGTGTTGAGAACTGTATCAAACGCTTTTGCAAAACCCAGGTATACTACGTCCACAGCCACCCCTCTGTCCAAGGTTTTACTTACCTCTTCATAAATAGAAATCAAATTTGTCTGACAACTTCTGTCTTTCATGAATCCATGATCTCTATTGCTTAAAATATCATTTTTCTAGCAAAAACTCCTCTATGTGGTCCTTTATTAAACTCTCCAGTATCTTCCCAACTATAGATGTTAAACTAACAGGTCTGTACTTACTTGGTAAAGACTGTGATCCCTTTTTAAACATAGGCACCACATTGGCCTTATGCCAATCCAGTGGTACTATTCCAGTTATTAATGAGTCCCTAAAAATTATAAACAATGGCTTTGAAATGACAGAGCTCAGTTCTTTTAGGGTGTATGCCATCTGGTCTAAGGTGCTTTATTTTTTTATATGTTTGGACCATATCAACTTTGAGCCATAGTGGTTTATTTGGGGCTATGTTAATATCATCCCCATTATGGACTTGAGCTCCCATATGCTCCTTTGTATACACAGAGCCGAAGAAGGTGTTTAATAAATTTGTCTTCTCTTTGTCCCCCAGTCACCTGCTCCAGATTATTTTGTAAAGGGCCTACATGCTCAGACCTGACCTTTTCTACTATTAATACATTTTAAACTTTTTTGGGGTTTGTCCTACTCTCTTTTGCAATCTGTCATTTGTTTTGAAATTTTGCAGGCTTGATTTTCTTTTTGCATATTCTTTTATATTCTTTGTAATGTTTATATGATGATAGTGTTACCTAATTTTCTAAAGCTCTTTTCTTATTATCATAGCTTTTTCAAATTTGGCTGTGAGCTACATAGGTTTTATTTTTAGCCTTTTAAACGTATTGCCTATTGGAATATATTTTGTAGTATGTTTGCATACAGTCTTTTTGAAGAACTCCTATTTCTGTTCTGTGTTCTGATGCCAATATTCCCTCCCAGTTTAGGTCTTGGAGAGCAGCCCTCAGCCTTGGAAAAAATTTACTCTTTTAAAGTGATTTTAAAACTTTGATTTTTTTAAAAATAACAAACATATCATATTTACCTCCACTGTGCAGCTTGTGTGGCCCCGAAACCATCTTCTGGGGTCCCTTTGCAGCTCTCGCGGCTCCTCTCCATATCATATAACCCCCTAGGAGACACGCTCTCCGGGGACGGTTACCTTGTGGGCATGCTCCCGAGTCCAGCATTCGGGGTCCATAGCCGCCAGTGTTATGGTCACTGCTACCCAGATGTTCTTTTATATTAATATTAGTAATAAGCTCTCCATGGTTTAAGATTACCAGGTAATCATTTCTAGTCGGGCCTCTATAAACTGGACCATAAAATTGTCTTGTAATAGGTTTATAAATGTTTGCCCTTTAACTGTTCCAGCAGTGCTATTACTTCAGTCAATTTCAGGATAGTTAAAATCTCCCATCATCACTGTGCCAACACTTGCAGCCCTTTCTATCTGTGCAAGGAGCTGATTGTCCACCTCCTCACACTGGGTGGCCTAACAAACTCCAATGATTACCTTAGTAGTATGCACACCCATATGCAGTTTCACCCTAATGCTTCAGCCTCATCACACTCTCCATCAACTGGCTCCTCTTTCAGATTCACTTTGAAATCACTTCTTACATAGACAGACACCCCCACCTTCCATTTTACCCTGTCTCTCCATAAGGGTGCATAGCCAGGAGTATTAATAGCCCAGTCACGTGAAGAATGAAGCCAAGTTTCAGCGATACTAATTAAATCATAGTTCTCTTCATGCACCAAAGCTTCCAACTCACCTATTTTACTTGGCAGACTTCTGGCATCAGTGAACAAACACTATAATTCCAAGTATGCAAGTTGGTAACCTCACTGCTTTTGTTGTCAGTGGTGCATTAGCTTATCTCAGTTAAAGTGGTTGTAACCCTAAATAAAAAACATGCTTATGTCCCTTTAAGGCATGAGATATAGCCCAGTGCGTTTGCCATGTCAGTTGTCTCTTTCTATGCTGTACAATATCTGGCTGATCCTGCCTGTTCCTGTCTTTCCCTCTGAAAACTGACCACGTTTATCATGGCTGCTGATCTCTGATTGCATGGTCAGTTTACGTGCCTCTGTCATCCAGCTACCTCCCCAGCATCTCTGCATCTCTGTCTTCTCCCCTCTCCTCCTGCCCAGGCCAATTCTGATATTTCTCCTCTACATGTTAAAGTCTGTATTTTTTTGCTAGAAAATTACTTAGAACCCCCAAACATTATATATATTTTTTAGCAGAGGCCCTAGAGAATAAAATGGCAGTTGTTGCAATTTTTTATGTCACCCGATATTTGCGCATCGGTTTTTCAAATGCAGTTTTTTTGGAAAGATGCACTTTGGTTAATTTTTTAGCACACAAACACTATCTAATATCCAATTTTTAAAATTGCATACGCCTGTGGAATGTCGCCAAACTACAGTACCTAAAAATCTGTATCAATGACGCTTTAAAAGCTTTTACAGGTTACCAGTTTAGAGTTACACACGAAGTCTGGTGCTAGAATTTTCTGCTCTCACTCTGACGTTTGTAGCGATACCTCACATGTGTGGTGCGATCACAGTTTACATATGCGTGCGTGATTTTACGTATGTGTTTCTGTTCACACGTAAGCACAGGGGGCACTTTAACATTTTTTTACAATTTTTATTATTTACTTAATTCAAAACTTTTTTTACCCTCTAACTTTTCATTTTATCAACTTTTTGCTTTTCAAGGAATAAACAATCAACCGAACGATCCTTCCTGCAGTCGACCGACCAATCCTTCCTTCGACAAATCCTTCCATTGATCAATCGACCGACTGATCCTTCCTTTAATCCTTCCTGTGATTGACAGTCTGATCCTTCCCGCGATCGACCGACCAATTCTTCCTTTGATCAACCCTTCCATTGATCGATTGACCAATCCTTCCTTTGATCCTTCCTGTGATTGACAGACCGATCCTTCCTGCGATCGGCCGACCAATCTTTCCTTTGACCAATTCTTCCATCGATCGATCGACTGATCCTTAATTACTTTGGTCCTTCCTGTGATTGACAGACTAATCCTTCCTGCGATCGACCGACCAATCCTTCCTTTGACTAATTCTTTCATCGATCATTCGACTGATCCTTCCTTACTTTGATCCTTCCTTCATTATTTTTGTGCTAATACTTTTTTGCAATGTTATTGATCCTCTTCCATATAGTATAATACCTGACTGAGCCTGCCTGTTCCTGTGTTCTTGTCAGCAGGGCCGTCTTTAATATTGATTGGACCCTGGGCAAACTTTCTCTTGGGCCCCCCCAGCCATGCAAATTTGCTCTCCACGCCAACATTCCAAAAAACAAACACACACATAAACTTATGTATTGAATTGTATTGTAACTGTAATTTCTGCCCTCATGTTGTGAAGCGCTGCACAAGCTGTTGGCGCTATATAAATCCCGTATAATAATAATAATAATGGGGGAGGAGATAGAGGAGTCTGGGATGATGTGGAGGGAGAGATGCGGGAGTCCATTATGATGGGTGGGGGCAGATAGAGGAGTCCAGGATGATTGGGGGAGATATAGGGAAGTCCAGGATAATGGGGGGATAGGGGAGTCCAGAATGATTGGGTGGGAGAGATAAGGGAGTCCAGGATGATGGGGGGGGGGCATAGGGGAGTCCAGGATGATGGGGGTAGGGGAGTCCAGGATGATTGGGGGGAGAGATAGGGGAGTCCAGGATGATGGGGGGGATAGGGGAGTCCAGGATGATTGGGGGAGAGATAGGGGAGCCCAGGATGATAGGGAGGATAGGGGAGTCCAGGATGATTGGGGGGAAAGATGGGGGAGTTCAAGCTGATGCGGGGAGATAGGGGACTCCAGGATGACCCACAGGGATTGGGAGTGTGTACTGTGAGGTGTTTGTATCATACAGGTCCCAGAAAAAATCAGCACAAGGGGCAGTACTTGCATATCCCCCCCTCCCCAAAGTAACCATCTATGGTCACCTCTGCGCACCACTTTGCTTACCTCTGCACCCTCATCCACAGTTCACCTCTGCATCCCCCTCCAGCCACAGCTCACCTCTGTATCCCCCGTCCACCTCTGTACCACCCCCCATCCACAGTACACCTCTGTTTCCCTCATCCATGTTCACCCAAATCCACAGGTCACTTCTGTATACCCTGCCCACCTCTGTACCACCCCCCCATCTAAAGTTCACCTCTGTATCCCACGTTCACCTCTGTATCCCCCTCATCCACAGCTCATCTCTAAACCCCTCCATCTACAATTCACCTATGTATCCCCCGTCCACCTCTGTACTCCCAATCCACAGCTCACGTTCCACGTTCACCTTACCCCCAATTCTCTGCACATGCGAATCCCCTTCTCTCCACGGTTCTTTCTCACCTGATGACAGAACTTAAGCTTCAGGGCGGTGCAACACAGTGCAGTCTCTGTCTATCAGACCTGTAGCACACAGCCAGCACACTTTACTCATCTGTATGCGACACAGGTTTGTCAGGCCCCTGGGCAGGGGGCCTGGGGCAGGAGGAACATGGAGCGCCGCTCTGCTTCATCACTTGTCACTCCGGTCCAAAGCTCCTGACAGAGGGAGAAGCAGGGTGGGTGGGTTTAAGCACATGAAGCCCGCAGCTGTCCCGCTCTCCTTTCATAATGTGGCCGCCACTTGGGAGAGCAGGGGGGATTGGCTGCACCCGATACTCCGGGAAAACTACGGGCAGTGCAGGGCTTAAGTGGCAGCTGCTTTGAGCCCCACAGTGATGACAGGGCCCAGGGAAGCTGCCCCGTTTGCCCTGCGTTAAAGACGGCCCTGCCTGTCAGTACACTGACTTTCCATCATCCTGCTCTCTCTGCAGCATCTGTATTTCCCTCTCCTTTCCTGTATTTATGTGATTTGTGTGAAGCTGATCCTCTCCCCTCTTCTCCTCCTGAATCCTAAAGTAACAGAGGAATGTGAGACCCTCCCACTGGAGTCTCTCTGCTTGGGAGTAAGACCAGAGAAAACCTTGTGACTGCACAGAAGCACTGATGAGAAAAGATATTTAGAGATTATATTGCTGAAAAAAATACACACTGCCATTACTATTGCCACATAAGAGAACCTATCATGGGAGATTATTGTGGAGACTTTACAACCACTTTAATGTGTATGGTTGCCATAAGGGCTCAGATTTATTAGCCCTTGACAGCATAAGGAATAAAGTGTGAACCCTGTAGACAGCTGTTTGCAACAAGTGTTTATTGACACTCTGGCAACTTCTGACCAAAAAGTTGTAAAATATGTAATTTCAGGTTTGGACAAATTGTTATGTTTGACAGACCATAGACAGGTGGATATTTAACCATAAAAGAAGGGTGATTAGACAAATGCTTGTCCTCAGACCTACTGGGATCCACCTACTATATAGTGTGAGATTGGCCAATCAGCAGAAATAGAGCATTTTAAAGATAAACTCCGGGCATATATCAGGCTCGATTCACACCTATGCATGTTGCTTTTGAGCGTTTTTGGAGTTTTTTTTTTCATGCTTGCCACGTTTTTGAGCATCGTTTTTGCCACGATTTTGACGCGATTTGCGTTTTGCGTTTTTTTTTTTATTTTTTTTTTTTTACAGTTTTCTTTTACAGTCTTAAAAAAAATGTAAAAAAAAAAAAAAAAAAACATCATCAAAAACGCACCAAAAACGCTGCAAAACCGGTGCACTTGCGTTTTTGATGCTTGTCCATTGAATTCTATTACATGCAAAACACTGCATTTTGCATGAAAAAAAGTCCCTGACCCTTTCCAAAAATGCAGAGAAACAAAAAGGCATTGATGTGAACATGTTCCATAGGAACCCATGTTAAAAAATTCCCGTGCATTTCTGCAAAATGCAAAATGCATCAAAAAACGCGCTAGTGTGAATGGAGCCTAAAACCAGACAACGCCAAATATTGTAGTATAAACAAAAATAAAACTGCAACCAGTGTATTACCTAAATTTGACTTTATATCAACCTCTTGTACAGTAGATGCCTGAGCAGTAGAGTCAGCACCAATCAAGTGTGCCTAATGCAAATATGCAGACATGTTAATAGAAGAGAGCAGTCTGTTGAGCTCATCAGTAATCTGCTTCTTCTTCTCTGTCCAATCACAAGCAGAGAGATGACCAGGCTTTATTATATAACTGAAGCAGGGAAAAGTCTGGAAAGGCCATGTATATCTCCAGACTGTATGAAAAGACATACAAATCATTTGGCAGGAAAAAGCTTTGTCTGTATTTAAATGCTACTGGGAATTTAGCTTTAAACACTTCTCTTTTTCTGAATAAGAATTGGGCAAAAAGTTGGAAAACCTTTTTGCATTAGATTTCCATTATTTTCCTCTAGGGAGGACCTACATGGCCTAATTCTTACAAAATCCTCACCTCTGGATATTGGATTTCATTCAAAATCATTCAGTCATATAGGACCACCCTATATCACTATATATTTTTTTAAAACTAGATTAACCACTTCAATACAGGGCACTTATACACCTTCCTGCTCAGACCAATTTTGAGCTTTCAGTGCTATTGCAGTTTGAATAACAATTGCGCGGTCATCCATCACTGTACTCAAACTACATTTTTATCATTTTGTTCCCACAAATAGAGCTTTCTTTTGGTGGCATTTGATCACCTCTGTGGTTTTAATTTTTTGCTAAATAAAAAAAGACTGAAAATTTTGAAAAAAATAAGTTTTGCTTTTGTTTCCGTTATAAAATTTTATAAGTAAGTAAGTTTTCTCTTTCACTGATGGGCACTGATAAGGCGGCACTGACAGGCACTAATAAGGCGGCACCGATGAGGTGGCACCAATGAGGTGGCACTGACGAGCAATGATGATGGGCACTGATATGCGGCACTGATGGGCACTGGTAGGCGGCATCTGATGGGTGGCACTGATATGCAGCACTGATGGGCATTGATAGGCGGCACTGATGGGCACTCATGAGTGGCACTGGTGGCCACTGATAGGCGACACTGATGGCCACTGAAAGGCTGCAAAGATGGGTTCTTTTGGGTGGCACTGATAAGTGGCACTGCTGGGCACTGATAGGCTGCACTGCTGGGCACTGATGGGCATTGATACATGGCACTGATACATGGCACTGATATGAGGCACTGATAGGCATCCCTGGTGGCACTGGCAGGCATTGTGAGTGGGCACTAATTGGCAGCTGCCTGGGCATTGATTGGCTGCTGCCTGGGCACAAATTAGTATTTCCCTGGGGGTCTAGGGGGGCATACCTGGTGGTCCAGTGTGGATGGCCATCCTGGTGGTCCTGGGCAGCATGATGGTGGTCCTGAGTGGGATCCGAGGGGGGGGGGGCTGTGCTGCTAAACAATCAGCACAGACCCCCCCCTGTCAGGAGAGCAGCCAATCGGCTCTCCTCTACTTGCATCTGTCAGACGCGAGTGAGGAAAAGCCGATCACCGGCTCTTCCTATTTACATCGTGATCAGCTGTGATTGGACTAGATCGGAGACTGACACACCGCAATAACGATCGTCGCGATGCGTGCCCCCGAGGGCGCGCAGCGGCTTAATATCCTGAGGATGTCATATGTCGCCCAGTCAGGGTATTGAAACCACCTTGCAGCCGTCATTCTGCTATATGGAGGGCGGCAAGTGGTTAAAACATAAGATTAAACCCCCCCCCATCCACCGGCTTGTTATATAGATTTCAATCCTAAAAGATGTCCCTTTATTTACAGGGGGCTTTTAAGGCTCCATGCACACTGGCTTTTAAAAACGTTGCTTCTAAAGGAGTTTTGTGTTCTGCCTGTAGAAGCAGCTCAATGTTATCCTATGTGTCCATGCACATTAGGACGTTTACAGGCATATTTTCAGCTCAACGTTTTCTGGTTCGCGTTTCTGATTGGAGCTCTCTGGCAGAAAAAAGGTACAACTCTTCTAAACTCGTCTAGACTTTATACAAAAATGCTCTAAATTAGCGTTTTTTACTCCCGAGTGAACAGATGTTTTTTTAAGCCCAGTGTGCATGGAGCTTAAATCCCATCCAAACAATATATAGGAGTGACAGAAAGAAAATCCAGTGATAAATGCATCTGCATATTTGTCCATCCTTGTTTCATGGGGTTATTACATGATTTCAAGTCTGGGAAGAATCAAACAGCTTAGACCTGAGAACCAATGGTGTGTCCCAGTTAAAAAATGCATGTCCATGCACTATATACAGTACAGTATATCACTATGTTTACCTTTACCTGTTCATGTATTTTGAACATCATGGCTTGCTCGTGTTCAATAAGCTTGGTATATTGAATGCTGGCTGTACATCTTATTCCGATAAAAACAAAACAACTCAGCTAATAAACACTTTTGTAAAATAAAAATGCATGTTCATTCCAGTTTTTTTCTTTATGTTTAAACATTTAGAAATGTAACCTATAAAAAATCTTACATTATCATCTTAATTTGAACAATAAATGTGTAATGAGGGATTGTTTCATCAAATTAATTTGAGAGCACGATGGGCTTTCTAATAAGAAAGGCCAACACTTCCTTTTCATTTAGTGAATGCCTATGTCTGTTTTTATCAGGTAGCAGAAAGTCAACCTGTACTTTTTGCTTCAAGTCGTTCTAAAGGCTGAAGGTTTTTTACTTTCATGCATTCTATGCATGAAGGTAAAAAACCTTCTATATGCAGCGGATCCCCCCATCCCCCCAACCTTATCTGAGCTCCCTCCGATCCAGCGATTTTCACAATAGCCTCGGCTGTATGGGGACTCTCCCTCATTGGCTGAGACAGCAGTGGGAGCCCAATGGCTCCCACTGCTGTCAATCACTGCTGTCAATCACAGCCAGTGAACCAAAACCACTGCACAGAGCAGGTAAGTATAACATGTTTGTTATTTAAAAAAAACAAAAACAAAGCTTTAATATCACTTTAAGTTATGTTACTTAAAGTGTTACTTAAACCCAGTAATATGAAAATAGTTCATCCCCCGCAGTGTCCACAGCTTATAAATCTTCTTTTTACATTAAAATACTGCCACTATATACCTTTTTGGCTGATCTGTATACCATGGTCATGTGATGAACTGCAGGGTTTGCCCGAGTGCTGAGTGTTCAGGTAGGAAGAGATTTCCACTATAGCCATAGTGTCCATGCTGTTATGGGAGGCAGATCATTCATCAATCAAGATGTGACATCCCACCCACTGTGTTCTTTTTTAGTTACTGGGCATGGAGGAAGAGGGAGAACTGAGCTGTCATTTAGGATCTGTATACACGCCCAAATCTGTGATGTCAGTATCATGTGACCTAAAAAGCTCAGCGCAAGAAGGAAATGTTCTCTCCAGCAATAGAAAACAAACTGGGCATTTGCAACTTTTCTACTCTGACTTTGTCTTATCTGGACTTGCCAAGAGAGACCCTGCAAGAGGAGGAGGATCTGTCCATAATGCAGAGGATTAACCCCCTAAGTTCCACAGTGAGTATAACAAGCATGCTATTCTGCAAATAAAGATAGATTTTACTGTTGTGGGTTTAGTAACACTTTAAGCTAAATTATGTTGCCCTCTTAACACTGGTCACCACTTGGGCATCAGGTGATAACAAACAGTGGGTAGTCAAAGTGCTGTCTTTGCAGATTTTCAGTGGAACTAGTGGAAGTTCTTATACAAATGCTGACTTCCTGAAAGTTGGTATTAGCCGAAGCTCAGGCAAAGTCCCTCATGTGACCGTTCTCACTGTCTTGTGAGGGATAGGGTGGCATAACCTCCTCTTGGATGGTTTGGATATCTTTTTGTACACCCTCTCTCCTGGTGACATCTCAGTACGCATTTCAAAAGGACTGTGGTTGTTCATTTTTCCACCTGCAATTACTTCCTATTATTTAACAAGAAAGACTTTATTGTATATTAACACATGAATTGGTTGATATCTTTATTTATTTTTGCACGCTTAAGCTTATCTATTTTGAGTCACTTTTGCACTAGGCATTTTTTCTCGTGTGCCTAATGTCATTAGCATTTTGATGAGTTTTTTTATTGCACATCTTAGCACTTTATCGTTTATGTGATTTGGAGCTCAATGCACAAGACACTTTGGGGGTTATTTACGAAAGGCAAATCCATATCGCACTACAAGTGCACTGCAAGTGCACTTGTAAGTGCAGTTGCTGTAGATCTGAGGGGTAGATCTGAAATGAGGGGAAGCTCTGCTGATTTTATCATCCAATCATGTGCAAGCTAAAATGCTGTTTTTTATTTTCTTGCATGTCCCCCTCAGATCTACAGTGACTGCACTTGAAAGTGGATTTGCCTTTCGTAAATAACCCCCTTTGTGTTATACAATTGATAGCGCTGCACTTTTGTTGTTTTTCTTTTGGTATATTTTACCAGAGTATTGTGCCAGCAGCTTTTTTTCATCTTTAGACCTTAGCACGAAAACTCTTTTTTACTTTTTAAATATTTCTGTTTCCTGTCAAATTTGAGAAAATCCCATTATATTTTTGTTATGTGTTCCCATTCACATAGCATACAAAAATAATAATAAAAGAAATCTTTTAGCTTTTAGATGTTTCTCAGGAGAAGGCCTTATGGCTGACTTCAATGATTTTTAAACAATGTCAGAGTGAATCAGTCCTAAGGACAGGCTGAGGCTCCACTCACTAATGCACAATGCAAGATGACAAGCTCCTAATCCTTTGACGGTTTGTTAGGACAGTGGTAAAATCTAGTTTGCAATGGATAATTAAGATCTGCGAGCACAGTACAACCAGGGTTAAGCCCCGTACACACGGGCAGAATGTTGGCAGACATTTGCCGGTACAAAAAATATCGGCCGGCATTCTGCTCATGTGTATGTCGGTCTGTCCGACAGAAGCCTGCAAACTTCTGTTGGACATGCATGCTAGAAAACCAGCAGCCGAACGACTTCCGATCAGTGCTCTTAGCCAATGGCAGAGAGCGCTAATCACAGTGTCCTGGCAGGAGGGCTGTCCCCCTGTCAGAACACAACAGCTCAGCGGGGGTGATTACTGGACTAACCTGTAATGGTTGGTACGATGGCTCCTGACCGGAGCTGTCAGTTTTTTTCTGTGCAACCCGCTGTGTTGCATGAAAAAAAACTGTAGTGTGTACCCAGCTTTAATTATGGAAAAACACTGTCTAGGCTTCACACAAAGAGAAACTTGTAGGATTTCACAATTATGGAATTTCCAGAGCAAAGCAACTGAAAAAATAAGCTGCAATTAATTTTTTTTTAAAGTTATGCTATATGAAGGAGAACAATTTTAGCCAAAGGGCAGGCTGGCTTTATGAAAGCAGAGAAAAAAGTGTCAGAAATACCTCTGCAAGATGTCCATCTTGCTGCCGTAACTATACATTTCAAGCCAGTATGCTTACAGATAGTACATATTATAGACTTCGTGAATACCATGTACTGTACATTTTTTGCGTTTGTATCCTTCTCACTCTTGCTACAACATTCCACAGACAAGCAAGAAAAACCTGTTTGGCAATGAGGTGACATGAGTTGAAACTGGCAGAGAGGTGTGGCAGCTATTAGCGTAGGATGGGTTTGTATGCTGTGCAAATGAGGAGAGGTAGGCACTGACAGGCACAACGATATAAAATCAGCGACAAAAGACATGGTATCTCACTCTGATGCAAAGGCGTAATTACAAATTAAAAAATACTTTAATTTAATGCCACAAATATAAACATTACCTTTCATAGGACAAATGTACACATATTTGAGCATTGCTTTCTAATGAAAAATATATGTCTGTAAGTGTATATAATATACATGAAAGTACAATTTACAGTTTAAGGAACAAACTTTAATTAAGGAACTAACTCAGTTACCCAGTTGCATGTTTTATCTCTCCATTATCAGATCATGGGAAATTTCACAGCGTACAGTATAAGCTAACAAGCTGATCATGAGAGTATCCCCTTTCTTCATCTAGGAGTCACCATGCACAAAGACATCAAGCTCTTATATTGCAGCTATATATTGCTTTTTTTTTAAACCTGCAGTCTACCAGCCTCTGTTATTACATTTTTTTGCAAAACAGCAATACGACTAAAGTGTAGCTAAATGTTCTACTTGCAGGATAATAGGTAATACATAGCACCATTTCACGTTTAAATCTAGAGATTATAAACTGTTATAACATGATTAATAAAGGACACATTCTGACTTCTCTAATAAGTGAAGAAGCAACTAAAAAAGCAATGTTACAAATGGCAACCAATCATCAATGATCTTTACCTAATCTGACTTCATGTAAAAGTCTTTTGATTGGTTGTAATGAAACTGCACTTCATACATCATTACTGCGCGTTGGGTTGTGTATTAAAAAAAAAACAATTACGGTATGTTACACAGGCAGAAATTCCATAAAAATATAAAATAGTCAAATATCCAACAGCTTTGCTTTGTAAAAGATCCATTTTTGAACACAAAAATAGAAATAAAAAGATAAAATACAAGCAGTACTTATTTCAGATTCAACAGTGCTTTTTCATTAAAAAAAGTGAAGATTCTCTTGATTGAAGCCAATCAGAATACAGGCTCATGTCTGATATATTCCTATTTTCTTTATGCCCAGCTTGTAGACTTCACTTAGGCTCCATGCACACTAGCGTTTTTTAAAATTCAAAAAATGCTAGAAAAAAAAACTAGTAGCGTTTTAGTAGATTTCAGAATGTTTTAGGAGCATTAGTATTTTATTAGCACTTTTACAATACATGAAGAAAAAAAAGGAAAGAAGCTAAAAAAAAACTGATAGGAGCATTTTAGGAGCGTTTAGAAGTGTTTAGGAGCGTTTAACATTTAATGTTTTTTTCTACTGGAAAATGCTCCAAAAAACTCCACAAAAACATTTTTATTTCTACTCCTGGACTCTGAAGCTCAAAAAATACTAATAGCTTAATGTAGTGTGCATGGACACATGAGCTTAAAAACGCTAGTGTGCATGAAGCCTAAAAGACTAACCAAAAGTTGACTTTAGTAAAGGATATACTAAATAAGTAGTTTATCATAGTGATTCTATGTGTGCTTCAGGCATCAAAAGGAAGGGGAGTTTTCATTTCTTTTATTTTCTGCACAATTGGTTGTTGGAAGGTTCACTGAAAGGATCCCTTTGTAAAATCCCTTTGTAAATCGCATCTTCAATGTATACTATACATACAGAGGTCCAGATAATCCCTAATGCATTGATTTATAGCGTATTCTTTTCTCACGCATTCATAGACACATACAGTATATATTGACTTAAATTCTTGATCATGGATCTTGACATCAAAGTGGACCAGGTCTAACACTGCAAAAAATACTTTTAATAGTAAATACAATTGGTATTCTAATGCAAAGAGATTAGAACTACCTAGTAACAGTAACCTGTGTTGAAGGAAGCTAAAGGAGGAGCCCCTGCTTTGGCCTTTAACTATCTCAATTACTGGTGCCATCTACCTTGCTGACCCTCTGGTTACAATACTTTCTTATTCAAAAATCTAAATCTAGAAAGCCAGGAAAAGAAGTCAGTGTTTGAACACTTTTTCCAGGCCATTGACTCAATTTATTATAGACAGAAAGTTATATATGATAGCCAGGTAATCAACATTTTAAAAAGGGCAGGTCAACAATTGAATTATCTGTGCTTCTTCATGGCGTGTTTACTTTAAAGTCCAGCCAATATATTAAAACACAAATGAATGCAACTATGTATTTATTACAAAACCATTAAATGTATTTTAAATTTAGATTTTATTTAAATTTTGATTTTGACTTGATTTCAGCCTCTTGTAATCCCATGTACAGCATTCTGAGAAAGTGAATGGCAGCACTCTGAACCAATTGGGAGTGCTGGATACATATCAACTGACTTGGAACATGTTTACAGGAGGAGAGAGATTATCTCAACAGGCTGTTGCTGCTCCATCACTGTCCAATCAAATGTTAGGGGTGGGAAGGTGACCTAAATGTGTTGCTGAACTGCAGCAGAGAAATGTTAGGCCACCAGGCTGGTTGTGCTGTCTATGCTTTGTATATTACAGGAGTGGATGGACAGAAATACAAATACTTTGCCAGATAAGTAAAATCTGATATATGTTTTTCAACTGTGTATTTCGTTGTTTGCCTGGAGTTCGGCTTTAAGCCACGTGTTGCTGTAATGGATGGATTTTTTGCTGCGGATGTTGAAAAATAATAGATTGGCTATAAAACTAGTATTGCAGTAATGCAGCATTGTATTAATAAATAGCCAAATAGCCAATTCTCTTCATATAAGCTTGTCAACATAAAAAAAAAAAAAAACATATCTAGCCTTTGGCAAAGTAAACACCACAGTCCATAATGCCTTTTAGACATGCCATTATGTCATTACACTGACTATACACAATTTAGTGCCAAATAACATTGAAGATTCCTTGGTTTAAAGTAAGGTATTTCTTAAAACATTATTTTAAGTAGTAAGTTGTTTTGCACATGTGTCATCAAACTTTAATAATTAATTTGGAACTTAGAATACATGGACCATTAAAATGTCCTTTACATATCAATATTGTGCAGTATTGCACAGGTAACATATGTGTGAATAGTATACCTGCTAATCGTCCTTGGGTCTGGAGCTCCAGAAAATCCTACTTTGTAGGACATTTAATGGAGAATTGTTAAAATGTAGTTGTAGGTTGGGATTATGGCAAAATCGGAATACATTTCAGTTTAGATTTTTGCAGCATTTCAAAACTAATTTCAATATTGGTGATACAACATTTTTAGATATAAAAATATTAATTATTTCAAGCATATTTATAAAATATAGTACCTGGTAACAGTTGGAAATGTATGATGGCAAGTTCACAGTCTATAACTAAATACAGGTTATTCTGCCTTACTCTTGGCTGGAGTTTTCATATAAGCGTTATAAAAGAAGCTGCAGAAAAGCACCAGATAGCTTGAGTACATAACAATCGACCAGAATATGTTCTCCGGTGTGCTTGAACATGTCCCGTCCTGCATCCACCGGTACACCAAGACATTGACAAAGGTGCCCATTACCATTTGCAGGATCTGTGTCATTGTGATGAACATGGCACATAATCGTGGCACTTGGATCCCTGCTGCTCTCAGTGTGTAATAAGAGTACATGAAAGCATGAACAGTGTAATTCATTGTCATGAACCATCCTCCTCCAGCCACGGTGTCCTTATATGTGTACCAGGTGTAAAGCAGTACAGTAATGTGATGATACCAGTGTAGGAAGATCAGCTTTTGTTTGCGAAGAACAATGAACAACGTGTCTCCTGTAGAGCAACAGAAAAAGAATTAGTGCAGTCTCTCTATACAGTATATTAGCAGTGGTGTCTGTCTGTGTCTAGTAGTGTGAACATTTTGCTCATTCAGTAGTAAACCCAAATCTGTCAGACAGGTCCCTAATCAGCATAACCTTCATACCTTGTTTCCTGCAATTTTTTTGTACTTTAATATGTACACCACTGTAAAAGGTATAATTAGGATGCTATATAAATTAATGATAATACCGTAGTAATTGTTCTTGGCTAATTTGCTAAAGATAGTTTATTTTTTTTGTATTTACAGTAGTAGTTTGTGTGATCTTCAATGCTATTTAAATCCTAAGACAAAGGGTTCTGGCCCATACACACAATCAGAAAATTGTACAAAAAATACCGCTTTCGAATCTATTGTACAATAATCTGATTATTAGTACACAGCTTTCGAGAGACGATCATGACAGTTCATCCGATATTATCCGATGGGACAAGCGCAAAAAATGTTACCAGATCGTATGATTTTCGTCTAACCACTGGGCACTTTTACCCCCTTCCTGCCCAGGCCAATTTTCAGATTTCAGCAATCTCGCATTTTTTCTTTTTTTTTTTAATAAATCTTTTTATTAAATTTCATAAAAGACAAACAAACCAAAACACAACAAGACATCATACACACTGAACCAAAGATATAATAATACAGTTTTAAAAATCCAATATATCAATTATTAATCCACAAAGGAAAGAAAAAAAAAGCAAAATAAACATTAATTCCTACTTTTCACAATGACACCTACCATTTTTCATATAGGAGCATACCTATTATAGACAATGGCCCTCATGGGCATTCAATGCTGTATACGGCTTTTCCAGCCACCTTGCCCACACTTTATCATATTTACTAGGACGGCCCCTATTCATGTAAGTATCTCTATACAATGGAAGATTATTATTTACCAATTGTTTCCAGTATGAAAGCGTAGGGGACCAGGGTTTCTTCCAATGCAGCACAATAGCTTTTCTTGCGTAAAAAAAATGTTATATTAGTGAACACTCGCTCGGACATTGTGGGAAGAATAGTCTCTACCAGGCCCAGTAGACAAACAGACATTGACACCGGTAAGGGAGCAGAAGTGATAGAATTCAATAGATCCACCAATTCCACCCAAAAGATAGCTATAAATGGACAAGCCCAGAAAAAATGTGTAAAACCACCTGATTCATGCCACATCGCCAATACTCCGAAGAACACACAGGATTTATCTTTTTAAGTCTTTGTGGCATAATATATGCTCCATGTACCAGTTTATATTGAATCATACGATCTCTTAAAGATATTAAAGATCGCAGAGGGAAATCCCACACACCCCTCCGATCCTCCATATCTCAATTTGGTATGTCTCGCACCCACCTTGCTCTGAGAGCCTCTAATGGCAGGATAGAAATGAATATAAGATGATAATACAATCTCGTAGTGGACTTATCCAGACACTCAGACCTAAGTACTAGTTCTAAAGTGGATTGTCCAATCATTAAACTATATGGTGGAAACTGTGCCTGAAAGGTATGAAGAAGCTGTAAATATCTAAATAAGTGGGAGCTTGGAACATTAAAAATCGAAGTAAGTGGTGTAGAAAAGGTAGATAGTTTCCGATCAGTAATCACTTGAGAGAGTAGTTTAATATTATACTTGGTCCATGCAATAGGCTCTGGTGCTTTAAAAATTAAGCAAGGGTAGGATTAAACCATAAAGGTGCACTTGGAGGAAAAGCACGTTTAGGATAATGCTCACATCTAAGACCAGCCTCCCAAGCTCGAATAGTGACAAGCATTGAAGGGGTCAGCTAATATGGTGCCTTACGGCCCCTAAATAAAAGAGCCTTCAGAGCCTACTACTGCTGCTTCCAATCTAGTAGAGGAGTTATATATATCACGATTTAGCCACCATTCGGCCGTAACCAACTGAGTGGCTAAAAAATATCTATAAAGATCCGGAAAAGCTAGTCCCCCCTACTCATAAGGGCGCATCAGAGTAGTTAATTTGTACCTGGGATTCTTTGGTCCCCATAAAAAAGATGAAAAAAGTTTGTTTAATTTAGTAAAAAAAGGCATAGGAAGCCACTGAGGAGAGTGTCTAAATAAATACAAAAATTTGGGTATGATTTTCATTTTTAGAAGATTAATACGTCCTAATAAAGACAATGGTAGAGACTTCCATACTTTCAATTTCGACCCAATATCTCCCTAAATCAGCGTCAAATTCAGAGGAAAAAAATCAGAAGCTTGGCGGGAAATTACAACTCCTAAGTATTTGAAATTCTCCACCCACTGCAGTGGAATATCATTTGAAGCCGTACTACAGGCCTCCATATCTATTGGAAACAACAAGGACTTGCTCCAATTTACCTTCAACCCTGGGACTATAGAAAAAGAGTCCAATATCTTCAAAGCCCCTTGGAGAGAGGGTCCAGCATCATTTAAAAATAATAAAAGGTTGTCTGCATATAAGGCTACCCTCTCCTTTAACCAACCAATCCGCAATCCCTTAATATTGGGGGAGGGCATCTAACAGCAGCTTGATGCCCATGTATAATACTGCACACAGTTCTATGTAGGATCTGGGAATGATTTATTCAGGCTGCAGCAAGCTGTTTACGACGTTGGTCACACCTACATGACATGTGGCCCTCTGCCTGATGAGTTCATACTGTCCTAGTTGCAGCTGTTTACTTCTATTGTCACACCTTCATGACATGTGGCCCCTTTGCCTGATGGGGTTGAAACTGTCCTAGGAAACAAAGCAGCTGTGTCTGTAATACTTGCCTTCGAGCTGAAGCTGTGCTTTGCTGTACCTCCTTTTCAGCCCCCCGATGTTTCCAACCTGAGGACTTTATTGTAAAATGACCCTGCATCACAACAACTGTGCCCTTTAGTCCCAAATTCCAGTGCAGGGGGAAGTCACGGTGTCAGCTCTGTTCATCAATGAGGAATGCCCAGCCTGAAGAAGAGCCTAAATTTGCAAGGGTGGCACCTTGTGGGGAATGTGTTGACTACTTTTGCGGTTTAGAGTAACTATTAAAACATTTTGCGTTTTAAGTATTTCTGATTTTAAATGTATAGATACAAAGTACACATTTTTATCCTGTTGTCTTATGACCATTAAAAAATTCTGCTACAGTTAAAAAAAAAAAAAAAAAAAAAAAAAAAATTAAAAAAAAAAAAAAAAAAAAAAAATATTGGGGGAGGTACGTAAAGCTTCCGCCACAGGCTCTATAGCAAAGAGGGTTGGAGAGAGAGGGCAGCCCTGCCGAGTTCCCCTAAACAGTGAAAAGACTGTTGACAATCCTCCCCCCATCTTCACTGCAGCTGTTGGATTTCTATATAAGACATGCAATCATTTTATAAATACCATTGGAAAGCCCATTCTGTGGAGTACCTCCCACAAAAAGGGCCACTCCAAAGTATCGAAAGTCTTCTCTATAGCTAGAGAGGCAATAACCCTAGATCCTATGTTAAGATGTGAAGCATGAATATTAGTATATAATCTCCTTAAATTCACATCTGTAGCCCTGCCAGACATGAACCCCATCTGCTCTGAATCAATAATATTCGGCAGCAATGGTTGTAGCTGCCTAAAGATAAGTTTTGTCAAAATCTTAAAATCTACATTCAATAGAGCAATGGGCCTATATGAAACACAAGAAGATGGATCACTTGAATGCTTGTAGATTAAAACTATATGCGCATGACTCATTGATTCTGGTAAGGCTCCTTCCTTCAGACAATCAGAGTAAAGAGAAGCCAGTACAGGAGCTAAAAGCTCACCATTAACCTCATAAAATTACAAAAGGAAGGCCGTTCGGCCACGATGACTTCCCCAATGGAAACAAACGGATGACCGAGAGGATCTCCTCCGATGTTATTGGGTGTACTAGCATCTCCCTCTCATTATCCGTTAACCATGCTAGTGCAACTGAATGCAGCCAAGATGCCAATTCTGTTGGCTGAAAATCAGGGCTCAGCTGAGATGTATACAGTGTCTGATAAAATTGCATAAAAGTCTCCAGAAAAGGAAATGGGAAAAAGGAAGGGAAGGAGAGAAAAAAAAGGGAAGGGAAAGAGGGAGGCTATAAATTGGTATTAAGGGTGACTAGAGAGAGTCCGAGCCAGCACATGTTAGAGCTCCTAGTACAGGATAATAGATCATTCCATCTAACCAAATGGAAGCAGCATCCAGGGTTTAAAAAAAAAGTGTTTGTCCGCTGTCTACAATACGCAGTCTGCTTGGAAACAAAAGGCTGAACTTTATACTCTTCTCTCCCAGTCTCTTACGGCTCTCCGTATAGGATTTACGACGTTGCTGAACTTCTTTAGAGTAATCCGGAAAAAATAATAACTTAGTATTTTCAAAAGGTATATCTTGTTTAGCCCCGGCAACTGCCAGAACCCTGTCTCTATCTCGATAATTCAATAGACGTAACAGGAATGGCCTAGGGGGTGCCCCAGGTTTCCATGGTTTTAGTGGGACCCTGTGTGCCCGCTCCACCACAAAGGTGGGTGGTATACTACCCAGGCCCAAAACTGTAATAAGTAGTTGCTCAGCAAATTTGGTAGAATTAGTCTCTTCAGCACTTTCTGGTAGGACTAAAATATGGACTTTTTTTCTTCTAAGACGATTTTCAGTGTCATTGGCCCGCTCCTGCAACTGTTTAACCTGTTGTTGTAAAGCCTGCAGTTCTCTAGAGTTTGATTTTTTTAGAGTCTTCCAATGTGGATACCCTATTTTCCACCTCAGAGACCCTATCTTTAAATCCATCCAAGTCTTGGCAGATCTGAGAAACATCTGAGATCCATTTGCCCCTTAAGAGTCTTCTTACACTCCATAATGGCTGCCAGAATGGTTGCAGCTGAAGACGAATTTTGACGATTGAGGGGTAGCAGCCATTCCTGTTTTTGTTTTTGCTATCTTTGCTTTCCTTGTTCTTTTTATGGGAGAGATGACTGCTGTAGAGGTGAGCTCTAATGTTGATTTACTTGATGTTGCTGAACAAGTCTGAGGCTGAGACATCTATCTCCAGCCCCCCCCCTACAAAAGCTTAAATTAGGGATAAATTAGCTCTATAAATGTTCTGTAACTGTTCTATGAGAACAAACAAAAAAAAAAGGCCAGGAGCCAGGGAAATAAGCGGCAATAAGCAGCAAGCAGCAAAAATGAGCTCTATGATTATTGTATAAATGTTCTATAAATGTTCTATGTAAGCGAAATTAAGAGCTAGAAGCCAGAAGAAAAACAAGAAGAAAACAGTAAAAATTAGCTCTGTGAATGTTCAATAAATATTCTATGGGAGTAAAGAGAGCTAGGAGCTAGAAGGAAGGAGCCAATAGCATAACGGCATACAGCAGCAAACAGCAACAAATGTTAGCTCTGTAAATATGCCATTTGGCAGGTATGTGTGTGTGGCGGGCATGGTTGAGTTCCTGCACCTATTCTCTGAGAAAAAAAGCCCTGGCATACAGTATTAAGTCATCTGACTCACAACTCATTCCTTTATGCAAAAATCGATTACCTTTACATGAGCAAAAATGTAAACAATTATAGTAATTCTGCCAATGACATAGGTATTTTGTTCAAACAGTGCAGGCTTCATTGACAAGACTGTATCAGCTACAATACAATTGCTACAGGTCAATGATGCCTCCATATGTACAGAACCATCTGTATATACAGTACATGCAGTGAAAACTCAATCGCTTCTCACATGGCCCAATGTTGGCTGGTTCTGACATGCAAAGCTCCAACACCTCTGCATTGTGTCAGCACTTGCTGTTAAACCACACGCATTCTTATTAAAAAAAAAAGAAAAATGAGAAGACTTTATGGACTACTCAGTACTGGTCTTTTACTGCCACTACTTTTCTATGTTTCATTGGCCTAATACTATAATAAGCATCTCAATGCCCAATAGAAATGTGTGGGAGGGAAGCAAGAGGTAGGTAAGCTTTTGAAACTGTTGTAGGCACATGCAGAAGCTTTTTAGATGATAAAGACTCTTTAACCACTTACCGACAGGCTCCTGTACATATACGCGAGATCACCGTTATCGGTGGCGGGAGAGGTGCCACCCCCCCTTCCGCCGCTCTCCCACGCCCTCTGCCGCTTACCGGAGCCGTCGGTAGCAGCGGAGGTGATCGGGACCTTTCTGTGCCTGGGTATGGAGACGAGTGAGGCTAAGATGGCCGCCACCCGTCTCCATACCATTGGACGGCTGAAGCGAGATCATTACGTCAGCTCCGCCCACTTTTCTTAAAGGCATATTTTTATTTTATGTCTTTTTTTAAACGACTTTTTTTTTTTTTGCATTTTAGTCCAAATATGAGATCTGAGGACTTTTTGACCCCAGATCTCATATTTAAGATGACCTGTCATGCTTTTTTCTATTACAAGGGATATTTACATTCCTTGTAATAGGAATAAAAGTGTAAAAATAAATAAAATATTGTAAAATAAATAATAAAAATAAAAAAAAATTTTTAAAACCCCCCCGTTCCGACGAGCTCGTGCGCAGAAGCGAACGCATACGCGAGTAGCGCCCGCATATGAAAACGGTGGTCAAACCACACATGTGAGGTATCGCCGCGACCGGTAGAGCAAGAGCAATAATTCTAGCCCTAAACCTCCTCTGTAGCGCAAAACATGCAACCTGTAGAATTTTTTAAATGTCGCCTATGGAGATTTTTAAGGTTGACGCCATTCCATGAGCGGGCGCAATTTTGAAGCGTGACATGTTGGGTATGAATTTACTTAGCGTAACATTATATTTCACAACATAAAAAAAATTGGGCTAACTTTACTGTTGTCTTATTTTTTTTTTCAAAAAAGTGAATTTTTTCCAGAAAAAGTGCGCTTATAAGACCGATGCGCAAATACGGTGCAAAAAAAAGTATTTCAATGACCGCCATTTTATTCTCTAGGGTGTTAGAAATAAAAATATATAATGTTTGGGGGTTCTAAATAATTTTCTAGCAAAAAAAACTGTTTTAAACATGTAAACACCTAAAATCCAAAACGACGCTGGTCCTTAAGTGGTAAAAATATATAACTGGAATATGTATCAGAGGCTTTTACATGGTTGCAGCACATACAAATACAGCCTTAATCTAACACTATTCTATGGATTTATTATTATTAAAAAAAGATTCTCAAAGATGCACTCACATAGCATTTGTGTGGTGTAGAGACTGCTTTAACATTCTGTAATAATATGGAACGCTGATGTGATGCAGCTCATCACAAAGACTGAAACAAGAGCTCCTAACATGACTATAGACATGGTGTGAAAGTTGTAAGATCCATCTACCAAAATATGCAAGCTGGAAAAAAGCTTAGTGTTTTCTTGAGTGTTGTAACAGGACATCGCTAGTCTGTACTTGTGTGTTTTATTGGCTAAGTTAGCTTTAGATCATGAACACACTGGATGTGATGTAGAGTTAATTTTTGCATCTCAGAGTCAGACATAATTGTTGACATGATGACAGTGGCTGCAATACTTTTCAGAAGTTCCATCCCTAAAGCAGATGACAAAATACAATGCATCCAATATGTCTTAGCTTCACTCAAAGTTGTCTTGCGATTGAGCTATAGTGTGTCCACTCCATTGCCACAGATGAAGCCAAACTTGTCTGATACATATAAGGTGCACATAGTCTAAAGCTAGCCACAAACAATTCAAATTTTGGCTGACTCAGCAGGAGTCAAAATTGATTTCAAAATATGGCACCATTGTTCAATTATTCGGACAGTCATGGGTGCAGTGGCAGTCTGATTACAATAGCCAGAAGTGCAGATTCCTCTGTCCATGCTGTTCAGCGTGGATGGGGGAACCTACAGATTTTCTCTTGTTTCAGCCATGGGCTGAACCAAAGCAAATAAAGTGTGTATTGACTACCCTTATTAAGTTTTCCAAATGTAAACCTGTTAAGTTGACTTTTGGGGAAAGCCTATTGCCTTGTAATGAAGTACTTTAGTAATGAACTGTAAAAAATTACCAAAGATGTCCAACTATGAAGTTGACTCAAAAGGAAAATTCTTTTGGTTTTGTTAGGCTGGAAAAATTGCAGTTTTGATAGCAGTGGTGGCTCATGGTTTTTTGTTTGGGGGGCGGAGGCAAACAACCCCCCCCCCCCGCAGCACCTCAAAGCCCCCTCGCTTGCTGTCTGCCGGTCAGTCCACTTACCCCATCTAGGTAAAGGGCATTGGGCAGCGAGTGGGATCGGGCAGCGGCGGACATCAAGGAGCGGCGGGGATCAGGGCATTGGCGGATATCAGGCTGCGGTGGGCATCGGGTAGTGGCTCCTGTGTGTTCTCCTCCTCGCTTCCACTGTGCGTCTCCTCCCCTCCTCCTAGGCGTCCAATAGGACTGCCTGTCCTTTCAGCCAATCAGGTGACGGGTCTCAGACCCGCTTCCCAATTGGCCAGGAGGAGGATCAGTGTTACAACTGTGAATATTCATTCACTGTTGTAACACCTGGGAGGGCTCGTAGCGCAATGCTCTGCGCCACTAGCCCACCCTATTTTGAAGCCTATTAGAGCCTCTGGCTCTAATCAAGTGCTTCAAAAAAAACTTCTGCGCCGCTGTAATTCAGACGCCCAGCGTCCTGAAAGGAGCCGAACGCATGAATAGGGGGTGGCGGCGGCAGTGAATAGAGCATCGTCGCATCGCTAGGAGGTGGAGGGGGTGGCGGGCATGGATTGAGGGGGGCGGCGCTCAGGCCTCCCCAAATGGCCAGGCTGCCACTGTTTGATAGTAGAGATATATAATAGCCAGATTTATTTTGTGAACATAAAAGTATTTTTGGTGAATCATTGTTATGCATTTTAAAGACTCAAGCACATTTGTTGTCTATCTTTTTTTTAACAGTAAAGTTTTTTATTTTATTAAACACTTAAGACAGTACAGACAATGCCAGCATTATTTGAGGAGGCAATGCGAATTAACAGACTACAATCATATAACAGTACATGTAGAAGATTTATACTTCTCCATTCTATATAGTAATGTTGTGAACACAGTCTTGAACAGAGTCTTAACCGGGACCTAATCCTACCCAGGTTGGAAAGTTTGATATCTTCATATAGCTTTTCCTTGATGGGATAGTATGAGGAGACCCTTAAATACATCATCAGGGTGCGATTGAGCAGTCTGCCCCACCATCTCCCAGACTGGAGGGAGGGGGGGGGGGGATAATATAGATACCAGGGGTCCCCCCTCAACATCTGGGGTCAACCACAAGCATCTATCCAGCTCGACCACACCTTGTCAAATTTTTGGGGACAGTTTCTGCTCTCATAGGTTAAACGGTATAGTGGCAGTGCATTATTTACCGCGGCTTCCCATGTACCTTTAGTAGGGGCCTCTTTGTCTTTCCACTTGAGGAGTATTTCTCTCCTTGCATAGAATATGGAGTATGTTAGGCATTGTTTGATATAACGGTCTCCCTCTATGTTTTCCAAATGACTGAGTAATAGGACCAAGGGGTCCACCGGTACCTCAGCTCCACACACCACCCCCAGCCTGTCTGCCACCGCGGCCCAGTACGGGCGCAGTTTGGGACAGGACCAGACCATATGGAAAAATGTTCCCACTTCCAGTTCGCATCTAGTACAGGTGGGACTCTTCTCAGGGTAAATTTGTGCTAGTCGATGGGGCGTATAATAGGCTCTGTGGATAAACTTTAATTGAATAAATCTATCCCTGGCTGCAATCATGGATGGGATAAACGTGGAGAGGCATTCCTCCCATTCCTCCTCTCCAAGCGAGGGAATATCCGTCTGCCATCGGACTCTGGTTCTGTCAGTTTTAACATCGTGGGCCACAGTTAAGTATAAATACAGATAGGATAGAGGCTTCTCCAGCGTCCCCGAAGTCAGGAGACGCTCGATTGAATCCAGTTCGAGCGCCACCTGATCAGGAAACTGGGCCCTAAGGGCATGTTGCAGCTGCATGTATCTGAAAAGGAAGAAGTTTGGTAGATTATGGGCCTGTTGCATCTCTCTAAACGACTGTACTCTTCCCCTCGACATTACTTGTTTTAATTTAGTGATGCCTCGCCTAGCCCATATTGCCGGGTCCGGGACAGTGAAGAGGTGTGGGAGCATAGGATTAGCCCACAGTGGGGTGTGTGGGGAGACAGTGGCTGGTTGCAACAAAGCTGCTCTAGAGGACCTCCAGACCTGAATGGTGGTTTTCATAGGGCCTGTAACAGCAGGGGTGGCTTTAATTCCTCTATACGGGAGGTTGGAGAGCGCCGCGTAGGAGCCCACAACCGCCGCCTCCAATGTAACAGCTGGGTTTTGACGAGGCTGCGAGAACCACCACCTCACCGTCACAAGGACGGCCGCCCAATAATATACCAAGAAATTCGGCAAGGCTAGTCCACCACCAGACAGGGGAAGGTACAATATAGCCTTAGCTACCCTTGGGGTTTTCCCCGCCCAAATGAAAGAGATCACCACGCTCTCCAATCTACGAAAGAAGGATTTAGGTATCAAAACCGGGGTTTGCCTAAAATAATATAAAAATTTCGGTAGGTAGATCATTTTTAATAAGTTCCCCCTACCGACCGGGGACAGGGGAAGAGACCTCCAGGTGGAGCATTTTTGCTGCAGCTGAGGCAATAATGGATAAACATTCCTGTCTAGGTACCCCTTTAACTCACCTCCTACACGTACTCCCAAGTATGTGAACTCTCCCACCCACTTCAGTGGAGTGTTTGTGTTTATAAGTGGCAGGGAACTGCAGAGGGGAAAAAGCATCGATTTGTTCCAATTAATGCGGATGCCCGAGAAACGACCGAATGTATCAAAGAGGGCCAAAGCTGCGTGCAGGGAGTCCGAGGCATCCGCCAGATACAGGAGGGAGTCATCCGCATACAACGAAATTTTCTCGGTGACAGCTCCCACCTGTATCCCCTTGACCGCTACGTCTGCTCTAAGTAGGATAGCTAGCGGCTCAAGTGCCATGGCAAAGAGGGCCGGGGAGAGTGGGCATCCCTGCCTCGTGCCCCTCTCGAGTGAGAATTTGTCCGAGAGGGTACCATTGGTGCGGATGCGAGCCGTGGGTCTGGCGTAGAGTAATTGGAGCCAGGTCAAAAATTTAGGTCCAAAGCCAAACCTGGCGAGGACTGCCCATAAGTAGCCCCACTCGACGGAGTCAAACGCCTTCTCCGCGTCGAGTGAGGCCACCACTCCCGAGCCCCTCCCCTCAGCAAGAGCTATATGCGTGTGAAGTCTTCGAATGTTGATGTCTGTGCCCCTGCCAGGCATAAAGCCTGTCTGGTCTGGATGAATTAGGGCCGTGATTACCGTATTTAGTCTATTGGCAAGGATTTTTGACAGAATCTTGGCATCTACATTGAGTAGAGAGATGGGGCGATAGGACGAGCACAGGGCTGGGTCCTTACCCGCCTTGGGGATGACCACAATCACCGCCTCATACATCGAGTCGGGGATAGATTCTGCAGCCATAGACTTCGACAATAGGGATTGAATTTTGGGGGCTAGCTGTTCTGCATACATTTTATAAAGTTCGACTGGGATACCGTCTGGGCCAGGGGTTTTGCCCGTTTGCATCATTTTAATTGCTTTGAGAATTTCCTCCACACTAATGGGAGCGTCTAATTTATTAGCATATGTAGGGGTAAGGGTTGGTATGTCAATATTGTTCAGGTAGGTCGTTAGCTCCGCCGGCTCGTAGTCCGTCCTGGAGCGGTATAAGTTCTGGTAGTAGGAGGCGAACTCCTTATTAATGTCTACTGGGGAGGTGAGCACAGATCCCCCATCATCACAGATTTGTCCTATCGACATCCCCCCCGAGTGTTCTCTAGACAGCCACGCCAGGAGGCGACCCGTCCTCTCTCCCTGCTCAAATATCCTCTGCTTTTGGTGTAATAGTTTCTTTTGGGTTAATGAAGTTCGTACCATGAGGGTCTCTCTTAGAAGCTCCTGCAGTCTCCCATATGTCTGAGGGTCCGGGGATCTAACATAGAGAGCCTCCTGTCTACCCGCCTCCATCTCGAGGCGTGTGAGCTCCTTCCTCCTGTCCCTGCGAACCCCGGAAATAATGGTCTGGAACTGTCCCCTGGTAAATGCCTTAAAGGCATCCCAAACTGAGGTCGCCGAAGCAGAGCCCTCATTCTCCATCCAGTATGTCTCCAACTCCTGCCTATACTTCGGCTCTACCTCCGCATCCGAGATCCAATACCTCGACAGGCGCCAGAGTCTATCAGATGGGACCGCCAAGGCATCCAGATCCAGGAGAAGCGGGGCGTGGTC
Organism: Lithobates clamitans; assembly: GCA_037952925.1. Classification (NCBI taxonomy): domain Eukaryota; kingdom Metazoa; phylum Chordata; class Amphibia; order Anura; family Ranidae; genus Lithobates; species Lithobates clamitans. Next base: position 274,861 of record JBBGZY010001472.1, read on the forward strand.
CGAGATTCCCCGGGGGAGAATTGTAATTTCACGAACTCTAGGCAGGACAGAGGCCCCCGCGTAAATCAAATCGATTCTCGAGAAGGTTCTGTGTGACGCTGAGTGACAGGTATATGCCTTCTCCCGGGGGTGTTTCCATCTCCACAGATCAAACATACCATAAGTGGCCGCCCACTCCGCAAGCCCCTGTGAGGTCGCACCAGTGGGGGTCAGTCTATCCAGACCTGCGTCTGGTACTAGATTGAAATCTCCCAAAATAACTACATTTTCCGTTGAAAATTCCGCTATTTTCGCGGTTACCTGATTCAGTATCTGGAGAGAGGCCGGGGGTGGTAAGTATAGGCCTACAATAACCCATGGAACATTGTGGAGCAAGGCATGTAACACTACGTATCTACCACCCGGGTCCAGAGCCAGGTCAAGGAGCTTGAAGGGGAGTGTCTTAAGGATTAATATGCTTACTCCTCTTGAAAAAGAAGAGTGTGTCGCGTGGTAATGATACCCTACCCACGTTTTTTTAAGACTAAAGGTCTTTTTTCCCACCAAATGTGTCTCCTGGAACACGCACAAGTGGGGGTGGTAAGTTTTAACAAACTGAAAAACCAATGAGCGCTTCACCGGAGAATTTAGACCCCGAGTGTTCCAGGAGAGCAGTCTAAGGGAGGTCATCTATATATTTCAAAATTATGGTAGGATCTATGGGAGAGATCAGCTCCTTGACCAGGGATCCGGGCCCAGGCAGGTCACGCCAGGGTCCTAGGCGGCATGGATAGATTGCAGATAGTCTGCTGGTAGTACTGTCATGAACAAAAAACCGTAAAAACAAAATAAAGTAAATAACATAAGTGGGTCTGCAACTGCAGTCCAATTGAAACAAACATCCCCCCCCCCACCCCACCCCTCCCCCCAACACAGCAGGAGGGGCCTCATTCCCATCCAACAAAAGAAGAGGAAGGCTCAGAGCCAACATGAGGGCAATGTGCAAACGGCGCTCAGCCTTTCACCAGCAAGTTAGCTTCTTGTTAACCGGCACGGATACTTTAGTGTGATTCACCCGGGTCCCCGGGGGCGCTTACTTAGACCTCCAAAGTGGCTTACCATATGGCTACCCCTACCATCATTATAATAAATCCTGGGTTATCACCATGCCCCCCCATTATTACAGGAGGTACCATACATAGGAAGTTCTGGCCAGACGACTCCAAAGACAGGATACGTGTCTCCTCTCCCCTCCACCCCTCTCGAAGCAGCAACCAGGATAAGTCTCTTCAGTGTATGAGAAGGTGGTATGCAGGTACGCCGAATCTGGAAGGGCGCTGCGATGACCAGTGGAGGGAAGGTAAGTCCCGGGTCAGATCGGTCCCCTGGTTGTAGGAGCCATCCAAAGTAGGGGGGAGAATGTGGACAAACAGGGCCTGAGTTATGTGACAGGGTCCAGGATCTCCATCAGCAAGTGGGGTATTCCCACCCCCCCTCCTCCGAAACCCCCGTGAGCAGGCAGAGTCAGAAGGGGGAGTGCGCTAGAGTCCCTCTGTAACATGTCACGCAATCTTCCGAGTGAGTGTCCAAACCCCCCATCAGAGGGTGCCGCTTCACAAGGTTTAGTTATCTCCAGCCCTGCATGGCACATATGTGCTTGTATGAAGGAGTGTCGGCAAAAAGGGGGAGCCAGTTCTGCATTCCTGTTAGTGCATGTGAGGTGTTAAGCCCAGAGTTAAGTCAGAGGGGCAGCACATAAGCCGATCATCGGTACCAGGATTTAGGGCCGGAGAGTCTCAGCCCACGCCGCCGCGTCTCTGGGCGATGTAAAGAATTGAACTCTCTCTCCATCCTGAACCCTCAATCTGGCAGGGAAGAGCATGCTGTACTTCACACCCTTTTGTCTTAGCATGGCTCTGACTTGATCGAATGATTTACGGCGGCGCTGAGTCTCCACCGAGTAATCCGGGAATATGAGCAGGGTTGCATCTCCAAGCCTGAGCTCTCCTTGCAGCCTCGCTGCGCGGAGTATCGTGTCCCGGTCTCTGTAGTGCAGGAGCTTGAATATGAAAGTGCGTGGTGGCGCACCCGGAGGTCCTCTAGTCGCTGGCATCCTGTGGGCTCTCTCTATAGAGAAATGGGGGGAGAAGGTGGCCTTGGGAAGCATCTTAGGCAGGAGCCCCTCCATAAATGTGACCGGATCAGTCCCCTCAGCACCCTCCGGAAGGCCAAGGATTCTCAGGTTGCTCCTCCGATTGCGGTTCTCCGCGTCCTCGGCTCTATTTTCCAGGTGTTTAACTTTCAGCTTCAGGGCCTGGATGTCTGCATGGTGCTCCCGTTGCGTATCCTCTATATCCGACACCCGTCTCTCCGCCTCAGTTACCCGGTCCCTGAACTTGTCCATGTCTCTACGGATAAGGGCAGTCTCCGTCTGTACATGGTCTATTTTTGTGGTTAGGGTCGCCTGGCAGGTGGTTATGGCCAGCATTAGAGCATCGAAGGCCGCGGAGCCCGCCTGTATAGCTCCATCAGGAGGGGAAGCTGTCGGCGACGCCATCTTGGATGCCACGTGTGCTCCGGATCTCGGGACAGAGCGGGTCCTCACCGGGGTGCTATTGTACCTGTGCTGGCTCGATTTCCTGCCCGCGGGCATCGCCCAGTCCACCCACCGAGCCTCCCGGGGCGATAGAGTCCAATTTCACGATCCTTCACACTAGGATAGCCGTAGGATTAGTGGCCGGAGACGGGAGCTCAGCTAACACACGTCTGCTCCCAGCGCCATCTTGGACACGCCCCCCATTTGTTGTCTATCTTGATATGTTTTTTTAAATTATTTATATTAAATTAAATTATTACATTATTTATAATAAAGTAGATCTAAAGGAAAAACTTGTATTTTTTATTGTGGAGTGGGGAAGGGTTATAACCTCTGTCATTTTTTTTTTGCCCTATAGGCAAAGGTGGAGGAAGTGGGGATTTCCTTTCATTTCCTGTCTCAGAGTCACACTAGGAAGGTTATCACCAGAACCAAGCCTTTTCTTCAGCAGGAACGTGGGGGAACACAGTTCCTGCACCTCCAGTATTGAATGTATGTAATGGCAAAGGGGCGCTGGGGTTTGCTGGAAGGTTTACTGATGCTGGCTGCTGGAGTATCTATTGTTGCTGTAGGGGGTCTATTTTTGCGTTGCAGTCTACTGTTGCTGGGGAGGATCGTTTGGTACTGGGGGGGTCAATTTTTGCTGGAATGGATCTATTGTTTAGTGAGGGGTCTACTGTTGCTGGCTGCTGGCAGATCTATTGTTTCTGCTGGGGGTCTATTGCTGCTGACTGCAGGGGATCTTTTTTTTTTGCTTTTCTTCTTATATTACCAAATTCCATACAAATTATTTAGCACTACAAAATTATACTTGGCTCTCTGTTCTATAAAAGGGGCCGTACTGGGAGCTGGGTAGGGGTTGGAACCAACTTGTCTGCATTCCAGACAAGTTGGTTCTTTCTAAGAGGCTACTAAATATAAAGGACATGCGTGGGAATACCTAAAATTTCATTGTAATAGAACACATCCAGGGGGCTATTAAAATAACTATAATTTTATTTCTGTGTGTGCTAAATGGCACACATCCATAGTGTCATACTTGAAAGACATTTACAAAAGGGGCCAGCTGCATCATGGTAATACCTTTATATCAGATTTACTCATATTTTTTTTGTCATCTGTGTAACTGTGGAGAGATTGTATCATCACCAGCATAAATAACTTTGCTCTAGGATTGTAGGTTGAAAGAGTTCAAAGTGACGGGGCTCTAGAAGTCATCCTCTTTACCTTAGACATACTTCAGATAATTTCTTTGTGACTGTGTTTATCTTTGAAATGAGAAAAATATGATTTAGAGGTTCACAAGCCGAGATTTGAATACCAGAAAGTAAAGGCATTTTACTTACCAAGCTCTGGGACCTTGCTCAAGACAAAGGCATATGCCCAGAACTTGCTAACAGGCCCGTTATAAAATCCGCGGTCACATATTGATTGCTTGAAGCCACTAGACAGGAGCAAGTTACTCAAGTAATAGCCAGTGCGGACTGCTCCGATGATACTGCAAGCCAAAAAGAAATATCAGGAGTCAACATATTATACGTGGTTGATCTGCATTTTTACTGCCTATCTACAAACAGATATGGCAGATGCTCAGGTATGATCACAATACTTCACTTCATGTTGTCGCAAATTAAGCTTGTCATGTTGCATTTGGCAGAAACTCTGCTTACCAAATGTGTTCATTGAGGTCAATGGGACTACACCAAAACTGAATGCCAAGCACTCGACATGCAGTTGCTGCATGGCATTTTAATATACAGCGGAACCTTAGATTACGAGCATAATCTGTTCCAGGAGAATGCTTGTAATTCAAAGCACTCGCATATCAAAGCCTCAGAAAGGCTCGGAAACACAGGGGAACTGAGTATTTCCGAGTGTTTCCGAGTATTTCCGAGTCATTCTGAGTATTTCCGAACGGCTCCGAACTGTTCTGAGTGTACCCGGTGCTCCCGCACCTCTGGCCAAATGCGGTACTGCACCACCCATTAGCTTGTATTCTTCTCGTTTTGCGAGTCAACACTCGCAAACCGAGTTAGAATTAAAAAAAAAAAGTTGCTCCTCTTTCAAAAAGCTCGTTAACCGTGTTACTCGTAAACCAAGGTTCCACTGTATAAAACCCCCTTTGCAATAAAAGATGAAAAAAAACAACAAAAAAACAGGCATTTAAGAGGAGGCAGTATCATCTCAGTCATACTTACAAACTGCCCCTTGGTTGCACCTGAAGAGTGAGGCACCTATATAAAAGTAGACCTACATACAGTGGGTATAGAAAATAATCACCCCCTTTAAAATGAGCACATTTTGTTGCTTTGCAGCCTTAAATCAAGAGTGACACAGTTTTTGTTTTATCCAGCTGTATTTACTAGTGGGACTTTTAACATCCAAGTGAAAGATGAAACACCTATATGTCAGAAAAAAATTTAAAAAATTCAAAAACAGAATCACTGAGTTCGAAAAAGGATCACCCCCCCTTACGTCAGTATTTGGTTGAACCACCTTTTGCTTTAATTACAGCATTTAGTCTGTTGGGATGTCTCTACTAACTTTGCACATCTAGGCTTTGCAATATTTGCCCACTCTTCATTGCAGAACTGCTCAAGTTCAGTTAAATTTGATGGTGACCATTTGTGGACTGCAATCTTCAAGTCATACCACAGATTTTCAATGGTGTTTAAGTCTGGGCTCTGACTAAGCAATGCACGGACATTCACCTTTTTCTCCTTCAACCACTGTGTGGTCATTTTTGCTGTGTGCTTTGGGTCATTGTCATGTTGGAAGGTAAACCTTCTTCCCATTAACAACTTTCTGGCAGAGGGCAGCAGATTTTCTTCCAGAATTTGACGGTATTTTGCCCCATCTATTTTTCTTCTATCCTGACAAGTCCCTGCTGAAGAGAATCACCCCCATAACAGGATATTACCATCTCCATGCTTTACTGTAGGAATGGTGTTATTTGGATGGTGAGCTGTATTGGATTTTCGCCAGACATATTGTTTGGTGTTGAGGACAAATAATTCAATTTTAGTCTCATCTGACCATAACATCTTTTTCCACGTGGCCTCAGAATCTTCAAGGTACATTTAATAAGGTGGTCAGATGAGTCTAAAATTGAATTTGGCCTCAACACCAAACGATATGTCTGGCGGAAATCCAATACAGCTCACCATCCAAATAACACCATTCCTACAAAAAAGTATGGAGGTGATAATATCCTGTTATGGGGGTTTTTCTCTGCAGCAGGGACTCGAGCACTTGTCAGGATAGAAGGAAAAATGGATGAGGCAAAATATCATCAAATTCTTGAGGAAAATTTGCTGCTCTCTGCCAGAAAGTTATCAATGGGAAGAAGGTTTACCTTCCAACATGACAATGACCCAAAGCACACAGTAAAAACGACCACACATTTGTTGAAGGAGAAAAAGTTAAATGTCCTTGCATGGCTTAGTCAGAGCCCAGACTTAAACCCCATTGAAAAACTGTACAATGACTTGAAGACTGCAGTCCACAAACGATAATGATCAAATTTAACTGAACATGAGCAGTTCCGCAAAGAAGAGTGGGCATATATTGTAAAGTCTAGATGTGCAAAGTTAGTAGAGAACTATCCCAACAGATTAAAGGCTGTAATTAAAGCAAAATGTGGTCAAACAAAATACTGACATAAGGGGGGGGGGGGGGGGTGGGGTGATCCTTCTTCCAATTTATTTTTTTTTTTTCTGACATGTTGGTGTTATATCTTTCACTTGGATGTTATATGTTGCACTAGTAAATACTGCTGGATAAAACAAAAACCGTGTCTGTCTTCATTTCAGGCTGCAAAGCAACATAATGTTATTATTTTTAATGGGGGTGATTCTTTTCTATACCCACTTTATCTCCTCCTCACCCTTCCATGATTAGACAGTTTAAGGAGAAGCAGCAGGCTCATGACCTTATCTATCTGTCAATTTGCTCTCTTCTCCTGTAAGCATCTTCTGTGCTCAGCAGTACAGCTGACTGGCTCCTTGGGTTGCTTCTCCCTCCCCCAGGCTGAGCTCTGCTTTACAGGGATTGCAAAAGACTGATACCAAGTCAAATTCAGGTATTTACACTACTTGCATTAAAAACATACATTTAAGGGTGTATTAAGAATACAAAGCTGCATTCATGTATTTAAATTGGTCCTTCTTTCCCCTTTCACTAGAAATCACATCGGTATGCATGCTCATATAAAATCACCGTACATTCATTAATTAAACATTTAAGGTTTTTTTTTTACTTTGTTGTTGAGTGGGGCACTGGTGATGTAACTAGGGCCTCACAGATGCATCCTGGGAAGGCTACATCACCAGTGCCCTCCCCCACAGATGATGTCCACTGTCACATGTTTCAGGAGGCAGACCATGCGCTCCAGAAAATAAAGGGACATGGATTAAGGAGAAAGGGGAGGAAAATATAAATAAGGTATGCAAAGCATAAAAAGCCTTAAATTAACTAGATGTACCCATTTGTAGAGTGTAGATTGCCATTACTAAACCGTTCTAAAGGTGCATTTGTTGTATTTCTTATAATAAGAGTGAAGTAAACCAGATCAAGCTCATAAGCAAATAAGGTGAAATTGGAAATGAAACACAAGTATAATCTGCAGTCATGGGAAATGACTAAAACCCAACAGTCAAAGTTTGGCTGAACTGATAGGCTGGTTATACAGAGGACATTGAGGCTGTCACTCCATAAATGTGCCAAGGATCAGCTTTGCAACGCCACATTGGAAACCATAGCTCTAATAAGTCTGCACTATGTCCTCCATGTTATTCAAGAAGTTCCCACATCATTATGTATGTATCATCTATATATTCATATACATTTATGTTGATAGGACATAGTAGTGTCCAGGGGCGGACTGACCGTTGAGCCACTCGGGCACTGCCCGAGGGCCCTGGGCCACTAGGGGGCCCCATCAGGGTTGCCAGCCTCAGTAAAACCAGGGACAGTATGTATAAATCTGTGTTTTTTTTACATCTGTCTGTGTATACTGTGTGTACATGTATGTGTCTACTGTGTGATTGTATATTGTGTGTGTATATACTGTGTGGCCCCATAATCTCTGATTGCCTGGGGGCCCCATGAGTTATCAGTCCGCCCCTGGTAGTATCCTTTTACTAGGATACTAACAACTACCTCTCTCACTGTAAATAACATTGAAAGCACTCGAGGGCAGACTGATCCATTCAATTATGTACTAGCAACCTTTATCTTGAGTAGCAGAAATATCTGGGCTTCCCTCAACAACAGCAAACAGAACATGTTACATATAAAGAATAGGATTTCAAGTAACACGGAAAACTAGTTTTGGCTTGTAAATTACACACGCAAGTTTAAGCAAGAAACAACATGTACCATGTGTTATAGTAATAGAAGGTGGAATGAATAAAGCTTAAAGTGGATGTAAACCCAATGTCATCCTTTCTAAACTACTGCCATGGGGGTTATCTATAAGGATATACACGCCTCCTGCATGTATCTTTATCTGTCAAATGTCTCCCCTCTGTCTGTTATGAGACCCGAAAAACTGCATATTCTGTGGGTGGGTCTGTTGTCTGGAGCTCAGTGGGTGGACTCGTGATGTCAGTAGACTCCCCGCCCACCTCTACACCTCCCTTGTCAATATGCATTTTCTCCTGTGTATTTCTTACACTGAACTTCTGCTATGATTTCTAACATCCAGTGAAAAGACAGGAAAGTAACCACATGACTTCAGCATGCCAAATCATGCTCAGGTGTGGAACAGCCAATCCTTGCTGAGCTGCTGAAGAAAGGAGTGGGGGTGGGAATTAAAAAATAATGCATGTCTTAGGCTAGTGCACGAGATATGCAAATCACCTGTCACTCACAGCAAGGGGGAGGATTTGACAAAGTTTTTCTCTGTTTGTCAAGATTTATCTCACTGAACAATAAAAGAGGATTGTGCGGATTTTGTGTGGCTCCTATCCAAAGTCCACAGCTGCACTAAATCGCCCGCAGAGAACTCTGCTGGGATTTATATGCAAACCCTCAATTTTCTCCTCTGCAATCGTCTTATATCGTGGAGACGCTTATTAATTCATTAGCGTTAGGACTGCAAGCATACACAGGGTGCCGTGAAGAGGCCTTGCAGCTTATGCATGCGTTTGCAAATGCGTGCTAACTAAACCCCTGTTTTTAACGCAGACTGTTGGACAGGTTAATTTGGTCAGTTGGCAGACTGGTTGGTGAGTTGAGCTATGAGAGGAAAAAGTGATTTTAGCCCAGGATCAACCACCAGGTTATATTAATTAATTGAGTATGAACAGATATTCATCCAAAAAATAATAATAATGGGTGCAGTTTGGGTCGCCTTATAAGGCATACAAAAATAACAAGGAAAAAGAGATTCCCCAAAGGAAGGCAAAGGCCCAAACACAATCTGTCAAAAAACAATATATTTATTAGGCTATAAACACCACACAAAAATACAAAATTTGGGAATTTCGGGCAAATCAGGGAAGATATCAAATGACTAATTAAAATTGATAACGTTATCATTAAAAACAGCGGAGCCGCGGCCAAGCATACCCCATACACACACCAATCGCAGCAGCAGATTCTAACTAGATCGGCTAGTATTAGATAATATAGGACCTCAGATGAGTCCAAGTACAGACGCCTCCGAGATCACGTGACGTCAGCACGTCATCTCGGAGCCGCGAGCACAGGGCGTTTGAATGCTTTACCGGGAACCAACAGCTGACGACCGGCTTATACCATCTGATAGAAGGCACTAACATAGCGGGACTTTCTCCATCTGACGGCACATGCAAACGCAACAGTCTTTGTCTACAAGTGACCACTCGGGGTAGAGCCTGTGATTCTGTGAGCTGCTGATCTACCTGGTGAGAGATGTATTACTCCAATTTATGATATCAGTGCAGCCTTGCCGTATATGCTCCCCCCACTGCTTGCTGTCCGTATGAACTGCTTTGCTTGAAAGTCCTGAGTTATCACTGCCTTAATAGGTTTTACCGGTCATTGCGGTCAGCCTATATATTATTGTTCAGCTCCCGGACTGGTACTAAATTTTCAATTGTGTTCAAACCACTGAACCTCCCTGCAACGTTACCAAATCAAATCTACATTCATCCACCCCACCCCCACACCGCCATACCGTCTGTACTTGGACTTATCTGAGGTCCTATATTATCTAATACTAGCCGATCTAGTTAGAATCTGCTGCTGCGATTGGTGTGTGTATGGGGTATGCTTGGCCGCGGCTCCGCTGTTTTTAATGATAACGTTATCAATTTTAATTAGTCATTTGATATCTTCCCTGATTTGCCCGAAATTCCCAAATTTTGTATTTTTGTGTGGTGTTTATAGCCTAATAAATATATTGTTTTTTGACAGATTGTGTTTGGGCCTTTGCCTTCCTTTGGGGAATCTCTTTTTCCTTGTTATTTTTGAGTTGAGCTATGGAATGTTCTGTTTTTGTCTTTCATGTGTTTGCCCTTCCATGTGCTCCTTGCTGTGAAGGCCAGTTATAGGTGGGGCAGGGGCCATTTGTTTGTTACTAGTGTACAATATGGTCCAGGGACACACTGTACACCTTTGCTGCCACTGGGCTCTTGCTGGGTGTCCAGTGTGCTCCTGTTCCTTTAAGGGGGATTGGGCTGCCTCCAGGCCCACCTGCCCCTCATCTATCCATTTAATGCATGTGCTTCCATTGTGGAGACACTTATAAATTCAGTAGCGTTAGGATTGCAAGCATACACAGGGTGCCGTGAAGAGGCCTTGCAGCTTATGCATGCGTTTGCAAATGCGTGCTAACTAAACCCCTGTTTTTAACGCAGACTGTTGGACAGGTTAATTTGGTCAGTTGGCAGACTGGTTGGTGAGTTGAGCTATGGAATGTTCTGTTTTTGTCTTTCAATTGTCTTATTCCCCCTGGATATCCAAGATTATTATCGGTCATTTCAGTTCTAATTGTCGTCCATGCTCAATGTGCCCCCCACATCCACAGTAGGGGAATTTTGGGTGTTGTTTTGATGCAGATCCATAGACAATACTCTCCTGATGAAGCAGCAATGTCCCGCGAAACATGTTGGGCAAGAGTAATATATGATTTGTGAGGATCCACTATACCTCTGTTCTCCTCTATGGAGCACATTCAATAATAGTGACACACATGTAATGCCAATATTTTCCAGTGACTTTAGAACGTGTAATGTATTACTTTTTATAGTATTTTGAGATACGTATCCTAAAAATGTTTTAAATAATTTTGTATTAATAAAATAAATAACTCTGTTTAAGTTGGTACCATGATAGTCCATCCTTCTCTTTCCCTTCCCTAAGGCCCCTTTCACACTGGGGCGGTAGGGGGCGTCGGCGGTAAAACAGCGCTATTTTTAGTATTTGGCCGCTAGCGGTGCGGTTTTAACCCCCTGCTGGCGGCCGAAGAAGGGTTAAAACCCCTCGTATAGCACGGCTATAGCCGCGGTATTACCGCGGTATAGCCGCGCTGTCCCATTGATTTCAATGGGCAGGAGTGGTGAAGGAGCGGTGAATACACTGCTCCTTCACCGCTCCAAAGATGCGGCTCGCAGGAGATTTTTTCTTCTCCTGCCAGCGCACTGCTTCAGTGTGAAAGCCCTCGGGCTTTCACACTGAACAAACAGCGGAGGCTGTTTAGGGGCGGTTTGCAGGCGCTATTTTTAGCGCAATAACGCCTGCAAACCGCCCCAGTGTGAAAGAGGTCTTACTTGGTGACTTGTTGGGACAGGTTTCCTTGTCCCAATTTTTTCAGGAGGTGGAATAATGTACAGTATATATACAAACTAAGAGGGTTACTGCAATGGCTATGTGCCACATCTCACTGCAGCCACTGGGCAATGAGGATAGTGTTCATAATGTTCCTCAAGTTTGTGTAATTACTTAAAGATTTTTTTTTTTATAGAACGCACACGTGAACTCACTGTATGGGTCAACATTTTTTAATAAAATAATTTTAAAGTGACACTAAACAATATACTTAGTCTCCAAAAATAATCCATACACATCCACTTCCTAATAGTCCTGTAATCTATTTTTCATTAAATTGTTTCTTATTTGTTTTTGTGCATCCTTGTAAGGTCATTTTCCCTGTGCACAGTACACATCCCATAGCCCGCTGTCTCTTGTCCATCTTGAGAGAGGGTGGCTACAAGAGAGGTCAAAAGGAGATTGGGACATGCCAAACGGTGCTACTGGGTGCATCTATTGCTTCGTGTATTAGAAGGTACAGGGCAGTTTCAGTCCTTATCTCAGGATTTGTGATGTCACCCTGAAAGATTCTTCTACTATATACACATGACCACTAAAAGGTGAAACCATGCAGCACACAATAGTTCCACCACAATTACGTTATAGAGCTTAGGGATCCCTTTTGTCAATACTGAATGTAATCATCTTCACATTAAAATTCGTGTTGGCATGGCCACATGTTGTCTAAACTACAAGTGACAGATTGACAATGCAGGAGCAAAGGTGGGAGACAGATTTCACCCATAACAGGAAGTGCCTGAGCGAGAACCTTCATGGCAGGATCACTGGTTATTCATGAATTATAAAAATATACTAAAGCTTTTTGTAAAATCCTAGTGCTTGGACTTAGATCTAATTTATATACACAACCATCTGCATAGCTCTGTCTTAAAATTAACACAAAAAATTTGAGTGCATGCAAAGCCACATGTAGTAGGATGCAACAGTAGACTATTACAAGGCTCCTGGGTTCTTTATTTTAAAGGCAATGCCAATATAAATATTCAAATGTTTCTATACCTAAGAACAAAAATGCAATATATTGCAGCCTACCAGTTCTTAGATGTGGTGGCTGCATTAGTTTTAAAATTTTAGGCGTTTTTTTTTTTTAAATGTGTGGTTAACGATGGCCATTCTTAACTCAAAAAAGTACCCTAAATAGCTTTATTGGCTACGTTCATTGTTCATGGTCCCACTGCATGTAGGAACATAGCTACCTTCTGTGCTTGCTTCTGGGTTGGACTAGGGACTAGGGACTAGGGAGCAGTGCACAAGATTGCAACTAATCTGCACTGCGCATTCCACACTAAAAGTGAAAGTGAGGAGGAAAATGAGAGAGACAGGTGCCCATGGAGAACATGACAGGGAGGCAGAAAAACAAAGTAAGAAACAATTGCATGAAAAATAGATTAAGTATTGGATGTGTATGGATTATTTTTGGAGAATAAGGATATAATTTATTGTCACTTTAAGTTTTTTAATTAGTGATCTGACCAGTAACACACTTCCTCTCATTTAGTGGCTATGCTCACTCCTCCACTATATCTATGGGGGAGCAACGTAGCCAGCCTTGAACAGCAACATTGTCAACCTACAGCAAGGGTAGTGTTAACCTAGCCATACACTGTAAGATTTCTCTTACCACTCGATTCCCCCCAGTCATGCTAAACAGTCTGGATGGACAAATCTCCCCTGCTGGCTATTGTATCCTGACAGTCAGCATCTGCGGCTGTCAGAATTCCTGCACAGTGGCTGCATCTGATAGGATGCAGCTGCTGTTCGGCCAACAATTTTCCACCTGTTTTCTACGATACTCAGCTTGAATGACTTTACAAAGTTATTAAAGGGACTGGAGGATCTAAGCTATTGGGAAAGACTGCAAGCACTGAAGTTATTTTCTCTGGAGAAGAGACGCTTGAGAGGGGATATGATTTCAATGTACAAATACCATACTGGTGACCCTACAATGAGGATAAAACTTTTCCATGCAAGGGAATTTAAAAAGACATGCGGCCATTCACTAAAATTAGAAGAGAAGCGGTTTAACCTTAAAACCACTTCAATACCAGGCACTTAGACACCTTCCTGCCCAAGCCAATTTTCAGCTTTCAGCGCTGTAGCAATTTGAATGACAATTGCGCGGTCATGCTACACTGTACCCAAACAAATTTTTTATTATTTTGTTCCCACAAATAGAGCTTTCTTTTGGTGGTATTTGATCACCTCTGTGGTTTTTATTTTTTGCGCAACAAATAAAAAAAGACCGAAAATTTTGAAAAAAAACAAGTTTTTCTTTGTTTCTGTTAAAATTTTTTGTAAATAAGTGCATTTTCTTCTTCAATGACGGGCACTGATATGGCCGCACTGACGGGCACTGATAAGGCGGCACTGATGGGCACCAATGAGGTGGCACCAATGAGGTGGCACTGATGAGGTGGCACTGACGGGCACTGATGATGGGCACTGATAGGTGGCACTGATGGGCACTGATAGGTGGCACTGGTATGTGGCACTGATGGGCACTCATAGGTGGCACTGATGGGCACTCGTAGGTGGCATTGATGGGTACTTATGGGTGGTACTTATGGGTGGCACTGATAGGTGGCACGGATGGGCACTGATAGGTGAGCACTGATGGGCACGGTTGAGCACTGACAGGTGGCACCAATGGACACTGATGGGTGGCACTGATGACACTGATTGGTGACACTGATGGATGGCATTGCTGGGCATCACTGATATATAATGGTGCCAGTCAGTGCCCATTTGTGGGCACTGATTGGCATAGATCAGGCATAATTTTTACATGTGGATGGCCATGGGGTACATACCTGGCCATCCACATGTTGCCCCCTTCCCTGGTGGCTTCCCTGGTGGTCTAGTGTGGGCATCTGAGGGGGGGCTGCGCTGATAAACAATCAGCGCAGACCCCCCCTGTCAGGAGAGCCGCCGATCGGCTCCCCTCTACTCGCGTCTTTCAGACACGAGTGAGGAAAAGCCAATCAACGACTTTTCCTATTGACATCGTGATCAGCCGTGATTGGACAGGGCTGATCACGTGGTAAAGAGCCTCCGCCAGAGGCTCTTTACCAAGATTGGTGGAGCGGTGTGTCAGACTGACACACCGCTCCACCGATCAACACGATTCGCGCCCCCACGGGTGCGCGGCGGCTGTTATCCTGCTGGACGTCATATGATGCCCAGTCAGGATAACTGAACCACCGCCCGGCCGTCATTCTGCTATAGGCCAGGCGGGAAGTGGTTAAACTGCGTAGAGCAGGGGTCTCAAACTGGCGGCCCTCCGACTGTTGCAAAACTACAAGTTTTATCATGCCTCTGCCTGAGGGAGTCATGCTTGTAACTGTCAGCATTGCAATGCCTCATGGGACTTGTAGTTTCACAACAGCTGGAGGGCCACCAGTTTGAGACCCCTGGCATAGAGGGTTCTTTACTGTAAGAGCGGTAAGAATGTGGAATTCTCTTCCACAATCAGTGGTTTCAGCGTGGAGCCTTGATAATTTAAAAAAATTATTAGATAAATGAATACAACATACAGTAATATATAGTAATATACAATGTAATATTAACATAAAATCACACACACAGGTTGGACTTGATGGACTTGTGTCTTTTTCAACCTTACCAACTATGTAACTAAGGAGGCTACTGAACCGGATGACAGGTTCTACGATTGTTTGCTGATCTCCTGCAGATCTGTATCCTGACGCCTGCCATGGAGGTTTCAGGAAGGGACCAGTAAGCTTGGGAACATGGTGGGGGGGGAAGGAGTCTCAGGCAGGGGGGTGTCTGTATCACTTCTGGCAGGAAGCTGGCAGTCGGGACTAGGCTGCTGATGCTTTTTCAACTTCTTTCACCAGCATAACTATTATGTGGATGGCAGGCTGGCAGCAAAAAGGTTAGAGGAAACTGAAAAATAACAGACTCACCAACAGGACCAACTGGAAATACAACTATGTTACAGGAGAACTCCGAAAGGCAAAGATTGCATTATTAATTCTACTGACAGACTGCATCATATATACTATTTTTGGTTTTGCCCATAATTCCACTTTCAACTCTGATACTATAATTGCTTTCATAGTAATTGGGTGGAGGTCATTGAAAAGAAAACACATTCAAATGATTCTAAATGACTTCACAAGGGCAGTTTCTCCATGTATGAATCATGATGAAGCCAAACAGTACTGAACATTGCTGTGTCGCTGGACCTTGCCATAGTAGTCTCCTCTGCTACTGTTGTAGTTACTCCTAAGTACTACCTACTACAAATATTAAAGAGTGTCTATTTTTGTAGAGCCTAGTGATTTAAAACATTCCATCCCACAATTACTGTAGAGATTGTACATACAGGGAATCGGCTACTCACCTGAAGACAGCAAGGGCCAATGACCACATGACTAGAGGCCTTCGCAGCTCAAATCTTTTCCTTTCTTTCATAACACGCTGGGCCCAAAATATTATTGCAGCATATAGAACCGAGAAAAAGAAGGACTTGCCCCTGTGCAAGAGAAAAATAATATATTACTGAAAAGACCCAAACTCAGGCAAGACTTGGTTCCACAGCCCAACTCCAGCCAAACGCGTCTTTTTTTTTAGTGATAAATGAAAACTATAGCACAGGGTACACTTCAGTCATTTTAAAAAGACAAACATCCACACAAATATAATGCCTGACGTCAGACAAACCATTGTCCCACAGAATCTGGTTTTCAGTGTTGTCTGTGTCCTTGTTAGACACCTTAACCTTCCTCTGCCAATCAATTTCTGTTCAACCACCCTGCCAGAGAAAAGCTGCTCGATCCGCGGCTGCAGCCAATGTCTGCAGCGCTGGTCTGTGTATTCTGAGAGCAGGGGAGTCCCTTCCCTACTTTATTCAAAAACTAGAAAAAATGTATATGGCTTCAAAAACACTTTATGATATAAAAACTGGTAGGGACCATGTGGTTTAACCTTATTTGTTATATTAAACCTGCTAATAGTGCTCTGACATGCACTGTGAGCTGTAAGGTCTTATATAAACAGGTGTGTGGTTTTCCTAATCAAGTCCAGTCAGTGTAATCAAACACAGCTGGACTCAAATGAAGGTGTAGAACCATCTCAAAGATGATTAGAAGAAATGGACAGCACCTGAGTTAAATATATGAGTGTCACAGCAAAGGCCTCTTTCACACGGGGCAGATCAGTCATGATCCGCCCCGTGAACATCCGCTTGCTCAGCGGGGATAGCTCCGCCGATCCCCGCTGAGCAGGAAGATGACAGGTGCATCGCTGCACGCTGTGCAGCGATGGACCTGTCAGAGCGCCGCTCTCCCCTATGGGGGGATCGGATGATGACGGTCCGTAGTGTCCGTCGTCATCCGATCTGATCCGAAAACGGATGGAAAAGTAGGTTTTTCCTCCGTTACACTTTTCGGATCGGAGCGGGTCGGATGTCAGCGGACATGTCACCGCTGACATCTGATGCTCCATAGGGATGACTGTATGTCCGTTTTTCATCCGAAAACGGAAGGATGAAAAACGGACATACGGATCGTCTGTGTGAAAGAGGCCAAAGAGTCTGAATACTTAGGACCATGTAATATTTCAGTTCTCCTTTTTTAATAAATCTGCAAAAATGTCAACAATTCTGTGTTTTTCTGTCAATATGGGGTGCTGTGTGTACATTAATGAGAAAAAAAATGAACTTAAATGATTTTAGCAAATGGCTGCAATATAACAAAGAGTGAAAAATTTAAGGGGGTCTGAATACTTTCCGTCCCCACTGTAAATCAAACTATAGCAGTTGATAGTTGATTAAATCAATTATTGGGATGTTTCATCTCTGACTTGGATTGCAAGAACCTGTTCAGTCCAATTTTTCATGGGATAGTAGGCAGGAATCCTTAATAACTAATAACTATAATTTTATAATAATAAACTGAGACAAGTATTGGATAAATATGGCCGCGGCTGCTTTATTATTGGTTTAAATACAATGTTATATTTAATATAACAACACTAACTCAAATAAACTCAAAACAACCTAGCTACTACGGCTCAGGCTGCATTAAAATTATCAGAAACCAACATTATCCACATCATAAATCAACATCAATAACTTCAAAAACAGATTAGTCCCCCTTTGTATCATTTATTTTATTAGTTTTTTTTTTTTTTTTTTTTTTTTTTTTACAAAGGTGACACCACCACATAATGTACAGCCGCGACATAAAATAAAAAATTTTGGGAGGGGGGGGGAGGGGAACACCACAGCTCCTGTCTTCTGAGGCGAATGACCCTGACTGGACGGAACCCTGTTTATATAGCCCTATTCTTACTGGATTCAACCGGATTTAACCAGTTCTATCCCTAGTACTTCAAAAAAGCCCGGGAGAGTCACATGTACTACTCCTCAAGGCCATGTGAGCACCAGGTGTCCACCTGGGAGCCTCAGCTGGCTCCCCTTGGGGGAGCCTTGAAACTGCCCCATCCTGCCACTCTCCCATGAGGAAAAAGGGGTTATTGAAACCTTTTACCCCTTTTTCCTGTCATTCTCTTTCTATACTTGTCTAGCACAAAGACCCTACTTCTGGTGTTTTTTTTTTCAGATTTATTTGGATGTATAGAAAATAAGTTATAAAAATATTTTTTTCACAAATGACTGTGGATTTTCAGTTTCAGATTTATATATTACAATTAAGTCTCAATTGGCAAAGCTTTAAAGTGGTTCTCTGCAATAGTCCCCCCCCCAGTCCAGGGGCTGCCCAACCATTAAGGGCACACGGGTGTCGCACCCCCCGTCCATCGCCGCCACCCCCATCCATGAGTCCGGCCCCTTTCAGGACACTGGCGAATGGATTCCCATGCGGAGGGGCTGTTTTTTGAAGCACTGATTAGAGCCAGAGGCTCTAATAGGCTTCAATATAGGGTGGGCTTGGGTCGCAGAGAGGACGCTCCGAGACCACCCAGGTGTGTTACAACAGCGAATCAATATTCGCTGTTATTACACTGATACTCCTCCCAGCCAATCAGGAAGCGGGTTTTGACACCGGTCACCCGCTTGGCTGAAAGGACAGGCGATCCTATTGGATGACTAAGAGGAGGAGGGGAGGAGCTGGAATCTGCCATAGAGGAAAGGACTTGGAGCCGAGCTGCTGCACCACGCTGCCTGCCACGTGCCACGATGGGGTAAGTGCCGGATCGACCGGCAAACAGCGGTGGTGGTGCCGCTCGGGGGGGTAGGGTGGTTGTGTGCCGTCCCCCCCAAAAAAATCACCAGCCGCCACTGCCCCAGTCCACAGTACATACTTTTTTTTTTAACAGAAAATTTTTATTAAACAAATCAGCATTACAATACAAAAAATTAGTACAGTCATTGTGGTAATAATAATGATAATAAGATCTATCTTCAACCAATAGCCACTATTTATCAGCTATTCCAGTGGTTTAAGAGTCAGAAGTTTCGCTTAACAATACTCCTATGGCATTACATCCTTATGAATTCTTCGAAAGTATAAAGTAAATAACCAATAATGAATCAGGTCTGGTGGGGACAGCGGGGAGGGGGAGGGAGGGGGGGGGAGAAAGGGGGAAAGAAAAAAAAAAAAAGGGGTGGGGGGGGGGGGGGGAGAAGGGGCAGGAAGGAAGGGGAACTGGCATAAAAAGAATAGACCTGAAAAATAGGATGTCCTCTACTTTATTTCATGTGCTAGTTATGGGGTAGGGGGTTCAGGGTCCCCGGAGGCGTCCACCCAGGAGGACCAGACTTTATCGAACTTCCCCGGGCATTGCCTACTTTCATAGGTCAATCTATATAGGGGGAGCACCATATTCACCGATCTTTTCCATGAGGCCAGGGTAGGAGGCTCTACCAGTTTCCATCGCAGTAAAATTTCTCGCCTAGCATAGTACAATGTGAAGGTTAGACACAGTCTGCTGTACCTATCTCCTTCAACATCCTCCAGATGGCTGAGCAATAGTATTTGGGGATCCACCGGTAAGTCCGAGCTTATGACTTTGCTCAGTGTGGAGGCAACTGCTGACCAAAAGGGTCGGATTTTGGGACAAGACCAGACCATGTGCCAAAACGTGCCCACGTCCTGCCTGCATCTCTGACAGTTAGGATCTCTTTGATGGTAAATGCGCGCCAGTCTCTGTGGGGTGAAATACGCTCTGTGTAGGAACTTAAATTGTACGAACCTGTCTTTTGCAGCGATCATGGAGGGAATGTAGGAGATCAAACACTCCTTCCATTCCTCCTCGTCTAGAGAGGGAATATCAACCCTCCACTTTTCCCAGGTTTTAGTTAATTTGGCATCATACTCCACTGTAAGATACAGATATAATGTTGAGAGAGGCTTCCCCATCACACTGGAAGTCAAGAGCCGTTCAATGGAATCTGGTTCCAGAATGATGGGGGCTGGGAACTGCGCTTCGAAGGCGTGTTTCAGCTGCCAGTACCTAAATTGGAAGGAGGACGGGATACCGAAGGATTGCTTCAGGGCTTGAAAAGTCATAAGCCTACCATCTTTAACCACATGTTTTTATGTAAGGATTCCCTTTTTCACCCATAGAGAGGGGTCCGGTAAGCTGTGGAAGTGGGGGATCATAGGGTTACCCCATAGGGGCATGTGAGGTGAAAAATGATTGGGCTTCCGATATATTTTCCTAGCCTCCTGCCAGACCCTCACGGTGGTTCGCAACAGAGTGGTCATAGACGAGTTGGCCCTGAGTCCACGAAACGGGAGATTGCTAAGGGCAGCAAAGGAGCCCAGAATGGCCGCCTCTAGATTGACCGCCGGATTTTGTGTGGGTTGGGAGAACCACCACCGAATCGTGACCAGAACAGCTGCCCAATAGTAAATTTGGAAATTCGGCAGTGCCAGACCCCCCCCGAAAGCGGGAGATATAAGATCTGCTTGGCCACCCTAGGTGGCCTCCCAGCCCAGACAAACTGTATCAGCAGACTCTCCAGCCTCCGGAAGAAAGCCTTAGGGATGGGTATGGGTGTGTTACGGAAGAAGTAAAGATACTTGGGAAGATAAATCATCTTTAGTAAATTGACTCTGCCAACAGGGGTCAGTGGAAGGGAACGCCATGCAGCACACCTAGCCGTAAGCTGTGTCATGAGTGGTCGCAAATTGTTGTCTATGTAGTCCTGGACTTTAGCGCTAATTTTAATCCCCAAGTATTTAAAATCATCTACCCATTTGAGCTGCGGGTGTGGCACCCTAGGGGTCGAGGGCCACAGTACATACTTACCTGAGCCAGATCTCGATCCAGTGCTGTGCCTGAGAACAGCATCTCTCTCTGTCCTCTCTAGCTCAGAGGCAACAGTGGGAGCTATTGGCTCCTGCTGCTGTCAATCAAATCCAGTGGGGAGGGAGCAGGGGGCAAGGCTGAACTGCGCTAAGTGTGTCTATAAACACACACAGCCCAACTCGGGAGCGAGCCCGGATTTCTGCCCCATAGCAAGCTCTTGCTATAGGGCCAGACACAGAAGTGGAGGAATGGAGAGAGATGGCAGGGGGACCCTAGAAGAGGAGGTTCAGGGTCGCTCTCTGCAATACCATTGCACATAGCAGGTAAGTATGGCATGTTTGTTATTATAATTATTAAAAAAATAGTAATTCTTTCACACCGAGATAAAGATCTTTATTTTTAGTTATGTGATTGTAATGTTTTAAATGCTATTTAGCTGAAAATAATTGTATTTGTTTTCATAATAGGAATCCTTATCTTGGAGTCTTAATGTGTTTATTACCCCAACACTTCATATTCCTGATATGTGGCTGCTGTACCATGTACTTGAATGAAAAAGTATCCTGTTCTCTTTGTATTTCTTCCTTTATGTGAAATCCCTGGTGTTCCTGACAGTCCCTCTGCTTTCCTATTAAAAACTGACCACACTAAGCAGGGCAGCACACTGTGGTCAGTTCTTTAGCTATGCTGGGAACTCAGTGTGCTCTCCTCCAATGACCAGACTTGTCCTGACACGCCCCCGCTGCACAGCCTTTCACTGGGAAGCTCAGTGTGCTGCTGCTTCTCTTCCCCCCAGCTCTTATGCAGCTGAGAATAGAGGGAATGTGATCACTTATAAAAAAAAGGAAAAAAATGGTAATTATAATTTTTTTAATATATCTTTACAAAAATGTTTTGCCTTTAATTTCTATTTTAAACTGAATAGGTTGTTTTACAAAATGATCGTTTGCAATCACTTTAAACTTTGTGGACTGAGCCTTCTGATTTTGGTGAATTTTTTAAGGCTTTGTACAGATACAGGGGCCTATTTATCAATGTTTGGCGCCAAGATCAACACAACATTCACCCAAGATCCACACATTTTTCACATAAGATTTACTTGGAAAATGTAGTGTGAAAACATTAGTAAACAGATCCTACAGTAAACATGTATTCAGATATTTTTTCCTCCTTTTCCTGATTTATTTTCTAGAAAAGAAAAAAACTCCACACATAGGCTGATTCTGTTTTTATAAGGTGCACATTGTAGTCACAACATGAGCTTTAAAATCTGCTGTACCTATGATATGTTTTTCAAAAAGATAGATATGATTATACAGACACTTCATACAAATCCATGAATTGCATCCAAATATGATGGGATTCATGGATTTCATACTTTGGATCTTTGTCATTGAAAGACATATATCTCAAACTCAGACAAAATTCTTTGGGGTTGATTTACTAAAGGCCAGTAGACTGTGCACCTTGGAAAGTGCAATTGCACTCTGCAAGTGCAGTTGCTCCAGAGCTTAGTGAATGAGGTAAAGCTTCACTTTGCAAAGAATACCCTATCACATGCAAGGAAAATGTAAAAAAACAGCATTTTTGCTTGCCATGATTGGTTGATGAAAGTCAGCAGAGCTTCTGCTCATTTACTAAACTCTGGAGAAACTGCTCTTGCCGTGTGCAACTGCACTTTCCAAAGTGAACAGCCTTTTGGCCTTTAGTAAATCAACCCCTATGAATGTTAAAGCACAGAATTAAATCTTGATTTATTATCTGGGAGTGTTCTTCATTTGGATTATGTTTGGGTGTAATTGCCCACTTATAGGACCATGGCATAGGTTCTAAAAATTGGATTTACGGACATTAACCTGTTTACTTGGGTTGATTATACTAGATGAAACATGACCAGGCAGAAGCAGGTGTTTTATATTGTTGTAAATTATTTGTCTTCTGTTTGTGCCAATATGAAAACTGTGCCAGCGCTCTCACACCTAGTGTTCATACATTCACATGTGATGCAAAGTAGGTATTTGTTTTCTGCAAGTCTATTTTGTAGTTGCCAACCTGATCCTTCTGACAGTGAGATAACATTGTACTTCTACTCTTTAAAAGACTTTCTAATTACAATCAGCCAGACAGCAATTCCTAATAATTAGAAAAGTTTAGTAAATCCTTGGAATGCAAGCATAATTCATTCCAGAAACATGCTTGTAATCCAAAGCACTTGTATATCAAAGCTAATTTTTCCATAAGAAATAATGGAAACTCAGATTCGTTCCACAACCATTTCTCAGGAGAAGCAGCAGAATGTATTTTGGGGTGTAATTCCACATATAACCATGCCATGTTTGAACAATATATCATTTAGTGACAACTTTGTGTTAAAAAAAATAATTAATTTTCCCGAAACTTGTGGCAAAATATAAAATATTCCATGGACTCAACATGCCTCTCAGCAAATAGCTTGAAGTGTCTTCTTTCCAAATTGGGATCATTTGAGGGGGTTTTGTGCTCATTTTATGGCCTCCGAAACAGTGATAGGTAGTGAGGAAGTAAAATCACCATTTTACGCCCTTAGAAAGCCTGAAGGCGGTAATTGGTTTTCCGGGTCCTCTACACGGCCAGGCTCGCAAAAAGTCTCACACATGTGGTACCCCTGTACACAAGAGAAGCAGCAGAATGTATTTTGGGGTGTAATTCCACATATGCTCATGACATGTTTGAGCAATATATTGACAACTTTGTGCAAAAAAAAAAAAAAGTTTGTCATTTTCCCGCAACTTGTGGCAAAATATAAAATATTCCATGGACTCAACATGCCTCTCAGCAAATAGCTTGGGGTGTCTACTTTGCAAAATGGGGTCATTTGAGGGGGTGGGGGTTGTGCCACCTGGGCATTTTATGGCCTTCGAAACTGTGATAGGCAGTGAGGAGTGAAATCAAAAATTTACGCCCTAGAAATTCTGAAGGCGGTGATTGGTTTTCAGGGGTTCTGTACGCGGCTAGACTCCCAAAAAGTCCCACACATGTGGTATCCCCATACTCAGGAGAAGCAGTATAATGTATTTTGGGGTGTAATTCCACATATAACCATGGTATGTGTGAGCAATATATCATTTAGTGACAACTTTGTGTCATTTTTATTTATTTATTTTTGTCATTTTTCAATCACTTGTGACAAAAAATAAAATATACTCAACAAGCCTCTCAGCAATTTCCTTAGGGTGTCTACTTTCTAAAATGGGGTCATTGGGGGGGGGGGGGGTTGTATTGCCTTACCATTTTAGCACCTCAAGAAAGGACATAGGCAGTCATAAACTAAAAGCTGAGGAAATTTCAGAAAATGTACCCTAGTTTGTAGACGCTATAATTTTTGCGCAAACAATAAATATATGCTTATTGACATTTCTTTTTTACCAAAGACATGTGGCTGAAAAGATTTTGGCCTAAATGTATGACTAAATCTGGATTTTTTTTTAATAACAAAAAGTAGAAAATATCATTTTTCTGTCTTTTTCCGTTTATATCGCAAAAAATAAAAATTGCAGAGGCAATCAAATACAATCAAAAGAAAGCTCTATTTGTGGGGGAAAAAAAGAATGCAAATTTCATTTGGGTACAGCATTGAATGACCGGGGGCTGAAGTGGTTAATAAACAAAAAAAGAATGACAATTTTGAAAAAAAAATATATTTTTTACTTTTTGCTATAATACATATCCAAAAAAAATGTAAAAAAAAAAAATTTCTTTATCAGTTTAGGCTGATATATATTCTTCTACATACTTTTGGTAAAAAAAAAATCGCAATAAGTGAATATTGATTGGTTTGCACAAAAGTTATAGCTTCTACAAAATAGAGGATAGATTTATGGCATTTTTATTATTTTTTTTTTACTAGTAATGGCGGTGATCAGCGATTTTTAGAGGGACTGCGATATTGCGGCGGACAGATCGGACACTTTTGACACATTTTTGGGACCACTGACATTTATACAGTGATCAGAGCTAAAAATAGCCACTGATTACCATATAAATGTCACTGGCAGGGAAGGGGTTAACACTTTACACACACGCATCCCTGTTCTGGTTCTCGTGCCCGCGAACGTGGGTTGCTGGCGGTCATCCTGACCGCTGGTCACGCACATCGGGTCCCCCTTAATGGTGCCGATGTAAACCTACGGCAATTCGAGGGATCGTGCCGACCTGCCGCAGTATAATGACTGTGGCTGGTCGGCAAGTGGTAAAAGCAACCTTTTCAAGCAAAAAAAAAAAATTTTTTTTTTTTTGCTTTTTATTAAATTGTTTCTCTGTTTGACCCCTTATCAAGCCTTAATTTACTCTAATCTGCCTTAATAACTCCCTATTCTACTTCTCCATTTAATTATTATTTTCCTACTGATTCTTTTATTTTTATTTACTTCTATTTTTTAAACTATTAATAATTATAATTTTTTTTGTTTGTTTTGTTCATTAGTATTTTTACATCTTTAACATATATGCAGGGCTCAAAATTTCAAGTCATGAGCTACTAGCCAGGCCTCAAGGGTTACTCGCCACCAGTTGCCCCACCCAACCTTGACCCTGCCCTGCCCCTAATTCCGCCTCTGCCCACCATGAAGCCTGTGTCCATCATGCAGCCTCTGTCCACCATGCAGCCTGTGTCCATCATGCAGCCTCTGCCCACCATGCAGCCTGTGTCCATCATGCAGCCTCTGCCCACCATGCAGCCTGTGTCCACTATGCAGCCAGTGTCCACCATGAAGCCTCTGCTCACCATGAAGCCTGTGTCCACCATGCAGCCTACCTGTGCAGGGGAGGAGAGGAACAGGAGAGCCGCCAGGATGATCAGAGCTCGGGGAACACAGCGATAACCGCTTTAATTTCAATTGCTGTGTTCCCACCGCTCAGCGTCACATACAGCCCCGCCCCCTGGCCTGGGAACTTTGATTAACAGATCGCCTGTCCCGAGAGTAAGAGGAGGGGCTGTATGTGACAGCGAGCAGCAGGGAACACAGCAATGTGAAATGAAAGCGGTTATCGCTGTGTTCCCTGCGCTCTGACCTTCCGGGCGGCTCTCCTTTCTCTTCCCCTCCTCAATCGCTGGGAGAAGGACTCCCATTCAACCCAGGCTGCCGGCGGTGCTCGCCCCCCCCCCCCCCCCCTCCGCTCCCAGGGAGCCCATCCTTGCCAGCCCTCAAAATCCACTCGCAAAATGCGAGCAGGCAAGTGGAATTTTTGTGGGCTGATATATGTATACGTTTCACATTGAAAAAAGCGCAAAAAAAAATGTATTTCATTAGTAAAACTTTTTAATGCTCTGTACCATTGCTGACAGCTAAAGTGTAAACAAAAAGGTTGCGGTATGTATCGGTAAATGGTATCGGCGAGTACTAAAAAAAAAAGACCCTAATATAACGTATTTTTTTTTTTTTACACATTACATTATGTTAAATTTTATTTCTTTCAATTTGATTGAAGCAAGGAGTATTATGTCTTATTTTATTGCCATCTTGTTTGATAACCTAAAGTTCAGGGGTTGTAAATCTTTAAAATAAAAAAGTTCTTCAGAATCGTGATCTTTATTCTAAGCAAAAAAAACGTGATTCTCATTTTATCCAGGATCGTGCAACTCTAATTGTTATATCTATATATATACCAACAGCAGCCAACAGGGCCGCCATCAGTGGGGACACATGCTGGGTCCAAACCCCTCTCCCAGAGCGTCCTACCCAAATATCCAGTCAGTGTCCCTGCTGCCACAGCCATGCCATTTAGCAATAGTGCAGGCTGTGCAGAAATCAGAGCTGTGCCTGAATGTATGGTGGCTGACAGCCTCCACCGCTGCCGCCGCCTGCTGTCCTCAGCACTAGGGTTTTGTTGCTAGAACTGCCACGTCCTAGCAACCAATCACGTGCTTGCCCCTACCTGGAATTCAGAGGAGGAGGAAATACCTCCTTCAAACCTATCCCATAGTTGCCAACATTGTAAAAAAATTTATAGGGACACTTTTTTGCCCGTGGGGTCTTATTATAATTAGGGGGCGAGATATTCGTTTGTAGGCGTGGCGTGACAGGGAAAAAAAAATTTGGCCCGATTCGCGTGCAACGGTGAAGAGTTGTTAGCGGCCTGGTTTAAGCAAAATATTAGGTATGGCCTAAAGAGGCGTGGCTCAAAGGGTTGTGGTTTGAGTCTGAGATGAACGAGGGATGGAGGGAGAAAGAGGGAGGGAGAGAGAGAGAAAGAAAGAAAGGAAGATAAAGATAGGGAGGGAGGGAAGGAGAGAGAAGGAAGGAAAGAAAGAGGGATGGAGGGAAAGCAGGCCCAGATCATACACCAAAATAGAAAGATGTGTATTCCAGAAAGTTTAACAATCAGCAGATAAAGATACTCCAAACACCTGGTGTTAGCGCTTCAATCATCCCGGCACCATGGTTGTTATTGTGTCAGGATGATTGAAGCGCATTATTACTATTATTACATTGTAATATAAAATTAAATCATTCACCTCACCATAAGGCAGAATCAGTGGGAGCCCTGAGCGTGTCACCTGCCATGTCGCCTGCTACTAGATGCCATCAGGTGCCCCCAGCGGAGTCCCTCCTTACATCAGGTGCCCCTGGCAGAGTCCGTCCTTACATCAGGTGCCCCCAGCAGAGTCCGTCCTTACATCAAGTGCTACCGGCAGAGTCCGTCCTTACATCAGGTGCCCCCAGTAGAGTCCCTCCTTACATCATGCACCCCCAGCGGAGCCCCTCCTTACATCAGGTGTCCCCAGAGGAGCTTCTGCTTACATCAGTGTCCCCATCAGCGGACTTCCTCCTTACATCAGTGTCCCCATCAGCGGATCTCCTCCTTACATCAGTGTCCCCATCAGCGGAACCCCTCCTTACATCAGTGCCCTCATCAGCGGAGCCCCTCCTTACATCAGTGTCCCCATCAGCGGAGCCCCTCCTTACATGAAAGTCCCCATCAGCGCGTGCACAAGAAAGGGTTTCTTCGGAACGTTAGATTGTCATGTAAAAGGCATCAAATAGACCAACTGCTCTCGCCGCCGCAAAGCGCCAGCAACTCCAACTCATATCGCAGCAGTGCGCCTGCGCGGGAAGACTGAAATCCCCTCAACTGCCAAGATAATGTACGGAACAATGTGTGGATATCCGTGTGTTCAGTGGAGAGGGGAGGGGCCTCCGATCCGCGCAACCAATCGGCTTCAGTGTACAAGAGAATTGTCTTACAAGAGAATTGTCTTGTACACTGAAGAGAGAAGCCGATTGGCTGCCCCTCCCCTCTCCACTGAACACACGGGGAAATAGTCCTCGCGACGGCCATCTTTTTTGTAGCTGTTTTTGCCAAAAACATTCCTGATTTCCCAGGACAAAGGCAAAATCCCGGGAATTTATTCTGGACGAGCTCCAATTGGGATGAGGGTCCCAAAATCTGGATCGTCTCGGGAAAATCTGGACTGTTGGCAAGTATGCTATCCGATCCAAGTGCCCAGCCTTTCAGCTTCTACCTGTCCAGTAGCCGACTGCTGCAATGAGAAGGAACAGATCCTGATGTAAGTTGGGGTCTTCACAATACTCCCTCCTCCCCTTCCACTACCCCAACTATTCTCTTAAACTTCTCCACTCGCCTTACCCCACTCTTCTCTTCTCTTATAACTTTGGGGACCCTATTAAAAGGGAATAGGCTATAGGGACCATGATCTAAGGAGGTTTTTGGGGGCCCTGACTTACTTCCTGATTGGCTGGGAGGGGTGGAAGGAGATTTAGTGTTACATTAGTGAATATTCATTCGCTATTGTAACACAGCTGGGTGGGCTTGGAGCACAGTGCTCTGCGCCCCGAGACCACCCTTTTTTGAAGCCTATTAGAGCCTCTGGCTCTAATCACATGTCTAACCCCCCCTAGTGGACGGGTCGCCACTGCTGTACATATACAAATGTTTTGCCTTGCATTTCTATTTTAAACTGAATGGTTTGTTTTACAAGGTGAAGGTTCATATACTGTATAATTTATTCAAATAGCTGTAATAATACATGGTAATAGAAGTACAGATCTTTAAAGTGGTTCTAAAGCCTTAAGTTTTTTCACCTTAATGTATTCTATGCATTCTATGCATTAAGGTGAAAAACCAGTAAAGAGAAGGGGCCTGGAGCGCAGGCGGGGCACCCCAGAAGCAAAGGATCGGGGCTGCTCTGTGCAAAAGCATTGCACAGGGCAGGTAAGTATAGACATGTTTGTTATTTTTATACAAAAAAAATAGGGTTTACAACCCCGTGAACTTGAATTGAGCATGGCATATTCTTCAAAAGTTGTCTGTACCTCGCCCAAGAGTTTTGCTTAGTCACTTCTAGTAAATGTAACTGCAAACATAGCCATTTCAATATACACCTCATTATCAAACTGCTGAAATCAGACGTACCATTGTGCAAAGTAAGAAAGAATTCTGACCCTTGTTCCAGGAAGCTGCCTCATATATTCTCTGTAGAATACTTTAGGACTTTCTCTTCTTTATGGGTGTGTATGGAATGTATGATCGTGAAACCATTTTTATGTCATATTTCAATGCACACAAGAAATGCCAGCCATGTGTTAGTTTACAAGATCAAATCATTCTAATGGCACCATAGACTTAGGAGGGCAATCACCATATGGGGGGGGGGGGGGGTTTAAAAGCTATTAGGGCAGGCTGAAGAACCAGTCAGTTAGACCAGTCAGTTGTCATCTCTTGTCTATGCTTAGACATTGGGAGGACATGCCTCTTTGTCACTATGGAGGGTAAGTACTCTCCAGACATTCCTAGAAAATCTGATCCGTCTGATTGACCCTTCCATCATCACAGGTCAGCCACAAGATATGGGTTTATGAAATCATGTCCATAAACAACAATCAGATCCAAATCCAACCTTTGAAAAACAGAATTTAGTAAAAAATGCTTATATAATTAGTATGATTTAGTTTGCAGTCTAAAATGAATCTATCCATCTATTTACAATGTTTTCACACCCTTCTCCTAACACCCACAGTTTATTTAGGTGATCTAAAACGTGCAATTATTTTAATAAAGCTGGATTCATGTTTAGTTAGTTGAATGAATGACTTTTGTTTCATGTGTTGTGTGGTTTCCTTCTGTATCACTGATGGGAACTTGGGAATATTCAAGGAAGTAAATCTAAATTCAGCCTTTCTCAACCTTTTCACTCCAGAGGAACCCCTGAAATAATTTTGAGGTCTCTGGGAACCATAGCTAAAATCAATTAATTGAGGGTCAGTGGGAAGAATGCCCCGTTTTCAGTGGTGATCAGAATGCCCCCTTACAGACAGGCCTGTACTTGGACAAAAAATAGGCCCCTGTATTACAGAATGAGCAGCCCATAACCAAGGGCGGACTGACAGCTCATGGGGCCCCTGGTCAATAAAAGGTCACGGGGCCCCCTGTCCCCACCCAACACTCAAGCCACACCCACACAAAGCCCCACATACATATTGCAGCTAAGCTGCATAGAGGGGGCATTTAAATATCAACTGCAACATAGCCTGCTGGAAGTTCCCAGCTTTTTTCCATAGAAGCTGCTGGGCACTTTCAGGTTTAAAGATGCATCCATCTTTATGATGCAACCAGGGGAGTTTTATGAAAGCAGTGGGCTTGTGTGCAAAATCATAAGTTGGGCTCTAAAGCTAGAGAAAGAAGCAAGCACGGCAAATATTGAGTGTGGTTTTTGGGAGCTGTAGTTAGTTCCTGCTGGTTACATAGTACGGTAAAGGTGCCCGATGATTGAGGTTTTGCCTTGTGTGGCCATTCTGCTCCAACTCAGCTCCTTCCTGACAGGGTTGCCAACCCCCCACAGTTTTTTTTGGAACATGGAAAATGTTTTTGACGGAATGCATTATTTACAGAGAAACTGAAATATGACAGAAACTCCTATTAGAAACTAAGAGGGCAAGACGGGTTGGATAGATAGAGGCAGAAGGGGGGTGGGAGAGGAGAGATAAGAAAAGAAGGGAGAGAGAGATGGGGAGATGGGAAAGTAGAAGAGAGATGGAGGGGGAAAGAGGGGAAGGGGGTGAGAGAGGGAGGGACAGAGAGGGGGTGAGAAAGAGATGGAGGTGATAGAGAGAGGAGGTGAGAGAGAGGGGGTGACAGAGAGAAGGAGATAGAGGGGCTGAGAGAGGGGGGGAGCGAGAGAGTGGGGAGAGGGTGAGAGAAAGGGGGGGTAGAGAAAGAGGGTGAGAGAGAGAGGGGTGTGAGAGAGAGAAAAAGAGCGTGGGAGAGAGGTTGAGAGAGAGAGGGAGAGAGGGAATAAGAAAGAGGGGGTGAGAGAGAGAGGGGGTGAGAGAGGGGGTCGAGAGAGAGCGGGTTTGAGAGAGGGGGGTGAGATAGAGGGAGAAAGAGAGAGGGGATGAGAGAGAAGGGGAGTGAGATAGAGAGGGGGGTGAGAGTGGAGGAGAGAGAGGGAGAGAGAAGGGGAGTGAGAGAGCGAGGGTGAGGGGTAGGGAGAGAGGGAGTAAGAAGGGGGGTAGCGAGAGGGTGGAGAGAGAGGTGGGGAGAGAGGGGGAGAGAGAGAGAGGGGGTGAGAGAAAGAGGATGGGGGGATCAGTATGTCTGCTATTCACAACTATGGCCTGTCCCACCATTATATGAAGTACAACGCATCCCTCACCCAAACACAGGTCTCCTCTCAGTGTGCCCCCCCCCCCCAGTCTGTTTAGAAGGCACAGTCCCCCTCCCTACCCTCCTCCCACCATTACAGCTAGTAACTCTTACCAGTCCAGGAAGTGTCCTCCTCCTCACCGTGCTCTCTTGGTGCCTCTCTCTCCTCTCAGGACCGGGCCCGGACCTTTCTGACACGATCCATCCCGCGGCTGAATCCATCCTGCCCTATTCACCCAGGAGTGTCTAATAGGTCCCCCTACTGGCCTCGGCTCTCGGGCACTCAGCCCAAATGCCTTTGTGGCCAGTCTGCCTCTGAGAACGGGCCTTGCAGTTGTCCCCGAGCAACCACAGCTGGTGCTGATTGGCCAACAATGACCGAAGGGAGAAGGGGTAAAGGCATGGTTTAAACATCGGATTCGATTTTGATAGGACATGAGGCCCGGCGGTCAACTAGGCAAATGCCCGGTGTGCCCTATGGCCAGTCCGGGCCTGCTTAAAGACAGCAAAAAGATAATTGGTGGAATGATACTGAGTCTGTCAAGAAGCACTGGACCCAGAATTATGCAGGTACCATCAAGTAGAAGGTCAAACAGCCACAGCTCAAGGAACCCATAGAAAATTTAGGGGAACCCTAGGGTTCCACAGAACCAAGGTTGAGACTGGCTGGTCTAGTTCATGCATTGTAAACTGAGGGGTAGTATGTTTTCACAAGAAAGCAGTTACTGCCTCTGGTTCCTTTATGGTAAATACCAGAATGTAAACTAATGGTATCCTCACTACAGCTTCTACAAGTATCTGCGTTTTTGTTTTGTTTTTTTCAGATCCACCAGACTGGAAAAGCTATTCGATTTTCACAAATGAGTTAAACTGTCCTTTTTGCACAGGTGTAGGACTTTATAGACCTACCATCTAATTCTATTTGGAAAAGCTATTAGCTTTAAGTGGCATTGTTGGCCAGAATTTGTCTGAAAATAAATGAATTGCCTCATTCTTTGCCAAGGGCACATTACATTATCTTTCCAAGACAATGGGTTTGATTTACTAAAACTGGTGCAGCTCTGTAGAGAAACCAATTAGCTTCCAGTGTTTTGTTTATCAAAGCTTAATTGAGCAAGTTGAAGTTAGAAGCTGATTGGCTACCATGCACAGCTGCACCAGATTTTGCACTCTCCAGTTTTAGTAAATTAACCCAAATGAGCATGAGTTCAACTCCTGAACCAAATGCAGGTGTTAAAGGAACTGTTGATGCTTGTGGCTGTCCATATGCCGGTGAGCACTGAGCACATGACAGCAATACATGACATCATTTACTTCTTATGGCTGTTTAACAATGTGGCCATATCAAGATGACACACATTCAATGACACTGTAATTTGATGTAATAGAGAATCTAGTATTTCTCAGGCAGATCAGAAGGTATGCAACCACCACAAGCATGCAGTGGATGAAAACTTCCAGAAATTTCAGTGTGAACATACCTTCTACTAAGTAAGTACTTCTACTGATTTTCCTAGCAATATTGGAGTACATGTGCACAGCATAAGTGTGTGATAACTACATGTCAATTCAAAGGATAATTATTGGATATGCCTGTAAATATTCTAGGAGAATATGTACCTATATTGGTCCTAGTATTGAAAGGATTGTTTGTCTTAACTCAGTTAAAATTAAAACTTTACACAATCAATTGATTTGGGAGACAACAGTCTATCAGAGCTGCAAAATTTAAAAGTACCTCCTCTTTTGTTAAGAAAAAAGCATTCCCCGCTGGGTGATCTTTGTACATTACAAGGCTTTTAACAAACGTTGTTGCAGATTCCTACCTTTTGTTATTCTGAAAAAATCCCTGTGTGTTAGTCTGTGTTCATGTGGAATGTGAATGTAATGGGAGTGGTTTCATAATTATCAATCAGCTGCTGGACTTGCAGGGCTCTAATGAGGAAAATCGCAGGGTCTGCATCCCTTTAGACATGATTGGGAGTATCTCACCAAAAATGTAATTTTTGTTGCAGGGGATGCCTGGAAATCTGACTTTTATCTTAGTACAAACTTTTGGGAAAATCAGTGAGCCAATCACTCAAACAGGAAATGATGTTTTTGGGGGACGTTCTCTACACATTCTGTGTACAGAACACCTCCAGGTAGCCATATTGCATTGCACTTTACAGAAAAATACAGAGCTGCAGATTGAAAAGGAAATGTCATTTTTAATAACATTTGATTATAAAATGACTGTGTAGCAATTGCATGCATTACATTATTATTTTTTTTATTTGCTATTTTTTTTCCATGAAAGTGTTGTTACCCTTTAAATAAAACAGTATATCATTTTTCAAGTATTATAGACTTGATAAGAAATAGGCAAAGGTTGCTCCAGGTTGGCCTGCACATCAGTCAGACGGACCACAGGTTCAGGTCTAGCACATCTATAGCCAATTCAGTAAAATATACAAATAGAGATGACTGTTCACTATGATACTATTTATCCAAAAATGACACAGAATAAAAGCTCTTTTTTGCATGCAATGCTGCTCTAAGCGCTTGATCAAAGAGTACGTAATTGTATAAAAGACTTGATGATATAAAAGTTTGGTACCAGTGTGTTTTAATTTAATTAAGCATACATGTTCCTATCCTGGTTTTTAGAACTCACCAGTTCTCTTGCATCCATTGGATGGCTTCTTGGTCATTAAATCGCTTCTCGAAATCATATTCCTCTAGCAGAACCACTGAGAGGTTGTGCTCCTCCATTTTCCTGTGTGCATCTGAGCCCGCTCTTCTGCTGTGCTGTCTGTTGAATGAGACAGGACCAGTAAAAGAAAAGCCAGCTAAACCGGTATTACAGTACTGACACCCCTCCCTTATACACTACAGCCTACACCTGCCTATGACATGTCAGGTGTCCTGCCCTTAAAGAGATAAGCTGTGTTAGCAATATGCAACATAGATTCAAATCCTATCTGAGAATTATATAGTTTTATACAAGGGCAACACTGTTACATTATGGAGTCGGATGCAAAAATTTTAATACTCCACAAAAAGTGGACACTGCGAACATTTAAAAACGCTGAAGAGGACTACTATATACAGTTATTAGATATTGTATACAGTCTAATGTGATTGAGGTTACATGGAGGGAGATGCTAGTCTTTAGTTCAAACACACAAGATCTAATTAGTAATTGGTAACACCGGTGCCAACTTAAGTCATATTTATATTTCAGTATGCTGAACAGGATTACTATTTACAATTAATAGATAATGTCTACAGTTGTATGGCTGAACTCGCATTGGATTTGCAGGAAAATAGTGCAGGGACTTTTTCTTCTCCAGCACAGGAATCAGATCGCATGGGTGTTCTTATCCATGCATCTGATTCCTGTGCGAGTTCACAGTTCATACTGCAATCTGTGAACCGATCCGGGGGTGTCATTAACTTTTTATTGACACCCGCAGCAGTTTGCAGCAGGCAGTGTGATGCGATGCGGGAACCGGCGCTGGAATCTCGCTGGTTCCCGCATCGCATATGTGTGAACCTAGAGGGTTGATTGAGGGAAATGCTGGTCTGTAGTTTAAAAAACAAAAGCGCTAACATTTATCCAGTTTTAAAAAGAAAACAATGGTACGAACTAATGTCATATTCAGATTTTACTGAAATTAGACACATTTTTCATTTTAGTATACTGAAATGGACTACTAGATATAGTAAAGCGATATTAGGGTTGATTTACTAAAACTGGGGAGTGCAAAATCTGACGCAGCTCTGCATAGAAACCAATGCAGCTTCCAGATATTTTTTGTCAAGGTTTTATTAACCACTTCAGTACAGAGCACTTTTACCCCCTTCCTGACCAGGCCAATTTTTAGCTTTCAGCTCTGTCACACTTTGAATGACAAGTGTGCAATCATGCAACGCTGTACCCAAATTCATTTTTTTATAATTTTTTTCACACAAATAGAGCTTTCTTTTGGTGGTATTTTTTCACCACTGGGTTTTGCTAAAAAAAAAAACGAATAAAGACCGAAAATTTTGGAAAAAAAAAAGTTGGTTAGTTTCTGTCAGAAAATTTTGTAAATAAGTAATTCTTTTCCTTCGCTGATGTGCGTTGATGAGGCGGCAATGATGGGCACTG
The DNA here is from genome assembly GCA_037952925.1 of Lithobates clamitans. Classification (NCBI taxonomy): domain Eukaryota; kingdom Metazoa; phylum Chordata; class Amphibia; order Anura; family Ranidae; genus Lithobates; species Lithobates clamitans. The sequence goes on from JBBGZY010001472.1 coordinate 310,269, forward strand.
ATGAGGAGGCACTAATATGCAGCACTGATAGGCACTGATAGGCAGCACTGATATTCAGCACTTATGAGCACTAATAGGCGGCACCAATGGGCACTGATAGGCACTGATAGATGGCACTGATGAGGTGGCACTGATGAGGTGGCAGTGATGGGGAGGCACTATTATGCAGCCCTGATGGGCACTGATAGGTGGCACTTATGGGCAATGATAGGTGGCACGGATAGGCAGCACTGATGGGTGGCACTCATAAGCAGGCAGCACTGAAATGCATCACTGATGAGCACAGATTGGCCTCACTGATGGGCACAAATTGGAATCGCTGATGGGCACAAATTGGCATTACTGATGGGCACAGACTGGCATCACTGATGGGCACTGTTGGGGCTGCAGTTATGATCAGTGCCCTGATTATCTTTACAGGTTTCCCCTGTGAAGAGATGCCACTGTCTCTGCTCCTCACACTCTGTCAGTGTGAGAATGGAAAATCCGATAACCGGCATGACCGTGGCATGTCATATGACGTCGCCCCAGAACAACAGAGCATCCCACCCACTGTTATTTGTCTATACGGTGGGCAGAAGGTAGTTAAACAAGCTGAAGTTGTAAGCTGATTGACACGCTCCAGTTTTAGTAAATCAACCCCAATATCTACAGTATAATGCGAATACAAAAGAGTACACAAAATCCAGTATTTATCCAGTCTAAAAAAAATCCATTGATGCCAACTCAAGTCATAAACTTGTATGCTGATTACTGAGTCATAGGGGTTGATTTACCAAAGGCAAATAGAATGTTCACTGCAAAGTGCATTTGCCCTCTGCAGGTGCAAATACTGAAGGGCTTAGTAAATGAGGTAAACCTTTACTTTGCAATAAATACCCAATTGCGTGCAAGGAAAATAAAAAAAAACAGCATTTTTGCTTCCACATGATTGGATGATGGAAGTCAGCAGAGCTTCTGCTCATTTACTAAGCTCTAGAGCAACTGCTATTGCAGAGTTCAACTGCACTTTGCAAAGTGCACAACCCATTTGCCTTTAGTAAATCAACCCTATAGGGTGCCTAAAATAAAAATGTGATTTTCTTCAGTGTTTTTTGGTCAATCAAACTAACTGCTAGTAAAATTTTTAAGAGCCCATTCACACAGGGGCAACACGACTTCCAGCGCGACTTTGGGAGGCAACTTGGACACGACTTGAGTATGAATCACAGCACGACTTGGGGCAACTTACAACACAACATGAAGTCGCCTCCAGGACAGGGAACTTTACAAGTGGCCAATCAGAGCTTATCAGCTGTGTGTGAGAAGGAGGGGGCTGGCTGTTTAGTGGAGTAAATTACTTTCTATTTTCTTTCTGCTTCCTGTAAAGTTGCCTCAGTGTGAACAGTGATCAAACTTGGAGGCAACTTCCATTGAAATCAATGGGTACAAGTCGCCTTCTAGTCGGATTGAAGTAGTACAGGAACCTTTTATGAAGTCGGAGCGGCTGCAGTAGTGTGCATTAAGACGGATCCATTCACTTACATTGATTTTTTCAAGTAGCGCGACTTGAGGCGACTAGGGGCGACTAGGGGCGACTTGGGGCGACTTGGAGTCAGATCCAAAGTTGCCCCTGTGTGAATGGGCTCTAAATGTGCATACCATGTAGAAATAACTTTGTAAAAACCTCAGTGAACCATACCATAATCGAATGTGCTTATCCTTGTACCTTCAAAAGACTCCATATGCTGTTGCTTGAAATATAGATTCCAATAATAAATACCTGTACATATGCTGACTGTATAGCATATCAGTTTATTTCAATGCTGAGTGAGTAGACCACATTTGTTTTGTTTAAGAAAATGTTTAAGAAAATGTTGGCATACATATTCTGTTGGGCATCCTATAGAAACAAAATTTGCAAAGGCATCATTATTTGAATGTTCAACATGCATTGTACTGATATGTTGATTTTTTTAGGTTATCTGCATTACATTATATTACACTATAATCAATTTATTTTCAATCCGGTAACTGTATGTGGTTAAAACCTGTATTTTAATTCCTTTTTAATTTCACATGCTTTTATGTATATTTTTCTCTAGGTTTTAAGCTGGTACATAGATTTGGAAAAAATTGTTATACTGACAGGATACTTATCCTGCTCATCTTTTTTTCATATTCTTTAAACCCTTAACCTCCCTGGCGGTATGATTATTTCGGATTTTAGGTGCTGAAAGCGGTATAATTATTTTGCATGGAAATTTGGCGTTTTATATTGAAGGCCTGTAATTCTTAACAATAGCACACTTAAATCTGTCCAAACAAAAGTCTAGTAGATATCCCGGGTATGATAAAGTTTGAAACACAAAAACATAAATTATAATATAATAAATAAAAATAAATAATTAAAAAAAAAAAATAATAATAAAATAAATTTCCCCACGATTCACTATCGCTCGATTCTGCAAGTGTTCTATATTACTATCGCTGTTTTCTAGCTGGTCTAAAGCCACTTTTGACGTAAAGGGACACTTTTTGGTTGCTATGGACAATCTCCAGTTTCCAGGCAGAAAGAACAGTATATATAATATAAAACTGCATGCAGGGCACTGGACAAAGCACTGGGGACAAAAGGGATGTGAAATAATTTCATACAGTACAGTAATCTGTAAGATTACAGTACTGTATGTGTTATGATTTTCACAACTTTTTGAATTTGCCGCCAGGCTCCGCCCCCGTGCGTCGCGACGATCGCAGGGAACGGAGCCTGGCACGGAGAGGCTTCGGAGGAGACAGAGCCCCCGGACACTGCAGGGGACATCGCAGGATCCTGGGGACAAGGTAAGTAACGCCTCACCAGGATCCTGAGATGTAATCCCGAGTGTGGCTCGGGGTTACCGCTAATGGTGCTGAATTTGAACCCCGAGCCACACTCGGGAAAACCGCCAGGGAGGCTACAAAGAAAATGCTGTTGCTGTAACTGCATAAACAGTGTTAGCTTTAATTTGTTTGCTGCTTACTTAAAGCAGTATTAACCCCAACCCCCCCGCCCCCCCCCCAAAAAAAAATAAAAAATAGCAAAAATGCAATACATTGCAACTAACCAATCATTAGATAAGGTGGCTGCATTTGTTTCTTTTGTTTTTAGGCTTGCATCCTTATGTTTTCCCCTGCGATCTGTACAATAAAAACCTGCCTGTATTAGCGTGCCCCCACTCTGGATGAACGAGCACAGGGGCACCTTCGGACAGCAGCATTATCAGTCTGGGGGAGGGGATTGTTAGATGTACTAGAAAAAATAGATGCGCTACAAGTTTGAGGCCAAACCCCAGCTCACACTGCAGTTACATAAGCAATTACAGCAACAGTTATGTTCCTTTTGAGATAAAGGTTTTGCTTAAATAAATTAAAGTTGATCATTATAAGCACCCCTGTCAGTGGTTAATGGTTTGTCTCAATACTCTAAACTGCTACATTTGCAGGAGAGCTTGTTCTGTTGAAATAAAAACAACAGCCTTACTCACCAGGTGTAACTAAAGGAAACAAAAAAATGAAACCATTATATCTAACAATTGGTAAGCTGCAATATAATAAAACTAAAAATAAATAAAGAACTGCGCTACGTGCATAAGTAGTGAAGACATAAAATAAATGAATTATAAATGAAAAAAGTCCTGCTGCTAAACACTAAAACTTCGATATAAGGCAAAGACCAAGTAAACAATAATCAGTGTAGCGCTGGACACAAAAGGTAAATGAGAATGTGTAAAATGACTAAAAAATATGTTAGACACGATCCCTAATATTGCTAGATACCCATTGAGTGAGGTATCTTCAGTGAAGAAAATATAAATAAATATATCAAAACAAACAGTGTAACATTGAACTAGTGATGCAATGCACAAATATAATATAGACACACGTGGATTGCTCATCTAAAGCTTATGTCATCATAAGATAAATAGTGAAGATCATATAAGTGATATTCCTTATTGATGTGAGTCCATACCCAGAAGGGTATATACGAGAAAAATTAAGTGAAAAATAAAAAATTGAAAAATGTGAAAATAAAAGTTCAAAAGTGTCGCAAATAACAAAATATTAATTCCAAAGAAATCCAGAAAAGGCTTATTGCAGGGTTCAGGATTGCTTGATCCACCTCTAGTGCAGCCCACCACCAGATGGTAATATTAAAGGCTTACCAGAAAGCCTGCGACCGCCCTTACTCAGGGGGGTCAATACAGGCTTAGTAGTGGAAAGTATCTAAGGATGATGGATTCTCTGAACTTCCGCTCTTCTCGCCAATAAGGAGGCCACAGCAACAGGGACACCAGTGTGGAAGAAAGCTCCCAGGGATTCCTTCAATGCTCCTTCAATGCTCCTTCCCAGGTGGGCCAGGTACGAATGAGCCACACATCCCAGGAGAAAAACAAAAAGGGACTCCAATAGTGCAGATTGAATAAAGGGGGCTCAATTTATTAAACTAAAAGTACAATAAAAGCACTTACAGAAAAGTGACAATGAAAAAAACTCCTTAGCGGTTTAAAATCAATTCGCGCATGCGCGATGCGCATCAACGTTGTGACCCTACGGCCGTTTCGTCACAACTGACGTCATCAGGGGTTCCTACTGCGCGTGCGCAGTAGGAAACTGGCAGTGAAGCCGCAAGGCTCCACTGCCTGTTTCCCTTACCTAGGATGGCGGTGCCGGGACCCGAGAGCCGAGGGACGGGTCGGCCTCGGGCGGCCGACATTGCGGGCACCCAGGATAGGTAAGTACTTATTTAAAGTCAGCAGCTACAGTGTTTGTAGCTGCTGACTTTTAAATTTTTTTTTCAGGCCGGAATCCCGCTTTAAAGTCCATCTAAACTTACCCTGCACACAGGGTGACAATGCTGCAGTAATTTTGACTGGATGACTGGATGTACTGGCAGGAATAACAAGTGATAAAAGTATGTTACAAGGAGGACTCAGTAAGGCCCCTTTCACACGGACGTGTCCGTGTAAGGTCTCCGCTTTGCTCAGCGGGGGGGGTCGCTCCGTCGATACCCGCTGAGCAGGCAGAGGACAGGTCTGTCTCTGCACACTGTGCAGGGACCAACATGTCAGAGCGCCGCTCTCTATGGGGGATCGGATGAAGACGGACCGTAGAGTCAGTTTTCATCCGATCCGCAGACTGATGGAAAAGTAGGGTATTCCTCCGTCATCAGAAATGAAGCTCAGCGGAGACTGATGTCATTGGTTCATCCGCTGACATCCACTATCCCATAGGGATACATGTATGTCCATTTTTCACCCGAAAACGGATGGATGAAAAACGGACATACGGCCCGTGTGAAAGGGGCCTAAGGCTAGGTTCACACTTCTGTCATTGATTCCTTGTGGTTGCTTTTGCGCGAGCACAGCAGTCCATTCATTCAAAAAAGGGTTGCTGTACCCATGGAAGATGCAAGGAAAAGGTCCCTGCACCTTGTTCAATATCGCAGCCACTGAGAAGCTGCAAGATTTCAGCAAATGTAAGTAGAACAAGTGAGTACCATGTGAGTGCCTTAAACAACAGTCCTAATTTATTCTAGCTGGGGTAAGAAGTTACATTAATAACAAGCATCAACACACAAATGAGCTTGCCAATGAATAGGTTTTTATTAGTTCTTTTGTTGTTTAAACTAAACTACAGCCTTGTAATTTATGGCTTTTTGTATGTAAAGTGCTTTGTTTAAATGTTTACTGCAACACAACTGATGGTGCCGTGATCACGGTGCTGACTTTTTGTCCTCAGGGAATCCCAAGTAAACTTTGAGTATGCACTTGTTCTCCTGCCTCAAGACATGTTTCACCTTTTTTAGTTACTATAGGGACAAATCATAAAAAAACACTCTATTAGGTATGTTGTAGAGACAGAAGCTTCCCGGTTACAACAGTCAGAGTAGAAGAAGATCAATAGTGGCTATTTGCAACTATTTCGCATTTCACACAGATTGATAAATGCTGTACATGTCACATTCTTCCCATATCTGAGCACGCTGGACATTTCAGGCTGTGATAGTTTGTAAGAACCATGCAGTTACCAAACCCATGAATAAACTTTGATCTGTACAGGAAGTGTGCAGGTCATTCAGTTCAATGAGACACTTCTCATACAAGGGGAATAATAAACCTCAATAAAATCCCTTTTTTATATATCCTGTAGACAGAACTTGTTCTCATAGTTATTTCGGGGACAATAAAATGAATGTCTGTGACATTCCTATCTTTAAAATAAAGTTACATGTGTTTCATATACATATATATATACTGTATATACACTTTATTGTCAAAAGTATTGTGACACCTGCCTTTGCACGCACATAAACTTTAATGGCATCCCAGTCTTAGTTCGTGGGGTTCAATATTGAGTTGGCCCACCCTTTGCATCTATACCCTCTTCAACTCCTCTAGGAAGGCTATCCACAAGGTTTAGGAGTGTGTCTATGGGAATGTTTGACCATTCTTCGAGAAGCGCATTTGTGAGGTCAGGCCATACCTCCCAACTTTCTGAGATGGGAACGCGGGACACCTATTAGCAAAAGTATGTAGGGGTAGGACACACCCCTTGCCATGCCTCCCTTAAAGGAGAGTTATACAAAAAAATGATTGGTTAAACCCACAAGTGCTTTTTTACCACTACTATTCCTTTATATTGTCTTTTGAAATTTGCAAATGCAGCAATTTAGAAATTGGATGAAAGGTTTAGCACTGTAAAACACTTTTTGATAGATAAATAGTTCATTTTATTTACAACTATATAGATCATTTCAAAATGAGAGACAAATGAGGAGGAAGGAGGGACAGAGGGACTTTGTTCGAAATCAGGGACAGTCCCTCGAAATCATGGACAGTTGGGAACTATGGGTCAGGCATTGATGTGGATGAGAGGGCCTGGTTCACAATCTCCACTCTAATTCATCCCAAAGGTGTTCTATCGAGTTGAGGTCAGGACTCTGTGCAGGTCAGTCAAGTTCCTCCACTCAAAATTCGCTCATCCATGTCTTAATGGACCTTGCTTTGTGCACAGGTCCAAATCATTTGGTGGAGGGGGGAGGATTATGATGTGGGGTTGTTTTTCAGGGGTTGGGCTTGGACCCTTATTTCCAGTGAACGGAAGTCTTAAGGTGTCAGCATACCAAGACATTTTAAACAAATTCATGCTCCAAACTTGGTGGGAACAGTTTGGGGTTGGCCCCTTCCTGTTCCAACATGACTGCACACCAGTGCACAGAGCAAAGTCCATAAGGACATGGATCAGTGAGTTTGGGGTGGAGGAACTTGACTGGCCTGCACAGAGTCCTGACCTCAACTAGATAGAATACCTTTGGAATGAATTAGAGCAGAGATTGCAAGCCAGGTCTTCTCGTCCAACATCAATGTCTGACCTCACAAATGTGCTTCTGGAAGAATGGTCAAACATTCCCATAGACACACTCCTAAACCTTGTGGACAGCCTTCCCAGACGAGGAAGCTGTTATAGCTGCAAAGGGTGGGCCAACGCAATATTGAACCCTACGGACTAATGCCCCGTACACACGGTCGGACTTTGTTCGGACATTCCGACAACAAAATCTTTTGTTTTTTTCCGACGGATGTTGGCTCAAACTTGTCTTGCATACACACGGTCACACAAAGTTGTCGGAAAATCCGATCGTTCTGAACGTGGTGACGTAAAACACGTACGTCGGGACTATAAACGGGGCAGTGGCCAATAGCTTTTATCTCTTTCTTTATTCTGAGCATGCATGGCACTTTGTCGGTCAGATTTGTGTACACACGATTGGAATTTCCGACAACGGATTTTGTTGTCGGAAAATTTTATATCCTGCTCTCAAACTTTGTGTGTCGGAAATTCCGATGGAAAATGTGTGATGGAGCCCACACATGGTCGGAATTTCCAACAACAAGGTCCTATCACACATTTTCCATCGGAAAATCCGACCGTGTGTACGGGGCATAAGACAGAGATGCCATTAAAGTTCATGTTCGTGTAAAGACAGGTGTCCCAATACTTTTGACATAGGAAGGTTGCATAACTAGACAATTATTTTATTTATATATACAACGGGTAAAATAAGTGTTGAACACGTCACCATTTGTCTAAGTAAATATATTTCTAAAGGTGGTATTGACATGAAATTTTCACCACATATCAGTAACCACCCATGCAATCCATACATACAAAGAAACCAAAACAAGTTCAGAAATTAAGTTATGTGTAATTAAATGGAGTGACACAGGTAAAAAGTATTGAACACATGAAGAAAGGGAAGTGCAGAAAGGAATGAAAAGCCAGACTTGACACCAGCTGAAATCTTTCAGTACTTAGAAAGCAATCCTGCCCCTTGTCAGGGCAAATTATAATCAGCTTGTTCAGTCTCAAATGATGATACCAAGGTGTCACACAAGAAACATCTCATGATGGGTAAAAGCAAAGAGCTCTCTCAAGACCTTTGCAACCTTATGCCGCGTACACACGATCGGAATTCTCGTCGGAAAAGCCTTGGATGGTTTTTCCAATGGGATTCCACTCAAACTTGTCTTGCATACACACGGTCATACCAAATTCTGACCTCAAAGAATGTGGTGACGTACAACACGTATGACAGGTCTAGAAAAGGGAAGTTCAATACCAAGTGCGCCACCCTTTGGGCTCCTTCTGCTAATCTCGTGTTTATCTCGTGTTAGTAGAAGTTTGGTGAGAGACGATTCAGGCTTTTCAGCCTCGTGCTTTTCAGATCGTTACTGCTCTTCAGTTTGTGCTTGTGGGTTTGTATCTGTTCTTCAGTGCGTGTAGTCAGTTCGCATTTGTTTGTCAGTGCGTGCTATTTATAGTACTGTATTTGATGTGCAGTGCGTTTTTGTCCGCTCATTTCTGATTTTCAGCTCGTTCTTTCAGGCCTTGCTGTTTTTCAGTGCTTTCTGTTTATTTCGTTCTGACCAGCCGACCGTTTTGAAGCCATGTTGCGGGTACATCCTCGTCGTAGAGTTCGTGCTGTGCGGGGGCTTGGTGTTGGGGTTCTTACTTTGACCCAAGCCCAGTCCATGAACAGGTTGGGGAGGAGTTCAGGGACGAAGAATTGGTTGCTCCAGTGTGACCAATTCTCTCACATGCCTTTGTTGCAGGAGATCCAGGAGAATAACCCTGATGATTTCAGGAATTATCTCTGGATGACGGACCCCATTTTTCACCGTTTGTTGGCTTTGCTGTCCCCTTATATTAGCAGGCAGGACACCTGCATGCGGCAAGCCATAACTCCCGAACAAAGGCTAGTTGCCACGTTGCGGTACTTGGTGACTGGAAGAAGTCTGCAGGACCTCAAGTTCTCGACAGGCATCTCCCCCCAGGCTCTGGGGATCATTATTCCAGAGACCTGTTCTGCCATCATTCAGGTTCTGCAGAAGGACTATATTAGGGTAAATTTTCTCCTTTAACATCACATTCTATGTATTTAATGTTTGCTAATGTATTGTATTTCTTTCATCATTCCCTAATTACCATGATTGTAATATGCTGTGAATGTCCTCTTTGTGCCCATGCATGCTGGCAGTTTTTAAACTTCCTCTCTTTTCATGCATATTTGCCTTCAATAACCTCCCCAGCATGCTATCCTGGGCCCATATCCACCTAGCCTAGTCACTTAACAATGTATTTTGTCAGCTTCATATTAGTGCTTTACCCTAAACACCCCCTAAAATGTGTACAAATGTTATTTGTGTCCTTAAATTCAGGCAGAGTGCCAGAGGCTTTTTTTGGGGGTCTCAAAATCATTTTGAACACTCCCTCCCCTCTGCTTACTTTGCCAAACCCATACACACTATACCTACCTCTTTTGTGTTCGTATTTATGGATGAATTCACCAAAGCATGTAGTGCAGGGCCTGCCTGAATACTTTCAAATGGTACTGTTTAAAGTTTGGTTCTCCTATTATCTTGGTAGTTAATTGCAGAATGTAAAAATGTGCTTCAATTTGTACAGTGTGTATTCATATTTTGTATTATGACACTTCTTACCTGTCCAGAGGGCTGCCAATAGTGTAAGTAAGGAGGGGCTGGCCAAAGTAACACATTATTTATGCATTCAGCTATCAATGAAGTGGAGAGGGTTACCTGTCCAAAACATCTCCCCCCCTAAAATTTTTACAATGGGCCATCGGGGGGGGGGGGGGGTGAATCTGCTAAGTGGACCTTTTATTTTTGCCTTTAAATACTCCTTCAACAAATGTTATACTGGTGTTGGCCAATAATTTTTTGTCTAATCTGCTTGCAATGTTTATGTGCAAAATGACTAATTTTTATGTTTTTGTTTGACTCCACAGTTTCCTTAAATGCCATAGGAATGGCAGACTGTGGCATCCCACTTTGCTGACCGTTGGGCCTTTCCCAACTGTGGAGGGGCAATTGATGGGAAACACATCCACATCGTACCACCACCCCATTCGGGGTCATACTATTATAACTATAAGGGGTTTCATAGTATTGTATTGATGGCGGTGGTGTCTGCGACATATGAGTTTCTGTATGTGGACATGGGGAGGAATGGTGGAGTCTTTGCCCGGACCGAGTTCTTTTGACGTCTCCAGAGTGGTGGCTTGGGATGTCCACCTGCGGAAGATAACGTTGAGGGGCTGCCATTTGTGTTCGTCGCAGATGAGGCATTCGGTCTGGGTGATCAACTGATGAGGCCATTCCCCCAGAGGACCCTCACCCCGGAGAAGATTTTTAATTACCGGCTGGCCAGAGCCAGAAGAGTCGTGGAGAATGCGTTTGGGATAATGGCCAGCCGGTTCCAACTGTACAAACTAAACCACATTGTGTTATCTTGCTGCATACTGCACAACTTTTTAAAAAGAAACAATCCAAGTTATGCTGCCTCAGTTGGGCCTGAGGCCGGACTTAATGAAACACTGACGGCCCCGAAAGCAGGCCGTCCTGGCTTGCCCCCCCAAAGCGCCCGTGAAGTGCGGGAAAAATATGTTGACTAATATGATGAAAAATATGTTTTACAGGTAGGGGGGCCATTGCTTTGGAATAAATTTTCTATTTTGTCAGATAAAATCTTGATTTTCATTTACTGCTTGTGTTTCTTTTTGCTGTCTCCTAGGTTCTCCTAGTGCACTTGTAGTGCCAAGTGGTTTTTCCATTATTAAATAACACCCATTGTCACTTTAAACACAAACTTAATACAAAAACTGGTATTGATCATTGAAAGAAGAAGCCTGAAGGCAATATCAGACATTATAGTGTCCAAAATGTGTTGATATTGCTTTCATCACATGGGGTGATGTTACACCTGTAAAAGCCAAATTTTGAAGAAAGCACACAAATTGGGAGTCAAACTGGGGATTTTCCTCCTGATCCCATACCTAATGTCAACATGTGCTATCTCCCATCATGGGGGATCAATGGACGTGTTTTGGGGGTGCAACCACTTCCTCACACCTATTTGAGTTGCGAGGAAGGGGTTGCAGCCACAAAACGCGTACATTGATATCCCCTGATGACAGATAGCACATGTTGACACACTGTGTGCATCTTCAAAATTTGGGTTTTAAAATGCATAAAAAATAGTTAAAAACAAAAAAAAATTGTGGCATTTTTTAGGTATTTATATTCTTCCTAGTACATCAATCATGTTCTTCAGTTTTAGTTCAATCTCGTTTATTTTTTTGCTTTATAAAGTCTAAATCCTGACTACAATACATCATGTTCTAGATAAGCCTTGAGGCACTGTCACTGGTGAAATGATGAGCTTGTTCTTCAACAACATGCACATCACGTAAAAGAAAAAATACACACCATGTATTATAAATATGCAGGCATACATCTATTACCTGAATCTGTGGTGTCAGACACTCACCTGTTGTGGTGACAATTTCCACCACCTCTCCTTCCTCCACATCCTCAGCTTGTGGTGTTCCCTGGTCCCCTTCTTCAAGAGGCGGGGGGGGGGGGGGGGGGTTCCTGGAGTCCTCAGACGTCCTGAGTCTTTTCTCCCCTATGAGAATGAAACAAAAGGTATTCTTAGCACACAGATATTTGAGGCCAGAAATAATAATATGAAACATTGCTTGGAAGTGTGGTACAATTGTCTGTTTGGGCAGAGTTCAAAGCTGAAGACATGATTCATTCCCTTAACCAAGCTGGAATACTTACCTTTTTTTGGACAAGTTTCACACATGGAGACACCCCAAGTATCCACTGGAGCACCTGTGTTGGACACCCTAAAAAGTTTGTTTGCTCCTGAGTCCAGATGTGTAAACAGCTGCTGAGTGTCCTCTCCTTACATTACACTGAATCAAGTTTGCAATTCCTTCTAGTTTCAAACACATCTACACAACAATGTTCTAAACTTCTTTTAATACAAATTATAATGACCAAATGTAGTTAACCCTGTATCTGGCAAAAACATCGTATTTAGTTGGCAAACGAACAATGTTTACCGACCGATTACTGTGCCCATGAACATGAAAGTTGCCATTTTAAACTGTCCAATAGTAAAGAAAAGCACATGGAGCAGCATGCAAGTAATAATAATAATCGGAACACACAACAACTACTTAATTTTTAGAAGCACTCTCTTGATTCTTCTATACTAATCCTGCTCCCTCACTTTCAGGTCTGACCAGCATTTCCTCAGTTGCTCCTTGGATCATCGTACCCCAAAATTCCTGTGCAGACTCTTCACAACTTTAGTCATGATCCTGGCCTTTCTCTGATTAGTGTTGTTGTACGGTCCATAGTTCCCGTCATAGTCGGCCCTCTTCAATATGTCGACCATCTCCACCATCTCTACAAAGGCCATATTTGAGGCCTTAAATCTCCTCCTCCTGGATCAGGACGTTTCTTGCTCCGGGCGAAAGAGAAGGGGCGGGGAATATTCTAGAAAGAACGTCAGTGGCGGAGCGGCGTGTGCGGAGTTTAACACATGCGCAGTGTATGTAAAGCTAACACGCTTGTGTCGTACCTACGTTCTGTGTGCGGAAGAAGGAGGAACGGAAGCAGCGAACGTAATAACAAAGGTAACATTTTAACTTGGGACATGAGTGGCCTATAATGATTCTAGATTGAGGCCTATATTGGATAAGATTAGGAGAGTTTAGCCTGATATTAGTGTTTTTGTCTTTTGTTTGGTCTTGCAGCAAAAATGGAACAATTTAAAGACCCGGAATTCATGGGCCAGTTCATTGATGAATACAGGGATATGCGCAATTTGTGGGAGGTGAAAAACCCCTTATATAGTAATAAACCAGCTAGGAAGGAAGCGAGAAACTGCTGGAATTAGTGAAGACACAGGTCCCCAACGCAGACATCGACTTTGTGGAGAGGAAAATTGGTAGCTTGAGAAGCACATATAGGAAGGAGCTTCAGAGGGTCCAGAAGTCCATGAGGTCAGGAGCAGCAGCAGAGGATGTGTATGTACCCAGTCTGTGGTACTACAACAAGATGCGGTTTCTGGAAGACCAGATGAAAGCCAGGGAATCACTTTTGACTCTTCCGACCCCCCTTCTATCCAGCCTTCCCTCAACCCTTCCCTCAACCCCAGCTGAGGCATCCGAGGACCAACCTAGGCCTTCCATCCTGGAAGAAATTGAGGAGCCCAGCTGGAGCCAGGTATAGCATTTTATACATATTTTTTGTGGGAAAATTATTGTTGTTAACTACTGTAGATGTTATTATTGCTAACAAATGAATGATTTAGCAAAAAGTGTTTGACACATCAATAGACAGTAGGGGCCAAAAATGATTGGGACAAGAATGAAAAATGCTGGGCTCAGAATGATAGTCTTTTCTATTTATTAAAATTCAATTTGCAACAGTCATGGGCTGAAAATTGTGTGTGATTGATGAACCAAAAACTAAAACGATGTCCCTTTTTCATACACAGGAAAACCTCAGCCAGGAGGAGGCTCTGGAATGTGGCACACAGGAGGAGAAATGACATTTCTAAAGGAAAAAAAAGTAATTTAAAAGTGCTAGCGCTAGTGCCGGCTATTAATGAATTTTCGGTCCCGACAATACACATAAAAGTTATTGAAGGTCATTGAAAAAAAAAATGCGTGGGGGTTCCCCAAAATTCCATTACCAGGTCCTTCAGGTCTGGTATGGATATTAAGGGAAACTCCGCTCCAAAATTGAAAAAAAAATGGCGTGGGGTTCCCCCCAAAAATCCATACCAGACCTGAAGGATCTGGTATGGATTTTAAGGGGAACTCCGCGCCAAAATAAAAAAAAACAGCGTGGAGTTCCCCCAAAAATCCACACCAGACCCTTATCCGAGCACGCAACCTGGCAGGCCACAGGAAAAGAGGGGGGGACAATAGAGCGTCCCCCCCTTCTGGACCGTACCAGGCCACATGCCCTCAATATGGGGAGGATGCCCCCACATGTTGATGGGGACAAGGGCCTCATCCCAACAACCCTTGCCCGGTGGTTGTGGGGGTCTGCGGGCAGGGGGCTTATCGGAATCTGGAAGCCCCCTTTAACAAAGGGGACACCCAGATCCCGCCTGCCAATGTGAATTGGTAAGGGGTACATCGTACCCCTACCATTTCACAAAAGAAAGTGTCAAAATGTTAAAAAAACCACAGGAGACAGCTTGGGACAAGTCCTTTATTAAAAATAAAAAAATAAAAAAATAAAAAAGAGATTCCAGCGATGTAATGCAATAAATCCATGCTCCTACTCCAGCGATGTAATCCAATTCTCGATCTCCAGTGATGGATGATCTCCAGCGACTCCAACGAGGAACACGCACAGGATCCTGCTTCCACTGGAGGCACCCAGCCAATGACATGGTGCTAGCTTGACAGCTCTTATGTAGCTGAGGGCGGGGCCACCCGTCACGTGACCCTCGCCCCCCTCTGACAAGGGAGACACCGGGGTTTCACAGTGACGTGTACGGGTGACCCCGCCCCCCTCTGATGCAACGCAGGATTCCCGTTGCGAACAGCCAATGTTCGAGTCGAACTCATGTTCGACTCGAACAGATATCCCATTCCTATTAGCCAGGAGGTGGGCGGGCCCAGCCTCACCCAATCCCAGGTCTTTCCCCTCCGCCTTCCACCTAAAAGGCCCAGGAAGGGGAGGAACGTGGAGAAGGCAGCACTTGTCCTCATTAAGGAGGCTAATGAGGCCCTGAAAGCCCCCCTTGACGCTGGAGAGATGGCTACTATATAGCCTCAAATTTGCACAAAATGGAGGAGGGACAATGCCTCAACTGTGAAAATTTTTTTGTTGAGGCCATTCACAAGGGGTTGAGGGGGCAAATGACCGATGATGTCCACTTATGTGCGCTCGCCCATCCTCCTCTTCCTCCTACCACAAGTCCACCTCCATAGCCACAGCCTGCAGGAAAGGCTGCAGGGAAGGCTGCAGGGCAGCATGGAGGGAAGGCTGCAAGGAAGACAAGAAAGTGATGACCTGGCTTCAGTCTGGTCTGACAGAAGACGCAGGCTGTGGTAGTACCAGATATGTCATCTGCTGCTGTTCGTGATCTCTGGGAGTCCTGGACTAGATTGTGCTCCCTATTTTAATTTACAAAGAGTTGATGTCTGCCCTGGTGTACAAAGGCTTCACAAATCCCAGCAGTTTCTCCAGCGTTGCCTTCCTCTTTATTTTATTATCATGAGCCAGAATAAATGGAGATTTTTTTTATATGAAAATACTCGCCTATGTGTTTTTCTTCAAATAGGAAAGTTTTTTTGTGAGTAGGCAGGTACATTTCAAAAATACAATGTCTAATTAACAAGGGACACCAAGCAACCTCCTTGAGGTTTACAAATACAGGATAATAATGTTGTTGTGGAAACATGACATACAAAATAAAAAAAAATATGGAGATCACTATAAAATAATTTAAAATAAAAAAACCCACGATATCTTGATTAAAAAAATAAAATAAAAATGACTATAAAAAAATTATAAACATTATTATGGAGATCTGGCTTTAAAAACAAAAATGATTATTCAGGAGAGCACGAGAAATAATAAAGAAATCAATTCTTCTAGCATTCTAAAGAAGAAGAGAATGCACTGCATTAAACTATTTCAAACATTTCAGCGTGACGAATGTGCCATCTCCATTACGAACGGTAGTTTTACCATACCGAGCGCTTCCGTCTCGTACTTGATTCTGAGCATGCATGATTTTTTTGCGCGTCGGAATTGCATACAGACGATCGCATTTTCGGATAGGAACTTTTCCCAACTGAAAAATAGAGAACATGATATCAATCTTTTGCTGGTTGGAATTCCGCCAGCAAAAGACAGATGGAGCATACACACGGTCGCATTTTCCGACAAAAAGCTCTCATCTGAGTTTTGCTGGCTGCATTTCCGATTGTGTGTACGCGGCATTATTGTTCAGAATATACTGATGACATTAGTTACAGAAGGACTTCTAAACTTCTGAATGTTCGTGGACGTGGAGAAGGCAGCACTTGTCCTCATTAAGGAGGCTAATGAGGCCCTGAAAGCCCCCCTTGACGCTGGAGAGACCTATGGCTACTATATAGCCTCAAATTTGCACAAAATGGAGGAGGGACAATGCCTCAACTGTGAAAATTTTGTTGTTGAGGCCATTCACAAGGGGTTGAGGGGGCAAATGACCGATGATGTCCACTTATGTGCGCTCGCCCATCCTCCTCCTCCTCCTACCACAAGTCCACCTCCATAGCCACAGCCTGCAGGAAAGGCTGCAGGGAAGGCTGCAGGGCAGCATGGAGGGAAGGCTGCAAGGAAGACAAGAAAGTGATGACCTGGCTTCAGTCTGGTCTGACAGAAGACGCAGGCTGTGGTAGTACCAGATATGTCATCTGCTGCTGTTCGTGATCTCTGGGAGTCCTGGACTAGATTGTGCTCCCTATTTTAATTTACAAAGAGTTGATGTCTGCCCTGGTGTACAAAGGCTTCACAAATTCCAGCAGTTTCTCCAGCGTTGCCTTCCTCTTTATTTTATTATCATGAGCCAGAATAAATGGAGATTTTTTTTATATGAAAATACTCGCCTATGTGTTTTTCTTCAAATAGGAAAGTTTTTTTGTGAGTAGGCAGGTACATTTCAAAAATACAATGTCTAATTAACAAGGGACACCAAGCAACCTCCTTGAGGTTTACAAATACAGGATAATAATGTTGTTGTGGAAACATGACATACAAAATAAAAAAAAATATGGAGATCACTATAAAATAATTTAAAATAAAAAAACCCACGATATCTTGATTAAAAAAATAAAATAAAAATGACTATAAAAAAATTATAAACATTATTATGGAGATCTGGCTTTAAAAACAAAAAAGATTATTCAGGAGATCACGAGAAATAATAAAGAAATCAATTCTTCTAGCATTCTAAAGAAGAAGAGAATGCGCTGCATTAAACTATTTCAAACATTTCAGCGTGACGAATGTGCCATCTCCATTACGAACGGTAGTTTTACCATACCGAGCGCTTCCGTCTCGTACTTGATTCTGAGCATGCATGTTTTTTTTGCGCGTCGGAATTGCATACAGACGATCGCATTTTCGGATAGGAACTTTTCCCAACCGAAAAATAGAGAACATGATATCAATCTTTTGCTGGTTGGAATTCCGCCAGCAAAAGACAGATGGAGCATACACACGGTCGCATTTTCCGACAAAAAGCTCTCATCTGAGTTTTGCTGGCTGCATTTCCGATTGTGTGTACGCGGCATTATTGTTCAGAATATACTGATGACATTAGTTACAGAAGGACTTCTAAACTTCTGAATGTTCCAGTGAGCACTGTTGGGGCCATAATCCGGAAGTGGAAAGAACATAATTTCACCATAAACCAGCCATCACCAGGTGCTCCTCACAACATTTCTGACAGAGGATTGAAAAGAATTATCAGAAGAGTTGTCCAAGAGCCAAGGACCACTTGTGGAAAGCTTCAGAAAGACCTGGAATTAGCAGGTACAATAATTTCAAAGAAAACAATAAGTAATGCACTCAACCGCCATGGCCTGTATGCATGCTCACCATGAAAGACTCCATTGCTGAAGAAAAATCGTGTTGAAGCTCGGTTAAAGCTTGCTGCACAACATTTAGACAAGCCTGTGAAATACTGGGAAAATATAGTCTAGTCAGATGAGACCAAAGTGTAACTCTTTGGATGCCCTAATACCCACCATGTTTGAAGGTCAACTGGTGCTGCATATCACCCCAAAAACACCATAACAACAGTGAAGTTTGGAGGTGGGAACATCATGGTGTGGGGCTGTTTTTTCAGCATTCGGTACTGGCAAACTTCATATCATGGAAGGAAGGTTGAATGGAAAAATGTACCACAACATTCTTGATCAAAATCTGCTGCCATCTACCAGGAGGATGAAAATGAAACAAGGGTGGACATTTCAGCAAGACAATGATCCCAAACACAAAGTCAAGGAAACTCTCAATTGGTTTAAAGAAAGAAAATAAAGCTTCTAGAATGGCCCAGCCAATCACCTGACTTGAATCCAATAGAAATGCTATGCAAAGAACTAAAGATCATAGTTCATAGAAGAGGCTCATGGAACCTTCAAGATTTGAAGACAGTTTATGTGGAAGAATGGGCCAAAATCACACCTGAGCAATGCATGCTAGTTTCTCCATATAGGAGGCGCCTTGAAGCTGTCATTACCAACCAAAAATTTTGTACGAATTAACAAATAAGTCTCAGTTAGCGTGTTCAATACTTTTTCCCTGTGTCATTCCATTTTACTACACATAACTTTATTTCTGAACTTATTTGGTTTGGTTTCTTTGTAGGTATGGATTGCATGGGTTGTTACCGACATGTGGGGAAAATTTCATGTCAATAGCACCTTTAGAAATATATTTACCTAAAAAAATGGTGATGTGTTCAATACTTATTTTACCCGCTGTATATATATAGAATTCCAGGGATGGGTCCTGGATGGGAGGTATGGTCCCCATAGTTTGTGTTGTTGTCCCTTTAAGTGGGACAAAAATAAGCACTGTAGAGTCCTCAGGGATTTTTACCCAAATAGGATGAGGGGTTTTGGGGTGATTTGGTAGAGGGAAACCTGATTTACAGTTTGCCCACGATTGTTAAGTACTCATCTGGGTCCCAGAATTTGGAGACTCAGAGAGATTTTGGGTATTAAAAAGCCTCCAACCCTGACTACGGGTACTATGGTCCTGAAAAGGTCAAGTCGCCTGTGAAAGAGAGCTGAAAATGGCAGGAAGAAGTCAGCAGGTATCCATGAGATGGGGTGTGGAACAGGACACAGCTTGTGAGATGGAGCTGTGTACTGTGTGTGCTACTGAGACACTACTGAACTGTACTGACCTTTTTCTTTAGACCCCTGGAGCAAGCAGAAACTATAATCCCTGTTATGGGACAAGATTTATGCCAAAGTTTTGTTTGATACCAGAGGATGATGGGCTGTTTTATTTGTTTTCAATGTTGGAAGCAGGGGCGGATCCGGGGGGGGGGGGGCAACGGGGCAATTGCCCCCCCCAGAAAATAGTACTGACTCCAAGGCTTTCTCCCTCCACCACCTCACCAGATTTGCGTTACGAGGCATCTAAATGCAGCTGCAGGGACTTTATTTCTGCTACCCCTGGCTCTCCCAAAGTCCCAGGTGGCCTAAAATATATTCCCTGGGCCCCATCAGTTCATTTAGAGGGGGCCAGTGGCATCACTTTGGGGGTCTGGAAGCGATGTGACACCGGGGCTGCTGCTACAGAGCAGAGTTGCAGCACAGCGGTGCGAGTGTCACTTCACTTCCCTGTCAGGTGGAGCAGGGGCGGATCCAGAGTCTAGTCTCGGGAGGGGCACTGCCAAAAAATCCGTTTTCTTTGTGGGCAATTTATCGGGGAAACGGCTGGTATTTGCACTTCAATCATCCCGGCACCAGTGTCAGGATGATTGAAGTGCATTATTTCTATAATTACATTGTAATATAACATGAAATAGTTCAACTCACCATAATGCAGAATCAGTGGGAGCCCTGAGTGTGTCACTTGCCACGTTACCTGCCACACGTTGCGGATTGTCACTTGCCTGCCACCAGATGCAGATTGCCACTTGCCACGTCACCTGCCACACCTTGCGGATTGCCACTTGCCACGTCGCCTGCCACACCTTGTGGATTGTCACTTGCCTGCCACCAGATGCAGATTGCCACTTGCCACGTCACCTGCCACACCTTGCGGATTGCCACTTGCCACGTCACCTGCCACACCTTGCGGATTGCCATTTACCTGCTAAGGTGGTGTTTTGGTTGTCTCTTGCTGTGTCCCAGACTCCCAGAGTCAGGCAGCAGAGAGATAATGTAATCTCCCTGCTGCCTGCCCAGTCACTGGAGCCAACACTAACTCTGCTATCCTTGGTGCTGCTGCTGGGGGTTTTCCGTCGTGCCCTCAACCATTCCTTCTCCTGCTCACCTCATGCCACATTCCCCGCTCCTCAGTGGAGAAGATTATGCCGCGCAGAGGGACACTGTTACCCTACCCTACGTGGATCCGGTCTGGCCAGTCATCGGCCGTAATCCATAATGGAGGCGCCTGTCACTCGCCTCCCCAGGCCAAGAAGCAATTGCTGTGCTGGCGCCGTGCTCCTGCAGGCCAGCCGCGGCGCTGGAAGCTACATGGTTGCGGGAGGCGGCCGCGGGAGGACAGGTGAAGGTTTTTTCGTGTGGGGGTGGCTTTTTGCCGCCCCCCCATGGCGCCCATGGCTGCCATACTCCAGATACGCCACTGCCGACGTGACTCTCTGACGTCACTCGTTGCTAGACGCCGGGTGGCCCCAGCGTTAGCAACGAGTGCAGGGAAGAGGCTCCACCCACCCCTCCTCCTAGTATCCTGGTCAGAGTCAGTGCGGCCGTAACTACATTAGACGAGTCTCTCTCTCGGCGCCGCTGATCGGCTGATGTGAGAGAGAGACTCGGGCTGTGGGCAGAGGCACAATGACATGTGAGATTGTCAGTGCGACTATTTCGGGGGGGGGCAATTGCCCTGTTGCCCCCCCCTGGATCCGCCCCTGAGGTGGAGTGATCTCCACCCGACAGGAGCTTCAAAGTCCCGGCTGGTGTGACGTCACGATTCAGAGGCGCGCAGGATTGAAGACAAGATGGACTTGTAGCCAGCTCAGTGCACTGCAAGTGAGTGATCACTTAGCTAAGGAATTGTTATGTTAATGAGCTACGGCGGGCATTGTTATGTTAATAAGCTACGGTGGGCATTCTTATGTTAATGAGTTAACTTCTTGTGAAGAGGTTAACGCTTTGGGGAGGGGAGGGAGGTTAAATAATTTACAATGGTAATTGTAATATGGCACATGGAGGGGGTTAATGTACTCACTCATATATTAGTGACCAGTGGCAATTAACCCCTTTGTGCTGCATTAATGACAGTGGCACCATCAATGTTAATTAACCCCTTTTATGCTACAGCATAAAGGGGTTTATAAACACTGCCACTAGTGCCACTAATGCAGCACAAAGGGGTTCATTACTTGCCACTGGTCAGTAATACATCAGTGAGTACATTAACCCGCTTCATGTGTCATATTACAATTACCAATCATCATCATTATCATCATGATAATCACGCAGTACAGGAGCGTTGAGCCACAGCACCTGTATTGTGTGATTATCATGATTATAATGATGATATAGAATGACAGAAATATTCATCTTTAGGCTTCATTCACACAGGGCGTGCTGCAGACATACGTCTAACATGCAGGGCTGTCTTTTACTGGCTTGGGGATGCATAAAGTGTTACATGCATCCCAATGCCAGCATCCCATTTATTTCTACTGAGACACACAGCCGCTATATTCCAATATGTCATGCTTGCGGATCCCAGAATGCAGGCAGGGTTTATTCAGGGACCCGCACCAGCATGTCATATTGGGATATAGCGACTGTGTGTCTCAGTAGAAATAAATGGGATAAAACCACCCCGCTAGCGGCCAAATAGCGGCGCTAAAAATGACCAGTTACACTTACCGGTAACTGTGTTTCTGGGAAGTCTTCCAGAATGGCACCCTGAGAGATGACTGGTCCACCTGACAGGAAACACAATCAATCAAAGAGGTTAAAAGTCCTCGCCCCTCCCCGTGCTCCTCAGTTGTGACAAAGTATTGACCCACACCAGTGCACGAGAGTGAAGAAAAAAAGACTAACACCACCACACTCTATATATTAGATATACCTAAACAGAACGGGTGGGAAGTAGGCCTGCCGTCCTGGAAGACTTCCCAGAAACACAGTTACCGGTAAGTGTAACTGGTCATTTTCTCAAGTCGTGTTCCAGGACGGCACCCTGAGAGAGGAGCAAGTAGCTCAGGCCTACCTTAGGGCGGGACAACCGCTTGCAGGACCTTCCTGCCAAACACCAGATCTTGAGGAGACAGTAACTCCACCCTGTAATGCTTCAGGAAGGTGTTCTGGCTTGTCCAAGCAGCGGCTTTACATATCTGCTCCACCAAAGCTCCGGCCCTGTCCGCCCAAGAGGTTGCCAGAGATCACGTGGAATGTGCCTTGAGGTTCCTAGTGGCTGCCTTATGAATGCTCATAGGCCAAGGAAATAGTGTGCTTAATCTATGTAGCTATGGATGCTTTACTTGCTTGTTGGCCCTTCTTTTGGCCAGAAAAGTTAACTAAAAGATGGCTGGACCTTCTAAACTCCTTAACTTCTTCTAAGTAGGATAATAAACAACGTCTGGTGTCCAGACAGTGAAAAGAAACTTCCATTTCATTTTTGGGATTGTTGCAAATGGAAGGCAGCACTACTTCCTGAGTTCTGTGGAACTTAGATGCTACCTTAGGGAGGTACAGGGGGTCCTGCCTAAGTATCACCCTGTCCTCTAATAAACGAAAAAATGGCTCCTTAATCGAGAAGGCCTGAATCTCACCTACTCTCCTGGCAGATTGCTAGTAGAAAAGTCAACTTAAAGGTGAGGATCCTAAGGGGAA
Organism: Lithobates clamitans; assembly: GCA_037952925.1. Lineage (NCBI taxonomy): Eukaryota > Metazoa > Chordata > Amphibia > Anura > Ranidae > Lithobates > Lithobates clamitans. The sequence continues at coordinate 333,232 of JBBGZY010001472.1, forward strand.
TTTGATCTATAGGTTCGAAGGGAGCCTTAGTTAGACTTTCCAACACCAAGGTAAGATCCCAAGGTGGGAAGCTAGACATCTTGACAGGGGACAACCTTTCTCTGACCAAAGGGAATCTTTTGATCAGGGGGTCCAATTCCGAGCGTCTTTCCAAAAAACAGGATAGGACTGCGACCTGTACTTTAAGCGTCTTGGTTGGTAAACCCTGATCTGCTCCATCCTGGAGAAATTCCTGAATGGCGGGGATCTCCTGTTGGGAAGTTCCTCTCGCTTGACACCAGCGAGAGAAAACCCCCCAAGTCTTAGCGTAAATACGCCTTGTGACCTTCTTCCTGCTAAGAAGAAGATTATCCACTACTCTGTTCAACAGGCCCTTTTCCTGCAGGTTCCGCCTTTCAAGAGCCAGGCCGTCAGCCTGAAAAAGCTGGGGTCTGGGTGGCAGACTGGACCCTGAAGGAGACGGTCGCGCCGAACAGAAAGGTGAAGAGGAGGGGCTATGGACCAACGCTGTAAGGTTGGAAACCCAGCTCTCTTGGGCCGCCACGGGGATTGTCCTCCGAGAGAAATAACTTTTGCAGAATTCTCAGGATAAGCCCCAGGGGGGGAAAAGCATAAGCCAACCGGAACTTCCAAACCTGGGCCGATGCATCTATCCCCTCCGCGCCCATTTCTCAAGCAAGGGAAAAGAATCTCTTTACACTTCTGTTCTCCCTGCGAGCGAAGAGATCTACTTCTGGAACGCCGAATTGCTGGCATACCAAGGAGAAAACCTCTGGGTTCAGCATCCATTCTCCCTGCAAAATTGGCTGGCGACTGAGATAATCGGCCTCTATATTCAGAGTTCCCTTTATGTGAACTGCGGAAATAGGGAGAACCCTGTGCTCCGCCCAACCCAGGATCTCTAGTGACAGGGCCAGGAGGGACGTGGATCTGGTGCCCCCTTGATGATTCAGAAAAGCCACTGCTGTGGCATTGTCTGAAAGGATCTGAACTTCCTGGTTCTTGATTTTTCCCTCGAACGCTTTTAACGCTTCTCCGACGGCCAAAAGCTCTCGAAAGTTGGAGGAGGACCCTCTCTGTCTCAAGTCCCAGGACCCCTGAGCTTTTAGATCCTCTAGGTGTGCCCCCCACCCCCAGGAACTTGCATCTGTCGTTATTCTGAGAGGCTGAAGCTGACTCCAAAGGAGACCCCCCTGAAGCCTCTGAGGAAGAAGCCACCAGTGAAGAGATTCCTTCACTTCGACCGGAATGATGACTTTTAGGTCTAGAGAACTCCTTTTCTTGTCCCAAGAGGATAGGAGGGAGTGCTGGAGGGTCCTGGAATGTAGTTGTGCCCAAGGAACTGCAGGGATAGATGCAGTCATTAGGCCCAAAACTCTCATAATACCCCTGTATGAGGCCGTCCTTGCCTCTAGCAGAGAAGTGGCGGCTGAAATTAGGGCCTCTACCTTGCTTTGAGGAAGAATTAACCTTTGTTCCGATGAATCCACCAGGAATCCTAGGTACATCTTCGTTTGGGCCGGAACCAGCGAGGATTTTCCCTTGCTGATGATCCATCCCAAAGATTCGAAGGTCTCCATCACCTTGGCTAGATTCAGAAGCAGCTGGTCCCGATTCTGAATATAAATCTGAATGTCGTATAAATAGGGGATCAATGTTATTTCCTGGAGATGTAGGAAGGCCACTACTTCTGCCAGCACTTTCGTGAAGACCCTTAGACTGGATGCCAGTCCAAAGGGGAGGGCCGCAAACTGCCAATGCTGAATTCCCTGTGGGGAGGCAATTGTGAATCTCAGGAAAATCTGATGACCCTGAAATATAGGGACGTGGAGGTAAGCGTCCTTTAAATCTAAGGTTACCATGAACACATCCTTGAGGAGGTGTCTTCTGAGGGAATACACACTCTCCATGCAGAACTTTTTGTACCGCAAGAAAACATTGAGGTTCCTTAAATTTATTATCAGATGATATTTTCCTGAGGGCTTGGGCACCACAAAAATGTGGGAGTAAAACCCCCGACCCTGTTGGTTCTCTGGGACTGGCACTATGACCTCCTTACTGGCCAGCTCTTCTATGTTCCGTAGGATTCCTCCTGCCTGAAAGGGATCCTTGGGAAGGTGGGTCAAAAGAAACTTGGGGGGGAGGGGCGGGGAGAGAAACTCTAACTTGTAACCCTCTCTTACTATCTGTAGAATGTGGGGACTCTGTGTGACTCTTTCCCACTGAGAGACAAAGTGGGAAAGTCTTCCCCTTACTGGTAAGTCATTTGGAGGACTTGTCGCCCGCCTTCTGGCTGGAAAAGAGAATGCCTGATTTTTGCTTGTCCTTTCCAGCTCCTCAATGCCTATTAGGGGAGACCTTTTTCTCAGAGAAGCGGTTCTTTGCTTGGGGGCCACGAAAAAAACTCTTCCTGTCTCTTCTCGGTTTAACGGGGAATTTATTCCCCTTTTCGGTAGACCTAGCCAGGGCTTGATCTAACCCAGTACCAAAAAGGAGTGAACCCTCAAAGGGGAGGCCACAAAGCCGGGTCTTCGATGAACTATCCCCATCCCAAGTTTTAACCCAGAGGGATCGCCTGGCTTCAATAAGGCACCAGATTTAGCGGTGGCACGCACTTTCTCAACCGCAGCATCTGCTAGGTATGCCACTGCACTACCTATGACCTCCAATGAATCTAAGACCTCCTTAGATTTTGAGGTTCGGGACACATGGTCCATCAGTTTACATACCCACATGTCTGCATTTCTTGCGATGCAAGCTGAGGCCAATGCGGGGCTCATAGCCGCAGCGTTAGCCTCCCAGGCCCTGCGTAAATTGGTTTCTGCCTTCCGATCCATCTGGTCCTTTATATTGCCTGTATCTTCAAAGGAAGAATCGGACTGTTTAGACACTTGAGCTAAGGAGGCGTCTAATCTAGAGGTCCTGAAAAACTTTTCCTCATTTTCTTCCGTGAAGGGGCATCTACGCTTCCACGTTTTGTATTTCAGGAGCCTCTTCTATGGCTCCTTCCACTCCCTCAAGATAACATCTTTAAGGGCAGAATGTACTGGAAGAACCCTGGCTTGTGGCTTAATTAAGCCTCTATACATTTTATCCTGGGCAGAGACCTGCTCAGTGGGCTCCTGAATCTCTTTGGAAGCATAAATGGCCCTCAGGAGGCCCTCCATGTCGTCGGCTGAAAAAATATGCCTACCAGATCTGAATTCTCCCCCCTCCTCCTCCTCCTGGCTGTCCGCTACCCCTTCATCCGAAGATCTCTGCTCAAGAGATTTGGATTCTAGTTCCTCCTCCGAATCCTGAGAAAGGGAGTACTTTGGGTTATCCCGATCCTCTCTCCTGACACTTAGATCCCCTAGAGCAGTGGTTCACAACCTTTCGAATGCCGTGACCCCTTCATAAAATTTCCCAAATTGTGGGAACCCCTAACAGTAAAGATATTTTTGTAGCATGGGTTGTCAGCACCCAAGGCAAGACAAGTAATTTGCGCCCCTAACCCATGGACATTTAGCGCTCCCTGAGTCCCTTCCACTCGTACAGTATTAAAACCCCTTATGGTACATTTTAGGATGTACCACTCCTTCTCCTTGTTCTCCTTTCTTTCCGTTTTATCCCTCTCTATCCTAATTTCTTGTTCCCCCCCCCCATCCCTCTCTCTAGCCCTCTTTCTTGTTCTTTCTCTTATTCTTTCTCTCCCTTTTTCTTGGTTCCTCCCCCTCTTTTCCTCTCCCTTCCATGTATTCTCTATTTTTATTCCTTGGTGGGGGGTGGGGGAATGAGATGAGTGTGGCAGTGCTGGGGGGAGTTCTGATCAGACAATTTAAGTGCTCTTGATCAAGGTCATCTGCTGATCTGAGAACTGTAGTGGGGACTTTTATTGGCAACTCTAATCACAGGTAGTGTTACTCACTTTGTCTCTGGCTTCACTGTGTCTCCAGCTCTGTGGTGTCTCACAGCAGTGACACCTATGCCAAAATCAGGAGATAGGGTCTCCTCCAGCCCCTCCTACTTCACATTCCTCACCAGTCAGCTGACCTTTAGTCTCTGCCCCCCACCCATGCCGTGAACTGAATGGGTGGCTGCGAAGAGGCTGAGTGGGCGGCCGTGGGCTCCAGGAACAGCCCAGCTGGGCAGCCACAGGCTCCAGAGACAGCCCTACTGGGCGGCCACAAAAAGGCTGGGAGAGTGGCGCAGGCTTCAGGAACAGCCCAGGATTCGGTGACCCCTGGCAAATCGTCATTTGACCCCCGAGGGGGTCCCGACCCCCAGGTTGAAAACCACTGCCCTAGAGGAAGCAGAGCCCTCCTGGGAGGAGGCGTCCTTACTGGCATGGGCCTCTGACTCCCTAGACTTAAAGGAGGATTGAAAAGCCTTTAGAGTGGACAGCATCTCAGTTTGAACTGAGAGGAAATTCTTCATGATCTGAGATGTCTCCTTCCCTGTTAGTTTCTGTATACATTTAAAATAGAAAGGCTTAGGGTGATTTGGGGGTAACCTATCATTACAGTTCCCGCATCTTTTGGAACAGGTAGATTTAACGGGATGGATGGCAACCTCACGGGCAGTGGCATCGTCCCCTGAAACAAAATACACAGGCATAAATATAGCACTGTAATACCCAGAGGAGAAGAATTGGGGTACCCTCCCCTATCTAAACCTCTGGCGGCAGGTCAGACTCACCCCCTGTGGTCTCCTCTATAGCTGTGGACCCTGCGGGTCTCTCCTTATGTTCCATGCTGCACAATTAGCCTGGTCCGTAGGAGAAATGGGCGCCTGCTCCAGCTGGATTTATATCTCCTTCTTATGATGAGAGCAGCTGTGCTTTTACCCCTCCACCGCACTGACTGCCGCCATTTTGCTGTAGACCAGAAATGACGCAGGCTGCGCTGAGCTCACTTCTTGTGCAGTGGAGGAAGTGATATATTACAACACCACTCCTCCCCTATCTTCAACAAAATGGCACCGAACGCCCACAGGACGCTGAGCAGTGCAGGCACACTCCTTCAGCTTACATGCTGCCAGCTAAGGGGAGAAAAACCGCGTGAGCGCGGGGGGGGGGGGGGGACTGACGCCGTGGGACATCAAGACAGCTCACCCTCCTCATCCCCCTGCTGATCAAAGGACACCCATCCTGACCAGCACCTCTGCACTAGGGGATCCAGCAAAGGTAAAGACAAACACACCTCTTGCCAACAACTCACCACCCTGAAGGGAGGAGAACCAGGCTCCTTTCCTGCACGGCCACCACACAGGTAAGGAGAGGAGGCAGGAAGATAGGCCCCTGAAGTTCTGGGTACACCACTGTACCCAGGGGCCTTCAGCTCTCAGGGGGGTTCTTCAGTTTGCGATGCCTCCCTGAGGAAAAGATAGGGTAAATCCCAACTAGGAAGGATAAAATATCCAGCCGGACCCAGAGGCTTCCCAGACATTTGGTCTGGCTCCCAGGGGAAACCACCAGCCCCAGGCTCAGGTCTATAGATAAAATAACAAACGGTTTCGCTGTAGGGAAACACAATCAAAAACTGAGGAGCACGAGGAGGGGCTTTTAACCTCTTTGATTGATTGTGTTTCTTGTCAGGTGGACCAGTCATCTCTCAGGGTGCCGTCCTGGAAGACGACTTGAGAAAATAGCGCCGCTTTACCGCCGACACCCACCCCAGTGTGAAAGCAGCCTTATTTTCTGGCAGTGCCCCTCCCGAGACTAGACTCTGGATCCGCGCTGGAAGGAAGCTGTTATCATTTTCCTTTGGAAAAATAAATAATGTTTGCTTTTACCAACACGGTTGGCTGGTGATCCAGACTCCCCAAATATCACAATATATACAGTACTGTACTGTGCAAAATTTTAGGTAGGTGTGAAAAAATACTGTAAATTAAAGGGTTTGTAAACCTTCATTTTTTTTTTTAAATAACAGATATATTATACTTACCTCCACTGTGCAGTTCGTTTTGCACAGTGTGGCACCGATCACCATCTTCTGGGTTCCCCCGGTGGCTCTCGTGGCTCCTCCCCACCTTGTGGGCGTGCTCCCAAGTCCAGCATTTGCATCTATTGACACAGAATGCCAGACTCAGCCCCGCCCCCCGACGCCAACGTCATTGGATTTGATTGACAGCAGCAGGAGCCAATGGCTGCGCTGCTATCAATCTATCCATTCAAGAGCCGAGAACCCCATGCAGAGAGGAAGAGAGCGTCTCCACCGAGGGATCGAAGGGCTCAGGTGAGTAAAACGGGGGGGCTGGGGGGCCGGTCACTGTCAGAAGTTTTTTCACCTTAATGCATAGGATGCATTAAGGTGAAAAAACACGAGGGTTTACAACCCCTTTAAGAATGTTTTCAAAAATAAAAGTATTAATATCAATAAAATGGAAAGTAAATGAACAGAAGAGAAATCCAAATCAAATCAATATTTGATGTGACCACCCTTTGCCTTTAAAACAGCATCAATTATTCAATTCTTTTAGGTACACTTGCCCACAGTTTTTGAAGGAACTCTGCAGGTAGGTTGCTCCAAACATCTTGGAGAACTAACTAAAGATCTTCTGTGGATGTAGGCCGCCTGAAATCTTTCTGGTGCTTCATGTAATCCCAGACAGACTCAATGTTGAGATCAAGGCTCTGTGGTGGTCAAACCATCACTTCCATGACTCCTTGTTCTTCTTTACACTGAAAATAGTTCTTATTGACATTGGCTGTATGTTTGGAGTCTTTGCCCTGCTGCAGAATAATTTATGGCCAACCACACACCTCCCTGATGGTATGGCATGATGGATAAGTATCTGCCTGTATTTCTAAGCATTGAGGACACCATTGAACCTGACCAAATCTCCAATTCCATCTGCAGAAATGCGGCCCAAAACTTGCAAGGAACCTCCACCATACTTCATAGTTGCCTGCAGACACTCATTATTGTACAGCTCTCCAGCACTTCGGCAAACAAACTGTCCTGCTACAGCCAAATATTTCAAAATCTGACTCATCAGTCCAGAGCACCTGCTGCCATTTTTCTGCACCCCAGTTCCTATGTTGTCATGCATAGAATGTGGAAGCAAGGCTAAGCGAAGCAACTATGCACGAAAACATAGGAACTGGGGTGCAGAAAAATGGCAGCAGGTGCTCTGACTAATGAGTCAAAATACATTCCTACTATGTATAATATATTGCAGAGACCCTGCGATTATTTGCTAAAAGCAAATAGACTGTTCACTTTGCAAGGGAAGGTGCACTTTGCAAGTGAATTTTCCCCAGAGCTTAGTGAATGCATATGTACAACAGAGGTACATGTCTGTCAGTATTAATTCTGTTATTTTTTGCCCATTTCAGTACTAACTCTTTTGGATTGGGAACATGTGTACATAGCTTTTTACAGCACTGAATCTGTTCATTTTTTATGTAATCTGTGAATGTTTAACAAAATCTAAATTCTTACAGAGGATGTAAACCCCCCTCTAATGTTTGTACCTATAGGGCTAAGGTGTTGTTTCCTATCATCACTTTTGGATGCGAGCACATGACTGTCACTGTGCCCTATAGCAATACACAGTGATTTTATTCTGCTGGCATGTAAGTGCATTACTTTTAATAAAGCCCAATCGTAAGGATTTTACACTATTTGGCGTCTTATCTTTTTGTCGGGGTAGGCCATCTGTTACCATGGTGTGAGACAAGAGGATTGTGGATTTACCTGTTGGGTATTTGGAGTGATCTCCTTCGTCTTCAGTATGCTGGATATCCAATGTTGATGGAGTATTTGAGATACATGCGCCTTTTTTTGACCCCCCATAATAGGTGGTCAATGCTCTCTGGTAAGAGCACATTCATTGATTGGTGGTGTTATTCACAAGGGGGAGGACTTTGTTGGCGGGTGCAATGTTCAAGACACCTGTACACTTTTATATTTTTAGAGTGTCACATTAGTGACCCATGGACTCACTGAACTTTATATAATTTTTTACTTTATTCAATTTAACTCAGCTATGCATTTATTGAATACCAGCATTATAAATTCCGTTGTTTGCATACAATTTTTCCAGTTCAAACTCCAGTACTCAATACTTTTATTCTGGCCGAACCTTGCCAGTTTGATCAAATCCCTCTTCTTTTATCATCTCTATTGTAAGGAATAAGTCATCAATATAGAAGATGCTGTATACAGCATATGTGCAAATATCCACCTATGTAATGGGACTCTAAGACACCTTATCTTTAGATTAGCTGCAGAATTACACAGATAAACTTCCATTTACTAATATCTAATCTCATGTCTGAAAGCTCATATGCACTGATACAACAGCAGCAAAAAGTCCATAGTAAAATGTGTGTAACTGCCATATATATTGCTGTCTGTTCCCACATGGATAAGTCGAAAGGGAAAAATATTTTATGCTGATTACACTAATTCTATTCAGGATGGGAGTAACAAATTTCTCAGAAACAATATGAAAATTACCCTAATGTTAAATTATTAAGATCAACCTTCATTACTATGATCATTTTAGAACACAAATGTCTTCAGTGATAGTTATAATTGGCACAGTCATGGATCCATAAAAGACATTTATTACTACAGGCTACAATTCAATCATACTTTCTTCCATGAATCTATGACCTTAGGCCAATTCTACTTATTGAAGGACTTTTATTGAGGGCTGACAGGAGCCTTAATTTTGCATTGGGCAGAGGAGGTTGAGTGCCATTGTGCTTTGCCATACATATGTCCTCAGCACTCAGTGCATTCTCCCTATGTCTGCATGGGGACATCCAATTTCTTCCCACAATGCAAAAACATATTGGTAGATTTAAAGCATTTTCATCATGGTCCATGTCTTCATTTTAGAGGTTTTCTCTGTCCCCTGCCACCAACACATTTCCCCAACACGGAAACAACAATAACAGCCTAATAGAAGTTCTAACTATTCTACTCTATCTAAACCTAAAATAAGATTTGGCTGTATAAAAAAGTAAGTGTTTTATCATATTTTTTTTATGGCAGCTCTCTATAATGTTTCAGAGTGGGGGAGCCTGAAGTTTGTGCTGTATTCTCTATCTAAAAAAAGTGATAATTTGCTGTAAAGCTGGCAATACATGCTTTGAATTTCTCTAGTTCAGTTCCAGTAGTTGGGGGAATCCATCAATTCCCCCATTGATAAGTAAAAATGGAAGACACATAGATGTGCCTGCACATAATTGCAGCAGCCCCCAAGTCCCCACTATTGTACTTGAATGCCGCAACTTTGGTTTGAAGCTTGCCTGCTCCTTTCCTTTTCTACCCATTCCCATTGGTCAGTGTCCATCATACTGATGGGCCAACAGAAACCTGTCGGAGGGTAGAATTTGATGAACAGACAAACTTCCAGAACCTTGACCATCAGAACAGCCCAGAGGTTGGGCATAAGTGCAGGAACTTCTAAGTGCCTTCAGTGTATTTCTGAGAGCAGATTTTTTTCAATGTTAGTGTCAGACCCATTCAGACCTGTCCATTTTTGAAGGTGGCATTAACACATGTGCATTATTATGCAGTGTGTTACACATTAACGTGTGTATTGCCTTGGTGCATTGGAGTGGCATTTAAATTAATGGCAATGAAATGCGCTAATGCACGTAACACACCACCTCACAAAATTCCTAAACCTTGTTCAGTTCATATATGGTTCTACAAAGTACATGTTGTGCTATGAAATATGGAAACCTGATATCATGCTCACCACTGTTAACTGTACCATGAAAGAATAGAGGTGGTAGATGTTCAATAAATCAGATCTTTTTATGGTAAGACTCTAAGTTAAAATGAATGAAAAGCATGTCGGCATAACACATTACTGACTCAAAAGAAGTTTTCTTTATAACGTTTGGTCCTTTTTGATGATTTACATATTCTCTATTAGTTTAGGAAAAAAATATTACATTCAAAAAACAAGGGAACAAAATGTTGCACAGAATAACTTTGCCCTGGATATTGCATTTTGGAAAATAGACTGGAAACCTTGGACTGGAATAAATAGGTAATGTTGAACGTTATATATATATATCGCCATACATTGTGCAATGAGGAATGGGTTCTATAACAGCTTGCCTTATCTTCTTATCCATTGTGGCCTCACGATCACCTGTCAGTAGCAATTACTGATATGAAGTCATGCCAAAGTTCATACACAGGATCACTTCCAACCTGGCAATTCTTTCAACATCTGTACTAGATGAAATGAACTATATGATTACAAAACTGCCTGCAGTGCCGGGACAAGGTCGTCTGGTGCACAGGGCGAATTTGCAAACTGCGCCCCCAACCCCCCGGATGCAAAGAAAGAGTCAGTGCCATTTAAAAACAAGAACATACTTAAAACAATACAAATTAAATTAGGTTTAATTAGGTTTTTACTTTTTTACTTTCTGCTATAAAACATATCCAATAAAATAATAATAATAATAAAAAACTTCATAAATTTTGACCAAAATGCATTCTGCTACATGTCTTTGTTAAAAAAGTGTATATTAATATGTGTATATTAATTGGTTTGTGTGAGAGCTATAGCATGTACTAAATGATGCAGTATACTGGCATTTTTTTTAAATATATATATTAGTAATGGCGGCGATCAGTGACTTATAGTGGGACTGTAATGGTTACACTAACTGCCACTGACATCACCAGTGAGACTAATACAGGGGGTAACATCTAGGGACAATCAAGGGGTTTATTGTGTGCCTAACAATGTGTAATGTGTGTACTGTGTGCTGATTTTTACCACAGATTTATTTTCCCTGCTTTGCAAACAAAGCAATCGTTCTCTCTGTACAGAGCCCTGTGTTGATTGTCAACACAGGGCTCTGCGCTGTGATTGGACACAGCTGAACAGCAGGTCTCGGCCATGAATCATTGGCTGGGATCTGCTGACAGACTCCCGCTGTGTCAAATCACAGGGGAGTAGGTGGGTGGGGGCATGTGCCTGAAACAGGCAGCAATGTATGGGTATGTCGCTGTGCCTGTAGCTGCCGCCCCGTCTCAGTATATGTACTGCAGAGGGTCGACAAGTGGTTAATTATGAATGTTATTTGTAATATGCAGCATGAAGGGGGTTAATGTACTGCCATTGGTCACTGATGCATTAGTTACCAGCGGCAGTTAATTAACCCCATTGTGCTGCATTAGTGGTGTTTTATAAACCCCTTCATGCAGCAGCATACACTAATGCAGCACAATCGGGTTAATTATTCCTGCATCTTCACACCTCAAATCATCTTAATTCCTGCATCTTCACACCTCAGATCACCTCAATTCCTGCATCTTCACACCTCAGATCACCCCAATTCCTGCATCTTCACACCTCAGATCACCCCAATTCCTGCATAGTCACACCTCAGGTCACCCTAATTCCTGCATTTCATACCTCAGATCACCCCAATTCCTGCATAGTCACACCTCAGATCACCCCAATTCTTGCATCTTCACACTTCAGATCACCCCAATTCCTGCATTTCACACATCAGATCACCCCAATTCCTGTACCTTCTTACACCTCAGATCACGCCAATTCCTGCATAGTCACACCTCAGACCACACCAATTCCTGCATCTTCACACCTCAGATCACCCCAATTCCTGCATTTCACACCTCAGATCACCCAATCTCTGCACCTTCACACCTCAGATACACCCTAATTCCTGCTTTTTACACCTCAGATCACCCCAATTCCTGCATTTCACTCCTCAGATTACCACAATTCCTGCATTTCACTCCTCAGATCACCCTGATTCCTGCACCTTCACACCTCAGATCACCCCAATTCCTGCATCTTCACACCTCAGATCACCCAAATTCCTGCATTGCACACCTTAGATCACCCCAATGCCTGCACCTTCACACCTCAGATCACCCCAATTTCTGCATTTTACACCTCAGATCACCCCAAATCCTCCTGTACATTTACACCAACGATCACCCCAATTCCTGCACCTTCACACCTCAGATTACCCCAATTCCTGCACCTTTAGACCTCATATCTGCTCCAATTTCTGCAACATCAAACCTCAGATCGCCCCAAATCCTGCAATATCACACCTCAGATCACCCAAATTTCTGCACCTTTAGACCTCAGTTCACCACCGATTCCTGCACCTTCACACCTCAGATCACCCCAATTCCCATCCGAATCTTCACACCTCAGATAATCCCCAATTCCTGTACTTTCACCCCCTGGATCAATCCCAATCCCTGCATCTTCACATCCCAGATCAGCCCCCGTTGCCTGCACCTTTACACCTCAAATCAGCTGTGATTCCTGTACCTTCACACCTCAGGTCACTGTACCTCCTTGCAAATCTGTCTCACCTCTGTACCCCCCTATTCATCTGTCTTACCACTGTAAACCCCTGCTCTTTCCACCACTGTACCTCCCCTGTCATCTGTTCCACCACTGTCCCCCCCTTGTCATCTGTCCCATCACTGTACCCCTTGCACATCTGTCCCTCACTACCGTACCCCCTTGCATACCTGCCCCACCATTGTACACCCTTTCTTGTCTGCCACCCTTTGCTGTACCTCCTGCACATCTGTCCCCTTTCTCATCTTCCCCACCACTGTACCCCTTTTCTTTTCTGACCCACCACTGTACCCCTTTTCTTATCTGACCCAACACTGTATCACCTTTCTCATCTTCCATACCACTGTAGCCTCCCTTCTCATCTGCCTAACCACTGTACCTCACTTCTTATCTGCCTAATCACTGTTGTACTCCCTTTCTCATCTGCCCCACAATTGTACCCCCTACTCATCTGCCCCACCACTTTACCTCTTTTCTAATTTTTCTCGCTGCTGTACCCCCCTTATCTGCCCCACCCATGTGCCCCCCTTCTAATGTTCCCCACCACTGTACCCTCTTTTCATCTGCCCCACTGATGTATCTCTTTTCACATCTGCCTCACCACTGTACCTCCTTATCTGCCCCACTGCTGTGCCCCCCCATCTGCCCCACCACTGTCCTCTCCTTCTCATGTGCCCCATCATTGTACCTCTTTTTTCATCTGCCCCACTACTATACCCCCCTTATCATCTGCCCCATGCAAGGATATGGCAGCATTTTTCTATGTGTCCTCTCCACCAAAAAATTAAAAAGGCCAATGTGGTAAAAGAGCAGCAGCAACAGCAAATGAAAACAAATTGGGCTCTGACTATTCTAAGTTACAAGAAGCTCATTAGTATTTTCATAAACTTTCACCTGATTGCCATTTCAGTCACAGAGAGATCCCTCTATTGCAGCCAAGCGCGCCATCTTCCTTCTCACAGTGGGCGGAGCTAACAGGACTGTGATTGGCCTTTTCAGTGGCCAATCACAGTCCTTCTCCCCCTAGCAGACCGACACCCAAACTCCTCCCCATCACAGAAGCTGGGCGGATCTGTTCTTGCAGCTGCATCAAAGTGGTAGAAACAAATAGCGTTTCACGTGTTGTACAAGGTGTGGGGGTACAGTGTCCCCCGAGTGCCGCTGCAGGCCGGGGAATTCGAAGATTGGCATGTGCTAGCGCGGCAGCAGCTGTGTCTTACTGACACTTCCCTGTGCAGCTCTGCAAATGAAGAGGGAGTCGCATGCCAACAAAAAAGGTTTGTAGCGCATCCGGCGGTAGTCAATCACAATGTTTTTGTTGTCCAGCAAGGTTTAAACAGCACACTGCCGACACTTCACCTGCGCCACCCTTCCTCCAGGAAATTGTGCCGCCCAGGGCATCCACTCCCTTCCGCCCCCCTTATATCGGCCCTGACTGCCTGTATAGTATTTTTCCTATACAGTATGAAAAGATTCCACTTTTTTTATAGTCTTCATCGGACATTTAGGAGTTTAAGACCCCTTTCACACTGAGGCACTTTGCGGTCGCTATAGAGTTAAAAATAGCACCTGCAAAGCACCCTGAAACAGCGGCTCCATTCACTCCAGTGTGAAAGCCCAAGGGCTTTCACACTGGAGTGGTGCACTGGCAGGGCGTCAGAAAAAGTCCTGCCAGCAGCTTCTTTGGAGCACATTAGGAGCAGTGAACTCACCGCTCCTAAAGCGCCCCTGCCCATTGAAAACAATGGGGCATCTGCATTTTGCGGGCGGATTTAACCCCTTTTTGGCCGCTAGCGGAGGTTAAAACAGCCCCGCTAGCGGCCGAATAGCGCCGCTAAAACAATGGTAAAGCGGCGCTAGAAATAGCCCCGCTTTACCGCTGACGCATGAGGGGTGGCTCAGTGTGAAAGGGGTCTAAATTGAACGGGGCCCAACCTGGATAAAACCTAAATTTCTTACATCATTTTGCAGCTCAGTACTTCACAATATGTTTTGGGCCCTTTTTTTTCTGGGATTAAATGTTGTAAATTGCACATACCATAGTGGTAAAGGATATTTAAACTCAACAACAAACGTGCTGTATATTGATGTTTACCAGTCCTTAGATATACAATAGTGAGTGGCTTTTTTTTTTTTCAGTAATTCTTCCCTTATTTTTATATGGTGTTCCTGCCAGTACCACAGTTCATACCCTAGCATGAAAACATATATCAACTCTACTGTATTTGTTGAAGAGCTTCATAATCACCCTAGGCTGCTCTGGGGTAAATTCTATCTGGTAGGTGGTAATTTGAGTAGTGAGGTGGTGGACCTCTTTCCATAAATTTTGGATTGATGGACATGACCACAATATGTGAAGGAGGGATCTTTCTCTGTCAGCACATCTCCAACAATTGGGGGGTATAGTGGGGGAGATTTTGTGTAGTCTAAGGGGAGTCTTGTACCACCTAGAGAAGACTTAAAAGTCATTTTCCTGCGCTGATACGTTAATTGATCCCTTGTGGATATAGGAATAGATGTTTTCCCATTTTTCTGAAAGGTTCATCGAGAGTTCCCTTTCCCATCTACGACTTGCTATGTTAGATTTAGGGTTGTGATCAGAAAATAGAAGGGAGTATATGTCTGAGATCAAATGTCGCTGTGGTTCTTTTTTGGTACAAATTACTTTGAAAGGTGTGAGCTGTCTAGAATATTCAGAACATTTCTGAGGGTGGTTGAGGAAGTGTCAGAGTTGGAAGTAAGTCCAGAGCGGGAAGAATTGTCTATACACTTGCGTGAACAGTTTGGGAAGGGTCAGAAAGGTATCTCTGAAGAAGAAGTGTTCCGCACGGATATCGGTATGGGGCCAGATGTCTGAAAGGAATAAGTCCGATAGGCCGGGTGGGAAATCCGGGTTGTTACAGGTGGGAGTCAGTAGACCCAGTGAGGAGGAAATTTGAAATTTACGGCACGTTTTCTGAAAGATTTGTAATATGTTGTAGATTAAAGGGGTTGTAAAGTTGTTTTTTTTTTTTTTTAAAATAACAAACATGTTATACTTACCTTCACTGTGCAGCTCGTTCTGCACAGAGTGGCCCCGAACCTGCTCTTCTGGGGTCCCTCGGCGGCTGTTTCAGCTCCTCCCCGCAAGCATTTACCACCTTAATGCGAGGGCTCGCATGGTGGTGAGTGCTTGCGGGCGCGCTCCCGTGATACAGCCGGCGGCTATAGCCGCTCGCTGTATCACTCGGCCCCGCCCCCCCGGCGCGCCGCGTCATCGGATGTGATTGACAGCAGCGCGAGCCAATGGCTGCGCTGCTTTCAATCCATCCACTGCAGCCAATCAGCGACCAGGCTGAGCTGCAATGAAGATGACGAGGACGCGCAGCGAAGATTCGAGGCGTCAGGTAAGTAAAACGGGGGGCCTGGGGGCGGCGCTACTGTCAAAAGTTTTTTCACCTTAATGCATAGAATGCATTAAGGTGAAAAAATTTTTACCTTTACAACCCCTTTAAGGGGTGTTGTTTGCAGGCTGGAGGAACATTTATTGGGGTGATCCAGGGTAAATGTCGTATTGGTATCGAGGAGAACTCATTTTCAATGTTCGTCCAAGCTTTCATATGGGTATGAATGTTCCAATCAACTATTCTCGTCAATTGACATGCCCAGTGATATTTGGCAATATCAGGAAAACCTATGCCACCTTTCAATTTGGGTAGAGTTAATTTTTCAAAGCTAAGTCTAGGGCGGTCTTTTTCTCACTGAAAGTCTGTACATTCTCTGCGGTACGAGGCATAAAAGGCCTGTGGCATTTTTATGGCAATCGTTTGCAAAACATAAAGTATTCTTGGGAGGATGTTCATTTTAATTATTAACGCCCTCCCGAACCATGAGAAGATGCCCGGTGACCATGACTTTAGGTCATTCTGAATGTGTTGGTGGATTGGGAGATAATTTTTGGTGTATAAATAAGTCAGATAATTGAGATGGTAGTTGGATCCCGAGATATTATAATTGAGTCTCGGTTCCATCTGAATGGGAAGTTAGTTTGGCATAGTGCAAGGGTTTCTTTCTGTAGGGAAATGTTTAGGGCTTCCGATTTTGCAAAATTGATTTGTAGGTTAGTCAAAGTGTTAAACGTGGCAAAGTCTTTAAGTAAGTTGGGTAATGTAGTGTGTGATTCTGTCAGGCACAAGAGAATGTTGTCGGCGAAGGCGGATAACTTGTAAGTAGACTTGAAGATCGCCACTCCTTTGATATCTGGGTTGGACCTAAGGCATTAGAGTAGTGGTTCTAGGGTGAGAACAAATATTCACGGGGAAAGCAGACATCCTTAGCGAGTTCCGTTTGATATTGAGAAGGCATTCAACAGGTGGCCAGTGATGCCATTTTTTAACGTTGACTCCAAGCAAACATCTAAGTATATAGTTAAAATGAACTGTTTCACTTGCCAAAGGAATTGTAATTCTTTTCAGCCTTGCGATCCAGGAAACCATGCTAAACAGCACAGCCAGAACCTAGATTTTTTTTTTCAAACAACACTGCAGTTAAGCATTACAGCTTGCTCCTGGACCCATTCCACATGACTGGACAATGAAAGAGTTGCCACATGGAAGAGGGCCAGTGTCCCTTTTAGGATGTTCTCCACCCTGTCTCCAGCCAGTCTAGGCTGGACTTCCTCTCCCAGGCTAAGGTATATAAAGTGGGGGAGGAACTTCTAAAATCAGAGTGGTGCGTGGTATGAGAACCATGAAGGTCTCCAGTCTGTGGAGGTGAGATTACCACAGGTTTTCACCTCTGTGGGCTCCAGCTTGGGACTGTAAAATATCCCTCTGGGTGATAGATTGGAGGAAACAGTGAACAAACAGCGAGTGCACCAGCCTAGTGCATTATCTTTATGTATCATTTATTAGTAAAATAGGAGTACATATTATACTTACAAACCAACGTGTGTACAAGCTTATTAGAACACATCCAGGAACAGAAGGTCAGAAGAGCCTTCACAGCCAGAAGAGCCTCTGCATATTATCACATCACAAGATGGAGCTGCACAAGCCTGGAAGGCTGATGCGTTTTGGGGACATACCCTTTTCCTAAGAGGCTTCCTTCTGTTCCTGGATGTGTTTTGATGAGCTTGTAAACACATTGGTTTGTGAGTATAATATCTCTATTACTAATAAAGGGTTTATAAAGATAATGCATTAGGCTGGTGCGCCCCCTGTTTGTTTGTTCACTGTTTCAGCATATACTCAGATTACCCCAGTCTTAGGAGGGCGTTGTGGTGCTTGCATTTGGATCAAGAATGGAATAGTAAAAGCAAGAGTCTATAGTATCCGAGTACCACACTTGAGCGCAGGAGGCGTGCTTTCAAAAGATTGAATTAGATTAGGCATACAGAGACTCAGAGTACTGGCAACCAACTCCCAACCAATATTTTTATTTATTACAGGTACTTATATAGCGCTTTCAGTTTTTCGCAGTTCTTTACATATTTTCTATATCATAACATCAGTCCCTGCTTTCAAGGAGCTTACATTCTAAGGTCCCTAAGTCACATTTAGCCTTGATTCACACAGGGGCAACGCGGCTTCAACGCGACTTCAGCAACTTACAACGCGACTTCAAGTCGCCTCCAGGACAGGCGACTTTGGTTGTGGCCAATCATAGAATAATCAGCTCTCTGGGAGGGAGGGGTTTGCCTGGGTAAACTAATTTCTTTTCCTGTAAAGTCGCTTCAATATAGATGGAGATCCGACTTGGAGGCGACTTCCATTGAATTCTATGGGTACAGGTCGCCTAGAAATCGGATTGAAGTAGTACAGGAACCTTTTCTGAAGTCGGAGCGACTTCAGTAGTGTAAATTAAGATGCTCTCATTGACTATAATGCAAATCTCAAAGTAAAGTGACTTGGGGCGACTTGAGGGCTTACAAGTCGGATCCTAAGTCGTTGTAGTGTGAACCGACCCTAATGCATACTGTATTAGGGCCAATTTAGACAGGAGCCAGTTAACCTATCAGCATGTCTTTGGAGTGTGGGAGGAAACTGGAGTATCCAAGAAAACCTGCGCAGGCAAAGGGAGAACATGCAAACTCC
Organism: Lithobates clamitans; assembly: GCA_037952925.1. NCBI lineage: Eukaryota > Metazoa > Chordata > Amphibia > Anura > Ranidae > Lithobates > Lithobates clamitans. The sequence goes on from JBBGZY010001472.1 coordinate 351,624, forward strand.
AAGCAGGTAGTGCTGGGGTTGGGAATCGAACCAATGACCCTAGTGCTGCCAGGCGGAAGCATTAACCACTTAGCTTCTGATAATGTGATCTTCTGTTTGAAGAACTGATATGGCCCTAGTTGAACTTTGTAAAGGAACGTTCACTATAGCATATAGAAATGAAAGTGCCAACTGGGCATTCTGTTATTGGGTAAGCTGGGAGGGGTAATATACCAAGTCTGTTTAAGGGTTGATAGACCCTGAAGTGTGTTAGGCTGGAGACCAATACGAGTTCCTGGTGGCCCTCTGGACATAAGTTGATTGTCAGTTACCCTGTAGGTGAAAAGGTTTCAGTAGCCCAAACCTTTCATACTCCACAGTTCTGCAGGAAGCCCCCTGGCGTGGGAACTGGCATAACAACCTGCTGTTGGGGGTGCCTTCTTACAAACAAATTGATGAGGTCATCCCTGCATTCTTCCCTCCTGTAAGCATGTTCCCTCTGTAACATGGACAGCGCTATGCAATGAAAAATAGCGCCACCTCCCTGAAATTAGTTTGCCACCTCCCTGAAATTAGTTTTTGCAGGTTGGGATGTCTGTACTTCCATGCAGCCAGTTGTAGTACATTCCCCTCAGGGCACTATACATGTGTTATGCCCCGTACACACGGTCGGACTTTGTTCGGACATTCCGACAACAAAATCCTAGGATTTTTTCAGACGGATGTTGGCTCAAACTTGTCTTGCATACACACGGTCATACAAAGTTATCAGAAAATCTGATCATTTTGAACGTGGTGACGTAAAACACGTACGTCTGGACTATAAACGGGGCAGTGGCCATAAGCTTTCATCTCTTTATTTATTCTGAGCATGCGTGGCACTTTGTCCGTCGGATTTGTGTACACACGATCGGAATTTCCGACAACGGATTTTGTTGTCGGAAAATTTTATATCCTGCTCTCAAACTTTGTGTGTCGGAAAATCCGATGGAAAATGTGTGATGGAGCCTACACACGGTCGGAATTTCCGAAAACAAGGTCCTATCACACATTTTTCGTCGGAAAATCCGACCGTGTGTACGGGGCATAAGAGTTATTTTCTTACACACATGGAAGGTTTATGGCATCATAAATAAATAAGATAACAATCAGTTATTCTATGCACAATTCTAATTTTCCAGCTCCAGTGAAAGTTATATAGTTTAATCATGTCTAAAGTCTGTCACTGGCCCCAGTGTGACTCCCAGAACATTGCCATAGTTAATAGAAACACAAGAATGTCTTATTATAAGACATATACCAGTTTCTGAAGGAAAGACTGATTGTGGCACATATGTATTTATTACTTTTAACAGTATCACTAACCTTTTTGGTTTTTAATGCAGCTTATTTTTTCATGTCCTACAACTGTACTCATTTATCAGCTTATCAGCATGTTTTTTTGTTTTTTGGGAGGAAACTCACATTATCATTGGGAGAACATACTGTACAGTGTACACACTCTATTCAGATAACATTCCAGGTGGGATTTACCTGCCAACAATAATGAATACATTACTCTACCCAAGCTGGAAAAGCGTATGTCTTTGTCTTCATTGTATCAGTGGTTTTGTTTGGGACCAATGTATTATTATTATATTATTATTAAACATTATTATACAACATTATTACAACAGTTTGTGCAGTGCTTTACAAAATAGAGGGAGATGGTACAATTGCAATACAATCCAATACTATACCACAGATCAGTGATATCAGGCAATATTACAAACATAAAAAAACAGTGTTACTTGCACCTCGGATACACAGAACCGAAAAACAAAAAGTTTTATATACAAAATACGTTGTCCCACAGCTAAGCTGATCTGAACAGCTGCCAATAAGCATATTGTACTATGTGACTTAAGTTTTGCCAACAATAGTTGATCGGCATTATGGGTATGCTGAATATATATGTGATAGGCAACCTCTGTGCAATATGCGTTATTTTTATCCACATAATTCCACGCGTCAACCATACACTCAAATCATATGCTATAAACACAGGAAAATCTGAAAAAAATATATATATACAGTATCTCACAAAAGTGAGTGCACCCCTCACATTTTTGTAAATATTTTTTTTATATCTTTTCATTTGACAATCCTTATGAAATGACACTTTGCTACAATGTAAAGTAGTGAGTACACAGCTTGTATAACAGTGGAAATTTGCTGTCCCCACCATTTAACTCAACACACAGCCAGCCATTAACCACCTCAATACTGGGCACTTTCACCCCCTTCCTTCCCAGACCAATTTTCAGCTTTCAGTGCTCTCTCACTTTGAATGACAATTACAGTCATGCTACACTGTACCCAAATGAAATTTTTATCATTTTGTTCACACAAATAGAGCTTTCTTTTGGTGGTATTTATTCACCACTTCATTTTTTATTCTTTGTGATATAAGCGAAAAAAGAGCGAATATTTTGAAAAAAAACCCAACATTTTCTACTTTCTCTTTTAAAAGAAACCAAAAAAAATAATAAATTTTGTCGAAAATTTAGGCAAAAATGTATTCTACCACATGTCTTTGGTAAAAAAAAATCCTGATAATTGTATGATCATTGGTTTGTGTGAAAGTTATAGAGTCTACAAGTCATGCTACACATTATTGAAAATGTATCAATCTAATGCACTGATGGCCTAATGCACTGATCTCATTTCTTGAGGCCCTAAAATGTCAGGACAGTACAATAACCCCCCAAATGACCCCTTTTTGGAAAGAAGACAGTCTGAGGTATTTAGTAAGAGGCATAGTGAATTTTTTGAAGTTGAATTTTTTTCCCCACAATGCTTTGGAAAATTAAGAAATATATATATTTTTTTTCTTCACTAAATTGTTATATTTACAAGTTATTTCTCACACACGGTGCAGGCATAATTGCAATTACACCCCAAAATACATTCTGCTATTCGTCCTGAGTATGGCGATACCCCATGTGTGAGACTTTTCCACAGCCTGGCCACATACAGAGGCCCAACATCCATATAGCACCATCAGGCGTTCTAAAGACATAAATTACACATTTCATTTCCTGAGTACCTATCACATTTTTGATGGCCCTTGAGCACCAGGACAATGGAATTACCCACAAAATGACCCCATTTTGGAAAGAAAACAACCCAATGTATATTCTATGAGGCATAATGAGTCTTTTGAACATGTCATTTTTTTCCACAAGTTTTTGGAAAATGTGGAAAGAAAATGAAAACCTATTTTTTTTCTTACAAAGTTGTCAATTTAGAAGATCTTTCTTACATATAGCATGTACATAGCCAAAATGACACCCCAAAATACATTCTGCTACTCGTTCTGAGTATGGCAATACCCCATGTGTGAGACTTTTCCACTACCTGGCCACATACAGAGGCCCAACATGCAAGTAGCACCTCCAGGCTTCTAACATATAGCATGTACACACCAAGAATTACACCCCAAAATACATTCTGCTGAGCTAAAGGTAAAAAAAAAAAAGCTCACCTGTGTTTTCAGCAGGCAGGAAAACCGTTCCAGAGCAGCCAAAGCATTTGTCCAGGCAGCCAAAGGAAATGTCCAGGAATTGTCCAGGCAGCAGACAGATATGGAAAAGTATGAACATGGATCAGTACAGTCCAAGGTTTAGCAGGCAGTTCAGGTAACAGGCATAGGCATGGCCAGTCCAGGTGGCAGGCAAAGGCATGGCAAGGTCATGTGGCAGGCAAAGGCATGGCAAGGTCATGTGGCAGGCAAAGGCATGGCCAGTTCAGGTGGCAGGCAGAGGCATGACCAGTTCAGGTGGCAGCAGGCAGCACTTTGTACATTGGGCCTTGGTCAGGTAAGACCTGAGGACAGGGCTAGAGGCTTCTTCCCACCCAAATCTCTACGAAGCCTCAGAGTCTCTAGACCCTAATCCGAGAAAACTAAAAACCCGGAGAAAAATGTTTTCTCCACTCGGAAAACCTTTTCTGGAGTCCCTCACAAATGTGAGACCCCTGTGCTGTACAAATGATCAGTTCAGGAAGCAGGCAAAAAGCATGGTCATTTAACAGTCCAGGTCAATTCACGTTGAAGGCAGAAAGATGTTTGGCAGAGGCATAGTCGTTAAAAGTCCGGGTCATTCACAGAAATGGCAGATAGTGGAAACTGAAAAAAAAATCAACTTCACTGTACTAATAGTGTAGTGAAGTATGATAGCTCCGATAGCACGTTCCAATACAGAGGCCTGGCTGGGAGGGACATTGGAGACAGTAGTATCGGGTGTCACGGCAAATTCCTCTACTTGCACACGCACAACATTTTTTGGGGGGTTTGCGACCTGTTTGGGTAAGAGGGAGGATTTTAGGAAAGAGCCTTTCATGGAGTCTGGCTAATGAATCAGAGCGAATTAGTTGAGGGGCTTGGCCTTGGGGATAGAGAAGGGCTGTGACAACGTCTTCTTGGAATTTTAGATAGGTTAGGGAACTTTGGGTGCACTTAGAAAAAATTATATATGAATTAAATAGGGCGAATTGCATCAAATAAATGGCGACTTTCTTGTACCAAAATAGTGATCCCCTGGTGGCCAAGTAGGGCTGCATCATCTGGTCGTTCATATCCAGCCCCCCCCCCATGTATAGGTTGTACTCATGCACACATTTTGGCTTCTGTATGGGGCCTCTTCTTCTCTGAAGTTTCACCAAGGTGTCATTTTGTATTGTGGAAAGGATGTAGACATCTCTTTTTTTATCTCTCCACTTCAGCGCTAGTAGCTCTTCAGTCCGCATACTGGCCATTTCACCCTGCTTCAAATTCTTGGCGACCAATCTTTGTGGGCAGCCTTTGCGGTTGGTCCGTGCTGTCCCACAGGCCACAGTGTTCTTTAGGTACAAATGGCGGAAAAGTGGGAGACTAGTGTAGAAATTGTCTATATATAGGTGGTAACTTTTCCCAAGTAATGGTTGGATCAGCTGCCAGACAATTTTGCCACTTGTTGCCATGTAGGTAGGGCATCCAGGGGGGTTTAGCTGTCTGTCTTTTCCCTCATAAATTATAAAGTCATATGTGTAACCCGTGGCCCTGTCACACGCCTTATAAAATTTTACCCCACGTCTGGCTCTTTTACTGGGGAGGTATTGTTTTATTCAGAGTCTTCCGGTGAAGTGTACTGGGGATTCATCTACACATATATTTCTATCGGGTAAACATCTCCTTGAAGCTGGCGCAAAAAAAATTGATTAGGGGCCGAATTTTGAATAATTTATCGTAACTGGGATGATTTCAAGGGAGACATTGGGCATTGTTATTGAAGTGTAAAAATCTCATGATCATCTCATAACGGGTTCTGGGCATCAATGATGAATAGACCGGCATGTGGTGTATAGGTTGGGTAGACCAGTAGGAATGGAGTTCATTTTTTTTGTCAGCCCCATGTTGAGGGTTAGGCCAAGAAGAAGGCATATGAAGAACTTGAATTGTTGGCTATATGTTGGCTGGCGTATAGATTACATTGCTCCACAATGTAGGTTAGGAGATCATTGGTAAAAAATAAATGAAAATAATAAAGTGGGGTTACATTTTCCGTCTGCATCTGAGGGCCTGGCTGGGCTGTAAAAAGGGGTATTTCAGGTTCTACTGACGTATCAGGCAGCCATGTTGGATACAGTAGAACATCTGGGAGGCTAGTATGGGCACTGCCTCGTTGATGGGATCCGTTGCTAGCATTTGGCCTATCTTCTAGGAAGGTTGCAGAACTGCTGGTGGATGCCTGCCTATCCCGGAGTGCTGCGCTGCTGGTGGATGCCAGATGGTGGATGCCCTGGAGTGCTGGGCTACTGGTGGATGCCTGCATATCATCCTGGAGTGCTGGGCTGCTGGTGGATGCCTGTATATCATCCTGGAGTGCTGGGCTGCTGGTGGATGCCTGCTGGTGGATACCCTGGAGTGCTGTGCTGCTGGTGAATGTCTCCTCCTGCTCATTTCTCCTGATTCTCCTTGTTAGGATTCTATCTTCCTCTGTTTCCAACTCGGAGCCACTGCTTTCTACTGGCTCATAGTCGCTATCCGAGTCTGACGGAGAGAATTCCCCGCTACTCTCATCCGACATACTCTGGAGTATTTGGAGAGCCTCCCCTGCGCTGTAAGATCTATTCGTCATGTTGGCGGGCAGATGTGCTAGATGGCGGGCGGCAGACGTGTCAGATGGCAGGCGGCAGATGTGTCAGATGGCGGGCGGCAGATGTGCCAGATGGTGGGCGGCTGTGCCAGATGGTGGGTGGCTAGATGTGCCTGATGTTGGCGGGCAGATGTGCCTGATGTTGGCGGGCAGATGTGCCTGATCGTGGGCAGATGGCGGGTGGCAGATGTGCCAGATGGCGGGTGGCAGATGTGTCAGATGGCGGGCGGCAGATGTGCCAGATGGTGGGCGGCTGTGCCAGATGGTGGGTGGCTAGATGTGCCTGATGTTGGCGGGCAGATGTGCCTGATGTTGGCGGGCAGATGTGCCTGATCGTGGGCAGATGGCGGGTGGCAGATGTGCCAGATGGCGGGTGGCAGATGTGCCAGATGGCGGGCGGCAGATGTGCCAGATGTTGGCAGGTGGCAGATGTGCCAGATGTTGGCGGGAGGCAGATCTGTCAGATGGCAGGCGGCAAATGTGTCAGATGGCGGGCGGCAGATGTGCCTGATGGCGGGCGGCAGATGTGCCTGATGGCGGGCGGCAGATGTGCCTGATGGTGGGCGACAGATATGCCTGATGGTGGGCGGCAGATATGCCTGATGGTGGGCGGCAGATGTGCCTGATGTTGGCGGGCAGATGTGCCTGATGATGGCAGGCAGATGTGCCTGATAATGGTGGGCGGCTGACGTGTCAGCTGTTGACGGGCTAATGTGTCAGACGTTGACGGGCTGATGTGCCAGCTGATGACGGGCTGATGTGCCAGCTGATGACGGGCTGATGTGTCAGTTGTTGACGGGCTGATGTGTCAGCTGTTGACGGGCTGATGTGCCTGCTGTTGACGGGCTGATGTGCCTGATCGTGGGCAGATGGCGGATGGCAGATGTGACAGATGGCCAGCGGCAGATCTGCCAGATGGCGGGTGGCAGATGTGCCAGATGGGGGGCGGCAGATGTGCCAGATGTTGGCGGGCGGCAGATGTGTCAGATGGCGGGCGGCAGATGTGCCTGATGGTGGGCGGCAGATATGCCTGATGGTGGGCGGCAGATATGCCTGATGGTGGGCGGCAGATGTGTCTGATGATTGGCGGGCAGATGTGCCTGATGATGGCAGGCAGATGTGCCTGATGATGGTGGGCGGCTGATGTGTCAGCTGTTGACGGGCTGATGTGTCAGACGTTGACGGGCTGATGTGCCAGCTGATGACGGGCTGATGTTCCAGCTGATGACGGGCTGATGTTCCAGCTGATGACGGGCTGATGTGTCAGTTGTTGACGGGCTGATGTGTCAGCTGTTGACGGGCTGATGTGCCAGCTGTTGACGGACTGATGTGCCTGATCGTGGGCAGATGGCGGATGGCAGATGTGCCAGATGGCGGGCAGCAGATGTGCCAGATGTTGGCGGGCGGCAGATGTGTCAGATGGCGGGTGGCAGATGTGCCTGATGGCGGGCGGCAGATGTGCCTGATGGCGGGCGGCAGATGTGCCTGATGATTGGCGGGCAGATGTGCCTGATGATTGGCGGGCAGATGTGCCTGATGATGACGGGCTGATGTGCCCGCTGTTGGTGGACAGATGTGCCAGTTGTTGACGGGCAGATGTTCACTGACAGGTGTTTTCACTGTTTTGGGGACACTGTGTTTTGGGGACCCTAGCTGGGTGATCAGTGGGTAAACAGCAGACAAACAGCTAAAAAACTCAATGATCTCCCGGCTGCAGCACAGATCTCTCTTCCTCTCCTCACTGACAGGCTCTGTGTGAGGAGAGGAAGAGATGAGAGCAGTTACAACCGCTCTCTAATTACATTACATGATGACTGTGATTGGACACAGTCGTCATGTGATCAGGAGGGCCAATCACAGGGCCCTCCTGTGTTATAATACTCCACTGTCTCTGGGGGGGCGCAGGCAGATCAGGATCACGCCGCTGTGCGGGCACGTGGCGGCGCGATCTCCTGTCAAATGCCACCCCTCCCCCATGTTTACTATACGATGGATGTGATTATACACAGCCATCGTGCGGATCAGGAAGGCAAATCACATTGCCCTCCTGCTGTTCCGAGATGAGATGCGGCGTGTCCGGGTGACATACGCGCATCGGGATCGCGCGGCTGTGCGCCCGCGCGATCCCGCTCCTTCTGAAGGACATTCGGGAACGTCCAGTCAGAAGGAGGGAGCTCCCACCCGGCCGTTTATGTGCAGTGGCCGGGTGGGAAGTGGTTAAAGTGGAAGTCCAGTCAAAAATGAAAATTTTTCTATTAATTATAAGTAAAATATCTTTATCTTTGACATTATTCATTTTCTGTATAGCTGATTGTGTCGCTTGGAAAGTCTAATCAAAGCTAGACAATCAGCTTCTTCCTGTTCTTCAGGGACAACCTTACTTCCTTATTTCTGAATTCTGCATGGGGGCCTCTCACTTCCTGAAAACGTTGTCCTTCTCTCCTACACGCCCCCACCCCTATCCCTCCTATCCTTTTTAGACAGACATGCCTAGACCTGCCCAGCCCAGCCCCCATCCCTCCTCCCCTACTCAGATCTCCTCCTGTCTTCATAGCCTTGTTTTGGATAGCAATTTCTCCTGAGAGAGGGGGGAGGAGGAGGGCAGGCTTTGGAACACTGTTATGTTTGTTAGAAACTGTAATATAGATTACAATGCAACATGGTGCAGATTTTCTACAGTGTACAACCACGTGGTTGTTTCTGCATGGCATAGTTACCAACTGTCCCAGATTTCCCAGGACATTCCCGGGATTTAGACTCTATTCCCGATTTTATTGTTTCCCAGGAAATGTCCCGAGAAATGCGGTCCTTCACGGATCGTCTCCGCCGGCCGCCATTTTTAAGAAGACCAGGAAGACGGCTGGGGGGGCTAGACGGAGCTCCTGCGTCGCCGCCCACCCTCCGCCCCACTCAGCCTCGCCCCGCCTACCCCCGTAACCATGCGGCCGGTGGAGGGAAACAGTATCCTCCTACTAGAACACCTGAGGTAAGGGGGGGGCTCCACTGGGGACTCCTGATGTGAGGGGGGCTCCGCTGGGGACTCCTGATGTGAGGGGGCTCCGCTGGGGACTCCTGATGTGAGGGGGCTACGCTGCGGACTCCTGATGTGAGGGGGGGCTCCGCTGGGGACTCCTGATGTGAGGGGGGCTATGCTGGGGACTCCTGATGTGAGGGGGGCTCCACTGGGGACTCCTGATGTGAGGGGGGGCTCCGCTGGGGACTCCTGATGTGAGGGGGGCTCCGCTGGGGAATCCAGATGTGAGGGGGGCTCCACTGAGGACTTCTGATGTGAGGGGGGCTCCGCTGGAGACTCCTGATGAGAGGGGGCCTCTGCTGGAGACTCCTGATGTGAGGGGGGCTCCGCTGGGGACTCCTGATGAGAGGGGGGCTCCGCTGGGGACACCTGATGTGAGGTGGGCTCCGCTGGGGACACCTGATGTGAGGGGGGCTCCGCTGGGGACACCTGATGTGAGGGGGGCTCCGCTGGGGACTCCTAATGTGAGGGGGGGCTCCGCTGGGGACTCCTGATGTGAGGGGGGCTCCGCTGGGGACTCCTGGTGTGAGGGGGGCTCCGCTGGGGACTCCTGGTGTGAGGGGGGCTCCGCTGGGGACTTCTGGTGTGAGGGGGGGCTCTGCTGCGGACTCCTGATGTGAGGGGGGCTCCGCTGGGGACTCCTGATGTGAGTGGGGGCTCCGCTGGGGACTCCTGATGTGAGGGGGCTCCGCTGGGGACACCTGATGTAAAGGGGGGCTCAGCTGGGGACTCCTGATGTGAGGGTGGGCTCCGCTGGGGACATCTGATGTAAGGGGGGCCCCGCTGGGGACATCTGATGTAAGAGGGAGCTCCGTTGGGGACATCTGACTTAAGGGGGGCTCCGCAGGGAGCACCTGATGCCAGGACAGACTCTGCTGGGACACTTGATGCAAGGACGGACGGCTGGTGGCAGGCGACATGGCAGGTGACACACTCAGGGATCCCACTGATTCAGCATTATGGGGAGTTGAATGATTTAATTTTATATTACAATGTAATAATAGAAAAAATGCACTGCAAGCATCCTGACACCATAACAACCATGGTGCCGGGATGATTGAAGTGTTAACACCAGGTGTTTGGAGTATCTTTATCTGCTGATAAACTTTCTAGAATACACGACCAACCAGAGACACTCAGGTGAGTACAGACAACTAGGCTGCGCACCCCAAAAGATGCATAAAAAATACTACGAGAAACCCCCTAACGGGGCTTTAAAGCAGCCAATGAAAAAGACTATAGATAGTCAAAAGGTTAATTTTATTAATACAGAAAATGGTATAAAACATGTGAGTTCTGACCTTTGAGTCAGGACACGAACTGGAGTACAATATAAAAATCACAGCGGACAATGCCCGTAATTGGGAACAATGTACAGTACAGTATATTAGACACAGCCAGATCATGGAAAATGGAATCCTGACACGTTTCGAGCCTCACTGGGTGATCTTAAGAGGATAAATGTCAGCTGTTGGGGTGGAAGCATGTGTCAGGCATGGCGTAAATAATCAACAGTGGCAAACTCATGTACATACAGCACAGAATATATGTATGATTTGTATAGTTACCCGTCACAGAGTTCCCAATGTTTCAGAATGTTCCCAGTGATGCAATCCCTCCTATGCCGTCCGTCTCCCCAATGACAGACCAGCTCCCCGGAGAGCGGTCAATCGACCAGGTATGCCTTGCAAGGAATCACGCATATATTACCCCCCTCAGGGGGGGGGGAGAAAAGGGGGAAAAACACACACAGGCAGCGAACGGTATGCACTACACCCAAAATGGGGTAACGGTAATGCTAAAAACAAAAGTAAGAACGAGGGATCAGTTAGTTCCCAAAGGGACTTTAAAAAAAAAAAGGCAATTTAATAATAGTAGAGCGTGGATTCATGGTTGAGCAGGGAAAGAAAAGGTGCAGTGAAACACAAGGAAAAGAGGGGATGGAACAGGGTGAGAAGGAGAGGGGGGGGGAAGAGAGGAAAAAAAAAAGGGGGGGAGGGGGGGAGGAAGAAAGTGTGGGAAGGAGGAAGAGAGGAAAGTCACACTCTAAATCACAAAGCTTTGGAGTCACACTAGAAGCCTAAGGCTAGAGTACGACTTTGGAGTGTGACTTTGATGCAAATTTGAGTGCAGCTTTGATACAACTTTACACTCTCTGGATCAAAGTCGCACCAAAAGTCACATCAAAGCATTGCAGATACCTTTTCAAAACCGTTGATTTTCAAAGTTGCATAGATAGGAATGGGTGCCATTGAAATCAATGGGCTGTGACTTGTCATACGACTTTATGTGTCCAAAGTCACATGAAAATTCATACTAGTGGAAACGGAGCCTTACTCTACGTTTAACTATTGCAACCACAAAGTTGCACAATTTAGAGTGTGACTTTGATTCAACTTTGAGTGCAGATTTGATCCAACTTTACACTCTCTGGATCAGTTGCATCAAAGCATTGCAGATACCTTTTCAAAGTCGCTGATTTTCAAATTTGCATAGATGGGCATGGGTACCATTAAAATCAATGAACTGTGACTTGTCATGCGACTTTGGACACATTGTCGCATGACAAGTCACGTTTTCACTACTGCGACCCCCAAAGTTGCAAGATTTACAGTGAAACTTTGATGCGACTTTGAGTGAAGCTTTGATCCAACTTCACGCTCTCTGGATCAAGGTCGCATCAAAGCATTGCAGGTACCTTTTCAAAGTCGCTGATTTTCAAAATCACATAGATGGGAACGGGTGCCATTGAAATCAATGGGCTGTGACTTGTCATGCAACTTTATGTGTCCAAAGTCGCATGACAAGTTGCACTAGTGGAAACAGAGCCTTATGCCCCGTACACACGGTCGGATTTTCCGATGGAAAATGTCCGATCGGAGCGTGTTGTCGGAAATTCCGACCGTGTGTGGGCACCATCGGATATTTTCCATCGGATTTTCCGACACACAAAGTTGGAGAGCAGGAGATAAAATTTTCCGACAACAAAATCCGATCGCGTCAATTCCGACCGTGTGTGGCCTGTTCCGACGCACAAAGTGCCACGCATGCTCAGAAGAAATTCCAAGACGGAACAGCTCGTTCTGGTAAACTTAGCGTTCGCAATGGATACAGCACTTTCGTCACGCTGCAATGTTAAAAATGGTTTAATACAGCGCACTCTCTTCTTCTTTATAATGTGACAAGAATTAAGTAGTTTTGCTGCTCATATTCACACACACTTCTCACAAAGTTTTATTTTTGTTTTTTTATTGGTATTCCCTGAATATATTGTTATTAGTTGTCACATCTGACAGAATTTTTTTTTTTTTATTGAATTTTTTTGGGGATTTTAAGCCTTTTTTTTTTATTTAATGTTTGTATTTTTTCAAAGGCTGATCTTTGTTCAATGTTATTTTTATTTTTACTCCAGAATATTTTTGTGTGTGTTTTGTGTGTCAAGTTACCCCAACACCATTGATATCTTGTATTATTTAATCTCAAGGAGATTGTTTGTTGTTAGTGTCCCTTGTTCGCATTGTATATTTGAAATGTACCTGAATCCTCACAAACAAACTGTCATTTTTGAAGTAAAACACATAGGAGAGTATAATTCAAAGCAAAAATCCTTTATTAAGGGATCAGAACCAAAGAGGAAGGCAACACTGGATCAACAGGAGAAATTAGCGAAGCCTTGGACCCCCACGGCAGACATCAATTCTTGAACATCAAAATTGGTGGCCTGAGGAGTCCATATGTAAGGGAGGGCAGTCTGGTCCAGAATTCGCAGAGATCCGGATAGCAGCAGATGACATCTGTGTCCCCAGGCTGTGGTACCACAAGAGGCTGCATTTTTTGGCCGACCAGACTGGATCCAGGGTCCTCACTTTCTGGTCTTCCTTTCACGCTTCCTTCCCGGCTGTGGCTGTGCAGTTGGAGATGTGGCAGGAGGAGGAGTAGGATCTGGAGGAGGACTGGGAGGACCTGGAGGAGAGGGAGGACGAGGAGGAGGACCTGCAGGAGGAGGACCATCGCAAAGGTGTGTCTAAGCTGTCATTTGGCCCTCATACCTTTGTTAAGAGCCTCCAATATGAGCGCCTCACACAAGACTTGTTGTCCCTCCTCCATCTTCTGCATTTTATATGCAATGATGGCAGCAATGTCCTCCTCCACGGTCTGTCGTGCTCCCAGGACCTCTGTAGCCCTCCAAAAGAGTCCTCCGGTAGCCTCCTCTAGGGCACTCCTCCTACTGCCACTTTCTCTTTTCAGGGGGGTGGAGGGACCTGCAGATCAGCCAGCCGGCTCGGCCCGGCCACCTCCTGGCTGAGACTTCCCTGTGTATGAAAAAGGGACATGGTTGTAATGTTTTGCTTCATCAATCACAATCCTAAATTAGTACTCCAAACTAACATCTAGTTAACATCATTGATTGGACAAGCAGAAATATTTAGAGGAATGCTATACCTGGCTCAATCTGGGCTCCTCCACATGCGGCCTGGAAGGCCAAGGTTGGGCGTCAGAAGCCTCAGCCGGGGGGGAAGGAAGCGTGGAAGGAAGACTGGAGAGGGATGGGCTGGGTTCAGTCTGGCCTGCCAGAAAATGCAGCCTGTCGTAGTACAACATCCTGGGGACATAGATGTCATCTGCTGCTCCGGATCTCTGTGAATCCAGGACCTTCTTGCGCTCCCTTAGATATGTACTCCTCAGGCCACCAATGAAAATTTTTTTAATAAGTGATGTCTGCCGTGGGGATCACCTGCTTCACAATTTCACACAATTGCACCAGTGCTGCCTTCCTCTTTGCTTGGTTCTTTAAATGGGGGTGTTTAATCTCCCATAGACAGGGCAGCTCCCTTAAGATATCTATGAATACTGACATGAAGTCATTGTCTTTCAGTAAGATATCCATGTTCACTGCAAGACACAACACAAGACAAAGCCTAATGTCAGACAAAACTCTCCTAATTTTGTTACAATATAGGCTTCAATGTAGAAGCAGTATAGGCACAAGTTTGTCTCTTACCTTCGTTCTTACGATCGGCGCGTCCAATGCTCCTTCCTCCGCTCACAGATCGTACGTAATACGCACGCGTGTTACACTTTATACACACTGCGCATGCGTGTAACTCTGCCCGCCCCTGACGTTCTTTCTAGTCTATTCCCCGCCCCTTTTCGTTCGGCGCAGTTGGGGAAGAGCACATGGCAGAGTCACAGCAGGTGCGTGCTAATTGCAGGAACAAGGAGGAGGAGGAAAGCCCGGATCCGGACACGTCCCGATCCAGAAGGAGACGTTTTAAGGCCACAAATATGTCCTTTGGGGAGATGTTGGAGATGGTCGACATCATGAAGAAGTCCGACTATGACGGAAAGTATGGGCCTTACCCCAACCCCAATATCCGAAAGGCCAAGATCATGGCGAAAGTGATCAAAAGTCTGCATTAGAATTTCGGGGTACGACGATCGAAAGATCAGCTCAGGAAGCGGTGGTCGGACCTGAAATTGAGAGAGCCAGAGCAGTACCGAAAGATCTGGAGAGTGCTGCAAAAAAGTAAGTAGTTGTGCTGTGTTCCTATTCTTTCTGTCTTTATTGCGTTCGTGCTGCTCCATATGCTTTTATTAATTGTAACGTTTAAAAGGGCAACTTTTTAATGTTCATGGGCCCATTATTCGTTCGTATCAAACATTTTTCTTTCGGCCTCTAAAACACCATTGTTTAGGCCATATTCATTTTCCCACATTTTTTTTGGGCCTACTTGGATGCCAAATAGTTGTTCGTGTAGATGGGTTTGTTACTAGAATGAAATGCAAACTAGATTCTGTGTAAGGAGAGGACACTGAGCAGCTGTTTTCACATCTGGACACTGGAGCACTAGTGTGGGACACAAGAACACCATTTTTATTAGGGGGCCACACAGGTGCTCCAGTGCATACTATAGGGGGCTCTCCATCTGTGAAGCTTGTACTAAACAGGTAAAGTATTGCAGCTTGACAAAGGCCAATAAAAAAAATACATCTTGGAACTCGGCTAAAATAGACAATTGTACCCCACTTAAAAGCAATGTTTCCTATTTCTAGTTCTGCCATCAAATATCTGTGTGCTAATTGTACCATTTTTGTTTAACATAGGGGAGAAAAGACTCGGAGGACACCCCTCATCCGAGGAGACCACAGACCCCCCACCTCTGGAAGAAGGGGAACTAACACCAACCCAAGCTGAGCAGGAGGAAGAAGAAGATGTGGTGGAGATTGGCACCACAACAGGTGAGTGTCTGCGACCACAGACTCGGGTAAAAAGATGGATGGTGGCAGATTTTTGATACCTGTTTTTGTTTTGTTTCTCTCTTTTTAGGTGATCGTGATGTGAGGGATCCAGAACGTTTCACATCAGAAAGTGCCCAGATCCTGATCGGGGAGATCATGGGGTGTAATGTCGAACTGCAAAACATACAGCAAAAAATCAATGATGTTATTAAAAAAAATAATAACATCATTAATGTTTTGGGGCAAATTTAAAACCCCACAAAATCACTTTTTGGATTGTGGTCCAATCTTTTAAATATTTTTGCAATGTTTTGAAAAGCCAAATTTGGAGGATGCACACAGTGTGTCAACATGTGCTATCTGTCATCATGGGAGATTAATGGACGCGTTTTGGGGGTGCAACCCCTTCCATAATTATAAAGTAGCGTTGAGGAAGGGCTTGCTCCCCCAAAACACGTCCCTTGATCCCCCCTGATGGCAGATAGCACATGTTGACATTCGTAAATTGGTGTGCATCTTCCAAATTTGGCTTTTCCAGGGGTGATTTCCCCCCATCTGAACGCTATATCAAACCCAGTTCCTAAATACTGATATCTGGTATAGCCTTCAGGTTTTACCTAATGTGAACTTTGTAAGTTCAAGTTTTTTGGCTCTTGTTGGTTTTACACAGGCCTGTTTTATCTTAAATGGACATTTCGATTTTTGATAATGCTACTGCAAAAATTGTTATACAACAAACATGTTGGTTTGTTTTAAAAACCTTTGGTAAATGCACGTGATTGTGCAGGTATAAAAAAGTTGCTTACTCAAGAATGTGTGGATTATTGTCTCAACACTACAATACAACACTTTTGGGGTGATGTAATTGCTTTTTTCTGCAAAAATGGGTGTTATTTCCTAAGGGCAAATCCTCTTTGCACTACAAGTGCAGTTTCAGTGCAGTTGCAAGTGCACTTGTAGTGAATTGTGTTTTTGCATTTAGGAAATAACAGCCAACAGTGCTTTGTGTAAGGTTACACAATCACAACATTTTCTGGACTCAACACATTTCTGTCAGGGTCAGCTAAAACAAACACAAGCAGCAAATGTCCACCAAGAATTTCTTTTTTTTTTTTTATTATAAAAAGGCTTCACAGATTGTCTGGCATATTGATAGCCCCCTACCCGCAAAGAACTCCAGGTAGCGTAACCGGACATCACGGGCACTCAGGGAGGGCAAGCCAGGACGGCCACTTTCAAGCGCCGTCAGTGTGGTTTAATGTAGAATTCCGGCCTCAGGCCCAACTGAGCCAGCATAGTTGGCTGAATGTTTCCTTAAAAAGTTATGGAGAACACAGCACGCCAGTATAATATGGTTCAGTTTATACTCCGCCATATGGATGGGTGTCAGAAATAGTGGGAACCGGCTGGCCAGGATTCCAAATGTGTTCTCCACCACTCTTCGGGCTCTGGCCAGCCGGTAATTAAAAACCCTCTGTTCCGGGGTGAGGGTCCTCATTGGGAATGGCCGCATTCCCCAGCGCAAAGGCTTCATCAGCAACTAACACAAATGGGAGTCCTTCCACATTGTCCTCTGGAGCTGGCAAGTCCAAGCTGCCATTCTGGAGAAGCCTGTAGAACTCCGTCTGGGCGATGACTCCACCATCGGACATCCGGCCATTCTTCCCCACGTCCACATATAAGAAGTCGTAATTAGCCGACACCACCGCCAACATCACTATACTATTAAACCCCTTGTAATTATAATAGTACGACCCCGAGTTTTGTGGTGGGACGATGTGGACGTGTTTCCCATCAATTGCCCCTCCGCAGTTAGGAAAGTCCCACCGCTCGGCAAAGTGGGAGGCCATTCCTGTGGCGTGGAAGGAAACTGTTGAGGAAAAAATAATAAACATTACTATTTTTACTCAGAAACATGGCAAGCAGATTATACACAAACATTATGGGGCAACCTCCAGATAGCATTTACTAAGGGGAATTTAACAAGGCCAAAGTATAAGGTACACCTATCATATTCCCCCTCCCCCCTCTCATGGGCCATTTCTAACATTATAGGGGGTGTGTGGAAATCTTGGACAGGTAACCCTCTTCACTTCATTGAGAGATGAATGCCTAAATAATGGGTATTACTTTGAACAGCCCCTCCTTAGTTAAACTATTGGCAGACCACTGGACAGGTAAGAAGTGTCATAATACAAAGATATAAATACACATTGTACACATTTGAGGACATTTGGACATTCTGCTATTACCTATCAAGATAATTATAGGATACAAAAACTTTAAACAGTACCATTGGAAAGTATACAGGCAGGCCCTTGCACTACATGCTTTGGGGAATTCATCCATACATCTGAGCACTAAAGAGATGGGTATAGTGTGTATGGGTTTGGCAAAGTCAGCAGATAGATGATTGAGGATAGATAGAGAATTGGGATCAGCTGACTTAACAGTTGGGGGAGGGAGGGTTACTAAAAATTTTGGGGGGACACCACCAAAAAAAAACCTCTGGCGCTCTGCCTGAATTTAAATCAAAAATAACATTTCCAAACATTTGGGGGGGTGTTTGGGGTAAAGCACTACTATGGAGCTGATAAAATACATTGTTAAGTGACTACATGGGGTGAATATAGGGCAGGAGACACCATGCTGGGGAGGTTAGTGAAGGGCAAATCTGTATGAAGGACCTAAAATAATAATTACATAAAAATCCAGCATGCATGAGGACAAAGGGGACATTCACAGCATATTACAATCATGGTAATTAGGGAATGAGGAAAGACATACAATATATTATCAAACATTATATACAATAAAATGTGATGTTAAAGGATAACAATCTTACCTTCATATACTCCTTCTGCAAGACCTGGATGATGGCAGAACGATCTCTGGGATAATGATCCCCAGAGCCTGGGGGGAGATGCCTGCCGAGAACTTCAAGTCCTGCAGGCTTCTCCCTGTGGCCAAATACCGCAGGGTAGCGACCAACCTCTGCTCCGGAGTGATGGCTTGCCTCATGCAGGTATCCTGCCTGCTGATATAGGGGGTCAGCGAAGCCAACAGACGGTGAAACACGGGGTCCGTCATCCTGAGAAAGTTCCTGAAATCATCAGGATTATTCTCACGGATCTCACGGAGCAAAGGCATATGAGAGAACTGGTCACGCTGAAGCAATCAATTCTTGGTCCATGAACTCCTCCCCACCCTGTTCATGGACTGGACTTGTGTCAAGGTCAGGACCCCAACACCAAGCCCCCGCACAGCACGAACTCTACGAGGAGTACGCATACAAAACATGGCTAGAAAATGGTCGGCTGCTCAGAACGAAGTAACAGAACGCACTGAAGAACAGCAAGGCCTGTGAAGAGCGACCTGAAAAAGAGCAACGAGCGGGCAAGATCGCACAGAAAACTCCGATACAAACTGACTGCACGCACTGAAGAGCAGATACAAACCCACAAGCACAAACTGAATGGCAGAAAACGATCTGAAAGCCACGAGTCTGAAAAAGCGCGAATCGTCTCTCACCAAACTTTTACTAACACGAGATTAGCAAAAGGAGCCCAAAGGGTGCCGCGTTTGGTTCTGAACCTGCCTTTTCTAGTCTCGTCGTACGTGGTGTACGTGACCGCGTGGTTGGCGATCGGAAATTCCGACAACTTTGTGAGGCTGTGTGTAGACAAAATAAGTTTGAGCCAACATCCGTCAGAAAAAATCCTAGGATTTTGTTGTCGGAATGTCCGAACAAAGTTCGACCGTGTGTACGCCCTATTAGTGTGGTTGCCTGTACTATGATCATTGTAGACTGTGAGCCGAGACCCCAGAGCACTTCTACCTACACTGACAGTCCCCCCCGTGTCCAGCTCCCTTCTCCTGTGCACAGCTATAGTGTATATGTGCACTGCACCTCCCACCCCCGTGTGGATGGGTCTTTTTCATTTTCTATTGAATTAGGATGTACAATGCATCCTTACTGATGAAAGAACACTGAGCGGGAACCTATGATCAGCTCCTCTCATCCTGTATACGCCCACTGGCTACACAGGAACAATGTCCAATGTCCCTTTCAGGAAGTGATGTCACCAGCTTTCAGGAACCACGCCCACTGGCTGATTTCACACTCAGAAGGAAGTAGAATTAAAGTCATGTGACGGCACTGCATACTGCAAATCAAAGAAAAACTGGGATTTTTTCATTTTGAGGCATAAGGCTAAACTTGGCTCACATTAATGATTGCAGGGTGAGAATTTAAGTGTTAGGGTGGACTTCCACTTTAATGTCTAAACTGCTGGCAACAAAAGTGAGTACACCTCTAAGTGAAAATGTCCAAATTGGGCCAAATTAGCCATAGTCCCTCCCCGGTGTCATGTGATTCGTTAGTGTTACAAGGTCTCAGGTGTGAATGGGGAGAAGGTGTGTTAAATTTGGTGTTATCGTTCTCACTCTCCCATACTGGTCACTGGAAGTTCAACATGGCACCTCATGGCAAAGAACTCTCTGAGGATCTGAAAAAAAGAATTGTTGCTTTACATAAAGATGGCCTAGGCTATAGGAAGATTGCCAAGACCCTGAACCTGAGCTGCAGCACTGTGGCCAAGACTATACAGCGGTTTAACAGGACAGGTTCCACTCAGAACAGACCTCGCCATGGTCGACCAAAGAAATTGAGTGTAGGTGCTCAGCGTCATATCCAGAGGTTGTCTTTGGGAAATAGATGTATGAGTGCTGCCAGCATTGCTACAGAGGTTGAAAGGGTGGGGGGGGGTCAGCCTGTCAGTGCTAAGACCATATGCTGCACACTCCATCAAATTGGTCTGCATGGCTGTCGCCCTAGAAGGAAGCCTCTTCTAAAGATGATGCATAAGAAAGCCCGCAAACAGTTTGGTGAAGACAAGCAGACTAAGGACATGGATTACTGGAACATGTCCTGTAGTCTGATGAGACCAAGATAAACTTATTTGGTTCAGTCGGTGTCAAGGGTGTGTGGCGCCAACAAGGTGAGGAGTACAAAGACATATGTGTCTTGCCTACAGTCAAGCACGGTGGTGGGAGTGTCAAGGTCTGAGGCTGCATGAGTGCTGCCGGCACTGGGGAGCTACAGCTCATTGACGGAACCATGAATGCCGACATGTACTGTGACATACTAAAAAAGAGCATGATCCCCTCCCTTCGGAGACTGGGCCTCAGGGCAGTATTCCAACATAACAACCCCAAACACACCTCCAAGATGACCACTGCCTTGCTAAAGAAGCTGAGGGTAAAGGTGATGGACTGGCCAAGCATGTCTCCAGACCTAAACCCTATTGAGCATCTGTGGGTGAAATAAATGCTAAAATAAATATTATCCGAGGGTGGTATTCCCTCTATTTATTGCATATATATATTAACTTGTCTATTCCTATAGTTAGCTAGTCTATTAAAACTCTGTTGATAAGCACAATGATATAAGGTTAGCTATGAAAACAAACACACTGCTTAGTAAAACAACTTCTTATTTATTTTCCAAGACAAAAGGAAAATGTTAACATGAAAACACTATAGGAAAATATTATAGAGCATACAGCGGGAGCGGAAAGTATTCAGACCCCCTTACATTTTTCACTCTTTGTTATATTGCAGCCATTTTCTAAAATCATTTAAGTTCATTTTTTTCCTCATTAATGTACACACAGCACCTCATATTATCAGAAAAACACAGAATTGTTGAAATTTTTGCAGATTTATTAAAAAAGAAAAACTGAAATATCACATGGTCCTAAGTATTCAGACCCTTTGCTGTGACACTCATATATTTAACTCAGGTGCTGTCCATTTCTTCTGATCATCTTTGAGATGGTTCTACACCTTCATATGAGTCCAGCTGTGCTTGATTATACTGATTGGACTTGATTAGGAAAGCCACGCACCTGTCTATATAAGACCTTACAGCTCACAGTGCATGTCAGAGCAAATGAAAATCATGAGGTCAAAGGAACTGCCTGAAGAGCTTAGAGACAGAATTGTGGCAAGGCACTGATCTGGCCAAGGTTACAAAAAAATTCTGTTGCACTTAAGGTTCCTAAGAGCACAGTGGCCTCCATAATCCTTAAATGGAAGACGTTTGGGACGACCAGAACCCTTCCTAAAGCTGGCCGTCCGGCCAAACTGAGCTATCAGGGGAGAAGAGCCTTGTTGAGAGAGGTAAAGAAGAACCCAAAGATCACTGTGGCTGAGCTCCAGAGATGCAGTCGGGAGATGGGAGAAAGTTGTAGAAAGTCAACCATCACTGCAGCCCTCCACCAGTTGGGGCTTTATGGCAGAGTGGCCCTACGGAAGCCTCTTCTTAGTGCAAGACAAACGAAAGCCCGCATGGAGTTTGCTAAAAAACACATGAAGGACTCCAAGATGGTGAGAAATAAGATTCTCTGGTCTGATGAGACCAAGATAGGACTTTTTGGCCTTAATTCTAAGCGGTGTGTGTGGAGAAAACCAGGCACTGTTCATCACCTGTCCAATACAGTCCCAACAGTGAAGCATGTGGTGGCAGCATCATGCTGTGGGGGTATTTTTCAGCTGTAGGGACAGCACGACTGGTTGCATGGCTGTATTAGACCAAAAGGGTGCTTCTACTAAATACTGAGCAAAGGGTCTGAATACTTAGGACCATGTGGTATTTCAGTTTTTCTTTTTTAATAAATCTGCAAAAATGTCAACAATTCTGTGTCTTTCTGTCAATATGGGGTGCTGTGTGTACATTAATGGGGGAAAAAAATGAACTTAAATGATTTTAGTAAATGGCTGCAATATAACAAATAGTAAAAAATTTAAGGGGGTCTGAATACTTTCCGTCCCCACTGTATAACAATAGAATATCAAATATACTTACCGCAAGGCTGTCCTCTAAATATTGTCTCGTCAGCTGGGCTCAAAATGGTAACAGAGAGAGCCATGAGGCTCAGAGAACCATCAGGCACCTGCCAAAAACGGGCGATTTCCCTTCTGTGTGCACTTTTTACACATTCATTCAGACCCACTCATAACCACACCCCACTAGCCTCCTGTCCAATGAGATATTGCCAAGAGGTAGTCCTTTTAATGTATTATATTTCTGTCCCTCCTGCTGTATTAGCAGTTCTTGGCTGGCCCTTTGATATTCTGTAGCAGGACATTCATCAATCATCTTGTCAGCCATGGCTCTTTTTGAAGCTTGCTTGCAAAGTGCTTTCACACCAGTTGGTCAGGAGCCAAGCTTTTGTTCAGCCTTGCTCTTCTTTCAGAAGAAGATTCTGATATGCTAGAAAGCTTTGATGTGCAACTTGTTACATTCCAGACAGCCTCCAAGAATGCGGAGGCTTGGTATAGCCATAGTTCATATTTCAAACACCTTTTGTATTATTAAACAAAACATGTTGCCTTCCAACATATTCCACTTTGCGTCTAAAGGGCGCATAGCACCCTTCTTCAGACACGACTCCTATGGAACAGTCCATAACTGTCTTAACGTGTTGTGCTTCCCAACATGTCTTCAGAAACAGTTCCTATGGAACAGTCCATAACTGTCTTAACGCGTTGTGCTTCCCAACATGTGCCGCTTTGCCACTGAGTGACACACCACCATCATTCTTCAGCAACAGCTTCCATGTCACCATTCTGTGTCTTCTCCTTTCCGGTATCTTGACGACAGGGTGCAATACAGGCAAGGGGTGTCCATTCACTCACCATTCACCAGCACACACTCAGAGCAAAATATTAACCAGCTTTCAGATACAGAGTCTCGATGAGGGCCTTACTCACCCATATTACTAACCTTAAATACACATATGTCACACTATACCATAACATCAATCCTTTACCATAATATATGCATATATATGTCACCCATCAAATTACGCATCCCGCTCCCAACCTCCTATAACTTTACTATAAATATGGATCAGGATTAGGTAGGCTTGCTCACAATGGCCTTTCCTACCGCAATTTTGGCAAAGTAGCGGTATTTAAGGGCTCTGAATTAGCAGCAAAGCCTCTAACTTGTACAAAGAGACCTTACCGTCAATTCATCCCTCAACTTGCATAGATAAATGGGAGGCTCTTCTATAAAAATATTGAGTCCAACAACACATAACAACTTGAAACAATGACCCTGGAAAATAATAAATCCGCGCAATGGAGATAGGTACAAATATGGTTCAGAACTGCTGCCTCCACAGATGCAATCACCACCAGAGTGGAAAATGCTGGGATAGAAAAAAGGTTGGCTGTGGGTGCGGCGCTGTTCTGGTAATTTGGCAATGTGTTGTAACAATGTAATTACATGGTGTTGCAACCTCTAGTGAGTAAGAGGAGGTGAAAATATGTAGAATAACTAATTTCCCAAAAGCTTTATCCAGCATAAATGGTTTTACACACAAAAATAGTGACAGTGTATAAGGGGACAGATTCAAAAGGTGATTGGCCCCATGTAACTCACGTCTACCGCGTGATATTAATATTGGACAAGTATACAATCATGACAAATATGTCCAATAAGTCATATCGTGCATTAATAAAGTGCATAAGAAAAAAGTGCTGAAGTGAAATGGTGGGGGGGAGGGGGGGGGGAACGAGGGGGAGAGAAAATATGTTAATAATAAAGTGACTTGTGCTCAGAACAACAAGTGTTTGTTAGAAAAACAATATTGTTTTAAATAGTCTTATTGAGTGCACACATGGTGCTGTGATTGAAAAAAATTGTTCCTCTTGGTAAAACAATATTGTTCAAATCATCTTCTTATTCCAGTATTCCTTAGTGACAGTGCTGCTTATTCATGCTCCTACTGTGCAAACACTCACCGATTACCAACACCCCTACAGGGGTATTGCGCGGTCACAGTTTTTGCCACTGTGTAGCAGTTCCTGGCAATTCCGGATCGTGTTTTTTCTGGAATGTCTCCTGCAATAGTAGGGCTGAGGCACTCTCTGGGTCATGTGGCACTCTGGATGAGGAGCCCACCTGTAAACTTGAGCCGATCATTCACTCCAGTTTGCATGGTCATTTACCTTTGCCTGTTCCTGGACCCCCTTGGACGCACACCCAGGCTGACTTGTCTACCAGTTCCACAGTCGCTACGCCCTGTGATGCGATTCTGGTGGTTGCTGCACCTGGCAATGCTGTTCAGTCGGCCTCTGCACCAGTTAAGCCTATGCCCAGTGAAGCTATCCAGCTTGACTTTTGTGACACATCACTTTCTAACCAACCTGGCCTCAGGGATCCACTGACTTCTGCCCAGTCTGATGATCCTGTGTTGGATGTCCAGCTCATCTTTAAGGGTCTGGGGGACCCTGCTCAGACTCCTGATGGTCTTCTTATGCCTTTACCCATTCCTAAGAAGCCTTTAGCCCTCAATAAGTCCTCTCGTCCTCTCCCTACCTCGGTTTCGGTCTCTGAGGATAATCTTAAGTACGAGGTTAGTCAAGTTCTCGATTCCATGCGCCGTAGAGGCATTCTTCAGTACCTCGTACATTGGGAAGGGTTTGGTCCTGAGGAGAGGTCTTGGATCACTGCATCTGAGATCTTTGCGCCTCATCTGTTGAGGAGGTTTCATCTGGAGTTTCCCTTTAAGCCAGGGCCCAGGCGGGGAAGGGGGAGGCCTCATAAGAGGGGGGGTACTGTCATGGTTATGCAATAGAGTTCTCTGTCAGCTTACCTGTCTCCATGTATTCATCTCTAAAGACCAGCTGCCTCTCACCTGACTGGTTTTATAACCTCTCCTCTAAGCATGGCCCCACCCTAGGCCCTATCAGGAAACCCTATATTAACCTGTGCACTGCAATCCAGCAGTGCTGATCAACCATTGTGTGTTAGCTTTCGTGTGTACTTGCTGTGTTTCCTACGTCTGATTCCAGTTACCGACTTTGGCCTGTTCTTAACTATTCACCACTTCTGCAGCACCCGTACTTCCCCTATTCACTGGCCAACCCGGAATTCAGGTGGAAACAGTTGATTTTATGCCACTGGATTTTTATTCGCTGTTTTTCACCGAAGATCTCTATAGATCTATTGTGGACCAAAGCAATTTATAAGCTGGTCAACACATCGCCGCTAATCCCCAGTCCTCCCTTGCCAGAGATTGGAGACCAATTATGGTCTCCGAATTTAAGATCTTTCTGGGCCTTTCCCTCAACATGGGCATAAATAAAAAGGGTAAGTTGCGGTCATATTGGTCCACTGACCCAGTTTACCATATGCCCGTGTTCTCTGCTTCCATGGCCAGGGCACGATACGAGCAGATTTTGCGGTTCATGCACTTCAATGACAATGAACTCTGTCGTTCCTCGTGGAGACCCTGGATACGATCGGCTCTACAAAATTCGGCCCCTCGTAAACCACTTCAACCAACGTTTTGCAGACTTGTTTACTCCCCATCAAGTTGTCTGCGTTGATGAGTCCCTGATTAAATTTTCTGGCCGCTTGTCATTCAAACAGTACCTTCCCAGCAAGCGTGCCAGATACGGGGTCAAGATGTATAAGCTCTGTTACAGGGCCGCAGGCTATACATGTAGTTTTATGGTTTACGAGGGCAAAGATAGTCACGTAGAGCCGACAAACTGCTCTGACTACATAGGAAGCGCTGGCAAGATAGTGTGGGACTTGGTGTCACCCTTATTCGGAAAGGGGTACCACTTGTACGTGGACAATTATTACACAAGCCTGCCACTTTTTAGTCACTTGTTTGATCATCAGATTGGAGCATGTGGCACCGTGCGACCTAATCGCCGGGGCTTTCCCCAGCGGCTTGTAGATTCCCGTCTTAGGCTGGGGGAGAGAGTGTAATAACTTGCTCGCTATGAAGTGGAGGGATAAGAAGAATGTTTTCGTTCTCACCTCCCTTCATGCAGACACGACGACCCAAATTACTACGGCGACTGGTGTTGTGGAGAAACCCCTCTGTGTCCAAGAATATAACCAAAATATGGGAGGGGTGGACCTCAACGACCAGTTGTTGGCGCCATACCTAGTTGCCCGTAAGGCCAGACGCTGGTACAAAAAAGTGTCTGTTTATTTATTTCAATTGGCTTTGCTGAATGCTTATGTGCTATACAGAGCTTCAGGACACACTGGATCCTTCCTTAAATTCCAGGAAGAGATCATCAGAGCCCTTCTGTATCCAGACGGTGCTCCACCTCATCATCCCCAACCAAATGCAGTAAGCCGGCTGCATGAGAGGCATTTTCCTTATGCCCTCCCGAGTACCCCTACCCAAAGAGCCCCCCAAAAAAGATGTCGTGTCTGCAGCAAGCGCGGATTTAGGCGTGACACCCGTTGTTATTGTCCCTCCTGTCCTGGCAATCCTGGTCTTTGCATGGGTGAATGTTTTGAACGCTACCATTCACTAGTTGAGTATTAGCGTAGGGTACAGCACTGCACAGACTAGGACACACTTTCACAGGGTCTCCCAAGATGCCATCGCATTTTGAGAGACCCAAACCTGGTACCATTTACAAAAGTTAAAAGTTACTAAAAAAAGTGTAAAAATAAATAAATAAATAAAAAAATAAAAACACAAAAAAAAAAAAATAGTTGTTGTTTTATTGTTCTCTCTCTCTCTATTGTTCTGCTCTTTTTTACTGTATTCTATTCTGCAATGTTTTATTGTTATTATGTTCTACCATGTTTGCTTTTCAGATATGCAATTTTTTATACTTTACTGTTTACTGTGTTTTGTTGGTAACCATTTTATTGTTTTCTGGTACGCCATTCAGCTGCAGAGCGGATTTATTTATCTTGACAGCAACAGCGTTTGCTCCCACAATACATAAAGCCGTGACTCCAGCGCTGTCGGAGGTGATTTCACCACCACAGTTACATACTTCAGCATATATGCCGAAGCGTGGGGGCAGCAGTGGGTGGAGGAGCGATTTGCTCCTGCCTTTTGTGGGAGGATGCCCCCATGCTTCGGCATATATATATTTTAGGCACAGGTTGCGTTAAATGTTTTCTTTTTTACTATGTTTTTTTTTTAATTTGCTTTGTAGGTATGGTAAGACTTACTGTTATACTGTAATGTTACTTTGTTTTATTGTTAACCATCATTTGCTTAGCAGGTACGCCATTCAGTTGCAGCGCGGATTTATTTATCTTGACAGCAACAGCGTTTGCTCCCACGATATATAAAGCCGTGACTCCAGCGCTGTCGGAGGTGATTTCCCCACCACAGTTACATACTTCAGCATATATGCCGAAGCATGGGGGCAGCAGTGGGTGGAAGAGCGATTTTGCTCCTGCCTTTTGCGGGAGGATGCCCCCATGCTTCGGCATATATAAACGGTGCATGTATGCCCATCATTAGAAGTGAGTGGATGAAGGGAGGTATTCTAATGATGGGCATACCCACCGATCAATATCTTATTTTCATTCAGGCCACAGGCTGCATGAAAAAAAAGTTTACAATATATGCCCAACAAGGACCAGCAACGTACTGGTATGTTGCTGGACTTTGAGTGGTTATACCAGAATGATGCCTGCAGGTTTAGGTATCATCTTGGTATCATTCTTTTCAGCCAGTGGTCGGCTTTCATGTAAAAGCAATCCTAGTGGCTAATTAGCCTCTAGACTGCTTTTACAAGCAGTGGGAGGGAATGCCCCCCCGCACCGTCTTCCATGTTTTTCTCTGGCTCTCCTGTCCCAACAGGGAACCTGAAAATGCAGCCGGTGATTCAGCCAGCTGACCATAGAGCTGATCAGAGACCAGAATGGCTCCAAACATCTCTATGGCCTAAGAAACCGGAAGCTACGAGCATTTCATGACTTAGATTTCGCCGGATGTAAACAGCGCCATTGGGAAATTGGGAAAGCATTTTATCACACCGATCTTGGTGTTGTCAGATGCTTTGAGGGCAGAAAAGAGATCTAGGGTCTAATAGACCCCAATTTTTAAAAAAAAGAGTACCTGTCACTACCTATTGCTATCATAGGGGATATTTGCATTCCCTGAGATAACAATAAAAATGATTAAAAAACATAAAAATGAAAGGAACAGTTTAAAAATAAGATAAAAAAAAAAAAGAACCCCTGTCCCCCCCTGCTCTCGCGCAAAGGCGAACGCAAGCGTCGGTCTGGCGTCAAATGTAAACAGCAATTGCACCATGCATGTGAGGTATCACCGCGAAGGTTAGATCGAGGGCAGTAATTTTAGCAGTAGACCTCCTCTGTAAATCTAAAGTGGTAACCTCTAAAGGCTTTTAAAGGCTTTTAAAAATGTATTTAGTTTGTCGCCACTGCACGTTTGTGCGCAATTTTAAAGCATGTCATTTTTGGTATCCATGTACTCGGCCTAAGATCATCTTTTTTATTTCATCAAACATTTGGGCAATATAGTGTGTTTTAGTGCATTAAAATTTAAAAAAGTGTGTTTTTTCCCCAAAAAATGCGTTTGAAAAATCGCTGCACAATTACTGTGTGAAAAAAAAAAATGAAACACCCACCATTTTAATCTGTAGGGCATTTGCTTTAAAAAAATATATATTGTTTGGGGGTTCAAAGTAATTTTCTTGCAAAAAAAAAGAATTTTTTCATGTAAACAAAAAGTGTCAGAAAGGGCTTTGTCTTCAAATGGTTAGAAGAGTGGGTGATGTGTGACATAAGCTTCTAAATGTTGTGCATAAAATGCCAGGACAGTTCAAAACCACCCTAAATGACCCCATTTTGGAAAGTAGACACCCCAAGCTATTTGCTGAGAGGCATGTCGAGTCCATGGAATATTTTATATTGTGACACAAGTTGCCGGAAAAAGACAATTTTTTTTTTTATGCACAAAGTTGTCATATATTGCTCAAACATGCCATGGGGATATGTGAAATTACACCCCAAAATAAATTCTGTTGCTTCTCCTGAGTACGGGGATACCACATGTGTGAGACTTTTTGGGAGCCTAGCCGCGTACGGGACCCCGAAAACCAAGCACCGCCTTCAGGCTTTCTAAGGGCGTAAATTTTTGATTTCACTCTTCACTGCCTATCACAGTTTCGGAGGCCATGGAATGCCCAGATGGCACAACCCCCCCCCCCCCCAAATGACCCCATTTTGGAAAATAGACACCCCAAGCTATTTGCTGAGAGGTATAGTGAGTATTTTGCAGACCTCACTTTTTGTCACAAACTTTTGAAAATTGAAAAAAGAAAAAAAAAAAACATTTTTCTTGTCTTTCTTCATTTTCAAAAACAAATGAGAGCTGAAAAATACTCACCATTTCTCTCAGCAAATAGCTTGAGGTGTCTACTTTCCAAAATGGGGTCATTTTGGGGGGTTTTGTGCTATCTTGGCATTTTATGGCCTTCGAAACTGTGATAGGTAGTGAGGAGTAAAAATCAAAAATTTACGCCCTTAGAAATCCTGAAGGCGGTGATTGGATTTCGGGGCCCCGTATGAAGCTAGGCTCCCAAAAAGTCCAACACATGTGGTATCCCCGTACTCAAAAGAAGCAGCAGAATATATTTTGGGGTGTAATTCCACATATGTCCATGGCATGTTTGAGCAATATATCATTTAGTGACAACTTTGTGCAAAAAAAAAAAAAAAATTGTCACATTCCCGCAACTTGTGTCAAAATATAAAATATTCCATGGACTCAACATGCCTCTCAGCAAATAGCTTGGGGTGTCTACTTTCCAAAATAGGGTCATTTGGGGGGGTTTGTGCCATCTGGGCATTTTATGGCCTTCAAAACTGTGATAGGTAGTGTGGAGTGAAATCACAACTTTACGCCCTTAGAAATCCTGAAGGCGGTGCTTGGTTTTCGGGGCCCCGTATGCGGCTAGGCTCCCAAAAAGTCCCACACACGTGGTATCCCCATACTCAGGAGAAGCAGCTAAATGTACTTCGGGGTGCAATTCCACATATGCCCAAGGCCTGTGTGAGAAATATATCATTTAGTGACAACTTTGTGCAAAAAAAAAAAATGTGTCACTTTCCCGCAACTTGTGTCAAAAAATAAAATATTCCATGGACTCAATATGGCTCTCGGCAAATAGCTTGGGGTGTCTACTTTTCAAAATGGGGTCATTTCGGGGGGTTTTGTGCCATCTTGGCATTTTATGGCCTTCAAAACTGTGATAGGTAGTGAGGAGTGAAATCAAAAATTTATGCCCTTAGAAATTCTGAAGGCAGTGCTTGGTTTTCGGGGCCCCGTATGCGGCTAGGCTCCCAAAAAGTCCTAAACATGTGGTATCCCCGTACTCAGGAGAAGCAGCAGAATGTATTTTGGGGTGTAATTCCACATATGCCCATGGCCTGTGTGAGCAATATAACATTTAGTGACAACTTTGTGCAAAAAAAAATTTGTCCCTTTCCCGCAACTTGTGTCAAAAAATAAAATATTCCATGGACTCAACATGCCTCTCAGCAAATAGCTTGGGGTGTCTACTTTCCAAAATGGGGTCATTTGGGGGGTTTTGTGCCATCTGGGCATTTTATGGCCTTCAAAACTGTGATAGGTAGTGAGGAGTGAAATCAAAAATTTATGCCTTTAGAAATCCTGAAGGCAGTGATTGGTTTTCGGGGCCCCGTACGCGGCTAGGCTCCCAAAAAGTCCCACACATGTGGTATCCCTGTACTCAGGAGAAGCAGCTGAATGTATTTTGGGGTGCAATTCCACATAGGCCCATGGCCTGTGTGAGCAATATATCATGTAGTGACAACTTTTTGTAATTTTTTTTTTTTTTGTCATTATTCAATCACTTGGGACAAAAAAAAATATTTAATGGGTTCAACATGCCTCTCAGCAATTTCCTTGGGGTGTCTACTTTCCAAAATGGGGTCATTTGGGGCGGGTTTGTACTGCACTGCCATTTTAGCACCTCAAGAAATGACATAGGCAGTCATAAACTAAAAACTGTGTAAATTCCAGAAAATGTACCCTAGATTGTAGACGCTATAACTTTTGCGCAAACCAATAAATATACGCTTATTGACATTTTTTTTACCAAAGACATGTGGCCGAATACATTTTGGCCTAAATGTATGACTAAAATTGAGATTATTGGATTTTTTTTATAACAAAAAGTAGAAAATATCTAAATTTCCGGTCTTTTTCCATTTATAGCGCAAAGAATAAAAACGGCAGAGGTGATCAAATACCATCAAAAGAAAGCTCTATTTGTGGGAAGAAAAGGACGTAAATTTCGTTTGGGTACGGCATTGCATGACCGCGCAATTAGCAGTTAAAGCGACGCAGTGCCAAATTGGAAAAAGTCCTCTGGTCCTTAGGCAGCATAATGGTCCGGGGCTAAAGTGGTTAAAAGAAGCCACAGACTCAGGGTAACTCAAGACAACAAGTTATTGTCTCCTATAGAGGGTTTGTCCAGGCCAAGGCTCTCTCAGAAAGCAAAGATATCATGAAACCTACTTTGCTTCTGTCCATGGGAAACGCCTGGGGCAGCATCTAAACGTATATCTCAACCTGGTTTAGAAACCCTCTGCATTGGACTGGATCACCCCCAAATCGCTGAGGAAGTGGAGCAGAACCAGACATACTTCTTATAGAGGTAATACTTGAAGCGGGTGCCTGCACAGAGACTGGAGCAGCAGCAGGGACAGCCTGCAACACAGGTTGTGCCGGAGCAGCCACAGTGGGAGATTCCAGGTGAGCCGTGTGACTCAGGAGCATTTGTAATGCCATGGCAAACAAATCCATGCGGTGATCCTGCTCATCCAATCTGGAAAAAATATTACCAACAAGTGGACTGACTGCATCCTCTGAATTCATGGCCTTCGCCTACTGTTAGAAACCATGAATCAGACCGAGACAGAAGTACAGTTAAATCAAACTTGTTTAACCACTTGCTTACCGGGCACTTAAACCCCCCTCCTATCCAGACCAATTTTTAGCTTTCAGCGCTAACGCATTTTGAATGACAATTGCGCGGTCATACAACGCTGTACCCAAATGAATTTTTTATCATTTTTTTCCCACAAATAGAGCTTTCTTTTGGTGGTATTTGATCACCTCTGCGGTTTTTACTTTTTGTTAAAAAAATGTAAAAACCAGAATTTTTTTTAAAAAAAAATTTTTTTTTTTTTATATTTTGTTATAAAAAATTTTTAACGGGTAATTTTTCTCCTTCATTGATGTACGTTGATGAGGCGGCAGTGATGGGCACTGATAGGTGGCAGTGATGGGCACTGATGGGTGGCAGTGATGGGCACTGATGGGTGGCAGTGATGGGCAGCACTGACAGGTGGCACTGATTGGCACTACAGGTGGGCATTGGTAGGTGGCACTTGTGAGCATTGATAGGTGGCACTTGTTGGCATTGATAGGTGGCACTGTGGGCACTGCTAGGTGGCACTGTGGGCACTGCTAGGTGGCACTGTGGGCACTGCTAGGTGGCACTGTTAGGTGGCACTTTTGGGTGGCACTTATGAGGAATTTTTTGTGCTTCCTCTTTGGGACCGATGTCCCTGGCATCTGAGCCGGTGATCGGCTTTTTTCTCTACTCGCGCTGTCAGCGCGAGTAAAAAAAAAAACGATTACCGATCTTCCTGTTTACATCATGTGATCAGCTGTCATTGGCTGACAGCTGATCACATGGTAAGGGGCCGGGACCGGCCCCTTACTCAGATCGGTGATCAGCTGAGTCTCAGTGACTCGGTGATCACACCGCGCCCGGCGCGCGCCCTGCAGGGCGCGCGCAGGGAGCGTGCACAGGGGAGGCCGTCATATGACGGCCTCCCGGGAATGTAGGTCCGCGCTGTGGCCGTCATTCGGCCATAGCGCGGATGTCTAGTGGTTAATAATAATATAAAAAGGTAAACAGAGTAAACGTAGTCAAAACATAGCCAGAGTTCAGTAACTGGAACGGATAGTCAGACAAAAACAGGGGGTGGGTGCAGTGCTAATAACAATGTATATGTCCTATAATAAAAAACAGGAAATATAAAATTACTTTCAAATTTTCAGAAATGGTAAAAGACCCGAAATTGAAAGTGAAAAACTAAGGCAGAGTTCAAATAATTAAAATTGAGAAACTGCATAAAAAATGCATCTATATTAGTGTCAAACCAAATTTAATGGTGAATTCTAATAACAACAAAACAATGTGCTCACGTACCAAAATTAATTAGTAAACACCAAAAATGAATTACGTGAAACCTACAAAGGTGCTTGTATGAATTAACTCAGTAATCTAGTAATAAAATCAAATAAGTTAAGAAAATTCACAAAAGCATTGATGAAAAAGATCTTTTAAAAAAAGGACAAAATCCCCCCCCCAAAAAAAAAAAATAATAATCAGAGTAGTGGCGTCTCATCGGGCTTCCTACAGCACTGCTTGCTGTACTATCAATCTCTGAAGAGTCAAAACATGTTGACGTCAGTATCACAGGCCCACCCTATGCGTTTCGTCACGATAGGACGTAGTCGGGGGATTGGCTGCTGTATTTGTGTCATCACGCACACCATTTAAATTGTAAAGTGCGGCGGCACCATCCTAACTAAGAGACACTATAACTATAATGATAGAAGCATGTACGCCACACCATTTTAACTAATGGCAAGCTTACTTAAACCAAGCATAACGAGGAAGCCACAAAAAATTATATATAATGAACACCTCCGCCATCTAGTTGTGGGATAAGGTATTACAAAACATACATTTAACAACGGCCACAATGAGGAGCAAGGATTGGAAGCCGAGATAAACGCAGAAATTACAATATAACTGAATAGAGTTAAAGTAGATCCACAATATACATTATGACATATATATCATCAATATTTTAAAATTGGGTTTATTTATATGCAATCTAAATAGCTCATATATCAGGAATTCGAAATTTATTATAAAAATTGATAAATAAAATCATAAAAATTATGAATTAAAAATAGGTAAAAACTCAAATAAATGATGCATTGTTAATAAAGCAATGTATATCCCAATCAAGGTTTATGCCGAATGGCACATAAGATTTCATGTCAAAAAAACATTTTGTTTCAAGCCTGGAAATTGATCTAATCTTATTAACTCCCCTCCAGTCTGGTTGTATCTTATCTATGGGCAAAAAGATAGTCCCTTCAAATTTTTTATCGTGGTGTTTGGCGTAATGCCTAGAAAGGTTATGTTTAGTAAATTCACATTTAATATTTCCTACATGCTCATCTAGATGCACATGTAAAGCTCTTTTCGTACACCAATGTACTGTTTGTAGCAAGGACATTGGATGAGATATATCACACACTCAATGGAGCATGTGATGAATGATTCTATATTATAGGATCTGTTCGTCTGAGTGGAATGAAAATTTTCACATTTACGTCCTCTAAAAGAGTTGATTTGACAAATGTTGCATTTTCTGCAAGGAAAAAAACCTGTCATGGTTTGAAAAAAACTATATTGTTTTAGGAGGATCTATAATATTAGGAGCAATGCTGTGACGCAAAGAGGGAGCACTTCTATAAATGACTACTGGTCGATCAAGAATAACAGGGCCTAGTATTTTATCATTTTTTAATATGCTCCAATGTTTATTAAAAATTTTCTTAACAGGAAAATGCTGGTTAGAATACCTAGTGATCATAGAGAAGCCAAATGTATTATCTGTTATTTGATTGGCTCTACTTGGGCCATTCAACATAAGATCTCTATCCATATCACCAACATTTTTAATAGTCTCATCAGTATCGTTTTCCTTATATTATATTATTTCCTTGTCCAAAAATCTAGATTTGAAAACCAGAGCTTGCTGAACATAATCCAAACTGGTGGTACAATTGCGCCTAATCCTTTGGAATTGTCCTTTAGGGAACGCATTAAGCCCTGCTGGATGATGGCAACTTAAAATGGGTGGTGGTGGTCAAACATCCATCCTTAACAATAATGTTGAGTTCAAGGAAGTGGATCTGCGATTCACTCATCTCATACTGCAAGGAGATTCCTCTATCGTTGGTATTGAGTTTAGCAAAAAAGGCCTCAAGCGAGGGTTGGTCACCCTCCCATAGGAGAAGGACATCATCAATGTACCCTCTCCAGAGGCGTAACTCACTCGGGGGGTCAACATCAATAACCTCCCTTGCCCAACGAGCCATGAATAGATTCTCCAAACTCGGAGCAAACTTGGCGCCCATGGCAATGCCACAAGTCAGTAAGAAAAAGTTACCCCCAAACCAAAAATAATTTTGGCTCGTAGAAAAAAACAGGAGGTTAATAATAAAATCTCTCTGTATTGCTGTTAAGGTATAATCCTGGTCCAAATAAAATTTCACAGCCTCCAAACTGTGCTGATGTGATTTAACGGTGTATAAAGAAGCAACATCTGCGGTTGCCAGAATGCAACCATTTCTCCTTTCACAATCAGCCAGCAGTTTAATAACTTGAGTGGTGTCCTTTAAATATGAGGGAGTTGCTGCAACCAAGGGCTGGAGGAATTCATCCACATATCTACCTATTCTAGCCATCACAGAATCTATACCGCTGTTGATAGGTCGGCCAGGTGGTTTGGATAGATTCTTGTGGACTTTGGGCAGGTAATGTATAACTGGTACCCTCGGAGTAGAGGGCACCAGATATGCTTTTTCTTTCTGGTTGACAATGCCTAACTGAAAACCATCATCAACTATAGACAAAAGCTCTCTTTTGTATTTAGCAGTAAGGTTTGAGGCCAATTGCATATAAGTCATATTATCAGATAAAAGTCTATTCATCTCTTCCTGATAGTCACTCTTATTTAAAATAACAACACCACTGCCTTTGTCCGCAGGGCATATAACAATATCGTTACGTGCACAAATCTGTTTCAGGCTCAATTGAAAGTCATTATTACCTCTCAGTCTAGATGTTTTAAGAGCCACCAAATCTTTAACTACCATCTCTTTAAAGACATGTACGGATGGAGCAACAAAACCGGGGGGATTGAATAACAAAGCATTCGACAACTTAGTATATCGAATGTGGGACGTATTACTTCCACTTCCACCAACCTGGGAAGGGGCGTTAGCTACTTTGTTGTTGTTCTGAGAATTGGCAGTAGACACCAAATTACTAACCTGGGGTACACTGGTAGTGGTCAAATAACTCCGATTCCCCATAGCGTCAAGTAAAAAATGCCTTTTAATATTCATCTTAAGGATTAATTTGTGGACATCAACAAATGTCTCAAATTTATTGAGTCCACGAGGGAGTGCAAATTTAAGTCCATGACTAAGAACTCTTTGCTCACCTTCTGAAAGTTGAACAGAGCTCAAATTGAAAACGCCACTGATGTTTATTGTTTTCTTTTCTTTGGACCTGATCTTCCTCCCCCCTCTAATGCCTCTCTTTCTTTGTGTCCCCTTTTTGGATCTGTTGTTGCCCATGGGAAAAAAACGAGACTGTTCCATTCTCCCAAAATCTGCAGGGGACTCGAGTAGATCTTGTCTCTGTCTTAGTGAGTAATCCACAAATTGACTAGGATGTCTAGTGATAACAGATTCTGCCTCGTAATTATCATCCTGATGATAGGAAAGGGAAGCGTACCTATTTTGGAGGGGGATTTGATTATCTCTAGGGGTCTGTCTATTAGAATTCCCCCTATAGTGGTTTATATAATCCCTAGGGTCTTCTCTATATTCACTTCGATTTTGGTAATTGTAATCATATGCATAGGGTGTCCTATGCTGTTGGAAACCTCCCCTGTTAGTATTAACACCAAATGAGCCTGGATAGTCAGAAAAGCCAAAATGTCAGGGAGCCAGAGAACAGCGTAGTAGAACAGCAATCAGGATCTGGAGCCAGAAGGAATGTCAGCCAAGCAACAGGAGCACAGGAGAGTGTCTCTAGAGATGTGACCAAGGCGAAGGCAAAGATCATCTGGACTGGACAGCTTAAGTAGGCAGGACTGACGAGCAGGATATCATCAACAGGTGAGTCACTGTGGAGAGATAGGGGCTGGCAATTAGCCGACAGCTGAGTGGCCAGCTCAGAAATGGAAGAGCTGAGCCCAGCCCTGACACTGAGACACAGCAATAGCTCACGCTGCTGTCAATCACAAGCAGTGAGGAGGGAGCGGCGGTGAGTTGTGCTCTGTGTCTTATGGACACACAGAAGCAGTTTGGGAGAGAGCATGTATGATTGCCCCCATAGTAAGCGGCTTTCTATGGGGGCACTCAGCAAAAGGGAAGGGCCAGGAACACCGGCCGCTCTGTGCAAAATCACAGAGCAGGTAAGTATATGTTTATTTATTTTAAAAAAGTGAGCCTTTAATATACCTTTAAATTAAATTGTCATGAATCTTCTGTAACAAACGTAAAGCTACACATGGCACTGCAATTTCTCTTCAATTTAACAAAGGATTAAACAAAGATAATTATACTTAGCTATATTTATTGTTTAACCACTTCAGCCCCGGAAGGATTTACCCCCTTCCTGACCAGAGCAGTTTTTGCGATTCGGCACTGCATCGCTTTAACTGACAATTGCGCGGTCGTGCGACTTTGCACCCAAACAAAATTGACGTCCCTTTTTCCCCACAAATAGAGCTTTCTTTTGGTGGTATTTAATCACCTCTGTGGTTTTTATTTGTTGCACTATAAACAAAAAAAGAGCGACAGTTTTAAAAAAAAGCAATATTTTTTACTTTTTGCTATAATAAATATCCCCCCAAAATATTTAAAAAAACTCATTTTTTTCTCAGTTTAGGCCGATATATATTCTTCCACATACAAAAATCACAACAAGAATATATTGATTGCTTTGTGCAAAAGTTATAGCATCTACAAAATACGGGATAGCTTTATAGCTTTTTATTATTAATTTTTTTTTTATTAGTAATGGCGGCGATTGTTGATTTTTATTGTGACTGTGACATTATGGTGGACACATCAGACACTTTTGACACCATTTTCGGACCATTGTCATTTATACAGCGATCAGTGCTATAAAAAATGCACTCATTACTGTGTAAGTGACAATGGCAGGGAAGGGGTTAAACACTAGGGGGCGATCAAGGATTTAGGTGTGTCCTAGGAGGCGTTCTAACTATGGGGGGATGGGCTTCCACTGACCGATGACAGGGAGCAGTAGATCCCTGTCATGTCACTAGGCAGAACAGGAAAATGCCTTGTGACATAGGTATCTCCCCGTTCTACCTCTCCACACCGCAATCACGGGCCGCCGACAAACATCTTGTTCCCAGGACTCGTGGGCATGTTCCTGCGGCATGTGCATACACACGCCTGATAGGTGGCAAATTTAAAGGGATGTACAGGTACGCCCATTTGCCTGCCTGTGCCATTCTGCCGGCGTACATCTGTGTATGGCGGTTGGCAAGCGGTTAAGTTAGCTGCTTACTACCCCTAACCTCTCAAATTCCTATATTCACCTGTCTATGCTCCTAACAGACAAGAAACTGCATAGCCCTTTAGCACTCTCCTAACAGGGCCCTTGTTTCTTCTGCAGATGAACAAAAAATTAAAAGCAAAGGCTGTCTATTTTGTCTGCAGTGGCTGCTGTGTAGCTCCCCATGTGGGACCTTTAGGCTCCATTCACACTAGCGCGTTTTTTGATGCATTTTGCATTTTGCAGAAATGCATGGGAATTTTTTAACATGGGTTCCTATGGAACATGTTCACATCAATGCCTTTTTGTACCTCTGCATTTTTGGAAAGAATCAGGGACTTTTATTCATGCAAAATGCAGCATTTTGCATGTAATAGAATTCAATGGACCAGCATCAAAAACGCAAGTGCAGCGTTTTTACAGCATTTTTGCAGCGTTTTTGCAGCGTTTTTGGCGTTTTTGTTTTTTTTCTTTTCTTTTTTAGACTGTATACAGTCTTAAAAAAACTAAAAAAAACCAAAAAAACGCAAAATGCGGCAAAAACGCTGTAAAAACGCTACAAAAATGCTGCTCAAAAACGTGGCAAGCATCACAAAAAAAACTCCAAAAATGCTCAAAAGCATGCATAGATGTGAATCGAGCCTTAGAGAAGGCAGCAGATTTGTCAGTTTCCATTAACCAATTTCATACTTACCAACTGTCCCGGATTTCCCGGGACATTCCCGGGATATAGACTCTTTTCCCGATTTTATTGTTTCCCGGGAAATGTCCCGAGAAATCCGGTTTTTCACAAATGTTCTCTGCCGGCTGCAATTTTTAGGAAGACCAGGAACACGGCTGGGGCTAGACGGAGCTCCTGGGTCGGAACCCACCCTCTGCCCCGCCGCCGGTCTGTTATGGAAAGGGGCGAGGTTCTTTTGTAACCATGCGGCCGGCGCAGGGAGACACTATTTTGTATACCCCCTCCTACTAGGACCTACTAGGACACCTGAGGTAAGGGGGGGCACTGCTGGGGACACCTGATGTAAGGGGGGGCTCTGCTGGGGACACCTGATGTAAGGGGGGCTCCGTTGGGGACATCTGATGTAAGGGGGGCACCGCTTGGGACACCTGATGTAAGAAGGGGCTCCGCTGGGGACATCTGATGTAAGGGGGGCTCTGCTGGGGACATCTGATGTAAGGGGGGCTCCGCATGGGGACATCTGATGTAAGGGGGGGCTCTGCTGGGGACATCTGATGTAAGGAGGGGCACCGCTGAGGACACCTGATGTAAGGGGGGCACTGCTGGGGACATCTGATGTAAGGGGGGCACTGCTGGGGACATCTGATGTAAGGGGGGCTCTGCTGGGGACATCTGATGTAAGGGGGGCTCCGCTGGGGACATCTGATGCAAGGGGGCTCTGCTGGGGACACCTGATGTAAGGGGGGGCTCCGCTGGGGACACCTGATGTAAGAGGGGGCTCCGCTGGGGACACCTGATGTAAGGGGGGGCACCGCTGGGGACACCTGATGTAAGGGGGCTCCGCTAGGGACACCTGATGTAAGGGGGGCACCGCTGGGGACATCTGATGTAAAGGGGGGCTCCGCTGGGGACATCTGATGTAAGGGGGGTCTCCGCTGGGGACATCTGATGCAAGTTGGCTCCGCTGGGGACATCTAATGTAAGGGGGGCTCCGTTGGGGACACCTGATGTAAGGGGGGGCTCCGCTGGGGACACCTGATGTTAGAGGGGGCACCGCTGGGAACACCTGATGTAAGGGGGCTCCGCTGGGGACACCTGATGTAAGGGGGGCACCGCTGGGGACATCTGATGTAAGGGGGGCTCCGCTGGGGACATCTGATGTAAGGGGGGCTCCGCTGGGGACACCTGATGTAAGGGGGGGCTCCTCTGGGGACATCTGATGTAAAGGGGGCGCCGCTGGGGACATCTGATGTAAGGGGGGCTCCGCTGGGGACATCTGATGTAACGGGGGCTCCGCTGGGGGCACCTGATGCAAGGACGGACTCTGCTGGAACACCTGATGCAAGGACGGACTCTGCTGGGACACCTGATGCAAGGACGGACTCTGCTGGGGGCACCTGATGCAAGAACGGACGGCTGGTGGCGGGCGACGTGGCAGGTGACATGCTCAGGGATCCCACTGATTCGGCATTACAGTGAGTTGAATGATTTCATTTTATATTACAATGTAATAATAGAAATAATGCACTTCAATCATCCTGACACCATAACAACCATGGTGCCGGGATGATTGAAGTGCTAACACCAGGTGTTTGGAGTATCTTTATCTGCTGATAGGATCTGGGGCTGCTGTCCGTCCAACCCTCTCCCCCCCTTTCCCTCTCCATCCCTCATTCATCTCAGACTCTAACCACACCCCCTTTGAGCCACGCCCATTTAAGACACGCCCACTATTTCACGTAAACCATGCCCATATTTCGCCGGGATGCGCGCCACATTTTCACTTTCCCCCGTGCCACGCCCACAAACGCATGCCCCGCCCCCTAATTATAACAAGACTCCGCCTAAAGCCAAAAAAGTGTCCCTAAAATTTTTTTTACAATGTTGCAAACTATGCAATTTATGTTATTTTTGTGAAGCATCTATCTATTACAATATAAACTGTGTCATGATAATTTAAGCTATTGTATAGAGCAGGGATTTTCTTTTTTTTTTTTTTTTTTTAATTCTTTATTTGTGAAAGACAAATTATAATGAAAATCATACAAATATAGTAAAGCACATGCAATAAGACAAAGGAAACGGCATTGTGTTTGTTCCAAATATACATCTCAATTTGTCTTGTAACCTCACTCCAACCTTAAAAGAATTTCGTATAAATGAATCCATAACATCTTTGTTTGAATAGACCATCTCAAGGTTAGAGAGCTCTCTGAGTCCCATGTGTGATTAGATTCCTATTTGTATGTGACCAGTAACTTGCAAGGTGTGACCTTGGGGTCATCAGTTTCAGTTATAAATCAAAAGAACCTAATGGTCCTATTAAGATTTAGAAAGTTAGAGAAAGTAAGACAGAAGAATAAAGAGAAAGAAGGGGAGAAAAAGAGAAAAAAAAAGGGGGGAGGGGAGGAAAGGAGAAGAGAAAGGAGAAGGAAGGGAGGGGGGGAAGGGGAAGGGAAAACCCAGGGGAGCGACGTGGTCTCTTCTCCACGCCCCTCCGCTCCCCCACACGTCCATATCGAGTTTTTGTTTCCTGTCCTCACCCCCTTTCCCCATATCACTAAATGTTTTCTCCGTGTTTAAACTAGCAGCCCTGCATGCTCCTCCGAGTAGAAAAATTCACGCCAATAGTACCATTTCTTAAGGAATTGTTCACTATTTCCTTTTTCTGTGGCTATTAAGTCCCCCATTTTATAAATGTCAGCAACTTTCCTTAGCCACAACGCCACTGCCGGGGGTTCCGTTTGCTTCCAAAGTAGAGGGATACAGCTTTTCGCTGCTGTGCTCAACAGGGGCAGAATTGACTTCATATAAGCCTTGCTCGGAATTTCATGATGATGTAATAAAAAGAATTCTGGACTCTTGGGCAGCTCCCTGTCCGTGAACTTTTGTGTAATTCTATGGACCTCAGTCCAAAAGGATGCCAGAAGCTTACATGACCAAAAGATATGGAGAAGGGTGCCTACCTCCTCTCCACATCTCCAGCAGAGGTCTGAGCTCTGAGGAAACATCCGGTGCAACCTAACTGGAGTATAATACCATTGAGACAGTATTTTAAACCCCGTTTCTTGCTGGTTAGCGCAAATTTAAGTTTTGAATGTGAAAAGGATTATTCTCTCCACTTGTTTCTCGGTAAGCTGTATACCCAGATCTCGTTCCCACTTGACAATATAAGGAGGTCTATATCCCTTGGGAGATGAGAGCAGGAGTTGGTATATTAACGAAATGGTATGTCGCATTGGTTCTTGCTCTAGGCTTAGTTGCTCAAATGGTGTCAAGGATCTTAAATAGGGCGCCGGTGGGGGTTGTGTTTTGATAAAGTGGGCTAATTGTAGTTTTTGCCAGAAGGAGATAAAGGCCAAAAGTGGATCTTCCAAAATTGCTTTCCTGGACATCCACTGTCCATTTTGTATGAAATGTCGGAGTTGACTTCTTTCACTTCCTTTCAGCTCCTGAAAACTGGTATCATGCCAACCCGGCCTAAAATCCGGGTTCCCAATTACCGGGATGAGTGGTGAGGGGATAGGTGCGATCGAGTGTTCTCGGTTAGTTTTTTGTACTATTCGCCAAGTCTCTCCTATCGTAGGATGTTTTACTACGTGATCTGGTAGGTTCTTTTGACACCAGGGTAGTCCCTTCAACTCCGTCCCCGAGAGAAGCTGCTCTATTTGAATCCATTGTTTTCATTTTTCATGTCTGCACCAATCCATGATTCTTGCCAAGTGGCATGAGGCGTGGTACAGATTTACATCTGGGAGGGCTATGCCTCCCGACGTTTTAGGTAACCGTAGAATGGCCTGAGCCAGCCTCGGAGGTTTCTGGGCCCAGATGAACCTACATAAAGTACGGTTCGTTGCCCGAAGGAAGGTATTTGGAACCTTGACGGGGAGGGTCTGGAGGTAATATAATATACGTGGCATGGTGTTCATTTTTATTATGCTACACCGTCCAAACCAAGAGAACATGCCTGATTGCCATTTCAGTAAGTCTTTTTTGATATCTGATAGTAGGGGGGGAAAGTTAATCGAAAAAATATCTTCCACTCTGCTCGGTAGGCGAATGCCCAAATACGTAATATACGACCCCGCCCATTTAAAGGGAAAGTCTGTTCTTAAAAGGTTAAGCAGGGAGTCTGGCATGGATACATTTAATGCTTCCGATTTCTGGAAATTAACTTTGAAAGAAGATAATGTTCCATAGGTCCGCAATTCTGACATTAGATTTGGTATAGAGACCAAGGGGTTTGTTATGAAAAAGAGTAAGTCGTCGGAGAAAGCTGCTGTTTTAGGAGCTAGGGACTTACTTAAATGGACTCCCGTTATGTCAGGGTTGTCAGGGTTCTAAGGATAATATAAATATTAGTGGGGACAGGGGGCATTCCTGCCTCGTCCCATTGGTGATACCAAAGGAGGAGGAGAGCTGGCCATTGACTTTTACTCGTGCTGTGGGTTTGGAATAAATGGCTTGTATCCAGTTCATCATCCGTTCCCCAAAACCTATATGGTGTAGTGTCTCAACTAAAAAGGGTCAGTTCACTCTATCGAACGCCTTTTCGGCGTCTGTAGAGAGAAGTAGCATCGGGGTTCCTCGTATTCTGGCTGCATGAATAAGATTGATTGCCTTTGTGGTGTTATCCCTCGCCTCTCTGGAGGGCACAAAACCTACCTGGTCTAAATGGACCAGCGAGGGAATTAATTCTGACAGCCTCATGGAGAGGACCTGAAGATCTTTAGGTCAATGTTGAGGAGTGAAACTGGTCTGTAGGGATGAGCTTCGTGTTCGAGTCGAACCCATGTTCGACTCGAACATCGGCTGTTCGACCGTCCGTCGAATTGCGAACGTTATGGGCCGTTCGCGCCAAATTCGTGTGGCGCGTCACGGCCCATAATTCACTGCGGCATCGCAGTGCATTGCTGGCTGATGATTGGCCAAGCATGCACTATGACCCGCATGCTTGGCCAATCACAGCGCCGTTAGTAGAGAGAGCTGTAATTGGCCAAAGCCAGGGTGGCTTTGGCCAATTATGGCTCAGGGGATTTAGTACACGCCCCACACTATA
The DNA here is from genome assembly GCA_037952925.1 of Lithobates clamitans. NCBI lineage: Eukaryota > Metazoa > Chordata > Amphibia > Anura > Ranidae > Lithobates > Lithobates clamitans. Next base: position 396,062 of record JBBGZY010001472.1, read on the forward strand.
TAAGGCCGCCTGCACGGCGGCCCTGTGTAGTGTGTTCCGGTGTGCTGATAGAGAGAGAGACAGACAGTGTCATTTGATTTGAGTTAGCTAGATTAGGCTAGATCTGTTCCTGCTATTTACATTTAGTGCAGTGCGTCCTGCTCACAGTGTTCAGCTAGATCCGTTCCTGCTATTTACATTTAGTGCAGTCAGTGCGTCCTGCTCACAGTGTTCAGCTAGATCCGTTCCTGCTATTTACATTTAGTGCAGTGCGTCCTGCTCACAGTGTTCAGCTAGATCCGTTCCTGCTATTTACATTTAGTGTAGTCAGTGCGTCCTGCTCACAGTGTTCAGCTAGATCTGTTCCTGCTATTTACATTTAGTGCAGTCAGTGCGTCCTGCTCACAGTGTTCAGCTAGATCCGTTCCTGCTATTTACATTTAGTGCAGTGCGTCCTGCTCACAGTGTTCAGCTAGATCCGTTCCTGCTATTTACATTTAGTGTAGTCAGTGCGTCCTGCTCACAGTGTTCAGCTAGATCTGTTCCTGCTATTTACATTTAGTGCAGTCAGTGCGTCCTGCTCACAGTGTTCAGCTAGATCCGTTCCTGCTATTTACATTTAGTGCAGTGCGTCCTGCTCACAGTGTTCAGCTAGATCTGTTCCTGCTATTTACATTTAGTGCAGTGCGTCCTGCTCACAGTGTTCAGCTAGATCTGTTCCTGCTATTTACATTTAGTGCAGTGCGTCCTGCTCACAGTGTTCAGCTAGATCCGTTCCTGCTATTTACATTTAGTGCAGTGCGTCCTGCTTACAGTGTTCAGCTAGATCTGTTCCTGCTATTTACATTTAGTGCAGTGCGTCCTGCTCACAGTGTTCAGCTAGATCCATTCCTGCTATTTACATTTAGTGCAGTCAGTGCGTCCTGCTCACAGTGTTCAGCTAGATCCGTTCCTGCTATTTACATTTAGTGCAGTGCGTCCTGCTCACAGTGTTCAGCTAGATCCGTTCCTGCTATTTACATTTAGTGTAGTCAGTGCGTCCTGCTCACAGTGTTCAGCTAGATCTATTTCTGCTATTTACATTTAGTGCAGTCAGTGCGTCCTGCTCACAGTGTTCAGCTAGATCCGTTCCTGCTATATACATTTAGTGCAGTGCGTCCTGCTCACAGTGTTCAGCTAGATCTGTTCCTGCTATTTACATTTAGTGCAGTGCGTCCTGCTCACAGTGTTCAGCTAGATCTGTTCCTGCTATTTACATTTAGTGCAGTGCGCCATGCTCACAGTGTTCAGCTAGATCCGTTCCTGCTATTTACATTTAGTGCAGTGCGTCCTGCTCACAGTGTTCAGCTAGATCTGTTCCTGCTATTTACATTTAGTGCAGTGCGTCCTGCTCACAGTGTTCAGCTAGATCTGTTCCTGCTATTTACATTTAGTGCAGTGCGTCCTGCTCACAGTGTTCAGCTAGATCCGTTCCTGCTATTTACATTTAGTGCAGTCAGTGCGTCCTGCTCACAGTGTTCAGCTAGATCCGTTCCTGCTATTTACATTTAGTGCAGTCAGTGCGTCCTGCTCACAGTGTTCAGCTAGATCCGTTCCTGCTATTTACATTTAGTGCAGTGCGTCCTGCTCACAGTGTTCAGCTAGATCCGTTCCTGTTATCTTCCTACTGACAGGCAGGCTTGTCTGGTTACAGTATATAAAGCTACCTGAAAAAAATTACAGGTGTTCTATCCCAGCTTAGTGCAGCTACAGGCCATTAGTATGTCTGGAAGGCCAAGAAGGAGAGGCAGACAGTCACAAGCCAATAAGAGAGGGCAAGCAGGCTCTGTGTCTAGTGCTGGTTGTGGAGACGGTGCATCCTCATCAGCCCGTGGCCATGGGACACGCTTGGCCTTTTTTTCGGCAGCTGGCCGTGTTGAGCCGCAACATGCAGAAAACTTGGTCGAGTGGATGACCAAGCCGTCCTCATCCTCCTCATCCTCTCTCACCCATGCCCAGGGTGCTTTGTCTGGCAAAGCAGCGGCCTCTTCCCTCAGCTCAATGTCATCAGTGACTCCTTCCCTAGCTCCACCATGTCCTCCTGAGGATTCCCTCGAACTGTTTGACCACAGTGTTGGGTACATGCTCCAGGAGGATGCCCAGCGTTTGGAAGGCTCTGATGATGATACTGAGCTCGATGAAGGCAGTAACATGAGCACGGACAGAGGGGGTGCCCAAGAAGGACAGCAATCTGGCAGTCATGCTCCCCCTGCTGCAGCATACTGCCAGGTTTGCTCCAGTGATGAGGAGGGAGGGGATGATGAGGTCACTGACTCAACGTGGGTGCCTGATAGGAGAGAGGAGGAGGAGGAGGCGGCACATCACCAACGAGGCAGGATGCCCTCCAGGGGCCAGCCTAAGGGCAGCACATTGACTGCATCACACCCCAAAGCTCCACATGTGCAGGGCGCTGCAGTCTCTGCGCGTTATTCAAAAAGTTCTTTGGTGTGGGCCTTTTTTGAGACGAGTGCATCAGATCGCACCGCTGCTATTTGCAACATATGTCTCAAGCGTATCTCGCGTGGCCAAAACATCTCCCGCTTGGGTACCACATGCTTGACCAGACATATGTTGACCTGCCATGCAGTTCGTTGGCAAGCATATCTAAAAGACCCACACCAAAGAACAAAGAGGATCTCTCCTTGCTCCTCATCAGCTGAGATTTCCAACCCCACTAGACCTTCAGTCCTCTCTGAGACCTGCAGTGAGAGGAATGAAGGTGTAGAATTAGGTGTGTCACAGCCAAGTACTTGTGGGCAATCTGCTTTTGGTACACCGACGTCAGATTGTACCAGGCAAATTTCCCTGCCCCAGCTGCTGCACCGCCGAAAGAAGTTCGCTCCCAGCCATCCACATGCCCAGCGGTTGAATGCTAGCTTGGCAAAATTGCTAGCACTTCAACTGCTGCCTTTTCAGTTGGTAGACTCTGCCCCCTTCCGTGAGTTTGTGGAATGTGCGGTTCCTCAGTGGCAGGTACCCAAACGCCACTTTTTCTCACGGAAGGCGATTCCGGCTCTCTACCGGCATGTGGAAGGCAATGTCCATGCCTCGCTGGACAGGGCGGTCAGCGGTAAGGTGCATATTACCGCTGACTCATGGTCCAGCAGGCATGGACAGGGACGTTACTTAAGTTTCACGGCGCATTGGGTGACTCTGCTGGCAGCTGGGAAGGATGCAGGACAAGGTGCAGTAGTGTTGGAGGTTGTTCCGCCACCACGCCTCCAAAATGCTGATTGTGACACACCTCTCTCCTCCACCCCCTCCTCTTCTTCTTCCTCCATGGCCTCTTCCTCGGAACCAGCGGTGCTCCGTAGGCGTTCAAGGGGCTACGCAAGTACGCAGGCCAAAAGATGCCATGCGGTGCTTGAGCTGGTGTGCTTGGGGGACAGGAGCCACACTGGGGCAGAGGTTCTGTCAGCTCTGCAGGGGCAGGTTCAGAGGTGGTTGACGCCACGCCAACTTAAGGCAGGAATGGTGGTTTGCGACAATGGCACCAACCTCCTCTCTGCCCTCCGACAGGGACAACTGACCCATGTGCCCTGTTTGGCTCACGTCCTTAACTTGGTGGTGCAGCGGTTCTTGGGCAGGTACCCGGGCTTACAGGATGTCCTGAGGCAGGCCAGGAAAGTCTGTGTGCATTTCCGCCAGTCATATAATGCCAGTGCTCGGCTGACGGACCTCCAAAAGGAGTTTAACCTGCCCAAGAACCGCCTAATCTGTGACATGCCCACCAGGTGGAACTCGACATTGGCCATGCTGCAGCGGCTGCACACGCAGCAGAGGGCCATCAATGAGTACCTGTGCGACTATGGCACCAGGACAGGGTCAGGGGACCTTGGTTTTTTTTCCCCACGCCAGTGGGCCATGATCAGGGATGCATGCACTGTCCTGTCACCATTCGAGGAGGCCATGAGGATGGTGAGCACTGACAGTGCATGCATCAGTGACACTGTCCCCCTTGTCCACCTGTTGGAGCACACGCTGCGTGGAATAATGGACAGGGCACTTGAGGCAGAACAGAGGCAGGAAGAGGAGGACTTCCTTAGCTCTCAAGGCCCCCTTTATCCAGACAGTGTTCCTGCGTGCCCGCCGATCACACAGGAAGAGGACGAGGAGGAGGAGGAGGAGGAGGAGGAAGATTATGTCAGTATGGAGGTGGAGCCTGGCACTCAGCATCAGCAGTCTTTAAGGGATCAGTCCCAAGGAACACATGGACTTGTACGTGGCTGGGAGGAGGTCGCTGCATGGCCTCCCTGATCCTGCAAAGCCTGCGTAAGGATCCTCGTATTCGTGGTATCAAGGAGAAGGACCAATACTGGCTGGCAACCCTCCTTGATCCACGTTACAAGGGTAAGGTTGCGGACCTTATCTTGCCATCGCAGAGGGAGCAGAGGATGAAACATCTTCGGGAGGCCTTGCAGAAAGGTCTGTGCAACGCGTTCCCAGAGACTGGGAGGTTACAAACTCCTGTTTCTGGACATTGGTTGCTGAGGCTTCGGTCAGTCAAAGAAGGAGCGGTGGAGAAGGTGGCCGTCTGACCGATGCGTTCAGACAATTTTTTGGTCCGCAGCCCCAAGGTATGATCGGTTCCAGCAACCATCGCCAGCGTCTGTTTTACATGGTGCAGGAATACCTAGGGGCAAGATCAGACTTGGACACCTTTCCCACCGAAAATCCTCTGGGTTACTGGGTCTTGAGGATGGATCACTGGCCAGAGCTTGCACAGTATGCAATTGAGCTACTGGCCTGTCCTGCATCCAGCGTTCTTTTGGAACGCACATTCAGTGCTGCTGGAGGCGTGGTAACCGATCACAGGGTGCGTCTGTCCACTGACTCGGTCGATCGGCTGACCTTCATAAAAATGAATCAGTCTTGGATCACCACCAGCTACCAAGCACCTGATGCTGATGTAACTGAATAATTTTTTTCAGATCCCTTCAAAGACTGCCTATGCTGATGCTGAGTGACTATCCCTGAGTAATTATCCTCTTCCTCCTCAATCATCACGCTGATAGCTTGTAAGAACATTTTTGGTTCTGGGCGCCACCACCAGTGCCTAAGGCACAATTTTTCAGCCCCTGTTTAACAGGGGCGTGTAATTACAATTTTTGATGTAATACTTTGCAGCAGGGCTCGTTCCTGCATTCCAACTAGAGTGTCTGTGAGGGGTTGCAGTGTTGTGGCACCAGCACCAGTGCCTAAGGCCCAATTTTTCTGCCCCTGTCTAACAGGGGCGTGTAATTACAATTTTTGATGCAATACTTTGCAGCAGGGCTCGTTCCTGCGTTCCAACTAGAGTGTCTGTGAGGGGTTGCAGTGTTGTGGCACCAGCACCAGTGCCTAAGGCCTAATTTTTCAGCTCCTGTTCAACAGGGGCATGTAATTACAATTCTTGATCTAATATTTCACAGCAGGGCCCTGTGAGGGCTTACAGTGTTTTGGCCACAGCAACACCTAAGGCCCAAATTTCTGCTGAGTATATAGGGCAGGACCCTACTTTCAAACATCTAACTTACAAACGACTCCTACTTGCAAACGGAAGGAGACAACAGGAAGTGAGATGAAATCTACCCCTAGGAAGGGAAATTCTCTCATGTAAGAGTTAATATGGGAAAACAATTTCTCCTTTCCACTGATGCTTTCCAATCCTTGTTCCACAAAAAAACCCAAATTTTCAAAAAACATTTTTCATTGGGACAAAAAAGTGAGGTGAAATCTTCTGAAGAGGAGGAAAGACGCAAAACAAATGTCACAGGGGTGATAACCCTTCCCTATGTTTTCCAAAAAGCTTAGAAAAGATTTTTTGGCTGGAGCTAAACACGTTAAAAATGTTCAAAATTACAAACAGATTCTACTTAACAACAAACCTACAGTCCCTGTCTTGTTTGCACCGCCTGTATACTGCTGTTCAGAGTATATAGGGACCTTTCCTTATTTTAATTTGGGTGCGGGGTTCCCCTTAATATCCATACAAGACCCAAAGGGCCTGGTAATGGACTGGGGGGTACCCATGCCGTTTGTCTCACTGATTTTCATCCATATTGCCATGACCCGACATGACATTAAACCCGCAAGCAGTTTTAAATGAGATTTTTTCCTTTAAAAATGACATTTGGTGCAGGGACTGTTCTAAACATGGGAAACACGCGTCACTTTACAGGCATACTATAGACACCCCCCAGGTACGATATTTAAAGGAATATTTCACTTTTTTTTTTTTTTACTTTAAGCATCATTAAAATCACTGCTCCCGAAAAAACGGCCGTTTTTAAAAGTTTTTTTTGCATTGATACATGTCCCCTGGGGTAGGACCCGGGTCCCCACACCCTTTTTAGGACAATACCATGCAAATTAGCCTTTAAAATGAGCACTTTTGATTTTGAACGTTCGAGTCTCATAGACGTCAATGGGGTTCTAACGTTCGTGCGAACTTGCGGTCCGTTCGCGGGTTCTGGTGCGAACCGAACCGGGGGGTGTTCGGCTCATCCCTACTGGTCTGTAGTTTTGACACAATAATGGATCCTTGCCCTCCTTGGGGATCACTGAAACGAAGGCCCGTAGGGAATCTTCCGGGGGGAGCGCCCCCTCTCCGGCATCATTATAGGCCGCTAAGAAATGCGGTATCAGAATGTCACTAAAAGTCTTAAAGTACGTCAGCGTGTATCCATCAGGGCCTGGGGCTTTGCCCATTTGCATACGTGTCATGGCCATCGTTACCTCCTCGCCCGACAACGGCTCTTCCAAGGTCTTTAAGACCTCTTCAGGTAGCCGAGGAAGGCCCGATTTTTTAATATATTCCCTTATTGCTTCCTGTTCGTGGGATTTCTCGACTCCCGAGGACGGACGTTTAATATTATATAATGCGGTGTAATATTTGCAGAACTGTTCCAAGATTTCCTCCGTAGTATGTACTTTAGAGCCATCTTCTCCCTTTAACTCGGGAATAAAGGCTTGCGCCCTCTGGGCTTTCAAGACCCTAGCTAACAACTTGCCACACTTGTTACTATGTTCATAAAAAGTGCGTTTGCACTTTGCTATGACTGCCTTAGCCCTGTCTAAGGCCAGGGATCTCAATTGACCCCTAAGGGTCGTAAGCTCCCGCAGTGTCTGGGTGGCTCGCGATTGTTTATGAATGGATTCCAGGCTCCTGATTTTCCCTAAGAGGTCAAGAATTTGCTGAGCTCTTGTCTTCTTGAGTCGTGTACCAATTTTTATTAAGATCCCTCTAATGGTACACTTATGGGCTTCCCATACCAAAAATGGGGCGCACCTCCCTTCTGCGTTCATTGAGAAAAAATTCCTCAATTCTCTAACTACTTCCTCAATCACCTCTGGGGACTGTATCAGTGTGTCATTGAGCTTCCACTGCCATTGTTTGGGCCTATGGGGCAGAATATCTATGTCTACGAAAACTGGGGCCTGATTCGAAAAGGTGATGGAACCTATTGATGCAGTCCGAACTCTAGATAGAAGAGATTGGGGCAGCATAAACAGGTCGATTCTGGTATATGAATCATGTGGATGTGAATAAAAGGTATAGTCTTTCTGGGTCAGATGCAGGATCCTCCAGACGTCTACCAGGTGGAAAGCATAAAAGATCTTTTTTAGGCGTTTGAGTGCGGCATATGAGAGCTGGGAGGTTTGTCTTGAAGCGTCTAAGGAAGGGTCCATGGTAAAATTGAGATCTCCTCCCAAGATCACCTCACCTTCGGCGAAGTCTAATAGTTTTGTCAGAGTGGGTTCCAGAAATCCAATCTGGCCAGTGTTGGGGAGATACAGGTTCACCAAGGTTACCAAAGAACCGCCCAAAACCCCTTTCACAAACAGTGCTCGTCCCTCCTTATCATTCCATGTATCGCGAAGCGTCCACGGTGTCGTGGATCGTATCAGTATGCTAACTCCCTTGGACTTTGACTCAACGGAGCACCCGTGATAGGCAGTTGGGAAATAGCGATCATGTAATTTCGGGAAACTATCGGCTCGAAAATGAGTCTCCTGGAGGAAGCATATGTGGGCTTTCGCATGTCGTATGTTGGATAGTACTATGGACCTTTTCTCAGGAGTATTAAGCCCCTTCGTGTTAATGGACATCAATCTAATAGACTCCATTGGGCTCATGGTTCGAACTGGACTGGGGGGAGGATGAAGGCGAGTGGGAGGGGCGAGGAGAAGAAGGGAGAAAAAAAAAATAGGGGAGGGGGAGGGGGGGAGGGTGAAAATAAAGAAGGAAAGTGCAAGTAAGAGAAAAATTCAGGAGAAAAAGTAGGAAGATAAAACAACGAGCTACTTAAATGTCAGTAAACTCGAATATCTAATGCGCTCAAGGCGCTTGAGAGACTTAGTCTCAATACACCCGTGGAACTACAAGTCAGGGCTTCAGAGGGGTGTTATCCTATGTTGGGTTGTAGCTACACACGACGGGATCAGGAGCTCCCTCTCCAGACCCACCACTTATATAATATACTGTAAGAGAAAAAAAAACAAAAGAAAACAAAAGCAGAGACAACTAGTATATTAATCAAAACATCTTGTTCAACAAGAGTCAACTGTGTGTGAGTGATAAACAATCCTAACAGGATCCGCCTCCCCCGTCAAACACCCCACCTGCTGCATGGATGGTCACGGCCCAGTGGGTCTCCTAAAAAGACCCTATTGACTGTCTAAAGAGCAAGTGTGCAGCGCAAGAAGCATCACATTTATATCACTACTAAAACACAACAATACATTAATATAACTGGCTTAGCTATGCGCTAAGAACTTGAGAGTCTAATCGATACCTCCCTAATCCGCCCTTCCAAGCCCCCTCTCCGAAGGAAACGCGTCATCTCCCTGAGCGTCAGTGGGGGTCACAAACCTACCGTAGTCATGTTAGGGGTTCACGTGCCCCTCCCTCTGCTACTCAGGAGGCAAAAAGCCGAGATAGACCACTACTCTTCCGCATCCCGTAGTGTCTCCTCCCAATACATGCTCCACCTCCCCCATCTCCCCCACCCTCTTCCCCCCTGCCTCTACCCCCAATAGAGCATTAGTCCATGGCACATTCTGTAAACCACATCGTGTTGCAAAAAGTGAGCTGTATCTACGCAAACAACAAAGAGAAAAACCTAAAAAAAACAAAATACAAAAGGGTTATAATTGCTTGATTGTAGGTCTTGGATAGTTCACCTGTAGTATGTGGTGCTAGTTTCAGGGTACCTCAATGTAAATGTTCAATTAAGGCGGTTTGGTCCCCAGAAACGTTAGGTCAGTCTCTTCTGAGATTATTTCCCCCATGTTTGGCAAGGAATGTAATCGCCTGGGTTTCTTCCCGCAAAAGTGCACAAAACATCTAGAACTAAATGTCCGGGAGCGAGGGAGGTCTCCCATGTATTCCACAGTATAGTGTCTAACCGCCAGGTGGGGGGCTGAGGGGGAAGAGCGATCTGGCAAACTAGATAGCTTGGAGGGCAACAAACAGCAAAAGGAGGGGGGTGACACACACATCGGGTCTATACCTTCTGGCGGGCTTAATATAAACTCAGTTCCATATCGCAGATAGTTCGGTCAACCTGTCACTTACTTGTGATTAATGTGGGGTCCTATGGTTCCGGATCTCCCCTTCCCAGAGGAGTGGGTTCTCTCTGCCTGCGCCTTGAAGAACGGCAGGGAAGCCCCACTGGGGCGTTCTGGGGAGCTGGACGAGGATCACTTTTTGGTAGGGGACCCAGCCAGTTCCTCAGCGGAATCGGCTCCATATTCAAAAAAGCAAAGAGGTCAGGAAGCTCTGCGTGGCGCCGGAGGGTAAAGGAAGCAGCGTCCTTCCGAATGGTCAGTTGAACAGGGAATCCCCAACGATATGTTAGATCCGCTCGGCTTAATCTCTCCAACAGGGGTTTTAACATTGATCTTCTCTACAGTGTCGCTCTGGATACATCTGGATAAACTGATATTTGTGCCCCATCGAAGTCCACTGGGCCTTTGAGTCGTGCCGCCCACATGATCTGCTCCTTGTGACTATAGCGGTGTAGTCGGCACAGCACATCACGGGGTCTGTCTACATCTGCCAGTCTAGGGCCGAACACCCTGTGTACTCTGTCGAATTCCAGGGAAGCTGGTATGTCCCCGTCAAGTAAGGTATGAATAATTGCTCTCACCGTTTCTGACAGGTTCTCCTGGCTGGTCGCTTCTGGGATTCCCCGGAACCTTAGATTCTGTCGGCGGCTTCGGTTCTCCAAATCTTCGGCGTGCAATTGCACCTCTGCTAGCTGTTCTTGGTGTCTCTGCTGGGCTCTCTCCAGCTGTGTCACCCGAATCTCTAGTGATCCCACTGAGGCCTCCTCTCTAGTCAGTCTTTCGTCTATCTCTTGTACCTCCGTACGGATCTCCTGCAGATCATGGTGGTGCTGCTCTTCCACTCTCAGTACCAGCGCCTCCATGTCAGCCTTGGTGGGGAGGGCCTCCATGTCTGCCTTAGTCGGAAGCGCCTTCAGCAAGGCTTGTATGTCCGAGTCATCCCCTGAGAGCTGTGTGAAGAGACTGGTTCCCGGTTGGCTGCCCATGGAGGGATTTAATAATGCTGGGATCCCCGTCAAGGGCTGCGGGCTCGTCTGCTGAGAGGACGCCATACCGCCTGGAGAAGAGGAAGATGGACGGGTCCCGCCACGTGTTGATTCAGTCCAGGCCTCCGGGCTTTCCCTAAGCTTTTCTCTGAGGAAACGGTCTATTTGTGCAGCCGGGTTCGTCTTAGAAGATCCCCTGTACTTGCCTCTCTTCCGAAAGCTCATGGCTGGGTAAAACGGTGTTGAAATGATAGCATAACTGCCGTTGTAGTGAGTCTGGAGTCGGGAGCTCAAGCTCCAAGCGACTTCACTGCGCCATGTCCAGGCCACGCCCCAGAGCAGGGATTTTCAACTAGAGTGCTGCGGCACATTGGGGTGCCGTGGCAAAATTACAGAAAACCCTGATACAGTCCGATAATTAATGGTTTCCTGTGTTAACTTCTGTGTATAAGAAGCAGGGAGAGCACATCGCATTCCTCCTCTCTTCCCCTCCCTGCTGCTATCTATACTACTGCCGACAAAACTAAAAGCTGTACAAGCCAGCCGCCCGCATCCTACCAACCAATGACATCATCAGTTGCTAAGGAATGGTCAGGCAGTGCACACAGCTTTCAGTTTTGCCAGCAGTAGTATAGATAGCAGCAGGAAGGGGGAGAGACCCCAGAGGAGATGTGAACGGGATGTGTTCTCCCTGCTCCGTATACACAGAAGTTAACACAGGAAATCTTTAATAATCAGACTGTATCAGGGTTTTCTGTAAGTTTGCTGTGATAAAGACAAAGGGGGGTTAAGGAGCAGGGGAGGATTTGTGCTAGAGGCGGAATTTTGCAGGGGGGATTTGTGGTAGGAGGGGGCATTTTGGAGGGGGGAATTTGTGCTAGGTAGGAGAGGGGAATTTGTGCTTGCTGAAGGGATGGGAGGGGGGACTTACAACCTACTGATGGCTCAACTCTGCTTTAAAAACTACATTTTAGGTATTTTTCACACCAGATGCAATACACTAATGCAGTAATTGTGTGTTTTAATTCTTAACCACTTCAGCCCCAGAAGGTTTTACCCCCTTCCTGACCAGAGCACTTTTTACAATTCAGCACTGCGTCGCTTTAACTGCTAATTGCGCGGTCATGCAATGCTCTACCCAAACTAAATTTGCGTCCTTTTCTTCCCACAAATAGAGCTTTCTTTTGATGATATTTGATCACCTCTGCCGTTTTTATTTTTTGCGCTATACACGGAAAAAGACCGAAAATTTTGAAAAAAAATTATATTTTCTACTTTTTGTTCTAAAAAAAATCCAATAAACTCAATTTTAGTCATACATTTAGGCCAAAATGTATTCGGCCACATGTCTTTGGTAAAAAAAATGTCAATAAGTGTATATTTATTGGTTTGCGCAAAAGTTATAGCGCCTACAAACTAGGGTACATTTTCTGGAATTTACACAGCCTTTCATTTATGACTGCCTATGTCGTTTCTTGAGGTGCTAAAATGGCAGGGCAGTACAAAACCCCCACAAATGACCCCATTTTGGAAAGTAGACACCCCAAGGAATTTGCTGAGAGGCATGTTGAGCCCATTGAATATTCATTTTTTTTGTCCCAAGTGATTGAATAATGACAAAAAAAAAAAAAAAATTACAAAAAGTTGTCACTAAATGATATATTGCTCACACAGGCCATGGGCATATGTGGAATTGCACCCCAAAATACATTTAGCTGCTTCTCCTGAGTATGGGGATACCACATGTGTGGGACTTTTTGGGAGCCTAGCCGCGTACGGGGCCCCGAAAACCAATCACTGCCTTCAGGATTTCTAAGGGCGTACATTTTTGATTTTACTCCTCACTACCTTTCACAGTTTTGAAGGCCATAAAATGCCCAGATGGCATAAAACCCCCCCAAATGACCCCATTTTGGAAAGTAGACACCCCAAGCTATTTGCTTTGAGGCATGTTGAGTCCATGGAATGTTTTATATTTTGACACAAGTTGCGGGAAAGTGACAAATTTTTTTTTTTTTTTTGCACAAAGTTGTCACTAAATGATATATTGCTCACACAGGCCATGGGCATATGTGGAATTGCACCCCAAAATACATTTAGCTGCTTCTCCTGAATATGGGGATACCACATGTGTGAGACTTTTTGGGAGCCTAGCCGCGTACGGGGCCCCGAAAACCAATCACTGCCTTCAGGATTTCTAAGGGCGTACATTTTTGATTTTACTCCTCACTGCCTATCACAGTTTCGGAGGCCATGGAATGCCCAGGTGGCACAAACCCCCCCCCAAATGACCCCATTTTGGAAAGTAGACACCCCAAGCTATTTACTGAGAGGCATGGTGAGTATTTTGCAGCTCTCATTTGTTTTTGAAAATAAAGAAAGACGAGAAAAAACATTTTTTTTTCTTTTTTCAATTTTTAAAACTTTGTGACAAAAACTGAGGTCTGCAAAATACTCACTATACCTCTCATCAAATAGCTTGGGGTGTCTACTTTCCAAAATGGGGTCATTTGGGGGGGTTTTTTGCCACCTGGGCATTCCATGGCCTCCGAAACTGTGATAGGCAGTGAAGAGTGAAATCAAAAATTTACGGCCTTAGAAAGCCTGAAGGCGGTGCTTGGTTTTTGGGGTCCCGTACGCGGCTAGGCTCCCAAAAAGTCTCACACATGTGGTATCCCCGTACTCAGGAGAAGCAACAGAATGTATTTTGGGGTGTAATTTCACATATTCCCATGGCATGTTTGAGCAAAATATCATTTAGTGACAACTTTGCGCAAAAAAAAAATAAAAAAAATAAAAAATTGTCTCTTTCCCGCAACTTGTGTCACAATATAAAATATTCCATGGACTCAACATGACTCTCAGCAAATAGCTTGGGGTGTCTACTTTCCAAAATGGGGTCATTTGGGGGGGTTTTGAACTGTCCTGGCATTTTATGCACAACATCTAGAGGCTTATGTCACACATCACCCACTCTTCTAACCACTTGAAGACAAAGCCCTTTCTGACACTTATTGTTTACATAAAAAAATAATTTTTTTTTGCAAGAAAATTACTTTGAACCCCCAAACATTATTTTTTTTTTTAAAGCAAATGCCCTACAGATTAAAATGGTGGGTGTTTCATTTTTCTTTTTTCACACAGTATTTGCGCAGCGATTTTTCAAACGCATTTTTTGGGGAAAAAACACACTTTTTTACATTTTAATGCACTAAAACACACTATATTGCCCAAATGTTTGGTGAAATAAAAAAGATTATCTTAGGCCGAGTACATGGATACCAAACATGACATGCTTTAAAATTGCGCACAAACGTGCAGTGGCGACAAACTAAATACATTTTTAAAAGCCTTTAAAAGCCTTTACAGGTTACCACTTTAGATTTACAGAGGAGGTCTACTGCTAAAATTACTGCCCTCGATCTGGCCTTCGCGGTGATACCTCACATGCATGGTGCAATTGCTGTTTACATTTGACGCCAGACCGACGCTTGCGTTCGCCTTAGCGCGAGAGCAGGGGGGACAGGGGTGCTTTTTTTTTTTTTTTTTCATTATTATTATTATTTTTTTATCTTATTTTTAAACTGTTCCTTTCATTTTTTTTTAAATCATTTTTATTGTTATCTCGGGGAATGTAAATATCCCCTATCATAGCAATAGGTAGTGACAGGTACTCTTTTTTGCAAAAATTGGGGTCTATTAGACCCTAGATTTCTCCTCTGCCCTCAAAGCATCTGACCACGCCAAGATCGGTGTGATAAAATGCTTTCCCAATTTCCCAATGGCGCTGTTTACATCCGGCGAAATCTAAGTCATAAAATGCTCGTAGCTTCCGGTTTCTTAGGCCATAGAGATGTTTGGAGCCACTCTGGTCTCTGATCAGCTCTATGGTCAGCTGGCTGAATCACCGGCTGCATTTTCAGGTTCCCTGTTGAGACAGGAGAGCCAGAGAAAAACACGGAAGACGTTGGGGGGGGGCATTCCCTCCCACTGCTTGTAAAAGCAGTCTAGAGGCTAATTAGCCGCTAGGATTGCTTTTACATGAAAGCCGACCGCTGGCTGAAAAGAATGATACCAAGATGATACCTAAACCTGCAGGCATCATTCTGGTATAACCACTCAAAGTCGTGAATGGCGTACCTGAAGACAAAAAAATGGTTAACAATAAAGCACAGTAAACGGTAAGGTATAAAAAATTGCATACCTGAAAAGCAAACATGATAAAACATAATAACAATAAAACATTGCAGAATAGAATACAGTAAAAAAGAGCAGAACAATAGAGAGAATAGAGAGAGAGAGAACAATAAAACGTCAACTATTTTTTTTTTTTTTATATTTTTGTTTGTGTTTTTTTTTTTTTTTTACACTTTTTTTTGTAACTAACTTTTATAACTGTAACCGGTTCCAGGTTCGGGTCTCTCAAAATGCGATGGCATCTTGGGAGACCCTGTGAAAGTGTGCCTAGTCTGTGCAATGCTGTAACCTAACCAAACCAAAATGATGGTGATTTTAAAGGTAATACACTATTGAGTGTTTTTTTATGAGGTTGGCTGGAGTCTTAAAGGGACAGGTGAAAATAAAGGGAAAAAAATTCTAAAGAATAAATTAATCCTGACACCACATTTAAGGATTGGTATGCTGTATTATATTACATTTTTGTTTTTAGGTTTAGATGCACAAGGAAAAGACCAGGTTTACCCAAACTGATGCTACCCACACCCAAGCCCTCCTAATCGAAACTAGACTAAATTCCAGACAAACACACACCAGACTCTTGCCTAACTCTATTGCACAGCTGTGGCCTGATGTTTGCATCATCAGTGATGAAATTCTCTGGCTGCCCGTTGACTTGGCAGACCCATTTAATTCAAGACAGGACCAGCAATGAAGGCAATTTCATCACCAAAAGTGTAAACATTGGACTTCGTAATGGAGATATTGACTAGGGGAGGGTTTGTCCAGTTTAGATTAGGAGAGCCGGGGATGCATTAACATTGGCTTAAGTAGATCTGAACTTGTCTTTAAATCAAAGCTGTGCTTTGCCTATGCAGCACTGTAGGGACCAAAGGAAATGTGAGAATGTGCTGTTGGGGAAGCAGGGTGTTAAAGTAAACCTGCTGCTTTGCCCTTCATGGGCAAAACACACACCACTAATCACTACTGTCAAAAGACCAGATCTGGTAACACATCATAGTTATAGTTTGAGGCTTGGTTCTCACAGATGGTTTCTTCAACCTCTTACTATACAACAGTGGTTCTCAACCGCCCTAGTGCCCTGACCCCTTGATAAATTTTCCCAAGTTGTGGGGACCCCTAACAGTAAAATTATTTTCGTAGCGTGGGTTGTCAGCACCCAAGGCACTTATGGGACTCGCCACGTCACCAAGTGTTACTGCAGTGCTGGTTTGACTACGACCGGGGTGTACTAGGCCGCTGGCGCTTGCCAGTTCACCAAAACGCTACAAAAAAAACTGTTAGCGATCGCAGGGATCAGGCCTGACTCTGCGAACGCTGCAGTTATGCGTTTAGTGTTTTGTAAGTGTCAGTGATCGATCGATACTTCACTTGGGTGGGCTGGGCTGGGCTGGGCCGGGCGGAGGGGCAAAACACAGGTGCTAGCAGGTATCTGGGCTGATCCCGCTAACACTGCGTTTGTGGGAACCCTAAACTGCTGGGGACGCTATTATAGATCTGATCGGATCAGGTATTGATCCGATCAGATACTATACCACTAAGGGAGGTGTATGCTGCGTGCGTGGGTGTTAGCGGTACTGGCGCTAACCTGACGCTGCCTGGGGCTGGTGCTTGCCAGCTCACCAAAACGCTACCAAGAAAACTGTTAGCGATCGCAGGGATCAGGCCTGACTCTGCGAACGCTGCAGTTATGCGTTTAGTGTTTTGTAAGTGACAGTGATCGATCGATACTGCACTTGGGTGGGCTGGGCTGGGCCGGGCGGAGGGGAAAAACGCAGGTGCTAGCAGGTATCTGGGCTGATCCCGCTAACACTGCGTTTTTGGGAACCCTAAACTGCTGGGGACGCTAGTATAGATCTGATCAGATCAGATATTGATCCGTACAGATACTATACCACTAAGGGAGGCGTATGCTGCGTGCGTGGGTGTTAGCGGTACTGGCGCTAATCTGACGCTGCCTGGGGCGACGCATATCACCGCCGGGCGATCAGGGGGCTAAACCTTTATTCAGTAATAAACGGCGGGTGCCCTGACACTATAAAATATAAATGAACTAACCAGCGTCACCCGTAACGGTTATACGGTGATCAGTGGTGAAAGGGTTAACTAGGGGGCAATCAAGGGGTTAAAACCTTTATTAGGTAGTATATGGGGGTCCCTGTCGCTATAAAACGCTGACGGTGAACCTAAATATTTATGTCCCTAACTAGCGTCACCAGCGACACTAATACAGCGATCAGAAAAATGATCGCTTAGCAACACTGGTGACGGGGGGTGATCAAGGGGTTAAAACTTTATTAGGGGGGTTAGGGGGGTATCCTAGACCTAAAGGGGGCCTAACACTCACTGCCCTAACACACTAACTGTCACAAACTGACACCAATACAGTAATCAGAAAAAAAAAAAACCTGCTTGGTGTCAGTTTGTGACAGGGGGGGGGGATCGGGGGGCGATCGGGGGGGGGGGGGGATCGGGGTGTAATGTGTGCCTGGCATGTTCTACTGTGTGTGTGTGTGTTGTGCACTCACATTACAGTCTTCTCTCCTCGTCCCGGAACGGAAACTACCGAGCCGAGGAGAGATGACATCATTTCCTCTGCCTCTGTGTACAATACAGAGGCAGGGAAATGATCCCATTGGCTGGGAGCGATCGCGAGGGCGGGGCCACGAATGGATGGCCTCCCCCTCACCACCGATCGCCGGGGGACATTTGCCGACCGCCGCAGGCACCGGGGGGGGTTCCGATCGGACCCCCCACCCGCGGGCAGGCAGGGACGTACAGGTAAGCCCTTTTGCCTGCCCGTGCCGCTTTGTCGACGTACATCGTCGTGCGGCGGTCGGCAAGTGGTTAATGGCACCCCCACACATCCACCAATTGCATGCACATTTTTGCCCACTAAAACGCATGGTATCGCAATACCATGTATTTTTTTGGTGCTCAATATAAAAATCATGCCAACACATTTTTTGCATGTTTCACTAGCATAGAGCAGCCTAATTAAAAACGCAACACGTGGGAATATGCAAAAAAAAAGCTCATGCTTGGATGCATTAAAGTGATGCGTAAACTGTTGGCACTATATAAATCCTGTTTAATATTAATACACCTCCTTGTTTGAGCGAGCCCTCAGACTGGTGTGCCCCGGGATTGTGCGCAGTTCTAAAGGGTGCCTTGACTGAAAAAAGGTTGAAAAACACTGATATAGAGTTACAATAAAAAGTATCTAAACTGCACATCTTGCTTGTGCAAAATAAATAAAAATAGAATGGGAAAATACAGGCAAACAGGTAAATCATTTTTGATCAAAGTTCCTAGTCACGTTGTCAATTCATGATCAGGTAGCTGGTTACATAGGGCTTAACACTACATTTTTGCTTTTAGGTTTAGATGTGCTATAAGTCTTAGTTCTTTCTGTCATTCAGATACAAAGTTACAGTGACATTAGCCACATGTAAAGAATAATTGTAAACTTCCTAAGATCTGAAAATGTGAGTCTTAGAAGTTGATTGGCTACCATGCAATGCTGCACCAGATTTTTCAAGCTCCAATTTTAGTATATTAACCCAACGGTGTGGCGCCATTAGTCCTCTAGTGTAAAAGCCTTCACTTACTATCAAATCAATATTTCATGAATTATATATACATAGGAAAATTAATAAAGATGAAATTACAAATATTTGTGAGCGATCAATCAAACCAACATCAAATGAAAATCAAATAAATTCATAAACGTCTCTATCAAAAGAAATATCCACAGTGTCTTTAACAGTGCTTCTTATGCTTCTTCAGCCACCAATAATGTATATACATCTACTGGATTTGTAGATATGTGATCGATCAAGCAATTAAACAAATGAAATCAAAATGATGGTGATTTTAAAGGTAATACACTATTGAGTGTTTTTTTATGAGGTTGGCTGGAGTCTTAAAGGGACAGGTGAAAATAAAGGGAAAAAAATTCTAAAGAATAAATTAATCCTGACACCACATTTAAGGATTGGTATGCTGTATTATATTACATTTTTGTTTTTAGGTTTAGATGCACAAGGAAAAGACCAGGTTTACCCAAACTGATGCTACCCACACCCAAGCCCTCCTAATCGAAACTAGACTAAATTCCAGACAAACACACACCAGACTCTTGCCTAACTCTATTGCACAGCTGTGGCCTGATGTTTGCATCATCAGTGATGAAATTCTCTGGCTGCCCGTTGACTTGGCAGACCCATTTAATTCAAGACAGGACCAGCAATGAAGGCAATTTCATCACCAAAAGTGTAAACATTGGACTTCGTAATGGAGATATTGACTAGGGGAGGGTTTGTCCAGTTTAGATTAGGAGAGCCGGGGATGCATTAACATTGGCTTAAGTAGATCTGAACTTGTCTTTAAATCAAAGCTGTGCTTTGCCTATGCAGCACTGTAGGGACCAAAGGAAATGTGAGAATGTGCTGTTGGGGAAGCAGGGTGTTAAAGTAAACCTGCTGCTTTGCCCTTCATGGGCAAAACACACACCACTAATCACTACTGTCAAAAGACCAGATCTGGTAACACATCATAGTTATAGTTTGAGGCTTGGTTCTCACAGATGGTTTCTTCAACCTCTTACTATACAACAGTGGTTCTCAACCGCCCTAGTGCCCTGACCCCTTGATAAATTTTCCCAAGTTGTGGGGACCCCTAACAGTAAAATTATTTTCGTAGCGTGGGTTGTCAGCACCCAAGGCAAGACAAGTAATTTGCGCCCCTAACCCACGGACATTTAGCTCTCCCTGAGTCCCTTCCACTCGTACAGTATTTAAACCCCTTATGGTAAATTTTAGGATGTACCACTCTCTCTTTGTTCTCCTTTCTTTCCCTTTTATCCCTCTCTATCCTAATTTCTTGTTTTTTTTCCCCATCCCTCTCTCTAGCCAACTTTCTTGTTCTTTCTCTTATTCTTGCTCTCCCTTTTTCTTTGTTCCTCCCCCTCTTTTCCTCTCCCTTCCATGTATTGCCTATTTTATTCCTTCTCTTACTCCTTGGTGTGGGGAATGGGATGGGTGGTAATGCGGGGGGGAGTTCTGATCATCCATCTTAGGTGCTCTTGATCAAGGTCATCTGCTGATCTGAGAACTGTAGTGGGGACTTTTAATGGCAACTATAATCACAGGCAGTGTTACTCACTGTGTCTCTGACTTTGTGATGTCTCGTACCAGTGACAACTATGCCCAAATCAGGAGATCTCCTCTGGAGTCTCTGCTGATAAACAATAAGCACAGACCCCCCTGTCAGGAGAGCAGTCGATTGGCTCTCCTCTACTCGCGTCTGTCAGACGCGAGTGAGGAAAAGCCGATCACCGGCTCTTCCTATTTACATCGTGATCAGCCATGATTGGACACGGCTGATCACGTGGTAAAGAGTCTCCGTCAGAGACTCTTTACCTAGATCGGAGTTGCAGCGTGTCAGACTGACACTCCGCAACAACGATCGCCGCGATGCACGCCCCCGGGGGCGCGCAGCGGCTTAATATCCTGATCACGTCATATGACGTCCGGTCAGGATATTGAAACCACTTTGCCGCCATCATTTTGCTATATGGCGGGTGGCAAGTGGTTAATGTAATGCAAAATGACTCACACAGGCTATTCTGTTCCTCCCTGTGTTCCTATTGGCAGGAGGAAGAAAGGCAATTAAAGGAGCAGTTACAGGAACCAATCGATGGGGCTTTAACAAGCAGCTGATGCAAAGGATTCTGGAACATGTAGTCCCTATCTAAAATGGCCACATAGCTTTCTATGGGGACAGAAATATAAGAGCCAGCATGCTCTAGGAGGCAGGAAACAAAAGACTCCAACTTGCTTATCTAAGGAGATTCTCAGTTACCATGAGGCAGTGAAAGAGATCAGACCTGAAGGAGAGATGCTGTCTCTCAGGTGATCTCCCCGCGCAGTTCAGGCCTCCACCGCCAGTTGGGACATCCAGCCTGAGAAAGGGGGGAATCCAGGTGCATATCGAGATGCACCTGCACCGACGGTGAAGCGTTCCAGTGTGGGGTGACTAGTTGGGTCACCAGGAAAACCTGCTGTTCCAGGATATTCATTTGGGCCTTGACCACAGGATTCGGTGAGAGGGAATTTTGCCCATCTGCAGGGAACAGAGACACTGCCCCATGGGAGGAGTATGAACATTGTATACAGACATCGTTGCTGGTAGGCATCTTACTGACACTTGTAGTGCCACCGGGATAAGGTTATCTATTTCTGGGACACTGTATAGACATCATTGTCCTCTCCCCTTGCTGAGGAGGATCCTGCCTGTTTCACTTAATAATATGGGCCAGTTGTGTTGTTTGGGCCCACTATACAGGAGTTTAAGTGCACCAACGAAAGTGGCTAGCTGAAGACACCAAATCTTATCTTTTCTTCAAAAGGACTGAAGCTGCTAGTGCCATACGGATCCGCACACACATATTCAGGGCTCTGTATATGCATTGGGTGTGTGGGACAGTTTATCTGGGAAGTTAAGCCATTACTTGTTGTTAAATAAATAGTTTAACCACTTCAATACCAGGCACTTAGGCACCTTCCTGCCCAAGCCAATTTTCAGCTTTCAGCGCTGTCGCAATTTGAATGACAATTGCGCGGTCATGCTACACTGTACCCAAACAAAATTTTTTTGATTTTGTTCGCACAAATAAAGCTTTTTTTTAGTGGCATTTGATCACTTCTGCGGTTTTTATGTTTTGCGCAACAAATAAAAAAAGACAGAAAATAAAAAAAAACAAGTTTTTCTTTGTTTCTGTTACATTTTTTTGTAAATAAGCACGTTTTATTCTTCAATGATTGGCACTGATATAGCTGCACTGACGGGCACTGATAAGGCGGCACTGATGGGCACCGATGAGGTGGCACCAATGAGGTGGCACTGATGATGGGCACTGATAGGTGGCACTGCTATGCGGCACTGATGGGCACTCATAGGCGGCACTGATGGGCACTTATGGGTGGCACTGATGGGTACTTATGGGTGGCACTGATGGGTGGCACGGATGGGCACTGATAGTGGCACAGATGGACACTGATGGGTGGCACTGTTGACATTGATGGGTGGCATTGCTGGGCATCACTGATTTAAAATGGTGCCAGTCAGTGCCCATTTGTGGGCACTGATTGGCACAGATTGGGCACATTGGGCACATGTGGATGGCCAAGGGGTACATACCTGGCCATCCACATGTTGCCCGGCTCCCTGCTGGTCCTGGCGACTTTCCTGGTGGTGTAGTGTGGGCATCCGAGGGGGGGCTGCGCTGATAAACAATCAGCGCAGACCCCCCTGTCAGGAGAGCTGCCGATCGGCTCTCCTCTACTCGCGTCTGTCAGATGCGAGTGAGGAAAAGCCGATCAACGGCTCTTCCTATTGACATCGTGATCAGCCGCAAATGGACACGGCTGATCACGTGGTAAAGTGGGTGAGCGGTAATGATCTAAATCCACACAACAGAGAAAACATTTATGGCCCATTTACATTTGTGTATTTTGGCAATGCATTCTACGCATTAACATTAGGGTTGCCACCTTTTCTTTAAGCCAAACCCAAACACATTAGCGGCCTGGGACACCTTTGGGTGCCCCAGGGAGAGTAGTAATGTGATGCACATAGCGTGCTGCAGCAAAACCTGGATGTGGCCAAATTGCTCTTGCTGACATCGTCACCCTGCACCCCAGTGATGCCAAACCTGCCCCCCAGACAGTCGCCCACAGCTCTTGGGTGGCAACAGATTTGTATGTGACTATCTTGGTTACTTTGGCCCGTCTGAATAATGTGTCCGGGTTTCAGTCCACCTAAAACCCAGACACATGATTCAAAACCCAGACTGTCTGGGTTAATCCTGGACAGGTGGCAACCCTAATTAACATGCATTGTCATAATGCATGGCAATGCACCTGCTCTATGTGCTGTGCGATGCATTGCCATTCATTTTTAATGGCGCCCCTGGGGTTGGGTGTTCATGGGCAAATTCTGTTGGGGAATGTAACATCTATCTTTTTATTATTATACAGGATTTATATAGCGCTGACGGTTTGCGCAGCACTTTACAACATGAGGGCAGACAGTACACTTACAATACAAATCAATACAGGAGGGATCAGAGGTCGGTCCTGCTCCTTAGAGCTTACAATCTAGAAGGGAGGGTCAATTGGAACAAAAAGTAATAACTGTGGGGGGGTGAGCTGATGGAGAAAATGAAAATACAGTTGTTAGGTGTGGGTAGGGTAGGCTTCTCTGAAGAGAAGGGTTTTCAGGGATTGTCTAAAAGCTAATAGAGTAGGAGATAAGCGGACAGATTGGGGTAAGGCATTCCATAGAATTTGAAGAGGCTTTGGAAAAGTCCTGGAGGTGAGCATGAGAGGAGGTGACGAGGGAGCTAGAGAGCAGAAGGTCTTGAGAGGAACGAAGAGAACAAGTAGGTTGGTATTTAGAGACTAGGCTAGTGATGTAGCTGGGGGCTAAATTGTGGATGGCTTTGCAAGTAGTTAGTATTTTGAATTTAATTCGTTGGGTGAGCGGAAGCCAGTGGAGGGATTGACAGAGAGGGATAGCAGACACAGAGCGATTAGTAAGGTAGTTGAGACTGGCAGCAGCATTTATGATGGATTGAATAGGTGATAGACTATGTAAAGGTAAGCCAATGAGAAGGGAGTTGCAGTAGTCGAGGCAAGATGACCAGGGAGTGAAATAAGAGCTTTGTTGTGACATTGGTTAGAAAGTGGCATATTTGAGATGTTGCGGAGGTTGAGGCGGCAAGATTTGGACAGTGATTGGACATGGTGCTTAAAGGAGAGTTCAGAGTCCAGGACTACACCTAGAACCTTGGCATGCGGGGATGGGTTTATAGTTGTGGCATCGATTTTGACAGAGAGATCAGGGGAAGGGAAAGGGGCATATGGGGGAGGAAAAATTATAAGTTCGGTTATGGATAGATTGAGTTTGAGGAAGTGGTGTGACATCCAGACTGGTATATCTGATAGTAAATTAGTGATACGTGAGGAGACAGAGGGAGTGAGCTGAGGGGTAGAGAAATAGATTTGGGTGTCGTCAGTGTAGAGGTGGTATTGGAAGCCATGGGAGGCTATCAGCTGACCCAGGGAGGAGGTGTAGATTGAAAATAGGAGGGGTCCAAGAACAGAACCTTGGAGGACCCCAACAGAGAAAGGAAGAGGAGAGGAGGAAGTAGAGTTGTAAGAAATGCTAAAGGTGCGGTTGGATAAGTAGAAAGAGAACCAGTGAAGAGTACAGTCACGGAGACCAAAGGCGTGGAGATTTTGAAGAGGAGGGGGTGGTCAACCATATCAAAGGCAGCAGAGAGGTCCAGGAGTAGGAGTACAGAATAGTGTCGATTGGTTTTGGCTGTTAGTAGATCGTTTGTTAGTTTTAGAGCAGTTTTTGCGGAGTGTTGAGGACGAAATCCAGACTGAAGGGGATCAAGAAGGCTATTATCAGCAAGGTGGACGCTCAGTTGGTTGTAGAGCAGACGTTCAAGGAGTTTGGATAAGAAGAGGAGCAAGGAGATGGGGCGTAGGTTAAGATTGGATGGGTCCAGTGAGGGCTTTTTAGTATGGGTCTGACAAGTGCATGTTTTAGAAAGTTGGGGAAGATGCCAGAAGAGAGGGAGAGATTGAAGATGTGGGTTAGAGAGTGTAGCATAGAGCCAGAGGGTGAACGTAGCATTTGCGAGGGAACAGGATCCAGAGGGCAGGTGGTAAGGTGGACGTTAGCAAGAAGTTTAGCACCCTCGTCTATAGTGGTGGGGTTGAAAGAGGGAAGTAACGATTGTACCTGTGGACATGAAGTGTAAAGCGTGGAGGGTATCTGAACAGTAGAGATCTCCTCACGAATTGTATCAATCTTCTGTTTGAAGTAATTGGCGATCTCCTGGGCAGTGAGTGAGTTGGCGGGTGGAGGACGAAGTAGAGAGTTGCAGGTAGAGAAGAGTTGATGGGGACGCAATGATAAGTTGCTAATGAGAGTGATAAGATAGGTCTGCTTGGCAGTGAGGCTGGAATTGTACTTTTGGAGGGCAGATTTAATTTGGTTGAAATCTTTCTGAGACTTAGTCTTACGGCACAGGCGCTCATGAGCACGACTATGTTTTTTCAGATGGGCGATAATAAAGTATTGTAATGTGGACAGGTCTACAGATGGTTAAGCAAAAGTAACATACCAGCATTATTAAACAGACATAAGCCAAAGCAGATAGCAGTGTTTCAGTTTTTGGGTGGAGATGTTTCAACAACACATACTAGCATTATTAAACAGACATAAACCAAAGCAGATAGCAGTGTTTCAGTTTTGGGTGGAGATGTTTCAACAACACGTACCTGTGGAATGATAGAAGACATTTTCAGATGAGACATTCAGATGATGATTGCAGAGTCAGAAGTGCTCCCATTTATAGAAATTATCCCACTTTGAGAAAGGGCCCTAGTTGCAAATGTGCCCCCTGCAAATGCTTCCCCCAAAAGATGCTTATATTTATACTGATAGGGATGGGGGATGGGTGCATTTCAGTTATCAATCAGGAGGTAATAAAGGTTGGCTGGTTAACAGGGCAAAATTCTTACTTCAGAATAGGGATGAGCCGAACACCCCCCTGTTCGGTTCGCACCAGAACATGCGAACAGGAAAAAAGTTTGTTCGAACACGCGAACACCGTTAAAGTCTATGGGACACGAACATGAATAATCAAAAGTGCTAATTTTAAAGGCTTATATGCAAGTTATTGTCATAAAAAGTGTTTGGGGACCTGGGTTCTGCCCCAGGGGACATGGATCAATGCAAAAAAAAGTTTTAAAAACGGCCATTTTTTTCGGTAGCAGTGATTTTAATAATGCTTAAAGTCAAACAATAAAAGTGTAATATCCCTTTAAATTTCATAGCTGGGGGGTGTCTATAGTATTCCTGTAAAGGGGCGCATGTTTCCCGTGTTTAGAACAGTCTGGCAGCAAAATGACATTTCAAAGAAAAAAAAGTCATTTAAAACTACTCGCGGCTATTGCATTGCCAGTCCGACAATACACATAGAAGTTCATTGATAAAAACGGCATGGGAATTCCCCACAGGGGAATCCCGAACCAAAATTTAAAAAAAAATGACGTGGGGGTCCCCCTAAATTCCATACCAGGCCCTTCAGGTCTGGTATGGATATTAAGGGGAACCCCAAACCAAAATTTAAAAAAAAAATGACGTGGGGGGTCCCCCTAAATTCCATACCAGACCCTTCAGGTCTGGTATGGAATTTAAGGGGAACCCGCACCAAAAAAAAAAAAAAAAACGGTGTGGGGTCCCCCCAAAAATCCATACCAGACCCTTATCCAAGCGCGCAACCTGGCAGGCCGCAGGAAAAGAGGGGGGACGAGAGAGCGTCCCCCCGCTCCTGAACCTACCAGGCCACATGCCCTCAACATTGGGAGGGTGCTTTGGGGTAGTCCTCCAAAACACCTTGTCCCCATGTTGATGAGGACAAGGGCCTCATCCCCACAACCCTGGCCGGTGGTTGTGGGGATCTGCAGGTGGGGGGCTTATCGGAATCTGGAAGCCCCCTTTAACAAGGGGACCCCCAGATCCCGGCACCCCTGTGTGAAATGGTAAGGGAGTACAAAAGTACCCCTACCATTTCCCTAAAAAACTGTCAAAAATTTTAAAAATGACAAGAGACAGTTTTTGACAATTCCTTTATTTAAATGCTTCTTCTTTCTTCTATCTTCTATCTTCCTTCATCTTCTTCTTCTTCTGGTTTTTCCTCCGGTGTTCTCATCCAGCATCTCCTCCGCGGCATCTTCTATCTTCTTCTCCTCGGGCCGCTCCGCACCCATGGCATGGGGGGAGGCTTTTCTTCATCTTCTTCTCTTCTTCATCTTCTTCTTCATCTTCTCTTCTTCATCTTCTTCATCTTCTTCTCCGCACGCATGCTGGCATGGAGAGAGGCTCCCGTTGTGTGATGTGTCTCCTCTTCTGACGGTTCTTAAATAACGGGGGGGCGGGGCCCTCCTCTGATGCACGGTGACTTGACGGGACTTCCCTGTGATGTCACGGGGAATCCCACAGGGAAGTCCCGTCATATCCCGTGCGTTATTTAAGAACCATCAGAAGAGGAGACGCGTCACACAGCAGGAGCCTCCCTTCATGCCAGCATGGGTGAGGAGCGGCCCGGAGAAGAAGATGAAGAAGAGAAGAAGAAAAGAAGATGAAGAAGAGAAGATGAAGAGAAGAGCGGGAGCCTCCCCCCATGCCATGGGTGCGGAGCGGCCCGCGGAGAAGAAGATAGAAGACGCCGTGGAGGAGATGCTGGACGAAAACACCGGAGGAAGAACCAGAAGAGCCAGAAGAAGAAGAAGATGAAGGAAGATAGAGAAAGAAGAAGCATTTAAATAAAGGAATTGTCAAAAACTGTCTCTTGTAATTTTAAAAATTTTTGAGTTTTTTAGTGAAATTGTAGGTGTACCCCCTTACCATTTCACACAGGGGGGGCGGGATCTGGGGGTCCCCTTGTTAAAGGGGGCTTCCAGATTCCGATAAGCCTCCCCACCCGCAGACCCCCACAACCACCGGCCAGGGTTGTGGGGATGAGGCCCTTGTCCTCATCAACATGGGGACAAGGTGTTTTGGGGGGCTACCCCAAAGCACCCTCCCAATGTTGAGGGCATGTGGCCTGGTACGGTTCAGGAGGGGGGGCGCTCTCTCGTCCCCCCTCTTTTCCTGCGGCCCGCCAGGTTGCGTGCTCGGATAAGGGTCTGGTATGGATTTTTGGGGGGACCCCACGCGTTTTTTTTTAAAATTCTGGTGCGGGGTTCCCCTTAATATCCATACCAGACCTGAAGGGCCTGGTATGGAATTTAGGGGGACCCCCAAGTCATTTTTTAAAAAAATTTTGGTTCGGGGTTCCCCTGTGGGGAATTCCCATGCCCTTTTTATCAATGAACTTCTATGTGTATTGTCGGACCGCCAATGTAATAGCTGCAAGTAGTTTAAATGACTTTTTTCCTTTGAAATGTCATTTTGCTGTCAGACTGTTCTAAACACGGGAAACATGCACCCCTTTACAGGCATACTATAGACACCCCCCAGCTACAAAATTTAAAGGGATATTACACTTTTATTGTTTGACTTTAAGCATTATTAAAATCACTGCTCGGCCTTTTTTAAAACTTTTTTTTGCATTGATCCTTGTCCCCTGGGGCAGGACCAAGGTCCCCAAACACTTTTTATGACAATAACTTGCATATAAGCCTTTAAAATTAGCACTTTTGATTTCTCCCACAGACTTTTAAAGGGTGTTCCGCGGCATTTGAATTTGCCGCGAACACCCCAAATTTTTCGCTGTTCGGCGAACTTACGAACAGCCGATGTTCGAGTCGAACATGAGTTCGACTCAAACTCGAAGCTCATCCCTACTTCAGAAACAGACTAGCAAGAGGGCACTGAAGTTAACGTGCCATAATTTTTGGTAAGACGAGGGAGATTATTATTATTATACAGGATTTATATAGCGCCAACAGTTTATGCAGCGCTTTACAATATAAAAAGGAAGACTATACATTTATAATACAAGATACAAAATGTAAAATGCAAGAGGATTAAGAGGGCCCTGCTCAGAAGAGCTTACAATCTAATAGGGTGGGGCAGGTGGTACAAAAGGTTGTAACTGTGGGGAATGAGCTGATGGAAGTGATAAAAGATTAGTTAGAGACGTGATAGGCTTTCCTGAAGAGATTCGTTTTTTGGGATCACCTGAAGGTAGCAAGAGTAGGGGATAGCCGGACAGGTGGAGGTAGTGAATTCCAGAGGATGAGAGAGGCTCTGGAGAAATCCTGGAGACGAGGAGGAGATGAGAGAGTTTGAGAGTAGGAGGTCTTGAGAAGAGCGGAGAGGACAATTTGGGTGATATTTGGAGACAAGATTGGTGATGTAGCTCGGGGCAGAGTTGTGAATGGCTTTGTATGTTGGTTAGTATTTTGAATTTAATTCGCTGGGTGATTGGAGAAGAGGGTTGGCAGACACTGAGTGGTTGGTAAGGTGGATAAGTCTGGCAGCAGCATTCATGATAGACTGAAGAGGGGATAGCCTATGGAGAGGCAGGCCAATGAGAAGGGAGTTGCAATAGTCAAGGGCGAGAGATAACAAGGGAGTGAATGAGGAGCTTGGTGGTTTCATTTGTTAAAAAGGAGCGAATTTTAGAGATGTTACGAAGGTGAATTCTACTAACTTTTAAAAACGATTGGATTTGAGGCCGAAATGACAAGTCAGAGTCTAGGATTACACCTAGTACCCTGGCGTGAGGGGAAGGGACTGATGGTTGCATTGTTGATTTTGATGGAAAAGTCATGGAGGGGGGCACAGGCGGAGGGGAATATCATTAGCTCAGTTTTAGAGAGATTTTGTTTAAGGAAGTGGTGCGACATCCATGCTGATATGTCAGTTAGTAATGCGAGAGGAGACTGAAGGAGTGAGGTGAGGAGTAGACAGATAGATTTGGGTGTCATCAGCGTATAAGTGGTATTGGAAGCCGTGGGCGGTTAGCAAGTGACCAAGGGAGGAGGTGTAGA
Organism: Lithobates clamitans; assembly: GCA_037952925.1. NCBI lineage: Eukaryota > Metazoa > Chordata > Amphibia > Anura > Ranidae > Lithobates > Lithobates clamitans. The sequence continues at coordinate 425,400 of JBBGZY010001472.1, forward strand.
TAGAGAAGAGAAGGGGTCCAAGAACAGAGCCTTGGGGGACCTCCACAGAAAGGGGCAATGGGAAGGAGGAGACAGAATTGTTAGTGACACTGAAAGAGCGCTGTGATAAATAGGCAGAGAACCAGGATAAAGCAGAATCTTGGAGGCCAAGGGAATGTAGTTTATTGAGAAGGAGCGGGTGGCCAACAGTATCAAAGGCCGCAGAGAGGTCAAGTAGTAGGAGAATGGAGTACTGGCTGATGGTTTTAGCAGTTAGTAAATCGTTAGTGGGTTTTAGTAAGGCAGTTTCCATGGAGTGCTGCGAGCGAAAGCCAGACTGTAAGGGGTCAAGAAGGTTATTTTCACTGAGGAGCTAGGAGCTAAGACGGTTGTAGACTAAGCGTTCTAGAAGTTTAGAAGTGAATGGGAGCAATGAGATGGGTCTTAAGTTGTTCAGGTTGGTAGGGTCCAGTGAGGGCTTTTTAAGTATGGGAGTGATCTGTGCATGTTTTAGAGGGGAGGGGAAGGTGCCACTAGAGAGGGAGATATTGAAGATGTGAGTGAGGGAGCATAGGATAAAAGAAGAGGGTGACCGTAGTAGTTGTGAGGGAACAGGATCCAAGGAACAATTGGTTAGGTGGGCATCTGAGAAAAGTTTTGTAACCTCTTCAGTAGATGCCAATTCAAAAGAGGAGAGTGTTGAATGTGCTGTTAGGCAAGGTATGTTGGGTGGGGAAGATGTACGCACAGTGGAGGTGTTCTCACGAATTGCATCAACCTTATCTTTGAAGTGATTGGTAATCTCTTGGGCAGTGAGTGAGTTAGTGGGTAGAGGGGGTGGGGGAGGAAGCAGAGTTAAAGGTTTAGAAGAGCCGACAGGGACTGGATGACAAGGAATTACTAAGAGAGGCCAAGTAGGCTTGTTTGGCAGCATGGAGGTATGAATTGTATTTTAGAAGGGCAGATTTATATAGGGTGAAGTCTTGCAGGCATTTGATTTTACGCCATAGTTGTTCAAGAGCATGGCAATGTCTCTTGAGATTTCTAGTGTTGTCAGTTTTCCAGGGTTGTAACGGTCGGGGCCTGATTCTGCGTGTGGTTAGAGGAGCAAGTGTATCTAGTGATGATGAGAGTGAACTGTTGTAGACAGAGGTGGCAAGGTCAGGACAGGGGAGAGATCATGTCATATAGGTGGTCCGTAGCAGAATAGAGAAGAGAAGGGTTAAAGTGGCGAAGGTTTCTACAAGTAATGGTTTTCTGCGAGTGGTTGGAGGCAAGGATACAGTGAAAGTAATGAGGTTGTGATCAGAGAGAGGAAAGGGGGTGTTGGTGAGGTTGCCAGGGTTGCAGAGATGGGAGAATAGAAGGTCAAGGGTATTACCATTGGAGTGAGTGGAAGTATGTGTTCATTGGGTTAGGTCAAAAGATGAGGTTAAGTCGAGAAGTTTAGCTGTAGTTGGGCTGTTAACATTGACAGGAATGTTTAAGTCACCAAGAATGATAGTGGGTATTTCAGAGGAGAGAAAGTAGGGTAGCCAAGCAGCAAAGTCATCAAGAAAGCACGATACCGGTCCAGGAGGCCGATAAATTGCTGCAATCCTCAGCGAAATGGGAGAAAACAGATGAATAGAGTGCATCTTGAAAGAAGAGAGGGATAGAGAGGGAGGGACAGGAAGGACTTGGAAGGTGCTTTGTGGGGATAGAAGGAAGCCAACTCCACCTCCTTTCTGTCTGTTGGGTCTGGGGGAGAGAGTCCAATGGAGACCACCATGGGAGAGAGCAGCAGGAGAAGCTGAGTCAAAATTTTGAAGCCAGGTTTCTGTTATGGCGAGTATGTTAAAGCCATGGGAGATGAATAGGTCATGTACAGATGTTAGCTTGTTACAGATGGAGCAGGCGTTCCAAAGGGCGCATGAGATTGGTGGGCTGCTTTGAGGAAGCAGGGGGATAGAAATTAAACAGTGGATTGCGATGGTTGCCAGAGGGGGAGGGGTATTGGATATGTGGCTTACAGTTGGAAAATGGCGGACCAGGATTAGGAGAAATGTCACCTGAGACTTGGAGAAGGAGGGCGAGAAAGGCAAGATGGTCGATAATAAAGTATTGTAATGTGGACAGGTCTACAGATGGTTAAGCAAAAGTAACATACCAGCATTATTAAACAGACATAAGCCAAAGCAGATAGCAGTGTTTCAGTTTTTGGGTGGAGATGTTTCAACAACACATACTAGCATTATTAAACAGACATAAACCGAAGCAGATAGCAGTGTTTCAGTTTTGGGTGGAGATGTTTCAACAACACGTACCTGTGGAATGATAGCAGACATTTTTAGATGAGACATTCAGATAATGAGGGCAGAGTCACAAGTGCTCCCACTTACAGAAATAGCCCCACTTTGAGAAAGAGCCCCAGTTGCAAATGTGCCCCCTGCAAAATTTTTATAAACAGCGAATTTAAAGAAACCAGATTTCATTCAGAAGAAGACAGGAACCCTTGATAAAGGCAAATGTCATGCTATAGGTTGAAAATGCTGAGAAATCTAGAGTCTGCAGGGCGCTCAAAGCCAATGAGTCAGCTTCTCCTGCTTCTAGTAGGGGATGGAGGAGTGTATAGAGGGATCATCTGCCTGCACTGTCTGTGGGGAGATCGTCTGTGGCTCTAGTGTTTGGGGCTGCTGCAGCAATGTGCTGTTACCATGTTAGTCAGGTGAGAGTTTGCTTGTCATTAACATAAGTCCACCTCTTGTATCATGTCTGCACAGTCTCTGACCATTTCTTGTTTCGTGTCTGCAGTCTCTGACTATCTCTTGTACAAGCCCGCACAATCTCTGACCATCTCTTGTATCATGTCTGCAGTCTCTGACCATCTCTTGTATCATGTCTGCACAGTCTCTGACCATCTCTTGTATCATGTCCGTACAGTCTCTGACCATCTCTTGTATCAAGTCCGCACAGTCTCTGACCATCTCTTGTATCATGTCTGCAGTCTCTGACCATCTCCTGTATCATGTCCACAGGCTCTGACCATCTCCTGTATCATGGCCGCAGTCTCTGACCATCTCCTGTATCATGTCCGCAGTCTCTGACTATATATTAACCTGACCTTCATGTAAATGGAGAAATATGGTTTTTGACTTTTGTTATAACGTAAACACATTGCTAGTAGCAGCTGCACAAATTGTATCTATATTTGTGTGCGTGTAAATATATATGTTTAATGATGGTTGATTAAAGAATAATTGGTTAGAGAAAATTCTGGAAAGTTCATAGGATTTAAGGCTCTTAATATATGCAATTTATACAGCTAATTTCTATCGCTTGAATTATTTTTCCCTTTATGGGCGTGAGTGGGGCCTCATGTCTAAGATTTGTCTAAGGCCTCACAAAGCCTAGACCCGCCTCTGTTATAATTTAAAGTGCAATAATAAATTGTGACAAAAGTCCATAAAGTGCTTGGTGCAATCAATCTTCAGTGCACAGAAATAGTTCATACAAAGTGTCAGCAATCAAAGTGCAGACCCATATATCAAATTCCTCGATAGTGCTTCACCATCTGTGTGTGCAGTGTGCCCCAGCCTCTCACCTCAAAGAAAGACCCCTATGGGTCTAGTCATACCAATGATGAATCTCATAAATCCACAGCAGTAGGCTCTCTCCTTGTAGTCCTCTATTAGATAGGGCAGCGATGTTCACAGGTACAAGCAGGCATTTCCATTTAACCTCCCTGGCGGTATGATTATTTCGGATTTTAGGTGCTGAGAGCGGTACAATTATTTTGCATGGAAATTTGGCATTTTATATTGTAGGTCTGTAATTCTTAACAATAACACACTTATATCTGTCCAAACAAGAGTCTAGTAGATATCCCGGGTATGATAAAGTTTGAAACACAAAAACATAAATTATAATATAATAAATAAAAATAAATAATTAAAAAAATAAAAATAAAATAATAATAAAATAAATTTCCCCACGATTCACTATCGCTCAATTCTGCAAGTGTTCTAATTTACTATCGCTGTTTTCTAGCTGGTCTAAAACCATTTTTGACGTAAAGGGACACTTTTTGGTTGCTATGGACAATCTCCAGTTTCCAGCCAGAAAGAACAGTATATATAATATAGAACTGCATGCAGGGCATAGGACAAAGCACTGGGGACAAAAGGGATGTGAAATAATTTCATACAGTACTGTAATCTGTAAGATTACAGTACTGTATGTGTTATGCTTTTTACAGTTTTTTTAATTTGCCGCCAGGCTCCGCCCCCCGTGCGTCGCGACGCTCGCAGGGAACGGAGCCTGGCACGGAGAGGCTTCGGGCAGAGGACGGAGCCCACGGACACTGCGGGGGACATCGCAGGATCCCGGGGACAAGGTAAGTAACGCCGCCCCAGGATCCTGCAATGCGATCCCGAGTGTGGCTCGGGGTTACCGCTAATGGGACTGAATTTTAACCCCGAGCCACACTCGGGAAAACCGCCAGGGGGGTTTAAACATAGTCTTCTTCTCTACTTTTCACTACCAAGGCAAAGTCATGCTGTCCCCCATTGTCGACATTGTGCGAACCATAGACTGTCCGACAACGTAAGCCTACCGTGCCGCTAAGGAGAAGGCGCCAACAGCCTAAAATCAGGAAACTATAGCAGGGCTGTTGGAGCTACTCAGTAGCGGCACAATAGACTTGGTGGTGAAAAGTGGAGGAGGTGGAAATAGCTATGTTTTAAATGGAAATGCCTGCTTGTACCTGTGAACATCGCTGCCCCATCTAATAGAGGACTACAAGGAGAGAGCCTACTGCTGTGGATATATATGAGAGATTCATCATTGGTACAACTAGAACCGTAGGGGTCTTTCTTTGAGGTGAGAAGCTGGGGCACACTGCACACAGACGGTGAAGCACTATCAAGGAATTCAATATATGGGTCTGCACTTTGATTGCTGACACTTTGGGGGTGATTTACTAAAGGCAAATCCACTTTGCACTACAAGTGCACTTGGAAGTGCAGTCGCTGTAGATCTGAGGGGGTCATGCAAGAAAAATAAAAAAACAGCATTTTTGCTTGTACATGATTAGATGATAAAATCAGCAGCGCTTCCCCTCATTTCATAGCTTCCCCTCAGATCTACAGAGACTACACTTACAAGTGCAAATTGCATTTGCCTTTGGTAAATAAACCCCTTTGTATGTGTGCACTGAAGATTGATTGCACCAAGCACTTTATGGACTTTTGTTATTATTGCACTTTAAGTTATAACATATCTAGTATTGAATATTATTATTGCACTAGTATTTGATTATATTAAAATATAAAATGTGGCAGGGCTGCATCAACTGATTAATAACAAAGTGAAAATCTCCTCTGTTGACACATGAAGAGATGCAGAGTATTTCTCTACTCCACACGACCTCTAAGTGAAAAAGTGCTCCCGCCACCACCTACAGTAGTTGCTCACCTCCTTGCAAGACCCTGAGGGGGTCAAACACACCTTGCACAATGTGCAACAATCCTTCCAAAGGGAACTCCACTGCTCCTTGCTGTTTTTTAATTTAGACCTTCATGAACCCAGAGAATGATACAGGACTGATAGAGATACCTCTCACTGTGTTAATTCCAACTCAGATCCAAAGAAACATCCACAGTGGCCAACAATGGTTTCAATAATACATGAAAAGAAACACAGTGCCTCCAATAGTGCAATAACATTAGGATTCTAAATGATCCTCTCCACCCCAAGATAGTATACAACTCACATGTATTTTAAAAGGTTAAAAGCATGTTACATCAAAGGTCACATTCATTTAGGATAAGGTTCCACCGCCAGGCTCCACCTCTAAACTTTTAAAATAAATGTGATTTGTATACTAGCTTGGGGTGGAGAGGATCATTTATAATCCTAATGTTATTGCACTATTGGAGGCACTTTTTTTCATTTCATGTATTATTGAAACCATTGTTGGCCACTGTGGATGTTTCTTTGGATCTGAGTTGGAATTAACACAGTGGGAGGTATCTCTATCAGTCCTGTAGCATTCTCTGGGTTAACGAAGGTCTAAATGAAAAACCAGCAAGGAGCAGTGGAGTTCCCTTTGGAAGGATTGTTGCACCTCAGGGTCTTGCAAGGAGGTGAGCGACTACTGTATGTGGTGGTGGGAGCATGTTTTTACTTAGAGGCCATGTGGAGTAGAGAAATACTCTGCATCTCTTCGTGTGTCAACAGAGGAGGTTTTCACTTTGTTTTTTGGACTTTATTTTGTTTTTTTCTGCATGTTTCATTGTGCACATCATTATATACTTATTTTTAATTATCACGTTATTATTATTATTATTCAGGATTTATATAGCGCCAACAGTTTACGCAGCGCTTTACAATATAAAAGGGAGACAATACAGTTATAATACAATACAATAGGATTAGGAGGGCCCTGCGCAGAAGAGCTTACAATCTAATATTATGTTATGCACAGGATTATTGTTATCAGTATTTACATTTATTAACCAGTTGATGCAGCACTGCCACATTTTCTATTTTAATATTGTCTTTTTTGTGTGAGCACTAATTAGTGACGGCTGCAGCACTTCTAGCAGTTTGTACATATTTATAACTGACCATTATACTACTTAGTAGCACGCAACTATCTCCCTTTAAATTCTATTTGATTATATTGATGTATTTGCACTTGAAGGATTTACATCCATTTCTTGATTGAGGATTATTTTGCACATAGCACTTTATTTGCCATTAATGAATTAATTTTTTGTTTGTTTTTACACTTGTTGATTTAATATATTATTTTACTGAGACAGCACAACATTTATTCATTTTCAACTACTCTCAACACCTGTTCTGGTAGCTTATGCCTCGTTTCCACTGAGCAGATCGGTACAGTTTGAATGGCCTAGAATGGTCCGGTCTATTCTGGTGAGCGTTTCCACTGCAAGTGGGACCACAAGGGGCCATACAGGGTTTAGAAAAAATGCCTAGTGTGATGTCATATTAGTGAGACAGGAAACCTGAGAATCAACAACAATGGAGGTCATCCAGCAGCTCATCTTTTCTCTAGTTGCCTTTTGGTTCTTCATATTTAAAAACATGCCGCACTGTATGAGAGAAGGTTGCGAGCAGCAATGAGAAACACAGCAGAAAAGAAAATTTCTAGCTTGGATATGTAGCCGAGAGGAGAAGTACACCTTTGTGCGGCAAAGATGGCAGCGCTATAGGGTAAGCAAATGACCCACCTACCTGAAAGACACACTGACCCACCTACCTGACACACTTAACAAGAATAATGAAAAATTTATATGTTGTATGAATGTTTTTTTTGTGATCTGTTACCATCTGTTTGTGTGTTTTTTTTTTAGATGCTTCTCCTCTTGTCAAAGCAGCGCCGCCGACCAGTCATTTGGGCTCTCCCCTGCACCAATGAGTGGTGGGATGTGACCGTCCCGGGATTCTCACACACACACACACACACAGTGGGTGCACAATTTCAGAATGTCTGAGGAAACCTTCTCATACCTTTGTGCAAAGCTACGTCCAGCGATGGAGAAGCAAAACACCAATTTCAGAGCCAGTTTGCCTGTGAGGAAAAGAGTTGCCATTGCATTGTGGAAGCTGGATACCAACAGTGAATACCGAAGTATAGGTCATCTTTTTGGTGTCAGTAAATCATCCGTGTTCCGGTGTGTGCAGGACTTCTGTAAGGGTGTCTGCACATTGCTAGCTCCTGAAATTGTACATTTTCCGGACAGGGAAAAGCTTAGACATGGCTGACTACTTTGAGAACAGGTGGGGCCTTCCACAGTGTGTTGGTGCTATTGATGGCTCACACATACCAATACTAGCACCACAAGAATACCACACTGACTACTGCAACAGAAAAGGCTGGCATTCCATCATCCTCCAGGGAGTAGTGGATGGAAAAGGACTGTTCTGGAATGTGAATGTAGGAAACCCTGGGAGTTTGCAGGATGCTCGGGTTCCAAGATTGTCCACATTTTGGGATTGGGTTGGCCATGGAGGCCTGTACCCTGTTTGCACTAAGAACATTTGTGGGGTGAATGTTGGCTATTATGTGCTCGGGGACTCTGCCTACCCTTTACAAAATTGGTTCCTGAAACCATTTCCTGACAATGGCCGCCTGACACCAGAACAACAAATCTACAACAAGAAAACATCCAGGGCACGGGTCGTAGTGGAAAATGCTTTCGGAAGACTTAAGGGTAGATGGCGGTGTCTTATTAAGAGGAATGACAGTGACATTAAATTTGCCAAATCCATGGTGCTTACTTGCTGTGCTCTTCACAATCTTTGTGAAAGTCATGGAGAAGACTTCCACCAGGATTGGAATACATCTTCAGAAGAGCCAGTACTAGTAATAGCAGCACTGGATATCGAAGAAGAGTGCAGTGAAATACGTCAGGCTCTGATGCGGCACCTCAATGTTTAATTTTTATACCATTCATTTTTTAAAAGTTTTAATAAAGTATTACGGTATTGTTAATAAAGTGTTACATTAAATCAAAAGTTTGACGCATCATTGGAGACTCCATCACTTGTTTCTGAAAATGCGCATATGGTTATATATATTTTTTTTAATGGTTAGCTGAGCGAAATCCTATGTATAATAAAAAATAAAAAAAAAACTTACCAAAGGGGTCTATCATGGATTCGAGAATTGCAGTTGCAGAGTCCAGACCTCCCTCCCTGCCTTGGTTTTCTGGCCTATGACCGTAAATGGCGTCGTACCACTTCCAAGTACTCCGACTGTTTCCACTACGGCTGTTGTCGTCCTTAAATTTTTTTATATTGGCCTTTAAGCTTCTTAAGCTTTGCCCTACACTGACCCGACGTGCGTTCAAATCCCTCCGCTGAGAAATATCTTTATACACCTTTTCATTCCTTACTGATCCATCAAGCTCACTCTGAATAACGCTATCACCTATTATAGTTAGGAAAGTAGATAGTTCCTGAGATGACCAAACCCTGCTGTTTGCAGGCATCCTTCTCCTTTAATTCTCCTTTATATGGAGTTTGTTTGGCGCTTTCCTTTGACATCAGCATAGCTCAGCAGAGGGTTTTCTGTCACCCAATCAGTGGAATGTATCGTGTGACACCAGTAGCTCCGCCCTAACCGAACCGTTCCATTTTCTATGGCCCCACATCTGAAGCAGGACCCTGAATGGAGCAGTACGGTTTGGTTGTATGGGCCGCTTTCATAATGGAAACACCCAAAATAGCGTACCGTACCGATCCGCTCAGTGGAAACGAGGAAAGAGACCTTCAGACCCAACTTTTGAACTTCAGAATGAGGGACACTTGGCAAAGTAGGTAATCTGTGCCGTCGCAAAATGTGGGTGTGGCCAAAATCATAATAGTGGGAGTGGCTTAAGGAGTGTGGTTAAACAAAACCTGGGCTTCCTGGTACCTATGTGGGGGTCAGCAGAGCAGGACCCATGTGTCAGTATGGCAGAGAAGGGTCACAAGGGCAGAGGACAGGGTGTCAATAGGGCAGGGTACAGCAGGGTGGAGGACAGTGTACAGGGGTCAGCAGGACAGAGGACAGGAGTCAGTAGGGCAGGGTACAGTGGTAAGCAGGATGGAGGACAGGTGTCAGTAGGGAGAGGGTAGAAGTGTCAGCAGGATGGAATACAGGGGGTCAAGTCCCCCCCATTCCCCCTCTTAACCAAAATCCCCCCATTCCTCCACCTAGCAAAAAGCCCCTCCCCGCCAAATTAACCTTCCCTGCGCAAATAGCCCCCCTTCCACAAACCTCTCCTCGCATTTCAAATACAAATTATTCTTATACCCCCCCCTCCCCCATTGTAGCCTCATTACAATTCCCCACCTGTACGTTACACCTTCTCTCTCCCCTCAAACTTACAGGCAGGAAATCGCTGAAGGGGGTAATTCAGGCTGTGCTCTCCCCCTCCTGTCATACCAGCGCAATAATGGATCAGATTGTACACTGTACGATTACCATTCCCATCCACATTTTATGCTGCCGGAAGGATATAGGGGGCCCTAATCAGTGTACAAATTTATGGATCCATTGGCACCTGCCATATGGTGGATCGCTGGAATGACATGAGGAGAGCACAGTTGCTGTCACTTATCTCCAAGCTCAGCAGCCAGGAATGCTATCCATGGGGGAGCTAACCCACCTCCCTACCCGCCCCATAGATCTGGCCGTGACATGACTCCTCCCCTGCTGTCTGTGTGCAGGAAAGCATCACAGCCAAGAAATTGGCAGGTTCAGCTACACGCCGCTCTAATGTGCACCGTATGTATGCATCCTTCACCGCTGGCTGCCTGTCAAATATACAGACCCCAGACACCCCGCACAAGTACGCTTGCAGATAAGCCAATGAAGGTAAGGGCTGAAACCTGTTCCAGCACTGGGCTTTACTCTGGGACAAAGCCTTGATTCGCTGTCAAATCCCAGGACGGTCCTGGTGAATCCGGTACGATTGGTATGCATGGTCTCCTCAATAAAAGGTAAATATGCACATACCCTTGTCAGTAATAATTTAATGCAATCAGTTACCTGAAGGGAAGAAATTCCTACTCCAGAAGCTGCATATTACCATCCCCACCTGGGCACCTGCTTATCAAATTCCTGCTATGGACATGAATGCTGAAAGCTTACTCCTGTTAGGAAAAGACATTCTCAGAGTAAATAAGGTGCACCAGTAATGTAACAGTTCTGACAACACCACAGATGCACAACAACAAGATGTGCAAACCATCTGAGGTCAACTCCTTTAACATCTATTTATTAAGAAATGGACGTATCAAGCATTTCAAACCATGCCCTCATAATTAAGAAGAGGAGAGGCCTGATATCATAAAAGTGCTAAATGTCTCTCCTATCTTCTGCGATAACTTGTGGAGCGCAATGTTTTGTACCACACATGATGACAGTAAAATAGTCCAATCAGTTGAAGGGAGAATTCAGTAGAATAATGGACAATGAATTCTGAATGACTCCAACAACTGGGTTGCAGCTTTATCCCTTTGTGCTGCAAAGATCAAGCTTCCAAACAACCATAGGCAGGCCTTGTCCACATTTGTCTCACTGCAGCAAATGCCTGATATGAAGGAACATTTATATTGCAGTTTACCAATCATTAGATGCGGTGGTTGCATCAGTTTTCTTTGTCTTCTCTTTCTCTCTCTCTCTCTCTCTCTCTCGGGATCTGGCCAGTAAGGCTCGGTTCACACCTATGCAGTTTACTTTCGATACGTTCCTGCAGTGCTTTGTGGCACATTTGTATTTTTTATGCTTTACTGTAGCTTCCCAAAACAAAAAGTATAGATGTGAACGTGTCCCATAGGAAACCATGTTAAATGGACTGCAGTTTTTCTGCATTAAGCACCAAAAACGCGTGTATGTGTTAAACATATTAGCAGATTTAATTACACTAAACCCAAACTCCATCGCACACTTTATAAGCAGTTACAGCCCTGTATTGGCCAGACTCGCTGAGTGGAAATATGCTCTTAACTCAAAGCTATGGGTACAAATTGAGTATTTCTTGAGTGGCATGGATCTTTCAATGGCTCCCTGGATACCCAAATCTCACAGAAACCTTGCTCATAATACCTCGACTCTCACCATATCCTCTTTAGATGTTTGGGATGCCTTACATAAAAAAAACTCTCCTGGGCATATGACTCCCCCCTATTACCTCTCCTCAATCATACATACTTTTTGCCGGGTCTTCTAGATTCAGGTTTTAAGACATGGAGACTCAAAGAACCTCTTTTGCTCCATCATATTCTAAATGGCAAGGTACTAAAACCACTATCTGCGATCCTCGCCCCTAAACCTGTCACGTACCTAGATAAATGGAGATACCACCAGATACAACACTTCCTAACCTCTCTCGCTACTCCACTTAGGGGCGTTAATGATTTAAACGCTATAGAAGCTATATTCTATCCTAAAGACCCCCCCCTACATAGCATTTCGTTATTCTATAAAGCCCTTATCGCTCTCCAAAATCCCAGATTCCCACATTATTTGACTAAATGGGAAGCTGAATTTGACCTTTCCCTAACTGATATTCAAAAGGATAGGATCCTACAACTAGCCCACACCTCGTCCCTAGCCTCAAAGATGTCGGAGGTCAACTATAAATTGCTTACTAGATGGCGTTACATCTCAGTTAGAATGCATCAAATGTTCCCCGCCAGCTCCCCTTTGTGCTGGAGGAACTGTGGGAACAAAGCTACCCATGCACACATATGGTGGTTTTGTCCACTTATCAGTCCATACTGGGATGTCATTCGTGATCTGATTTTTCAGATTGCTGATGTTCACATACCAAACGACCCGTGGGCTGTCCTCTTTCATGTTACAAAAACTCCCATAAGGTTGTACAAACGCTCAATCGTTCCTCATCTATTGAACACTGCCAAGGCCTTGATTCCCACCCTATGGGGTCAACCAGTAATTTCTTCTATTAAAAGCTGGCTACAAATGATTGACAACGTACACCTCATGGAGAGTATTACCCACGAGCTCAGAGGGACCTCTCAAAAACATTCTCTCATATGGGACCCTTGGAAAAAATTTCAGACCAATTCCTCATATATATAAATCTCATTACCGAAACCCCTTAAACCAATCAGACTTAGCCACCTAGCAATATTTCTCACCTCGCTAATACAACCCTCTTTTTGATACGTGGCCCTGCATGCCGGCAACCTTTAACCTCCCTCCTCCTCCCTTCACACCCTTCTTCCTTCATTTCTTCCTCTTATATTCCTTCTTTAAATTTTTTCTCCTCTTTCTTCTATTCTCTCCTTCTCTGTACTTTCCCCAATATTACCTCTTAAGTGTTTACTTTCAATAATCCAATGTATTATGTTCTTACTCAATTACGTTCAATACATGGTACTCACATAGTATATATTTTTGCCTAGTTGGTTAGTACGCTGACTCTATGTATCTACCTAGAGGCTATTACGGAATTTTCCTAACTGGCACGGTATGTGTGTACTGTCTTTCATTCTATATGCTATTGTTAAAATGGAAATGTTTTCTACTTATAGAGATATAATTGTATCTTTGTTACATTTTTCTTTAATAATAAAAATGTATCAAACAAAAAAATAAGCAGTTACAGCCGAATGTTTTTACTTTTAGTATAAAGGTTTTTAATGAATAAAAGCTGATCATTTTAATCCCCCTGGCAGTGCTAGGTGGTTTGTCCCATTCATGTAAACTGATACTTTGCTTCAGCTTGTGAAAAACAATAGACTTGCTGGCTAGATCCCCACATGAAGAAAGAAGAAAGCAAGCCTAAAAAAGGAAACTAATACAGCCATCAAATCTGAGAATTGATAAGTTGCAATATAATGCTGCTCCAGGTCAAGGGCAGCATCATCACTCAAGGGGAGGGGGGGGACAGCTGGTGCAGCTGTGCATAGTGACCTGTCATCTTCTGGGTTTTATTGTTAAAGCTTCACTGAACAAGCTGAAATTAGAGGCCGATTGGTTACAATGCATAGCTGCACCAGATTCTGTATGCCCCAGTTTTAGTAAATTCCCCCCTGTGCTTGAGTGTTGTGCAAGCCTTCAACAGAGTGAATGTTCACCTGAACTTTTGCTGTGCTCTCTCTCCTGGTGTCCAGCTTAGCTAATAGTGAGGGTAATATGCTGGGGGCTACTCATGGCGTACAATGTGGAATATAGGGTAATTATGTCCAGGAGTAGAAAGCAACCCAGGTGTAGACCTCTTGTATCAAAGTCTTCATGACAAATGGGAGGGAGGAAGCATCCCCTCTAGCTGGAGAAGTTTCAGCAAATTGGTGTCATTTAATGCCTTGTCATCCACCTGAGATTAGGCTCCGAGCGGTTGCATTTTAACACCAAGTTCAAAAAGTTTACACTGCAAAATTAATACATTCCAAACATAGTAACAGGCAAACATACAGAACCTGTCTTATCTGTCTACAACACTGGACTCTATAGCAGCCACAGTGGACATAACCCTCAAAGGGGTCTTCTGGAGGGATGGGCCACTGCCCTGGACCTGTTTGGTACCCTGCAGCTGACTACATGTATTGCATAAAGTGCCATGGTGAGGGATCCAGTACCTGAAGCAACGTTACAGGCCACCCTCAGGGTTTTACCAAGGTTGCTCTAATCCAGATACATTGCTTTTATTGTTGTATTAGAAGACAATGAAGAACTCAAAAGGCAAAATAAACTAGTTAGGCTAAAATGAATTTCTCTGTAAGAGAGAAGAGGTTGACCATCTTAGAAAACTAGCAAATAACTAAGACTTCACAGAGTAAGGTAGGGCTAAAGGGGAGGTGCCCAGGCAGCTTGTCCTCAAAAGCTTTGACAGTCACCTGACCGTACAAACCAATAACCCAGAGTCTAGGAATACAAAGCCAGGGTCCTGCACAATTAAAAAAAAAAAAAAATTCTTTCACAGTTTGGAGGTATCAAAATTCAGCCCATCTCAAACAAGCACCTTTATGTCCATTGTTAATAAGAATTCTAACCAAACTTTGGTCTATTTGACAATACCGTGCAAAGTACATCCAGCTCACACATAGATATGAAAGTCATAGAGGTGTACAGGCTGGCAGATATGGGCGCAGCAGTTTTACTAGAAGAAATAAAGCACACCTGCAATGAAGAAATAGAGAGGTCAACACTTTGACTTTACTGAAGCTCAAGCAAGAGGGCAAGTCAGAACACTGATCTGCTGCATATACTTACTCTGGGTCAAAGACTAAGCACCATATCCACCGAATATAGATCAGCAATAAGCATCTTCAAAAAAGGGAGAGGTCTACAATGGCAGCTTCCATACTGCCTCTGAACAAGCCATCTTTTCATATTAAAGTAGTATCAAAGGACATTTGTTATCTATACTGACTGCGTTTAAGCTGTCTTGACAGGTCCACTTTAAAGATGGTTATCCTCTAAATTTTTTTCAATTTTGAATCTAAACATCAGGACGAAATGTTTAAAAATCAAGTTGTAAAAACAAAACAAAGCAATTTAATCTTAATTTCTGAAAAAAACAAGAACAAAGCATCTTCCTAAAACTTATTTTTTTTTCTTGAATGACATAAAAAAAAGTTCTGCTTTTCTTAAATATACACAGAAAATGATCATTCGGTCATCAACAACTCCTGGGCAGATAAACTTCCATGCTGACGAAGTTAAGTACTGCACAAAAAGTTCTAAAGTACAGGCATCTGGAAAGAAGTTCATGTTTGGAAAAAAAAAAAAAAAAAAAGGTTCATTCACTGTCAAACTTTATGGAGTTCACAGTTGTAGAAATGGCACCACCGCAATAACTGCCCCGCTTTTTCTTTGTCTTTTCATGACGGAAAGATTTTCCTTTAGTGAATTTTAAAACATTATTGGCTCTCTCGCCCCAGTCTCCTTGTGATCCTTTCTGGAATAGAAAGAAAAATATAAAAATTAGTGCAAAAAAAAAAACATTGCAAGATAATATTTACTTGAAACTTAAAAAAAGGTCATTAAGGGTTGTAGGGTTGACACAAACATTGACATCTAAAAAGCAAAATGTTTGGCCTTTTCAATACATGTACACTTATACACATTTGTGGACATCTGACCATCACACACATATAAGTTTATTGGGCATCATTTCCCAAACCATGGGGATTGATAAAGAGTTGCTCCATTTGCAAGCCATTTGAGTTCTTCTGCACCAAACTCATTAAAAACTGTCTTTGTGGACCTGACCAGTTCATCCTGGGACAAAAAAATACCTCCTCTCCAAACTGTTGCCACAAGGGTTGAAGGCCACAGTAGTCTAAAATGTCTTTGTATGATGTATACAGCCTTAACTGGAAAAAACTGAACCATGTGGCGTACATGCAAAAGATCAGTTTGATGTAAATTTTAAGAGGTCATGGTTTTAAAAACCTATGTATAATCTATATTTCTACAAAAACATGGGAACATCCTTGTATACTACCCATGTACAATATATAATTCTACAAAAATATGGGACCATCCACATATACTTATTTTTGGTTCCTGCTTGCTCTTCCAATACAAACTTAAGTAGGCCGACAAAAAAAATAAAAAAAAAATAAAAATAAATAAATAAATGTGATTTCTGTGTGACTGATCTCTTATCAATAGCTCTTAAGCAGAACACAGAGGGCCAGCATTGGACAACTGATAGCCTCTAGAGGGGCTAATCTATGAATTTGTACACTTACAAAACCACTCCAAAAACTAGGAAGAACAAGCATGAAAATGGAAATTAGGATTTACTTTAAAGTGTTACTAAATCCAGGAGCCTGCATTCACTCTATCTGGTCTCCCACAGTACACGGAAATGCAATTGCTTTCAGTAAATATAAATGGCTAAATAACTTCTCGTCAGCGGTATATAGTAGTCTTGTGACCATCAGTATCCAGCTGGTTAAAGTTTGTAGGAGTTTTCATACTCCTCCGATTGTCCTACGAGGCTGCATGACCCCTGATTCTCTGTCTGGACAGTGCTAATTGGCCCTGTGCTGATCACAAGCACCCTCCCAAGAGAAAAAAAAATAAAAAATCTAGCAATACACACCAAACTGAGCATGTACAGAGTGACTCCATAGAAACTGAACCATCAGGAGATGGATTTGGGACTGTGGAAGAAGGGGAGGATCAGAGAAGACAGGATCAAACAGCCTGTACACAATGTGGAGGATTAACCCCATAGGTGCCACAGTAACAAGCATGTTTTACTGCATATACATACTGATTTTACTATTATGGGTTTAGTAACACTTTAAAAAAAAAAAAAAAGGTAAAAATACTAAAATGCTTACTGAAAAACAAAAAACGAAAAAAAAACCCACCACGCTTCATATTTATTATGCCAGATATATTTACTATGTGTATACAAAAAAAGGGTTATCACCCTTTTTTATAAGTTCATGATTTACTCCATATAGTTAGCTCAGGGCAAAGATTTATTTATTTATTTCAGGTACTTGTATAGCGCCGTCAATTTACACAGCGCTTTAAATGTACATTCATCAGTCCCTACCCTCAAGGAGCTTACACTCTAAGGTCCCTAACTCACATTCATACATATTAGGGACAATTTAGACAGGATCCAATTACCCTACCAGCATGTCTTTGGAGTGTGGGAGGAAACTGGAGTACTCGGAGGAAACCCACGCAGGCACAGGGAGAACATGCAAACTTCAGGCAGGTAGTGTCGTGGTTGGGATTCAAACCAGCGACCCTTCTTACTGCTAGGCGAAAGTGCTAACCACTACACCACTGTGCCGCCCCAGTGTTCAACTTCAGACCATTAAAAAATAAAAATTTAAAAATTGACAGCGGGATTGAAATCGTACGAGTTCAGCTGAACACACGGATTCGGATGGTACCATTGCCATCGATTTGACATTTAAATCGCATCAATGTGAACCTAGACTTAAGATGTGCTGCATCCAGGTCATAATGAACCAAAGTCTCAATCAGTGTGGTTACCTGACTGCTTAACAGAACTCTGTCCATCTCCTACCAATCTATCTCTCTATTGTGAATTGATCTCTTTCCTATCAAAACAATGCTTTGCCTGTAAGATGTAATTCTGGGGCTGTGCTTATGTCAATAGGAATGGCCCTATCAGCAGTTGCTCCCAGAAGAATTTTAAAAGACATCACATGAGTAATAAAGACCTCATTCACACAGAGCTTATTTTTCTTTTTATGCTTGTAAAAGCACTGATGTTAGCCTATGTGATCACACACACACACACACGCACACACGCACACACGCACACACGCACACACGCATTTACAGGCGTATGTGAAGAGGCGAGTTTACAGGCAAAAAAAAGAAAGCACCAAAGGCGCATTCTGAGAGGAGCTTTTGAGCAGAAAACTGCACGTACATGTCTAAACACTTGTTTAAATGCATTTCAATGACCAGAATAAATTAAAAATTTTATTGCCAGTAGAATGCATTTGAGCTCAAACACTATATGCACATATTGTAGCATAAGAGGCTTTTTATTCCTGCCAAATTCTGGCAAAAAATGCTGCCTATTTTCATAAGCCTGGGTGCAGGAGGTTCAAAAGAGGTTTTTTGCTACAGGAAGATAAAAAATGACTAAGCATGCTCTAGAAATGATTTTAAAAATGCAACATTAACGCTGTGCGTTTACCTGCATTTTGGTACAGTCAGTTTAGCTGTGTTTAGAGGAAATATAATATAAAAAATATATATAGGAAATATAATATCCGACTAGACACTCTAACCATACCTAAATGTAAAAACCCCGTTCACATTGGTGCGATTTGACAGGTCAAATCACATGTTCAAATCTGAGCCTATTGCCGGCAAAAGGAGCATTCCAATTGGAGCTGCGCCCCACCCATTTCCAAAAGTAGTTACTGCACTACTTTTGGTGACTTCTGGGGAGATTTCAATAGACATCTGTGCATTAACCCGCACAGATGTCTTTCAAGTTGTCCTCCAAAGCCAGACTGAAATGTGGCTTTGAAATCATACGAGCTCAGATGAACTCGCACAAATTTCAAAGTCGTGTTCAGTGTGAACAAGGGCTACATCTGCTTTAAAGCAGGAAAAATGTGATTTGGTAGGCAAAGTTGTTTATACAGGCATACCCCACTTTTAAGTACACAATGGAACCAGAGCATGTATGTAAAACGAAAATGTACTTAAAGTAAAGCAATACCCTTTTTCACTTCGGGGGTGCCAGGGGCTGTAGAGGGGGTGTCAGGGGCTGTAGAGGGGGTGTCAGGGGCTGTAGAGGGGGTGTCAGGGGCTGTAGAGGGGGTGTCAGGGGCTGTAGAGGGGGTGTCAGGGGCTGTAGTGGGGGTGTCAGGGGCTGTAGTGGGGGTGTCAGTGTCAGGAAGTGTGTTTCCAAGTAGCAGGGAATCTGAACTATCCATGCACGGATTACTCAGCTGCAGCTTTAGCGTGAAAGCCACTTTACATACACTCACGGGTATGTCCTTACTCGCGAGTGTATGTAAAGTGAGAGTGTACTTAAAGCGGGGTATGCCTGTACTTCTGAGTGACTTCTGCACGTAAATGCAGGAGTTTTGCAAACTAAATGCAGGAATACCAGTGTGAATAAAGCCCAAGAACACAAAATGCAAATTCCCCTCATTGGAGAAAATTTCCCACAGTCAACTGTACGTTTAATTTTTGTTTTTTTCTTAAGTGGAAATGAGGTGTTTTTTCAACCTATGCAACTGAAAAGCAGGGAAGTAGAGCCAGGAATCGTTGCACATGGGTCTTGCCACCAGTCATGGAAGTTAAGTCAGTTAGGTAATACAGCTTGAGAACAAAGATAAAAGCTGACCACACAACGGTGTAGTGGATAAAACAAAAACTTATTGGGTAAGCACATTCCATGAGAAACACATTAACTGCCCTCTGTCCTGCAGTTTGAAGCTGTGATATTTGTATATTTTATGCTTTGAAGACTGCAAAAAAATATCGTCTTATCCAATGCACCATGCATAGCCTTTCATCTTTGCGCTAAGATTACGACGACCACAGATCAGACCGGCACCCGTTGGTGTGTGGAGGGGTTATTAGTCCGTGTGCTTACCTGGAAGGGCGACTTCTTTTATAGGTAATACAGCTTGTCACGTTTTCCAGTAACTGAAAGTCCAATTTCAGGTTGAAATACGTTTTGTTTTTCATTTGCAAGGCCTACTTTACACCTATGCAGTTTGATTTTGATCAGTTTTTTACAGTGTGTTGCATTTTTGCAAAAAAATGTTTTAATGCGATTTGCGTTTATGCATTTTTTGTTAAAGGGGAGACGTTTGTTAGGCAGGCTTAAAAATGCAAAAACGCATCAAAAACGCACCGTGTTTCTGCAGCATGTCTATTGAACCAAACACACTGTTACGTTTAAAAAAGTCCCGGACCCTTGCAAAAAACGCAGCAGCTGAGAAAAAAAAAAAAAAAAAAAAGGTGCAGATTTGAATGTTGCTCATAGGAAAACAATGTTAAATGGATTGTAGTTCGTGTCTGCAAAACGCACTAAAAAAGCGCATGTGTGAGCCAGGCCTAAATGCCTCCGCTATTTAGGGCCTGCTACCCACTGGTGTGATGTCCAACATCGGATGCAATTCACACCGCACTGCAAATCACGTGATCTCTGTGCAATGCGATTTCAGACAGATTGCATGGCTGAACTCGCATTACATTCAGACCAAACTCACACAGGACCCTTTTTTAGTCCACAGCAGAATCGGATCAGATTCCTGTCTGAATTTGCAGTTCGCACTGCGAAATGCAAACTGATTTGGGGGTAGGGCTGGGAGATTTTCTTTATGGGTTTAGGGGGTAGGCGCTGCGGGCATGAGCTTTTAGGCGAGGCCGCGGCTTCGGCCTAGTCCGCGGCGCCCGGCCTCGCGGACTAGGCCGGAGCCGCGGCCTAACCTATAAACTCCTTGCCCGCAGCTCTTCAGGCTCGGCGCGGTGTCCGGGCTCAGGCTGGAGTTTTTTCACTGCGCCGGCCCGGAGGCGCTGCGAGCATGAGTTTTTAGGCGAGGCCGCGGCGTCCGGCCGTAGCCGCGGACTAGGCCGAAGCCGTGGCCTCGCCTAAAAAACTCATGCCCGCAGCGCCTCAGGACCGGCGCAGTGAAAAAACTCCAGCCTGAGCCCGGCCCCCTATCAGCACCGCGACCCGGAACCGGAAGTCGCGAGTCAAAGGGAAAACGTCCGCGCCCCCCCCCCCCCACCGGAAATGACGTCACCCGTCGTCCGGCCCACTGGTTCCACATTTTGCGGCCTGTACAGAGTACAGGGAGAGCGGACTGTCTCCATGCTGCGGCCCTGTGGACGCGATAGGGGTCCCCCGCGACCTGATGCCGTGCTCGGCAAGGAAGGGGTGGCTTCAGCTGCGGTATGTACCGCTACTCTTTATCCTAGAAGCCCCTGCTTCCCTAGGGATGTTTTTTTTAGAGAAAAAAGGCCACAATCTCCCTGACTGCACCCGGCCTGGTTCCTATGCACAGTGTCTCCCCACCGGAGGAAACACTAATAACTGAGGTCCGGCAGGGGAGGAGAGAATTTATGGGCTGGCGCAGTGTTTCCAGAGGAAGGGGAGGAGACTATCTCTCTATTGTGGCTGTCCTGAATGACGAAAAGGGAAAAATCTAAAAAAAATCGATTTGCTTAAATTTTGAATCGATTTGACCTCTCAACTCGATTCAAGATTTAAATCGATTTTTTTCCCAGCTCTATTTGGGGGCGTCATTAACTTTTAATTGACACTCCCAGCAGTTCGCATAAAGCAGTGTGAACTGCCGCCGGGAGACATGCAATGCGGGAACCAGCAGTGGATTTGCAGGGTTCCCGCATCGCTGCAGTGTGAACTGATCCTTACAGACCCAACAGTCTGCTGGGATGAATGTTCAAATATAAGAACGCAGCAAATGAAATACTATACGGGATGAGCAGAACTAATTTTGTGCCACAAAGCACCTTCCTTGTAAATGCTACACACACTGTACTTTACCTTTGCTTCAAATGAATTATTACAAACTCGAGGGTCAACTTCAACTTCCTCTTCAACTACTCTTCGGAATGGAACATTTTTCTGACCATCCTATACCGTATCAAAAACAAAAATTCAAATATAAACAGGAAATAGATAGCAGTCATTTGCAAGGTTACTTTTTAAATTCCAGAAATATCAAATTGCACAAAAGTATTTAGAAACACTAAGAAATTGTTCAAGTGACATTTTAGGCAGAATGCAGTCTCATCGTGGTAGTGTATAGTAACAACTAATCTAGACACAGAGTCACGTAGACACATTCCAGAAAGATTGCACAAAGCAGCATGAGAAGGGCTATGCAGTCCTTTTCCACAAAGCTTACCAGCCACAGGACATTTGTGAATGACCCATGTAACGTCTCCTAACCATCATAAAGTTTTCATATAGGGAATGGCAAGAAGCCTGCATGTTTTTACTTTTACTTTACACAGAGTAATGGCGAAGATTCTGCATTCGATAAGACAGGAAGGGATTGAAAAAGTTGACGATCATTATTGTGCATCTGTCACAGAAAAAAAAAAAAAAAAACTGAAGCTATTCAGACATCCTGCTGTGCAACTAATGTGCAGGCAAAAAGTCAGAATCTCACCTTCTTTAAGGAGTTTGAGTCTGGTGTTGTCATGATTGATTTCCTTTAGTCTCCACCTGCAATGGTGCACTAACTTTTCTTCATTAAAAAAAGATCAATGTTACTGTTAATAGGTGTCATCTCTTGGGGCTTAAAACAGAACTAAATAAGTTATCTCTAAAGGGGACTTATCTATGCCCAACTCACTGTTACTGTACAAATCTTATGCTGGCCATACACTATACCAAAAATCGGCCGAACCCATATTTGAAAAACGAACATTCGGCCGTAAGCGCAAATGATAGTGCCATCATGTAATGACCGATAAATCGTTCAGAGGACATAAATGAATTCTTTTTTTTACATGTACCTAGTGCAGACAGTTCGGACGGGAAACACATTAACCTTTCAATTTATTGTTTGTTCAGCAGAAAATTTCCAAACTTGTCCTTCATTTTTTTCAGCTCAAAAACATCACGATTATCGATTGTGCCCATTAACTGGCCGAAAAACAAACTGTCTAAAATGACTGAATTTGGCAGATTTCTCGTATAGTGTATGGCCAGCATTAGTCTCATTCATCCCAGATACTACATACAAAGCTCATCTTCCAGCGCTGTCAGAGTTCCAGCTCTCATACAGTAAAAGGATGCTGTGATTCACCCTCTCCACCCTTACCCATTCATAAAAAGCCATGTACTCTTTTCAAAGAAACAAGGCACTGTTTGAACAGACAAGTGGAGAGGAGAGGCAGGTAAACCACAGGATCTCCCCTTGTTCGTTGACAGAGTGCTTGGTATTCTGTGAAAAGAATACAAGGCTTTATGTTAACAAGCAAGGGGAGAGGATATGGCGAGTGAATGACAGATGTCACTTCCTTTACTGTATGAGTGTCAAACTAATGCCGCGTATACACGGTCAGACTTTTCAGCTACAAAAGTCCGACAGCCCGTCCGGCAAACTTTCGACGGACTTTTGGCAGACTTTCAAGACTTTTTAACGAACGGACTTGCCTACACATGATCACACAAAAGTCCGACAGATTCGTACGTGATGACACACACCGGACTAAAATAAGGAAGTTGATAGCCAGTAGCAATAGCTGCCCTAGTGTGGGTTTATGTCTGTCAGACTAGCATACAGATGAGCGGATTTCTGGGTCCGGCGGAGTTACGACGTAAAGATTTGAAGCATGTTCCAAATCTAACGTCCGTCAGATTTGCGGCTGGAAAAGTCCGCTGAAAGTCCGGGGAAGCCCACACACAATCGGATTGTCCGTCGGACTTTTGTAGCCGAAAAGTCCGACCGTGTGTACGCGGCATAAGTCGCAGCACTGGGAAAAAAAAAAAAAAGAAAAAGAAAAAAAGTGCAGTAACCGGGATGAATGAAATTAAGATTTGTTCAGTAAAAAGCAGCAAGCTGAGCACAGGACCGTTGTCATAACAGGCAACCTGTTTGATTTGTGCCTAGTCCAAAAAAAAAAAAAAAAAAAATTCCCTGGTGTTTCACTTTAATGTCATACGTATTGGTTTTAGCCACTCTACGGGTTCCATAAGGTTTCTGCATTTTCTTTAAATTCTGTTCTTTACGCGTTAACCTGATTTAAAATGTATGTAAAACTTAAGTATATGCATTTCAGTACAAACAAATGAAGGGACATTATCGGAAGCTTTTTGAGAGCCATCAGGCAGTTCACACAGTCATTTGTTTTTTCTTCACTCGAAAAATTTAGGAAATATGTGGCAACTACATACATGGATAAAACATAGTAAAAAGTCCGCCAAAAAAATAAAATAAATAATAATCCACACGTAGGTAGCATAATCCAAACTCTTATGCCCTGTACACACGATCGGATTTTCCGTCAACAAATGTTGGATGTGAGCTTGTTGGCGGAAAGTCCGACCGTGTGTATGCTCCATCGAACATTTGTTTTTGGACTTTCCGCCAACAAATGTTGGCTAGCAGGTTCTCAAATTTTCCGCCAACAAATTTTTGTTGTCGGAATTTCCGATTGTGTGTACACAAGTCCGCACAAAAGTCCACGCATGCTCAGAAGCAGAAGCGGCCGGTCTTGTAAACTAGCGCTCGTAAAGGAGAACATTTGTGACGTGACAAATTAAGAAATCTCCAAATGCAGCGCACAATTCTTTCTTCTTTAATGGGATAATAATGAAGCTGCTTTGCTGGTGATACTGATGGAGTTATTGCAAACAAATTTTCAAAGGCTTTTTTTTTCAAGTGATAACAATAATAATAATAATAATAATAATAATAATAATAATAATAATAATAAAACAAAAAAACGCAAAGAGAAAAGCACGAATCAACACTCACCAAACTTCTACTAACACGAAATTAGCAGAAGGAGCCCAAAGGGTGGCGCTAAAGAGCTGAAAAACCACGTAGTACGTCACTACGTTCGTAATTGTTAGCCAACATTTGTGTGACCGTGTGAACGCAAGACAAGTTGGAGCCAACAGCCTTCAAACAAAATTCCACGGTTTTGTTGTTGGAAAGTCCGACCGTGTGTATGGGGCATTAGGGGTATATTTGTAAAACAAATATTAGGTTATTGACTTTGCAGGAGATGTTTTTATTTGATTATAAAATAGAAAATACCTCTTATAGCCACTAGTTATTATAGAAAGTTCGCCATCTAGTGCCCAATTGCGATATTTACACACTTAAAAAAATCAATGAAAAACCATTTGAACAGGACACAAAATAGCCCAATGTGTTTTTTTTGCCCAGTCACACAGAGCAAAATATACATGAATTTTCACTGGGCAAATTAAAGCTTTTTATTTATTTATTTTTTTAAATACATCACTGCTTAGATCAAAAGGGCTCGTGAAAAGTGGCTACTGGCTCACTTCTGCACTTCTTAGGCTCTGGGGGACCAGTAACAAGAATGCACTTTGATCTTCAAGGATCTCTACGTGAAACAACGATCACATTTCAAAACAAATCTTAGGATATGAAAATGAAAATTCCTAAATCTCATAACGTTCCAAAACTTACCAGTTCTTAGATGTAGTGGCTGCTTTGGATTTTTTTTTTTAAATTAAGGCCTTTGGTTCCTTTATTTTCACCTAGTAATTCTGCCAGTAATACTTCCTGTCCTATGGTGACAACTCACTTTACTGTATCCATGGAGTAGCAGTATTGTCACCCTAGGACAGGACAAAAAAAAAAAAAAACAAAAAAAAAAACTCTCTCGCTCTTATGCATAACATAGCAGGAGGTGCTCTATAGCAGTGGTCTCCAAACTGCGGCACTTTCCTTGCCTTTATCTGGCCCTTGGGGCGCCATTCCTCCCACTGACACCAACAAAGGGGCGCCATTCCTCTCGCTGACACCAATGATGGGACATTATATTGCCTACCGACACCAATGATGGGACACTATTCTGCCTACCTACAATGATGGGGTGCTTTTCTACTCCCACTGGCCGCAGTCTGGCCAGTCTGAAGGATAGTAAACTGGCCCTTTGTTTAGAAAGTTTGGAGACCCCCTTCTCTGTACAAATAAGTTACATGAAAAAAAACAAAAAAGAAAAAACAACCTTTGCCATTGTAAAGATATAGGGAGCTACAAGGTAATGTGATGTGCTGATGGCCATCCATACTTTTTAAATCTGCTGCACCCCCAAAACTGTAAAAAAATGTGTTTCGTTTTAATTGTGTATATTTATCAAAGCTTATGCTTTTATAGTTACAACTAGCAGAACACCATTCATTCCAGTCACATTTAAGTGCCCATGACTGCATCAAAAACACAATGAAGACTATGTACACAATTGTAGGTTTTATTCAACGTCTACAGCAACATGGTAAAAATAAAACCTTTAATATAAAGGCATATACATTCATCTCCCACAGTCCACACTCATGATGGTAGTCACTCTTCTGTTGATTGCCCTCATTTTCTCACCTTCTTGTTAGCCTTGGGGAACGTGTTTGGAGTTTTCACTTGAATTTTTTTATTCTCTGGTGTCAGCCCCTGATCACCTTCCCTTTTCCTTTTTCCAGAATTACCTGAAAACATGTGAAGTATTGTTATAGGATTGCCACAAACCACACAATGCTACTAATCTTTTAGGTTTTTTTTGTAGCTGGAAACCATTTAAAAAGTAGAACTAAAAAGGCAAAACTTTTTTTTTCAATTTAGAAGTTTATAACCGCCTTTTTGTTTCTCCATCCATGTCCTATTTGGGAGATTTCCCTTTACTTCTTGCCCCATAGTCAAAAGGTCAGGTGGGAGGGAATCACCTCAAAATGAGGAAATCCCTAGGTGTCATCACTGGAAGATTTACCCTTTATTACTGTTCTGGGGATCACCCAAAACTTGGGGTTCTTTCACTTTTGATGACAGTAAATATGACAAATCGAGAAGGCGAATTTCCCCAATGGGGGCAGACAGCAAAAACTGGATGGGGTTCTAATCTCTCTCCACTGGATCCAAAACTTTAAAAAAAGGGTTGCATTCAGTTTATCTTTGAAGTTAACCTGTCACAAACCTGGGCTAGTCATACAGAGCAGACGACTCAAGCTGCAAAAACAGAGGTTACCTTCAGTAAAACCTGCAGGTTAAAGTAAGTAGATCTAAGGCAGCAGCTAGTTTAACTATTGAACATATTTAAAAGGAAAGCTTTTGTGCCTGGAGTTAAGTTTTAACTTTTCCTAGAAAAAAATGGCTATTTATGCAAAAAATCTTGCTGCTCGCACATCTGGTCATTTTC
This sequence comes from Lithobates clamitans, assembly GCA_037952925.1. Classification (NCBI taxonomy): domain Eukaryota; kingdom Metazoa; phylum Chordata; class Amphibia; order Anura; family Ranidae; genus Lithobates; species Lithobates clamitans. Next base: position 452,254 of record JBBGZY010001472.1, read on the forward strand.
AGTGTGGCAACAGGTAGTTACTTACACCTGGACAACGTGGTGCTCACATAGTGACATATGGGCACCACATGGTCCAGAAGTACTAAGGAGTGCCCGGCAGGCATGATGACATGTCAGCAAGGTGCGTCCATGATGGCCTAGGTTTACAAGCAGTAGTTTGGATGACTCCTTGAGTCAACAAAAGGATCTGGCACTGGACTACAGAATGAGTCTGTAGTAGACAGCACCAGAGAGATTATTCAGCAGAAGCAATAAAAGCCAGGTACGTCAGTTCACGCAGGAGGGCCAACCTGTCGCAGTATATCTGCGTAAGCAGGTCGGCAAGTGATCACATTTTTTATAACAAGCGGTTTTTCAAACGCAATGTAAAAAAAAACAAACAAAAAAAACAAAACACTTTACTGAATTTTTATTGCACAAAAACACAAAATAATATCCAATTGTTTTGGTAAAATATAAATGACGTTATGCTATGTAAATAGATACCAGACATGTCACACTTTATAACTGTGCACGCCCGTGAAACAGCGACAAACTACATAAATTATATAGGCATTATTATAGGCAATGCTTTAAAAGCCTTTACAAATCATCACTTTAGATTTACACGGGTGGTCTGGTACTAGAATTATTGCTCTCGGTCGAATGTTCACGGTGATACCTCACGTGCAATCGCTTTTTACATACTGATGTGGGACCGATGCATGCGTTCGCCTTTTTTTTTAACCACTTTTATTCTTATAAGGAATATAAACATCCCTTATGATAGCAATAGGTCCTCTTTATGGAGACATCTGGGGTCTATTAGTCCCCCTCCCATCGAATGTAAAAGTAATCCAGCAGCCATTTTGATGCAGTTGCAGGCATCATCCCTGTATAACCAAAGTTGGTCAACGTACCAGTACGTTGCCTGGCATTAGGTGGTAAAAAAAAAAAGAAAAAAAAAAAAAAAAAGGGAGGAGTGCCCCATCGTCATTTGGATAGCTTAAAAGATTAACATGGGTATATTTAACTCAACCTACTAAAAAAGTAGGTCAAACATTTAGCATACAAACCATCGAATACAGGAACTAAAAACCACAACATACCAAAAAGATTTGAGCAGCCGATTAGCCGTTGAATCGCTTTTAGTAGGAGGGAAAGGGAAGTGATCGCAGAAAGTGTTTTTTTTTTTTTAAAGGGACATTGTAAAAAAAAAAAAAAAAAAAAAATTCTCTCCACGCTCGTGTGCCGAAGCAAACGCTTATGTAAATTATGTAAACCACGTGAGGTATCGCCGCAAACGTTATAGTGAGAGCTATAATTCTAGAACTAGACCTCCTCTGTCGTAGTTTGACACCAGTCCACGAGCGTGCAGATTTTTAAAGCGTAACATATTTAGGTATCCATTTACTGGGTGTAACATCTTTTATAATCTTACCAAAAAAAAAAAAAATCAAAATCGGGTTAGTGTGTTTTTGCATTAGGATTCATTAACCACTTCCATACCAGGCCTATTCTGGCACTTCTCTCCTACATGTAAAAATCATTTTTTTTGCTAGAAATTTACTCAGAACCCCCAAACATTATATATGTTTTTTTAGCAGACACCCTGGGGAATAAAATGGCATTCATTGCAGCTTTAACTCACACGGTATTTGCGCAATAATTTTTCAAACGCTTTTTTTGGAAAAGAAAAACGGTTTCATGAATTAAAAAGATAACAAAAAACAGTATAGTTAGCCCAATTTTTTTGTATAATGTAAAAGATGTTACGCCGAGTAAATAGATACCCAACATGTCACGCTTTAAAACTGCGCACACTCATGGAATGGCGCCAAACTTTGTTACTTAAAAATCTCCATAGGCAACGCTTTGAAAGTTTTTACAGGTTACCAGTTTAGAGTTACAGAGGAGGTCTAGAATTGTTGCACGCGCTCCAACGCACGCAGCAATACCTCACATGTGTAGTTTGAACGGTGTTTACATATGTGGGCGGACTTGTGTGTGCGTTCGCTTCTGAGCGCAAGCTACCGGGGACAGGGGAGTTTTATTTTCTTATTTTACTTAATTTTTTTTTAGTTTTACACTTTTTTTGACATTCTTATTTTTTTGATCACTTTTATTCCTATTACAAGGAATGTAAACATCCCTTGTAATAGGAATCTATGTGACAGGTCCACTTTATGGAGAGATGTGGGGTCAACAAGAGCCCACATCTCTCCTCCAAACTGGAAAGCATGAGATTGGTGAAAAAAAAATTAAAAAAATTCACAGATCTCATGCTGACAGCCGCAATCGCGGCTTTGTTTAAACCCAGGAACCCGAGCTTGATTTTATAACATCGCGCCCGGGCCTCTGACAGTCATAGAGATGACTGATAACCATCTGGTCACCAGTGTCGGACAATTCTTTCTCCGGGCCCCCGATGGCATGGGAGAGCCTGGAGAAGCACCGGATGGCGGCGGGAGGTGGGGGATGTCCCCTCCCGTCGCCTATAAGAACGATCAAGCGACGGAACTGCCACTATATTCAGAATCGCCGCCTGGAAATGCTGCAGGCATCATTCAGATATCACCGCACAAAGTCAAGGACGTCATTTGACTATGTGCAGTAGGGAAGTGGTTAAGGTGTATTTTTTTCCAAAACTGCTGCGCAAATACGGTGTGACATAAAAAAAATTTCCAACGATCGCCATTTTATTCTGTAGGGTCTCTGCTATAAAAAAAAAAAAAATTCAGATAATCTCCATCTATAAAATGTTTGGGGGTTCCAAGTACATTTCTAGCAAAAAAAAAAAAAAAAAAAGTGCCAGAAAAAGGCTTGGTCCTCAAGTGGTAAAGACAATAATAGAAATAAGAAACTGACATACCATTCACTTTAACTTCTTCCTCACTGGACGAGCTTTCCTCTGAACTCTCTTCACCCTTCTTGGCTGAAGATTTTGGTGTGGACTTTGCACTCTTGGGAGTGGTGGCGGGTTTGGCTGCTGATGGGGACTTTGAGGTAGCAGATTTCTTAGATTTATCCTCTTCAGAGCTGCTCTCTTCAGAGCTACTTTCTTTTTTCTTTGGGACGGACTTGGCTCCATTTTTCACAGCTGCTTGTTTAGGTTTCTCCTCTTCATCACTGGAGCTGTCTGATGAAGAGCTACTACTGGCTTTTGTTTTATTCACAGGAATCGGTTTCTTGGCAGATGGTACAGCTGCCGGTGACTTAACCGTTTTAGTGTTTTTTTCCTCTTCGCTGCTTGAGCTGTCAGAATCAGAGCTGCTGCTCTGTTTAGCTACCTTGTTTTTTACTGCTCCTATAGACTTGGGGGTTAAAGCTTTAGTTGGTGTCTTTTTAGCAGCCTCCATCTGCTTAGCAGGCGCTGGTTTTGCTGCAGCAGCTTGTTTTGGAGCGGGCTTACTGGCAGCCTTCTTAGTGGAATCTTCCTCGCTGTCAGAGTCTGGGGTAACAAAAGTCATAATGAGAAAACAGATAGGTAACAAATGGGACTCATGCACACTGGACGTTATTATAGCCGTCTGTTTTTGGCTTCAGTCATTTTTTTCTGCAGCCAGTAAACTCCCCAGCACGTTATCCTATGTGTCCATGCACACAGGCTGTAATCAGCGTTTTTTGGCAGGGGTGTTTTCTGGCTGAAAGAACCCCCCATAACTAGTGGGTTTAAAAGGGGATTTTTTCAGCTGTAAAAACGCTCTAACACTGAAAAAAGCTGAAAAAACACAGCTATTCTGCATTTATCTGCTTTTTAAGCCATAAGCTTTCGTGGGAGTATAGTTTTTTTTTGCAAACTCTAAAACCCCTACAAAACTCATTCTACAGCGAACGCTACTGACGTTTTTATAACGTCCAGTATGCATTAGGCCTAAAGGCAAGCAATGCCTGTGGGATGGGAAAATAAAGTGAACCTGTGCTATGCTCATGCGGGTGAGAACGTCAAAGCAATGTTGGAAGGTACAAAAAATAAAATATGTCATCAGTACTATATTTTTAAGATTATGTAAATACTAATGCCTGCTTCGCTCATCTACTCACTACTGAATGACATGCAACGCTATCACATCCTTCTATAGTCTCAAAACCACCACTTATGCCTCTGCTGCTCCAGTTCTTATTGACTCACGCATGCACGCCTCTTTGATTCTCCTTCCTTCACTCATTCCTCCCTGGCTGAAGCACTATCACCCAGCCTGCATATTAACAGCTGCAGCCAAGGACTAACATGTTATTGATCAAATATCATTCATTGTCAACCACTTTCGGACCGCAAATTTACTTCAGCAGGGCGGCCGCTCTGTGCCAGATCACGTACCTAGAATGTGATCCGACACGTCCGGGTCTGGAGCGCGCGCACCTTGCCGGCAACCTGCTCCCGCTGTAACCACTCCATGTCTGCCGGCACCCACCGATTACACAGGACACAGGCAGAACGACAATCTACCCATGTAAACAAGGCAGATTGTCGTTCTGTCAGAAAGGGAAGGTATTGATCCTGTTTCTGCAAAGCAGGAACACAGATCTTTGCCTTCCACTAGTCTAAGCACCTCCCCCACAGTGAGTAAGCACAACCTAGGCACACAGTTAACCCTTTAATCACCCCTGTTAACCCCTTCCCTGCCAGTGTCATTAGTACAGCGACAGCATATTAGCACTGACCACTGTAATACAATCACTAGACCCCCCCCAAAAAATGTTTGCGTCATACTTACCTGTAAAATGCTTTTCTTTTTCCTACATCATGGGACACGGAGTCAGGCTAATATTCATTACCTGCTGGGTTATACTCCATTAGGTGAATGGACACTGGTAGACCAAAGGTCTTCAGACAGGAAATGATCCCCCATATAACCCCTCCCATACAGGAAGTACTTTAGTTTTGTAGCAAGATCTCTGTATCCCATGATGTACTCAAAGAAAAGGATTTTACAAGTATGAACTAAAAATCCTATTTTCTTTTTCATACATCATGGGACACAGTCAGGCTAATATTCATTACCTGCTGGGACGTCACAGAGCAATAGCCTTGAGGGGAGGGAGACACCCTGCTAAACAATAGCCAAACTAACTTCTATGGCAGGCCCCAGTACACTGCGGTTGAAAGACGAATCCTCTGCTGCTTGAACATCCACTTGATAAAATTTTGTGAACGTATGCACTGAAGACCAGGTAGCAGCCTTACAAATCTGAGCCACAGATACCTGATGGCGAAAAGCCAAGGAGGTTCCTACACCCATGGTAGAATGAGCTCTCACCCTAAAAGGGAGGAGCTTTTTTTTCAGACCGTAGGCCTGAATGACCAATTGACGGACCTAATTGGCAATGGAAGCCGCCTACCCCTTCTTGGATCCTTTTGGTAAAACAAAACAAAAAAAACAAAACAAAACAAACAAAAAAACGTCTGATCCTCGGATCACCGCAGATCTTGACAGATAAACCTTGACTGCCCAGTCATCTCTCTTCCGCCGAACGAGGCTGGGAGAAAAAAGGCAAAATAATGTCCCAATTTAAATGAAAGGCAGACACAACCTTTGGCAAAAAAGATGGAACAGGTCATAACACAACTCTGTCATGGTGAAGGATCAAGTACAGTTCCCTGCATGAAAGTGCCGCCAACTCCGACACCCTTCTAACCGAGGTAATAGCCATCAGGAAGGCTAGCTTGCATGACAGCAAGTCTAATGGAATTTCCTTAATAGGTTCAAATGGTTGTTTCTGTAACACAGACAGCACCAAGTTCAAGTCCCAAGGACACATAGGTGACATAATGGGGGGAAGCAAGCGAGTTACCTCCTGCATAAAGGTTTGGATCAGTGAATGGGAGGCTAAAGGCCTTTGGAAGAATACTGATAGGGCCGAAACTTGACCTCCGATTGTACTCAAAGTCAATTTGATTTCCACAGCTGACTGCCATTGATGCCATTTTCTGGCTTCACACCCAGCAATATAAGTCTTCCAGACCTTATGATAAATCTTCCTAGTGACAGATTTTCTAGCATTCAATAAAGTAGACACCACTGGTCCCGAGATGCCACGGTCCTTTAAAACCCTGGCTTCAATAGCCATGCTGTCAAATTTAGAGACTGGAAATTGGGGTGGAATATAAAACCTTGAGACAGTAGATCGGGGCGACGTGGAAGCGTCCATGGCCTTTCTATCGTCTGTCTGACAATCTCCGGGAACCAGGGCCTTCTGGGCCAGGCTGGTGCCACCAGAATGACTGGAACCCCCTCTCTCCGAATCCTGCGCAACAAATGTGGAAGGAGAGGGATCGGAGGGAAAGCATAAACCAGGGAGTACTGGGTCCATGAAACTATCAAAGCATCTGCTCCAATTGCCAGAGGATCTCTTGTTCGAGGCACAAACTGCTGTAGCTTGTTGTTGAACCTGGATGCCATTAGGTCGACCTCTGACCATCCCAAATGTTGGCAAATTTCCTGGAACACCTCTGGGTGTAGGGACCATTCCCCTGGGCAGATCTGCTGGCGGCTGAGCTAATCTGCCCTCCAGTTCTCTACTCCAGGGATATGGACTGCCAATATCATTGGCACATGTCCCTCTGCCCAGGCTAGTATGTAGTTCACATCCTTTAGAGCTGAACGACTCATGGTAACCCCTTGGTGGTTTATATAGGCCACTGTTGTGGCATTGTCGGACTGAACCCTGGTGGGGCAGTCCTGAAGCTCCACCGTCCAGGACCGCAGGGCCAGATGTACTGCCCATAATTCTAGGACGTTGATGGGCAGGGTCTGCTCTGTCCCTGACTATTTCCCTTGAGCGGTGAGCAAGTCTAGGGTCGCTCCCCAGCCTGAGAGACTGGCATCTGTAGTCAGTACTCTCCAAGTTACTGGGAGAAAGGATTTTCCCTTTCGAAGGTTCTGATCCTGCAACCACCAGTTTAGGCTTAAGCATGCCTGAGGAGATGAGCACATTGGATAATCCAGCTTTTTTCTTCCTCTGTTCCAAGTCAAAAAGATGTCTTGTTGTAAAGGCCCGGAATGGAACTGGGCATAGGGCACTGCCTCTGAGGAGGATACCAGCCTCCCTAGAAGACTCATACAGAGCCGAATGGAGGGTTGGCTGGTGCCTCTTATCTGACGCACCTGATCCTTCAGGGCACAGATCCTTACGGGTGGCAAGAATACTCTTGCTTGGACCGTGTTTAGGATCAGACCTAAATATCTTAGACTTTGAGCTGGTCTCAAGGCTGACTTTTCAGTATTTATGATCCAACCTAAGCTTTTCAAATACCTCACTGTGTATATTATGCTCTGTTCTGGAGCCTGTACTGAGTGATCTTTGAGCAGGATATCGTCCAGATACCCGAGCACCAGGATCCCTTGGGCCCTTAAAAGACCCAGTACTGGTGCTAGGACCTTTGTGAACACCCGGGGAACTGTAGCAAGCCCGAAGTGTAGACTCACAAACTGAAAATTATGATCCTCTACTGCAAAACGTAGGAACCTCTAATGAGGCACAAAGATAGGTATGTGCAAGTACACGCCCTTTATATCGATGAAGGCTAAAAAGTCTCCCCTCTGGAGTGAGGTTACTACTGAGTGGACAGACTCCATTCGAAAGGACTGTATCAATAGATACCTGTTCAGGGACCTTAGGTCCAAAATGGGCCTTGTGTCCCCGTTTGGTTTCTGAAGGTAAACAGGTTTGAGTAAAACCCTGTGCCCCTTCCTGGGTTTTTAAAACGAGGGACGTTTGCCGCTTTTCTTCACAGGAAGTAGAGAACTCTTCCCTCCAGAAATCTTTTAGATATATTTGTCCAAGTGATCATCGAATAAACGTTCCCCATGAAACGGGAAACCTGCCAATAACTTTACAAGGAAGCTTGGCTGACCAGTTCTTAAGCCATAAAAGTCTGAAGTTTGTACACACAAGAGAGCCAGACGAGAAACCTGCTGTATTGAATCCTTGAAAGCATCAACAGCAAAACACAGCACTCGAGGATTATCGGTCTTACTTTCAGGCAGATCATTCTCCTGGTTAGGCCTATCCAGCCGTTTGACCTGATCCTTTACGGACTGGCAAATACCAATTGCTGCAACAGCTGGCTGAATAGCTGAACTGGTCAAAGAAAAAGGAAGCCTTTAACAACAACTCCAATTTCTTGTCAACAGGGTCTTTTAAGCCCTGTGCATAATCTACCGGACAAGTTCTTGTTTAAGGAAGAGACTGCTGCATCTACGGCTGGCATGCTCCATTTTCTAACAAACTTTTCATCCATGGGATATAAAAGGGAAAACCTTTTAGGAGGCAAAAAAGTCCTGTCAGGATGTTTCCAATCAGCGTACACTGCCTGTCCCAACAGGGGGTGTAGCGGAAAAGTCTGTGCCACCTGAATAGGTGGCACTGACTGATGGGCACTTATGGGCACTGATCGGTAGCACTGACAAGTGGCTGGCACTGATAGATGGGCCCTGACAGATGGCACTTATGGGCGGCACTGATAGGCACTGAAATGCAGCACTGATTGGCAATTGCATAATAAATTACATGAATGATGAGAGGAGAGGAAGGATTTTACAATGCTATATGGCATATAGCATTGCAAAATCCTTCCTTGCCTCTCATCAGTCATATCATTTAACATCTAGTAAGTATGCTGCAATGCCCATATTGGTACACCTTGCACTTGGCTGCAGTAAGCCAGCAGCGGACATCTTGTTACACCCAGCCTGAACTATATAGGCTGGGTGTAACAAGATGTCCGCTGCTGGCTTACTGCAGCCGAGTGCAGGGTGTACCAAGATGGGCGTCACGATGTTTACCCTCCGGAGAAACGGAACGTCACTTCCTATACCGAATGTGACGGCTCCGGTCACCGTTTTGGACAAAATATGCAGCGGCGCCCTGCATCCCTGCCCCGGCAAGCTTAACCTCGTGTTCCACTGCTACCAGACCAATCTTCTCTCCGCCCATCGACTTCCGGTTCCAGGTATCGGATCTGGCATCGGGAGCATTTGTGCGAGTACAAGTACTCGCACAAATGCTCGGTATCGGTCCCGATACTAGTATCGGGACAACCCTAGGAACTACTGATGACATAGGTGTGCCCTTCCCTATGGTGTTAGTCCCACTCTTTTTGGAAGATGTTCAATGCCACAAACAGAGTACTTGGGTGTAGTTAATACACCTCAGAAGGGAGACCCTTTAATGGGGCTCACCAAGTCCCTATGCAACAATCCTGCTAAGCACCTTTAGCCTGACAAGCAACACCCGGTGACTCACGTGACCCGGGTAAGGAAAAATGAACCAATGCAAGTGTCTGTTCAGAGCCTGCTCTGTGTCCCACAGCTGCCTTTCTTGAAGCACCACATGCTTGGCCTGCACAGCTTAAATAAGCTGGGTGTGCGCCGGAACGTTCTATGCATGTGCGCATGTATGTACATGGTCCCGGCGAGCGGGCGTGATTATATAAGTGTACGACGCAAATCTACGTTCGCCCAGATAAAGGCCACGGTGCATGTGCAAAGCCGCGTGCGCCATGGCCGCCAAACTCTTTAGCCCAGTGGCGCTCTTGCAAACGCACGTGCGCCATGGGGAACCAAGACGAAATGGCGCACCCCGCTGTGCGCCATCATACAGGTAAAAAAAACAAAACAAAACCGCCAGACAAGCAAAAAGGTACACTTTGCAAACACCCACAGCTAGCCCAGAACTCCCCTGTATGGTCACCGCACACAGGTGTCCAGCCTTTAGCTGCTTGACTGATTGTTACAATCACTCGGACACCCCACAATAATAAAATAAAGTAGTTTCACTTACCCGTCTAGGCGCAGGGCCACTTTGAATCCAAGGGCCCAATCTTCACCCTTCACAGCGGGTTCTTGTCACTTGGACCTTCAAGGACTGGGTACCATTCATGTTTAGGGTCCACTCCCTTGGACCTGTACAGCACCCTGCAAGAAATGCCTTAGCGCTGTAGTGTTCAGGATTTCCACTCCGCAGGGTCCAGCGCCCGGAGGCCACGTTACAAGCAAAACCTTGCAGGATCTCGAGTCTTCTTTGCAAGGCTGTCTCAAATGGATCCGATCAGTCAATCCCTTGATTCATATTTAGAACAGTTTGTGAGACTAGAGACCTGGAGCTCAGAGCTCAAACAAACCGTGCCATCCACCTTGCAGAAACTGGTAAAAAGCTAAAGTACTTCCTGTATGGGAGGGGTTATACAGGGGATCACTTCCTGTCTGAAGACCTTTGGGCTACCAGTGTCCACTCACCTAATGGAGTATAACCCAGCAGGTAATGAATATTAGCCCGACTGTGTCCCATGATGTATGAAAAAGAAAGTGTCAGTTAGGTGTCTGATTTTTCCGCCGCAATATCACATTTGCGCTATAAAGTCGCTGATCGCAGCCATTACTAGTAAAATTTGAAAAAAAAAATATCCCATAGCTTGTAGGTGCTATAGTTTTCCTCAAACCAAATCAAAGAACGACCGACAGAGGCGATCAAATACCACCAAAATAAATCTCTATTTGTGGGGGGGTGGGGGGAGGAGGAACCACAAGTTTTATTTGGGTACAGTGTCACATGACCGTGCAATTGTCAGTTAAAGTAACGCAATGCCGTATAGCAAAAAAATGGCCTGTCATGCAGGTGGGTAAACCTTTCGGAGGTGAAGTGGTTAAATATTACACACTGCAGTTATTTTGTCAGCAAATTTCGATTTAGTCCCATTTTAGTCTTCTGCAATTGTTCGTCGACTAACATCTCCAGTACATTTCAGTCGACCAAAATCGAATGGGTGTAGTTAAATTGTAATGCATTATTTAAGCATTTCTCTACAATTTCCAAACTCATTATATACTGCTGGAGTGAAAAATCAAATAGGTTTTGGTTTTAAGGTTTGAACATGCACTACAGGTAATTTTGACGTCAAATTTCAATTTAGTTTTAGTCCTACTCTTGACTAAAATGCCATTTTAGTCATCTTGTTTTAGTTGTATTTTAGTTGGCTAAAAAAGTATTAAATTTAGTCGACAAAATTAACACTGCCAGACTCTCAAGATTCTCACGCAGTCACCTATTAACCATTGTGATGGCGGCTTTTTGTTAGGGAGCCAGATTCAATTCTGACAATCATGATCTAGGCTTTGCACAGGATAGGCTAGTATAATTAAAAGTATTCTGTCATTCTTGATTTAATGCCAACATACCAGAACTGTCAGAGCTGCTGCCCTTTTTGGTGGCAGGGGCTGCTTTTGCAACAGGCTTTGAAGGTGGAGTTTTCACTGCTGGTTTAGCTGGTGTCTTTTTCTCCTCTTCATCATCACTGGAGTCTGCATGGAGAATAGAAACTTTTTTTCATATAACCACCACAGCACTACATCTGCGTGTTCTGAGGATGCGAGCAGAAACGCAAGATTCTGCACATCACGCTTAGGGTGCCATTATACAATTGAACGCAGGAAGAAAGTGTGACAAAAAGCAAAAAAAAAAAAAAAAAAAAAAAAGTAAAAATAAACTAGAAAATGCTCCATCGGCTACTTTGTCACACATAGGACCAATAAACGTCACAGGACAAAATGCGTGTTTCAAAAAAGCTAGGTGTGAATAGGGCCCAAAAGCTAGAATGCCAAACCTTTGATCACAGCTGCCAGAGTTAATGCTAGATCAGATTAGGCAAACCCTGCAAGAAACATTCCAACCAAGTAAAGAACACATCTCTCATATGAAGTGCAGATTATGAGGAATACATTATACAATGTAAGAAGCCAGGGGCCCGACTCAAGCCCACAGCTTTTACAAAACAAAAAAAAGGTTTATATTGTGTTTTGAGTACACAAATTCATTTTAATGTATTGTTTCCTAAAAATGTGTGATAAGTATGACTTGTGCAAATTATCGCACAACAAACAAAATTTCAACTGCTATCATTTTACTAAAGAGCCTCCACTTTCAGAAAAAAATATAAATGTTAGGGGGGTTTAAAAGAATTTTCTAGCTAAAAAGTCCAATTTCAACAAATTTTTTTTTTTTTCCAAAAAAAAGGGGGAGGGCCCAAGTAGAGTAATCTGTAGCCTAAGTTCACACGGTAGCGATGCGGAAACCAGCGCCGGTTCTCGCATCTCTCCCACAGGCAGTTTACACTGCTCTCTGTGAACCGCTGCAGGTGTCAATGTAATGACAACCCCCAGAGCAGATCACAGAGCGAACTGTGGATTCGGATCGCATAGGTGAGAACACCCATGCGATCCAATTTCAGCGCAGGGGAAAAAAATACAAATAAAAAAAAAAAAAAAAAAAGGTTTTGTGCAAATCCAATGCAAGTTCAGCCATACAACTGTATGGCTGAACTTGCATTGCACGTGATCCGCCCCGCAGTGTGGGTGCAAATCACATGCAATGTCTGTTCGCTATAGTGTGAACCCGGGCTTAAAACTTATGCTTAAGTCTTGCCCCCCTCTTAAGGAAACAAAAAAAAAAAATTACCATCTTACCGGAACTGTCAGAACTACTGGCATCTTTTTTGGCAGCAGCAGCTTTGGCTGGTGCCGGTGTGGGAGTTTTGGATGGTGTCTCTTTGGCAGCAGGTTTTGCTGGCGGCGTTTTTGCTATGGGCTTAGCCGGGGCCTTTTTCACCTCTTCATCATCACTTGAGTCTGGGTATAAAAAAAAAAAAAAAAAAAAAAAAAAAGAAAAGTTACGCCTTTAAATTCTGTGTTCACTTTATGAAAAATTCTTAGGTGTGTAGATACTGAAGTTTAATGCCAAACTTTTTGCCACATACATGTAAGAGGACCTATACACAGCAGCAACTTGACCTATACCTGGTAAAATCCAGCACACATTACAAATTCTTCATTGGGCTCAGTACAGACAAGCTGTTTACCAACATGATTTAAGGTTTTAGGCATAAGCTGCAAAACGTTTTACAGCTAAATTTCTGAGAATTTAGTCTAAACTGCAAGTTATGAACAGCTCGACAAAAGGTTTCCACAGCGTTTTGTGTTGCTTAGTAAATCAGTGTAACATCAGCACCATTTGTTTAAAAATGTGATGAGATACTTTGAATCTGATGCCACACATGTACCCACTCACCAGAGCTGTCAGAAGAGCTAGAATCCTTTTTTGCTTGCACAGATTTAACAGCACCCTTAGCAGGTACAGTTTTTTTCGCTGTAGTAGTCTTGCCAGCCGGTGTTTTCACTCCAGGTTTAGCAGCCTTTTCATCTTCATCATCACTTGAGTCTGAATCACTGGACTCCGCTTTGGCTTTATTTGCAACAGGTTTAGATGATGCAGGGGCCTTTCCTGGAGTGACCTTGGCTACAAATAGAAAAACAGAGTACAGAGACTACAATAAGAAAAAAGGAAGAGCGTTTGCAATGATTTAGACAATACTAGTCAACACACAATGTGCCTGCCACCTGTAGGCAGTAAGTCTTGCCAGCCAATCAAAAAATGTGTTATTCATTATATGGGTGTGCAGCAACCGAATGAAACAAAGACAGGTAACTGAATAAAACCATGGGACAAAGAAAATACCTTTTTTTGCTGACTGTTCCTCCTCACTATCTGAGGAATCACTGCTGCCTTCTGCTTTTTTAGCTTTTGCCTTGGGAGTGGCTACTTTCTTGTGGAACGCAGGCGGAGGTACAGCACTGTATGCACCTACAAAAAATTGTTACACAGCAATAAGTGGTTTCCATGCTGGACAGGAAAATCACATACCTATAAGGTTTACAGCTTATTTTGTGCGGGGGGGGGGGGGGGGGAAGGCATAATGAATAAAGTGATATACTTTATTCCCACAAAGACTTTTTGTGCTCCAAGACCAATCCACTGAAGCCACTAATCTTCACTGCCCAGTCAGTCGCAGCTCTTATGTCATCATGCACAATGTAGCACCAGCTGTCCCACATTGGATGTGAAGATGCAGAGGATCAACCCACAACCTAGGATGTAAGAGCGCGTTGGTTGTAGGGGTAGCAAGAAATAATTATATGGCCTTCATCATCTTCTAGGAAAAATGAGTAGTTAACCCTTGCAGTGAGGAAGAGGGAGTTTTCTTATACCCCAGATTTCAGCTTAGCTCAAAAGCCCTGAACAGTATTGTACCAAATAAACCGCAGTGTAACTTCCTGTTCATCAGATAACATTTGAAATAAATAATAAATATATATATATATATATATAATTAAACAGGATTTATTTAGCGACGACAGTTTACGCTGTGTGTGTATATATATATGTGTATATATATATATATATATATATATATGTGTATATATATATATATATATATATATATATATATATATATATATATATATATATATATATATATATATATATATATATATATATATATATATATATATATATATATACACACACATATATATATATATATATATATATATATATATATATATATATATACACACATACACCAAAGGTTATCTGCGTGTGTGTATTTTTTTGCTTTGACTATTTGACCTCTAAACAGTCATAGGCCATCATTTCTCACCTGGCTTTGGTTTAGGTTTTGCTGCAGGTTTCTCATCCTCAGAACTGTCTGAAGAGTCATCACTGCTGGAGCCTTTTTCCTTGCTGCCTGCCACCTTCTTCACTGCAGGTTTGGACACTGCAGGGGATTTCACTGCAGGAGCAGCAGCAGCTTTGGCAGGAGTTTTTATAATAGACTGCAAAATAATTTTAAACAAGTTAAATTTTTATTAAGCCATACACAGTGGTTACAGTAAACTTGTACTGAAATATACATGTACTGATTATGACCTTTGCTTCTGAAAACGTTAACTGGTGTCCTTTTAAGTTTAAGCTAATTGTTAATGCCTTGAGACATAAATATGAAAAAGCAACACATTCAGTAGTGCTAAATTCACTCCTAATCTCCAATGCTTGCTTCAAGTTAGTCACTCAGTATTAAATCTTGGGCAGTCCCATCAATGTCCCTCAGTAAAGTTTTAAGTCTTCTTGCACACGGCTGCCTAAAAAAAACGCGTTTTATAGGCATACAAGCATTTTTTTTAAACACTGAACTAAATGCAGACCACATTTATGCATGTTCTTAAGTGCAAGAAATGGGAATTGTGACTTACCAGTAAATCCCTTATCTTAGAGGACATAACAGCCCCAAGTGCACCCTCATAACTTCACCCACTGCATACAACTCAAGCGATTTAGCTAGCAAAAAGAGGTGGAACTTGTGTCCTGTCCTGTACTCTAAGATACGTAAATTTAGTGGTAAATCAAATTTCCTATTATCTTAACCATACAGTACAGCAAGTCACAGACAATGGAATGAACCCAAGTAATAAACAAGGCAGCAACACCACAAACAGGCCCATAAAAACAAAAAGGTTAAATGTACCCACAATAGTATAATCACCACTTGATGTCAGAAATTTGTTTTAGCAGAGGCCTGAAGATCCATCCAGTAAAAACGTTGAGAATGTATTATCAGAAGACCAGGTGGCAATCTTGCAATGCTGTGAAACTGATGCTTGATACTGGGAAGCCCAAAAAAACACCACCGGATCTGGTGAAATAAACCCTGACGGGGAAGGAAGGAACCAGTTCCTTGAAGGCATAAGCTCTGGAAATGAGCTGCCTGAGCCACCCAGCAATGGTAAAAGAAAGCAGGATGATCCCTTTTTAGGGAGGACAGGCTGAAGGAAGATGCTACAAGCAAAGATAGACCAACTGTTCTGACCACATACAGGAAGTGCAGTGAAATTTCATTGATGTGTTTTGGGAAAGCATATAAGGGGGGACGATATTCTCACCAAGGTGAAACTACCACCTAGTGGAAGAAAGAGGGATTGGATTTCAGGAGCACCTTGTCCCCATGCAAGGCAAGAAAAAGGATTTTTACAAGAAGGAGCCACCAACTCAAAAGATACACCTGATGGAGGCAAAAGCCACTGAAAAGGCCACCTTAAACCCAAGATCCTCCAATGGGATAAATGATAGTAAGGGAGGTTTTTAAACAACCGTTAAGTACCAGATTCAGATCCCAGGGAGACAGGAAGTCAGAACAGGGGATCAACACACGAACTGCTTACACAAAAAGGTCTTGACAAGAGAATGCATAGCCAAAGGTTTCTGGAATAGAATGGACAAAGCAGAAATCTGTTCTGTTTGAGTACCAAGAGCCAGATACTGGTCCAGACCAAGCTGGAGGAGGGCCAGTTTCTGAAAAACTAGAATATTTCTGGGGTTGAGATGCCTGCTCTTGCACCAACCAAAAGTAGGCCATCGAGATGCAACAGTAGATACGATAAGCGGTAGATTTTCCCACCTTGAGCAAGGTGTGAAAGAGGTTCAGCAATGACCCTATTCTTTAGAATCTGGGTTTCAAATAGGTGGAACAGAGGGCCGTATGACAGGAGGCCTCGCCTGTGTGGAGGCCTGTCCACCAGGGGTCTGTATATCAAGTTCTCCTGGGCCAATATGGAACGACAAGGATGACCAGAATCTAGTCTTACTCCATCTTGTGAAGCAGTCGAGAAAGAATCTTCACTGGAGGGAATGCATACACCAGTCTGAATGTGAAGGATATCTGGACCTGGTTATAAATATGTCCAGTTTTTTGTTGGCTCTGTAGCCTGTGATATCCACATCTGGTGATCTCCTTGACAATCATCAGTAAGATCTCAGGGTGGAGAGACAACTCCCCTAATTCCAGGCATTGATTTTGTAATCAAAGTTCCCTTGCCAATTTTCCACTTCTGGCATGTGGACAGAATTGTATTGTGGTTCTGCACCATGAAGAGGACCAGGTTTGCTAAAAAGGTTTTGTTTGGAACAAAGCAAAGGGAACCACCTCAAAAAAAATGAGACCACCATGAGGCCCAGAACCCTCAAAACAGAAGAGTTGAGGGGTGCCTGTTTGACCTGAGAGTCCAACAGTTAGACCTAAAAGAACAGAGAAGCAACCTTTTTTTCCTGGTGAAGAAAATTTTTGGCCTGGATCGTGTCCAAGATCATCCCCCACAACTTCAGACAATGGGGTGGAGGGCAGAGTTCCAGAAGTTGATCAGCCATCCGAAAGTTTGAAGGGACTGCCTTATCTTTTGAATGTTGAAGGACAGGACCCTGGTTGAGCAATATGAGGTAGGTTGTCTAGGTACTCCATGATAGGGATGCCCTGAGATCTTAGCAGGGCCAGGAGTAGAGCAAGCACTTTAATGAGGACTCCTGGTGTAGTGGAGAACCCGAACGGCAAAGCAAAAAATTGAAAATGTTGATCTTCCAGAGCAAAATGTAGAAAGCGATGGTGTATGGAAAACATGGGATTGTGAGGACAGGCATCTTGAAAGTCCACCGATCTGAGAGGAGCGATAACAGATCATGCAGACTCATGTACATTGAATCAAGGCGTGGAGATGGAAAGAAATTATAATTTTGTAGCCAACGGAAATGACAGACTGAACCCAGAGGTCTGGGATGTCTCTGACCTCTGACAGGTCCTAAGGCTTGCAACAAAGGATGGATCTGCCTTTGATCCTTTGAGAGAAAAGGTAGTAGCTGTAGCAGGCTAAAGCTGTTTGTGGGGCAAATGTACCCCCCCCCCCCCAACCCCGGTACCTTAATTGATAAATTTCCCAGGCGTTTACCATATCAGTAAAGGTGCTTTTTTGAAAGCAGCTTCAGCAGACCCAGCCTTTAACCACAAAATTCTGCAAATATGCAGAGAGCAGTGCCACCCTAGAGAACTGGCAAAGTACATTCTCCAGGGCATTAACACAAAAAAGCTGTGCTAAAGGCATGAACTGCAATTGTTCCAGCATAACAGGGTACTCAAAGACATGACCATATTCTCTATTCATGAGCAGAGCACAGTAAGCAACAGTCTGACAAACGGACATAGTTGCAATTGCCAGTTGTACGGCAGGAGCAGCAAGAGCAAAGTTAGCTTTCAAAGCATTTATCAACCAAATTCTATAGTGAGAAGCTTGTGAACAGAAACGGTAAGACCAACTTTCAGATACATTCCTTTTCCATATAATGTAATCTGGCAAAGAACTTGAATAACCTTTTTTAGGATTTTGCAAAACCTCATGAAAAGCACAGTTAACTTGTGTGTGCAAAGGAAAGTTCTTTAGACTTTTTGTGCCAATAGGAGCTTGTTTAGGTTGAGTAGATTCCCGTGGTGCTGGGCAAAGGTTAGCAAGCACCACACCAATAAGTGAGCTCACAGTAGAAAGAATGTGGCATCAAGTCTCAACTGGTGCCTCAAAAAACAGGAGGTGAAAATTCCTCTTCTGTGTACACCTCACCTTCTGCAATATCTTCTTTGAAGGAGGTTAGGAGTTACAGGGTCACAATTAAGAATAGACTCCGGTGCTGGAGAGGTAAAGAGCGATTTTTGGCCCTGGAGATTGAAGATTCTAGAAGGGCAAAATCAGACAGACATAGTTGCAGTGAAACCTGCCTTGGACAGGTCATCTTGTTACGTGAATGACAGGGGAACTAAAAATATAAGAAGGGGGTTATGCCAATATGGGACCTTGCGCCAGTGCTAGGGAACAGCCATCACCCTGAGTGTTTTGCTGGAGTTCTTATAGACCATCTTTTCTCAGCTCCTCTGCGCCTTGTTTCACCATTGCCAAGTGAGGGAATCCCTGAGGGGCACTCACAAAATAGATGTGGAATGAGAAGGCCCTAATGTGTATGGTTAATAAGTTGCAATGCCCCAGGTGCTGACTAATGTTCTGCGAAAATGGAACAGCGGGCAGCCGAGAGACCAGCAGACATACTTCTTGCGGTCTCAGTGGAAATGGTGAGAAGTGCATATACAGTAGGTGACCGCGATAGTGTCAATCTCGCCGCATTTTAATAAGGGTGCCCCCAGACCGGGCCCCCGCTGGCAAAAGAGCTGGAAGAAGATAGCGGAGGGGCCTGGGAGAAGAGGCGGAACACTCATTCACATAGGGTGGGGGGCCGGGATCTGGGGACCCCCTTATTAAAGGGGGCCCCGGATTCCAATAAGGCCCCCGCCCGCAGACCCCGACAACCAACGGCCAGGGTTGTCGGGAAGAGGCCCTTGTCCTCATCAACATGGGGACAAGGTGCTTTGGGGTGGGGGCACCCCCCCTCCCCCAAGGCACCCACCCCCCATGTTGAGGGCATGCGGCCTGGTACGGCTCAGGAGGGGGGCGCTCGCTCGTCCCCACCCCCTTTCCTGACCGACCGGGCTGCGTGCTCGAATAAGGGTCTGGTATGGATTTTGGGGGGACCCCCACGCCGATTTTTTGGCGTAGGGGGTTCCCCTTACAATCCATACCAGACTCAAGGGCCTGGTATGCCCCTGGGGGGGGGGGGGGGGGGGGGGGGGGGGGACACGACCCACACTGTTTTTTTCATTTAAAATTTGGCACGGCGTTCCCCCTCGGGATTCATACCAGACAGCTGTCAGCACTGCCTGTCACTCTTCGCGAAAGGAAAAAAAAAAGTTTTCCTTTCCCGATGAGTGAGCCAGTGCGACATGCACAGTACCCTGTCGCCGAGAACCAGCGCGATGGTATCGCGCTGGAAACACAATCTCGCGGTCAGGTACTGTAGTTCAAATATGTCACCATCCAAGCAACAACGCTGCGGGAGAAAAACCTGCCACATTTATAAAGCTAAGTGTTCTGTGTGCATATGAGGCCGTAGGATGTTTTGCCAACTCTCCTAGAACCCTTACCTCCCGGCAACAGTGTTTTGGAAGCAAAGCAAAAAAAAAAAAAAAAAAAGCCAGACGAAAAAAAAAAAAAAAGCCTGTAACACGTTTAGGTGCATTTACAGGCGTCAAGCCATTGAAATTAAACGCTCAAGCGCTAAACGTACCTAGCTTTAAAACAAGTTTTCTGGATGCACTGGCAGTGGATTTTTTCCTGCCTCTAAAAGCTTGTGTGTGCATTGACACAGACTAACATGCCAGGCCGTTTAGAAAAGAAAAAAAAAAAAAAAAAAACCCCCACACACACCAGACACCCCTAGGAGCAGCTGAAAAAAAAATCTATTGTGCATAAGGCCTAAAGTGGTTACCTGCCACCAAAGTACTAGGCATTTACACAGCGGGAACACAGCAAAGTAAATAACACCTAAATAATGTATACAAAAAAAGGATCTGGTCACAAATACAGGGAAATTCTGTTATATCTTATCCGTGTTGTAGGCCCCCTAGAGGGGATCAAAATTCCCCCTTCACGGTGGACATAAACCCAAGAGCAGTCTTCTGCGTTTGGACCTGAATAGCAGCCTGCGACCAACTACACTCATTGCGTGCCAAATGCAGGATCCTGTGCCCTAAACAAACTTTACAGGTCAACTTTGATGCTGTTGGGTCTGGGTATGTTTCCAAAGATGTACATTGTGGGCCCCCCCAATCTAGAGACGTAATGACCCCTGAGACAACGAATAAGCAGTTGGATCTTAATAAAAGTGTCTGTTGTTTTAATGAAGTAAAAGAACGTTTTAAGAAAACTTCTCCATAGTCAAGAGGGGTTTTATGTGATGGAGCACTGGGGCTGTTCCAGCAAAGCTTTTCTCAGTGTCCAATTATGTGAAGGTAGAGGCATATAAACCAAAGTCTCCGACTTCTTGCCCTGTATGATTAAGATCTACTCTTTTGACCTTGCTGGAAATCCAGTGCTGTCCTGTGCAGTCTAATCCCAAGTAGTGTGATCCACCCTGCCCAAGCTACCTCTGAACTACAGAAAACCTCTCCCCATGATTGATGAAAGGTGGAATGTATTCTGTAATCATAAAGCTTCTTGTCCTAGGACAATGCTGCTCCTCCAAAAAGACAGCACAGTGAGTGTGGTCATCCAACGACATGAAGTGTGTTACTGGCAGAATCACCAAAAAAAAAAAAAAAAAAAAAAAAAAGAAGAATGCAGCTGCCACACCAAGCAACTGGTAAGCTGCAACATCTTCGATTTTTTACTGCTTGCCTGGCAAAGCTTTTGCCAGAAGTAGTAATAGGAAAAGCCTCTCCAAAAAAACCCCAAGATAGTAGTAAAACCTGACAATGGTTCTAACACTTCAATACCCTACCCAAAACTAAAATAAAAACCAACCAAGCATCAATGCTAAAAACAATTTCTAGCACTAACAATTTGCTGTCAGTCATGTTATTATTGAGGAGGAGGAGGAGGAGGAGGAGGAGGGAGGAGTGTACTCACATTATATTTGCGCACCTGTTGCACATTTTTGGTAAAAAACACATTCAAATGAATTTTTGTGCACACAAATACTATAAAATCAAATTCTGTAAAAATGTAAATAAGATACCAAATAATCCAAGACTGAAAACACTGAGTGACACTGGAAAAAACTAACCAAAACTGTCCATGGGGAATGCTTTACAAGCCTTCATAGTTCATCTACTTGGCTTTGACCATAAATTATGGCCCTAGAAAGACATGCATGTGTAAGAGGGCTTAAAAAAAACAAAAAACAAAAAAAAAACAAAAACAAACACACATTGTGTGTGTGTGTTTACACTTTTTTCGTCACTCAACTTTATTGCTATCAGAGGTGCCGATATTCTCCTATGTGACAGCATTTTTTGAGTAGCCAGTACGATCAATGGAGACATCAGGAGTCTCCTTGGTTCCTTCCTCATACTTGGGAAACGGAGTACAGACCTAGCATCCTGTATCACTGCTTCACATGACTTTCCAAGCCAGGTACTGACAACTTTGAAACAGGAAGTGCTCAGAACTGAGCGCTTATAGGTTTATACCTCCCAGGATAGATGGTAAAAAACTAACATGTGTGGGTATTAGACTCCACACTTAAAAGTGGAGTTCCGGCCACAGAATTTTTTTTTTTTTTTTGGAATCCCATCATATTGCATTAATAACCCCAATAAAAACTTTATATATGTTTGCTAGTGGATCTTAATTTTATATATTTTTTATACCATTTAGAAAATCCTCTTCTGGCCATTGCCATGAGGATTGTTGGCATGTGAAGCCCAATCTCAAACTCTTCCTGGATTTGCAATGGAGAGGTGCATGCTGGGTAACCCTGAAAGAACAAGGTTAGGACTCAGGTATTGTAATAGAGACCACCCCCAAAGGTCAGCAGGTGTGTCCCTCAAGAGGTGTGGCTGACCCACCCCCACCAAGTGTTCCGCCTACCCCAACTAAGTCAGGGCATCAGCAAGTCGGGGTAAGCATGCACCACTCATCTCCCGCATGCGCGATGCAGCGGCAGCTCCGATTGTTTAGAAAGTTAATTATGTGGGGGTCTTGTGAGCCAAAGATGGACTGATGCCTTTGTGGAGGTGAAACAAATATAGATAAGCTGCAAACACTAACCACGTTTCATTGCGTGCATAAACCAAAAAATATAAATAAACGTGCCTGCGCTGAAAAAACAGACATATCCCAATAGTTGGGAGGTGCATATATGTGTAAAACTATACTACAAAAGTTCAATATAAAAAAAAAAA
Organism: Lithobates clamitans; assembly: GCA_037952925.1. NCBI lineage: Eukaryota > Metazoa > Chordata > Amphibia > Anura > Ranidae > Lithobates > Lithobates clamitans. Next base: position 474,674 of record JBBGZY010001472.1, read on the forward strand.
ATAAAAAATGCTAGTAATATATAAATTATAGAATGAATACAATCCTTATATAAAAGTATCCCATAAAGTGCAACATGCAAAAAAACAATATATATATGTGGTTATAAATATAAGATCAAAGTGCAAAATCAAGTGTCCACATTTAAAAAGTTCATTCAATTCAAGTTCAATTATGTGTTGATATCACACATTTTTAAATGTGGACACTTGATTTTGCACTTTGATCTTATATTCATAACCACATATATATTATTGTTTTTTTGCATGTTGCACTTTATGGGATACTTTTATATAAGGATTGTATTCATTCTATAATTTATATATTACTAGCATTTTTTTTTTTCTTTTTATATTGAACTTTTGTAGTATAGTTTTACACATATATGCACCTCCCAACTATTGGGATATATCTGTTTTTTCAGCGCAGGCACGTTTATTTTTATTTTTTGTTTAGAAAGTTACCATAACGGGCAGCGACGGAGGAAGGTCCCGCCCCGTTGTTATGGCAACCACCTTAAATCACATAATTTTTTGTCGGGAAATGCGAATTTAGCTCACAGTACTGCCCACTGACTCTTGGGAAATTATTTCTCCACATTTTCTAGGAGCACAGGCAAGGGAGGAAGTGATGTGGAGCCCCGCAGACATGAAAGTGGCAGATTGGGAGCGACAACCTAACGGGGTGTTTCTGGTGAGTAAAAAAAAAAAAAAAAAAGTTTTTCCCCCCAAATGTTTATTAATACTATGAAAGGACAGTGAATATATAAAATTTTTCTGGGTGGAACTCAGTTTTAAAGTGGTTCTAAACTCCATTCATGAAATCTGACCTGGGCACATATCTGTAGAGTTTCCTTCTCTTTCCAAAGTTTTAAGTGCTGTATCTTTCTGCTACTCCATTCTTATCAGCATGATAACTTCTGACAAGCTTGCCGACACAGGAGAAAAAAAAAGCAGCTGGAAATTTGGGTCAGGGAGGGAGCTTAGAGGAAGATTAGCAGAGAGCCTGTCTATTCAGATAACAGCCCTGCAAGTTTCTTCATCCTCTACTTTTGTAGAGGGGGCCTTTCCTCCAATCAGCTCTCACACAGTGCATGCCCACCAGACACCCCTCCCACTGCTGAATGAGGAAACAAGATGTGCACTTTCTAAAGAGTGTAGAAAGCTGAAGACAGCAGATATACATGGAAAACTTATGTAAGGAGATTTGTTTCATTTCTGTGTATCATCTAATGCTGTTCACTTCACTGGGTATATGTAAAGGGTTTAAATCCAAAATTAAAACACCTTAGAAGCGATCAAGCAACTGTAGCTGCCAAACCTCTTCTAAAATAAGAAAAAAATTTGCGGAGTTTGCATACATACCAATACTGCCACTTCTGCAGTAGTTACATCGGAGTTAAAACCACTTGTTGGCCGCTTTCGCAAAATTGACCAAACGGATGAAAGCAGTATAGCACAAATAAATTATACAATCATGTTTGCAATCAAAAAGTGCTAAACTTGCTAGAAATGTATCTTGTGTATAGAAGAATGAGAGCCAATGCATGTGGACCTGTCACGTATAAAAAATTGCTGATTGATAGGAGGAAAAATAAAATAAAAAAATTGCGATAAAAGGACACAAGCACCATTTTACCTTTGCCGGTGTGCTGTCATCTGACTCTTCACTGCTACTGGTGTCAGATTTCCGGGTTTTTGAGGCTGGAGTTATTTTTGCTGCTGGAGTTATTTTTGCTGTAGCTGAAAAAGAAAATAGATTTTAAAGATAAAGTTAAAAAAATAAATAAAGAGTGAATTAGCCACCCCCATGAAAGAACTTTCTGAAACATTAATACAAAAATGTAGCTATATATGTACAGAGTACATCACTTGTAGTGATGCTATATGTGCACTGTCTAATGCCTTTATGGTACCAGCCAACTCCTGACTACTGAAAACTGCAAATTATTCTTTGCATTAAATAGTCCTGAAAGGGATACTAAAGTCATTTTTTTTTCAACATGTTATAAATACCTGCTCTGTGCAGTGGTTTTGCATAGAGCAACCTGGCCCCTTCCTCATGTTGAGTACCCCTACAGCAAGCAGCTTGCTATGAGGGCACCCGAGCCGCAGCTTCATGTGTCCATTCAGACATAGCGCAGCAGCATAACCGATCGAACACCGCCGATTACTTGGTTTTCAGAGCTCCGTGAGCAGAGAGCTGCAGACTGTCAGTCACAGCTCTCTGCTCTGCCTCCTCGCTCACTTGAGCGCTGGGCTGTGGAGGGGGCGGAGTGGCCAGCTCAGGCTCTCAGCGGCTGAGCCAGGTGTCAGTTCAGGCACCTGGCGGAACCAGACTGTCGTGATGACTGGACTGACATCCATGACGTCAGCAGAGAGTGCCTTTTATCAGAGCATCTCCCGGCGCTCACGTGACTCCTCCGCTCTCCTCTTCACGGCTGACAACTACAGCGGAAGGGGCCGATAACTCCTGCGGACTTCAACCGGGGAGGAGAGAGCTGAGGAGTCACGTGAGCACCGGGAGATGCTCTGATATAAAAAGGTATAGATCGCCAGCTTTTTTATACAACACAGACACTAGGGCACAATGTTATTTTACAGAGGGGATGGCATGTTTCTATTGTAGTTATGATAGCAGCAGGAGGGGAGAGCAGAGGAGAGCTGCCGACGACGGAGGCACGTAAACTAACCACGGTGTCAGGGCTCAGCAACATGATAAACACTGCAAGCACTGTGCTGTTATTCATGCTTTAAGGGAACAGAAACTATTTTTTTTTCTTTTTTAGGGTAACACTTTAAAAGCACAGTCACATGAAAATGTACTTAAAACCCACAAACATTTTCTTAACTTGCTCAGCATTCCAACTCTTCATATTCCAACACTGCCCCCACTGCAGTGCTTGTGATGGTAGGAGTAAAGGGATTAAGGAACTGTTTTCCAGGTACTGTCACACGAGCAGGGAAAAAAAAAAAAAAAAAAAAATTCACTTCTTACACGGCTGTGCTGGGGACTTTGCCACAGGGGACTTGGCAGGAAGGGCCTGTTTTTTCTTGGGAGGTTCATCTTCTGAACTGCTGGAGTCTGAACTTGAATCTTTTGCTGCTTTCTTTTGAGGTGGAGCTTTCACATTTGCCACCTTTGCCAGGGGTGTAGTCTTTTTCTGTGTGCAGATACAATAAAATAAGCTTAAGTGCACAATATCAGTGTATAATAATGCTACTAAACAAGCAGATTAAACATAAGTACTTGAGGCAGATGTAAAATCTCTAATACCAGAAATGCAGCCTTTAGGCACTTTCGATTTTCTAGATCTGATGAAGCCTCATACCACTTAAATGCACTGTTAATCAAAAGTTAATCCATACCCTTATTTTTATCAATAACTCCACAATGGTATGATATTTGAAGCTTTGGTGCCCAGCCATAGCTCCAAAGACTGTTGGTGCCACTGATGACACAGGTAAACCCCTGGGAGATCCTTCAGCAAAGTTTCATAAAAGCTTAAATCGGAACTAAAAAAGGTAAAAATACTGTTCTTTGTTCCAACACCCATGAAGTCCCTTGGCTGTATCTTCTCCCTGGCTTCCAGTCTTCAGCAGTCTTGATTGGCTGGTGCAGGGAGCACCGAGAGAAAGGTTCACGCCACCTGTCTCTACTCCCCTGAAAGAGCCGGGATTTTGAGCGATCGCGGGTGCCCGATGGTCATTGCGCCCGCCAGGCACTCGCATCGGCTCCAGGCACATGCAGCGGGCGCCCGCCCCTAGTGGCCAAAAGGCCAAGCAAGGTAACGTTTCGCCCAGCAGTGACAATTTTCCACAGTAAAACTGCGGCGGCTGGTCGGCAAGCAGTTAAGATACACACTGGGATTGATTTACTAAAACTTGTGTGAAAAAAAAATCTGGTGCAACTGTGCATGGTAGCCAGCTTCTAAAGTCAGCTTGTTCAATAAAGCTTTGACAAAAAAAAACCTGGAAGTTGATTGGTTTCTACGCAAAGCTGCACCAGATTTTGTAATCTAGTTTTAGTAAATCAACCCTGTGTGTTAATGAAATTCATTTATTATGAATAGGTTTCCAATGCACCACAATGGAGGCCAAAATAGACCCATAACTCATTTTTTCGTGCCAGGGGCAACAAAAAGTGCATTTTGTTGTGTGCTGCTGTGTGAGTGAGTTGCCTACTACAACCAGTTCAAAAAAAAAAAAAAAAAAAAAAAGGAGGGCAGGAGGTAGAAGACTGCATATAAACCCCCTAGTCCCATGCAGGAACAGCTCATTAAGGTAAGCTTCTTACAGGAGGCGGCTTTGTTTCCTCTTCAGAGTCAGAATCTTCACTGCTGCTTTCCGCTTTCTTTTGTGGAGGCACTTTAGTCACTGGCTTTTTGGCTGCTGCCGGTACTAAAAGAAAAAAAAAGAAGAAGGGTAAATAAATAAAATTGGCTACATAAAAACAAAAGCAAAAAAAAAAAAAAATTACACAAATCACATTTAGTAAATCCATGTCCATCCAATACATGCACATCCCACTATATTTTGTGGGATGTGCGTATGCATTTGTGGCCTCAAGGAAGTGGGTCTGTGAGGCTGCATATATGCGCTACAGTGTTTGTGTTGGGATCACACTGCACAACACACTTTCAGTACAGAGACCAACCTGTAGCTGCCAGCTTGAACTGGGAGGATGGATTCTCGATTGCCTGATAAACGTGATGGCCTCTATTTTTTTTTTTCCAATATGCAGATATTTTACATAATTACATACTGCACACCCCCCTAGTCCTAGTACTTCAAACATTTAAAAATGTTATCAAAATAAAAATAAATACTTAGGAAGGATAGGAAACTAACTAAACCCTGCATTTATCATGGTCAACACACTGGACACATACACTGGAATTAAACCTCATCTCTAAATGAACATACTACTCATTCATACTTGCTTTTGTTACCATTTCTCTATATAAAAACATACTTGTTTTTTTAGCAGGTGGCTCTTCATCTTCACTAGAACTGTCTTCACTGCTGGATTCCTTAGCAGGCTTTTTAGTGGGCAGGTTATTAGCAAGTAGTTTCCTTTTCTTAGGAGCAGGGGATCTGAATGCAAGGGTGGAAAAAACGTTAAAAAATATACATGTAGCCAAGAAATTGCAAAAAGACAACTTTAAGACTAGCCACTGGATAGCTCTGAAGTTCCCTGGGTAAAGATAAAGTTAAGATTTTCTGATCTATAATCAAATTATAATTACAGGATGGATGGTGAATATTTGAGTGTTTAAGACACTGATCCTCTTTAACCACTTCAGCCCCAGAAGGATTTACCCCCTTAACCACTTCCCATCCAGGCCAATTCTGACATTTCTCTCCTACATGTAAAATTCACATTTGTTTTTGCTAGAAAATTACCCCCAAAACATTATATATATGTTTTTTAAGCAAAGACCCTAGAGCAGTGGTCATCAACCCTGTCCTCAGGGCCCACTAACAGGCCAGGTTTGCAAGATAACTGAAATACATCACAGGTGATATCATTTGCTGCTCAGTGATTGCAGTATTCTAGTCTGCATCTCCCAAAGGTAATACATAAAATCTGGCCTGTTAGTGGGCCCAGAGGACAGGGTTGATGACCATTGCCCTAGAGAATACAATGGCATTCGTTGCAACTTTTTATCTCGCGCGGTATTTGCGCAGCAATTTTTCTAACAGTTTTTTTGGGAAAAAAAAAACTGTTTCATGCTTTAAAACAATAAAAAAAAAAAACAAGACATTAAAGTTAGCCCAATTTTTTGCATAATGTGAAAGATGAAGTTACTCCGAGTAAATAGATACCCAACATGTCACGCTTAAAAATTGCACACGCACGTGAAATGGCGCCAAACTTCGGCACTTAAAAATCCCCATGGGCGACGTTTTACATTTTTTTACTGGTTACATGTTTTGAGTTACAGAGGAGGTCTAGTGCTAGAATTAAAGTCAAGGACGTCCCTGGATGTACCTTGGGCGGGAAGTGGTTAATGACCAGGCCATTTTTTTTTTGCGATATGGCACTGCGTCGCTTTAACTGACAGTTGCATGGTTGTGCGACATTGTACCCAAACAAAATTGATGTCCTTTTTTCCCAGAAATAGAGCTTTCTTTTGGTGGTATTTGATCACCTCTGAGGTTTTTGTGCTATAAACAAAAAAAGACTGACAAATTTAAAAAAAAAAAAAAAAACCACACCACACGCAATAAGCGTATATTGATTGGCTTGCGCAAAAATTGTAGCGCCTACAAATTAGGGGAAAGATTTACAGACTTTTTTTTTTTGTTTTTACTAGTAATGGCGGGGATCAGCGATTTTTACCGGGACTGCAACATTGCGGCAGACAAATATGACCCTAAGTGACACTTTTTGGTGACCAGTAACACCAATACAGTGATCAGTGCTTTTTTATTTTATTTTTTTACAAAACGTGGCTAAATGGACGTTTTTTAAACTCCCGGTTACTAGCTGTCAAGCTAAATCGTTCAGGAGAGGTTAAACAACTTCCCGTGTACATGTAACCTTAGTAAACCCAATGACGTTTCTCCTCGCTTATTTTTGATGTTCTGGAACAGCCTTTAGGGTTCCGCAAGAAAACAGCAATTCCTAACACTCGTAAGTTGCCACTGAAATCAATTGTCTTTTTAGCTATCTGTAAGAGGGGGAGGGGTGGGTGGTTATTTACAAATAGCTACAAATGTAAAAAAAGGCAGGGCAATAGTTCTAAACTGCCTGCATGTACAGGGGCACACAAATCTGTAAACCTGTGTACCATATTCTCTCAAAACAAAAAAGTTACGGTGAAAACTACAGTGAAACAGAAAAAGAGCTCATTTGTTTTTACAGCGCAACTGCAGACTTTTTCACTCTGCTACAAATAGGGCATGGAATGGTTGGATCCGCACAGACTAACTTTATAACACAGATGGGTAGAGTTAGAATTTACAAGATTTTGACTGGTATCTATACTATCCCCTAATTTCTATTTGGTATTATGGTGACAGGAAGTAAAATCCAACAACATATCTGAAGAAAGCCAGAAGAAACAAACATACAAAATAACCACTCACTTCAGCCAATCGCTGTATATATCCACAAGACTGGCGGGGCTATTGTCCTTATCTTTCTGTTGAAAAAAAAAAGGGAAGAAGGAAATTGGTTATAAATATAGTACAAACACAGTAGTAGGCCACTTTGAGGCATCCCTCAGACACCCTAATGGTGCCACCATAAGCCTCTGTTTTGACAGGCAACAGCTCTTCTCGCACATTCATTTTATTATAGCAAAATTAACTGTAGTAGCTTAAAAAAAGAAAAAGAAAAAGATAACACTAGACCTGAACCTTAACTGGATAACATTAAGATTGTTGCGGCACTGGGAATCAAACAAATGATGCATTTTTACTTTTTTCATAGTTTCAAACTTTTTTTTAATCCTTTGTTGCATCTCACGGCTGTGGAACTCCTCCAGCCTCTTTAACCACTTGCCACCCAGGCCAGTTCTGACATTTCTCTCCTACATGTAAAAATAATTTTTTTTTTTTGCTAGAAAATTTACACAGAACCCCCCAAACATTATATGATTTTTTTTTTAGCAGAGACCCTAGAAAATAAGATGACGGTCGTTGCAACTTTTTATCTCATACGGTATTAGCGCAGCAATTTTTCAAACGCACCCCCCCCCCCCAAAAAAATAAATAAATAAATTCGCCCTTTTTTTGTTTTTATATAAATTGAAAGATGTTGTTACGCCGAGTAAATAGATACCCAACATGTCACGCTTCAAAATTGCACGCGCTTGTGGAATGGAGCCAAACTTCGGTACCTAAAAATCCCCATAGGTGACGTTTTAAATTTTTACACAGGTTACATGTTTTGAGTTACAGAGGAGGTCTAGTGCTAGAATTATTGCTCTCACTCTAATGTTCGCAGATACCTCACGTGTGGTTTAAACGCCGTTTACATATGTGGGCGAGACTTATGTATGTGTTTGCTTCTGCGACCGAGCACGCGGGGACAGGGGCGCTTTAAACTTTTATTTTTATTGTTAATTTTACTTTTTTCTTGATCACTTTTATTCCTATTACAACAAATGTAAACATCCCTTGTAATAGGAATAGTGCTCGAAAGGTCCTCTTTACAGCGAGATATGGGGTCAATAAGTCCCCAGATCTCACCTCTAGGCTGGAAAGCCTGAAATAAAAAAAAAAAAAATAAAAAATAAAAAAAACACAGCTCGGCTTCCCAGCGGAGGTGGTGGCATTTTTTCAAATGCAGGAGACAGGCGTGACGTCATAACATCACGCCTGGCCTCCAAACCATCAGAGAGATTCCAGGGACCACTGGTCCGCCAGAAATCTCTTTGGTCAGCATCTGGGGGCGGTTGGTTCCTTCTCCGATTCGATGATGGCAGGGGCGAGTCGAGAGAAGCACAGGAGGGTGGCAGAAACGTCCCCACCCGCTGCCTGTAAGAACAAACAGCCACTGTGATCATTCTTAGGTGAAGGGAATCGCCAGCTGTAAAAGACGATATCTGAATGAGGCCTGTAGCTGCAGGCCTCATTCAGATATCAACGCTCAAAGTTCGCTACGTCATTTGACGTTACGCGGGTGGCAAGCAGTTAAGCCACTTCCTGTCTACATGCATGTATACCTCTGCCGGTCGTACATTTTTTCTCTGAACCGGTTTTCTGATGGTAACTCAAACAGACAAATCTAGTGTAATGCGGTTCAACACAGCCACCTGTACCCTTCACGGTCATGTGACTGGAAGACAATCTAGGGAAGCAGTTCAAGCAGGACCTACACGGCAGAATCACCGGGTATTATTTTAATGAAAGTTGCAGGTTTAAAGGGAAAAAAAAAAAAAATGACAGGGCTGCAACTAACGATTATTTTCATAATTGATTAGTTGGCCGATTATTATTTCAATTAATCGATTAAAAACCTTTAAAAAAAAGTGTGGCGTATAATTTAGTTACTATGTAAAGTTTAAAAAAAAGGCAATTTATTCTTAAATATCTCTATGCAGTAGTAAATGTAAATAACCAACTATATGGTTAGGGAGCAAAATCTCCAATCCACTGAGAATAACAGACAGAAGAGATATACTGTATATACACTATTAGAGGAGAGATCGTATATACAGTATATATCCTCTAACAGTATATTAAAGGGTGAATCTGGTAAATAGACTCAGAGATCAAATTTTTTTTATTTAAAAAACAAACATCTTCCTTCAAAAAAATTGTCATTTTAGGAACGTTTGTTCAATTTTCTAATCGTTAGTGGGGTCAAATCGACATCCATTTTCAACCACAGTGATGGGAAAATTTGGAAAGAATAGAAAACTTGTTGGTCAAAGGAATTTTCAGACAGAGTATGTAGTCTTCGTTCAGAAGTTACATTTGTTTTAAAAACAGAATGGTAAAAACAAGTGAAAATTTCATGAAATGAAAAATTCTTTCATTCAGCGAATGTACAAAGATTTTTCGTATGAATATTCTCGTCTGAAAATTGATCCATGTGGCCAGCATAAGGCTCAGTACACACCTATGCAATTTGCTTTTGATTTGTTTCTGCAGTGCTTTTTGCTGTGCGTTTTGATTTTTTGCACACATTATTTTGCATTTTTTTTTGGACAATTTGTTGTTGGGCAGATTAAAAAACACAAATTGCTGCAAAAATGCATTACATGTTTTTCTGCAGCTTCTCCATTGAAGTATTATTGAACCAAAAAAGCACCGTTTTGTGTTAAAAAAAAAAAGTCCCTGACCCTTTCCAAATATGCAGCGGCTGAAAAAAGCATAGTTACAGTAGCGATTATTTGCTCTTTGTATTATAAAGGGCTCATTTTCATTTTTTTAACCCTGTTATGTTACTGGCCGATTAATCGATTATGAAAATAGTAATCAATTTAATAATCGATTAGTTGTCGATTAATCGATTCGTTGTTTCAGCCGTAAAAAAAAATTACTAAAAGAATTTTTGAAATTACATTAAACTTGTCAAAAATGTATGGGATTTTACAGACTGGGTTTACTAAAGATCAGGGAACTACTATATGTTCTATCACGCACAGAACAAAGTAGTCTTTTTGCAATAAGATGGTGTACTACAACTTATAAAGTACAACCCCAATTCCAAAAAAAGTTGGAACGCTGTATAATAAAAGGATAAAAAGAGAGAGCAATGATTTGCAAATCTCTTAAACCCATATTTTATTCACAATGGAAAACATATCAAATGTTTAAACAGAGTTGGGTCAGGGCCATGTTTACCACGGTGTATAATCATCTCTTTTTTGTAACATTCTGTAAATGTCTGGGAACTGAGACGACCAGTTGCTGAAGCTTTGGGAGAGGAATGTTGTCCCATTTTTGCCAGATAAAGAATTGCAAATGCTCAGTCCTGGATCTTTTGTTGTAATCTTCGTTTCAAGATGCACCAAATATTTTCCATTGGTGAAAGGTCTGGACTGCAGGCAGGCCAGTTAAGCACCCGGACTCTTCTACCACAAAGCCATGCTATTGTCATATGCAGTATGCGGTTTAGCATTGTCCTGCTAAAATATGCAAGGCCTTCCCTGAAAAAGACATCATCTAGATGGGAGCATATGCTGCTCCTAAAGTGTAAGTAAACCCCCCTATCGTTTTCAGCCAAGGAAGCTGCAATCTTTGCCTCTGTTTAATCTCCAACTGCCATGATGCTGCACATGTGACCAATTATGACACCAGCTATTAGATGGTTTGACAGTGGATTCTGGGACAATTTCTACTCCCACTGGCCCTAGTCTGGCCCCACTAAAGTCTAAAAGACAGTAAACAGGCCCTTTGTATGGAAAGTTTGGAGACCCTTGATCTAAAAAAACTGAATAGTACTTTGTTTATAGTTATCTCCCAGCGCTGACGAAGTTGATAAACATTTGCCGAAGTATTTTTTTTTGACAGCTGTGAGTGAGCAGAGAACGTCTCTACACTGTATGAATCGTGGAAATGCTGGATTAGGATCTTGTGGGTGGTTGAATCGAGATTTTTTTAGTAATGAATCGTGCAGCTCTAATGCCCCCCCATACCATCAGAGATGCAGGTCTTTGATTCATTTCACCACAGAATAGTTTTCCACTTTGCAACAGACCATTTTAAATGAGACTTGACCCAGAGAAGATGGCGGCATATCTTAATTAATGTCCAGACATGGCTTCTTCCCTGCATGATAGAGCAGTACCTTGCATTTTTGGATGACACGACCAACTGTGTCCACAGACCGTGATTTTTTGAAGTATTGCTGAGCCCATGCAGCGATGTCCATCACAAAAACATGCCCGTTTTTAATTCAGTTTCGCCTGAGGGCCTGAAGATCGTGGGCATTCAATACAGCATTTCAGCTTTGTGCCTTACACACAGAGATTTCCCCATATTCTTGAAATATGTTGAAATTAAGTAATGAGAATGATGATAAATTGAAATAGGGCCAAAACTACTAATTGATTAATCGACAATCGATTATGAAAATAGTTGTCAACTATTTTCATAATCGATTAATCGGTCAGGCGATTAGTTGGCCTGCATACAGAATGCATTATTTGTTTACATACAAGGAAATACAATGCAGCACACATACAACTCAGTACACCGTCCATACATGTAAGTGCCTGAGAACTTGTGAATAGCAATGCCTCATGGGAGATATAGTCCTGGGCAGGAATTGAGTGGTTCTAAAAAAGGCAGAAGTTTTTTTTACCATGCTATAGGGGCGCTCTATATTATAGTGTACACTGTATGAAAATTCCTTTGACCAAGAAGTTTTCTATTCTGCTCCTTAGTTTTCACCCCACAGTGATGGGATAATTCAAACATCGATTTGACCCCACTAATGATTAGAAAATCGAACGAACGAACGTTCTTAAAATGAATTGACATTGTTTTTGTATGGCTGGCATAAGTGACAGCAAGCACAGGTAGCTTTGATCACCTGCCTATGACAAGGGAGTCTGTCATACACATTATATTACAGTTCTGTCTGAAAAACAGACTTTAATTTCTTTTTTTTTTTTAAATATAAAATGTGATCTCTGAGTCTGATATTATTTACCAGATTTAATCTCTAATAGTATATACAGTATATCTCTTCTGTCTGTTATTCTCAGAGTGGATTAGAGATTTTGCTCCCTAACCATATAGTTGGTTACTGGTATTTATATTTACCACTGCATAGATATTTATGAATAAATTGCCTTTTTTTAACTTTACATATTACCTAAATTATACACCACACTTTTTAAGGTTATCATCCGATTAATAGATTATTTGAAACAATAATCGGCCAACTAATGGATTATGAAAATAATCGTTAGTTGCAGTCCTATATTGAAAGTCTTTGCAATCTTACATTGAGGAACATTATTCTGAAATTGTTTGACCATTTTTAGATACAGCTTTTCACAGATGGGTGAATCTCTCCCCATCTTTACGTCTGAGATACGCTGACTCTTTAAGATACTCTTTTCATACCCAATCATGTAACTGACCTGTTGCCAATTAACCTAATTAGTTACAAAAAGCTCTTCCTTGTTAGTATCACTTACTTTACCAGCTTTTTCTTGCCCTGTGCCAACTTTGAGATGTGTTGCTGCCATCAATTTAAAAAGTACCTTACATTTTCGTGTACTACTGTGTTGATCTCGGATTGGGTACAGTGATCACATGGTACAGCCAGGCCACATACCTGTGGCCAATCACAGCTCTCCCAATGGTCCATAATGGCTATGAAGGAATGCCATTCAAAGAAAAAAAAAAAAAACACAACACTAACAATTAAAAAATTCTGATCACCTCCCCAAAGTAGTACAGTGTCACTACGGTAACACTGCACTGCTTTGGTCACGGTATGTAACAAAAAAAACTCTTTATTTTCCCAAAAAATTGTGACAAAAACAAAAAACTCAACACCTCTTACTAAACACCTCTGACTGTCTACTTTCCAAAAATGGGTCATTGGGGGGGGGGGGGGTATTTGTACTGTCCTGGCATCAGTATTGATAAATTTATGAAGAAAAATTACTTATTTGCAAAATAGTATGACAAACCAAGAAAAATGCATTTCTTTCCTTCAAAGTTTTCTTTTTTAAGCAAAACAAAAACCCAGGGGTGCTTAAATACCACCAAAAGAAAGTTCTGTCTTTATTATAAAAATTTTGAGTAAGGCCCCTTTCACACTTGTGCAACCTGAACGTGACGTGACTTTGCCGCAACTTGAAGCAATGCCTGTGCAATCATGAGGTCTATAGACCTCAACTCGCATTAAAGTCAGACCAAGGTACAAGGTTGTAGTGCAGTGACTATTTTGAAGTCACACAGATTATGAATGGTACTTATTGGAATTCATGGGGTACGACTTGTCATGCGACTTTGCAGTGCCAATCACACAAGTGTGAAAGGGGCCTAAAGTGTTGCATGACTAAGTAACTCATTTAATTGCTGAAAGCTGAAAATTGGCATGAGAAGGAAGGGGGTGAAAGTGTTAGGCTGGGTTCACACCTATGGGAATTGGATGTGGATTTTTCCGCATCCAATTTGCATGACAGGATATTGTGACCGGCTCTCTATGGAGCCAGGTCCACATATCTCTGTTGTGGCTGCGGAGTGGCTTTGGCTCAGTTTCAGGGCCGAATTCAGGCAAAAATTTGGCCCGATTTGTCCGTGAAATGGAGACCAGGGACGCACTGGACCCCCGTTGTGAGCCGCATCAGTATAAGGTGTGAACCCAACCTCAGGTATTGAAGTGGTTAAAAATTTGATATTTTCTATTGTGAATAAAATATGGGTTTAGGAGATTTGCAAGTCATTCCATTCTGTTTCTATGTAGATTTAACCAGCGTCCCAACTTTTTGGGAATTGGGGTTGTAGATATAAACCCAAACATTAAAGTGGTTCTAAAGACTCAAGGTTTTTTTACCTTCATGCATTCTATGCATAAAAGGTAAAAAAACCTGTGTGCAGCAGTCCCCCAGATCCCTGAATACTTACCTGAGCCCCATTATGATCCACCGATGTGCACGAGTGTCTCGGCTATCCGGGGACCAGTTAGTGGTTACCCTTTTTTAGGCACAGTGGGATGCACCATTACAATGCATCGCAGCATTTACCTTATTTATAGGGCTGCAACTAACGATTATTTTTTTCATAATCGATTAGTTGGCCGATTGTTATATGGATAGGGAGCAAAATATCAAATCCACTCTGAGAATAACAGACATAAGAGATATACTGTATATACTCTATTAGAGGAGAGATATAATGTATATACACTATTAGAGGGGAGATACAGTATATACTCTATTAGAGGGGAGATACAGTATATACTCTATTAGAGGGGAGATACTATTAGAGGGTAAATATCAGACTCAGATCAAATTTTTTTATGAAAAAAACAAACAAACAATGTCTTCCTTCAAAAAAAATAAAATGTAATTTTAAGAACGTTCGTTCAATTTTCTAATCGTTAGTGGGGTCAAATCGACGTTCGTTTTCAACCACAGTGACGGGAAAATTTGGAAATAGAAAACTTCTTGGTCAAAGGAATTTTCAGACAGTGTATGTGGTTTTCGTTCTTGTCTGAAAATTGATCCATGTGACCAGCATAAGGCTCAGTACACACCGATGCAGTTTGCTTTTGATCTGTTTCTGCGGTGCGTTTTCATTTTTGTGCATGCGATTTTGCTGCGATTTGCGGGGGGTTTTTTGCCCAATTTGATGTTGGGCAGATTAAAAAACACAAATTGCTGCAAAAACACATTACATGCTTTTCTACAGCTTCTCCATTGAAGTATATTGAACCAAAAAAGCACCATTTTGTGTAAAAAAAAAAAAAAAGTTGGACCCTTTCCAAAAACGCAGCAGCTGAAAAGAGCATAGATGTGAACGTGTCTCATAGGAAACCATGTAAATGAACTGTAGTGCGTTTCTGCAAAAAGCACCAAAAAACACCTAGATGTGAACCAGGTCTAAGACGTTTAGTAACATAATGAGGTTAAAAAAAACTAAAATAGCCCTTTATAGTACAAAAAAAACCCAGATAATCACTACTGTAAGGGGTTCATTTTTTACTGTAGTATTGTGAAAGTAATATTTACAGTAGCGATTTGCTCTTTTTGTACTATAAAAGGGCTCATTTTAGTTTTTTTAACCCCATTTTTTTACCTCACCTCATTGTAGTTTTATGGCATTAACAAGGCGTATAGAACAATTGTTTTCCCATGTGTCCTTGCTCTGAGCCTGTGCTGATCTATGTAACGGATGATCTGAACAGATATGGTATGAATAAGCCCAAGGAGGGGAATCTCTCTTCCATTGGGAGATTTGTTCTTACTTCTGATCATGTCCATGCAGCGAACAGTAGTGAAGTGAAGGAAAAATTACCTCAATGGTATAGAAAAGTGATGTGGCAGGGTGTTTAAAGCAGACTTTTGCCTTGAGGAAAAACTAATAATTAAAAGTCAGCAGCTACAAATACTGTAGCTGCTCACTTTTACTATGTGGACACTTACCTGTCCAGGGAGCCTGCGATGTTGGCATGCCAGCTGATCTTCGGATTGACTGTCGGTGCAGCCGCCGCCATTCCAAGTAAGGGAACCCGGCAATGAAGCCTTTCGGCTCCCTACTGTGCATGCGCGAAGCACGCTGCGATTTGCGATTGGCCTGGCGGCAGATTAAGGAGGAAGGGGCCAAACTTCTGGGAGATCGGCCCGATCTCATAGAAGTGGGCCTGTTAACAGCCCCCCCCCCGCCCGAATTTCGGTTAAAAATTTTTGCAAATAAGTAATTTTTCTTCTTCACTGATGTGCGGTGATAAGGCTGCACTGATAAGCACTAATGGTTATGCACTAAAAATTCAGGGCACTGATTATCGGTATAAATGTCCCTGGTCACAGGATAACCGGTTATTGGCTTTCTTTTCCTCACACAGTGACAGCACTGAGGAATGGAAATGCAGACAACTGGCATCTGTTTACATGTGATCAGCTGTGATTGGCCCTTTACCTCAATCACAGAGCACATGTACACCGTACGGGGGGAGTTCTGAAAGAACGTCAATAGATGCTCCCCCAGAACAGGACAGCCCTGCCCATCTTTTGGCTATAGTGCGGTCATGGGGGTGGAAGGCGGATGTGGGTGGCTGACAAAAGCCCATGACACAATTTTTAGTCGCCATGGCGCCTGGGATCTGGCGAGTTCTGCGGTACACAACAGGCCAGCCATTTAGCACAGGACCCAGAAGCTAGTGGAGCATCTTGTGTCTACCACAGGGATCTCCAGCTTCCAGGGGGATCCCACAGGTACGGCACATACATGGACCAATACAACTAAACATTAACATGAATTCACCTTTACCTATAAACGCTCCCTGTGTAGGAGTACAGAAAGGCCCAGCACTGCCTAAGTAAGCCGAGCTGTGTGATGTCAGGGGAGATGATGATCCCAGCACACTCAGTGCCATGTGTTACCTGTGGCGTGTCAGGCTGGGTACATAAAGGAGAAGGAGACCACGTGTTCCAGCCCTCCCCTCCAACACTTACCAGTCCTGTGGCCTTGCTGAACTCTTTGGCGGCACCTATGAACTGGTTGTCCCGAAGGAAGCGCAGTATATGAGGGAATAAATCGCTGGGCACTACAGGTTTGTCCGCCATGATTCCGGCCTCACTCGCTGCACTTCGTCAATCACGTGGAAAAGAGGACTCCTACGCTCGTCGCCTACGTATTACGTCAGAAGTAGGAGACCGTGAGCAGACCAGAAGGGGAGGGGCTGGGTATAGGTGGACTGGAGTAAGATGGAGACTAGTGACTGCTTGTTATAGCTGGCTCTATAGACTGCTGCGGGTATAATTTGGGAGACCCCGTACATACAGGACTCCATGCAACGGGCAAGCAAGCTTCACTCCCGGGGTACATGACACTGAGGAATAAAAAGTCAGCCCTCTTTACACTCAGCAGTCAGAACAGAAGGCTCCATTCATACCACATGCATTGGGCTGCGTTGCCCCGTGTGATGACAAGCTGATAGTAGAACTAAAGAGGGATAGGAGCACCTCCTGTCATGCTTTTATTGCTGTGCCCCCATTAGGGATATCCCCCTCCTTATTTGTCCTTTCTACCATTATCACAAAAATACATATATTGTAGATTCACATCAATCCCTGCACTCAAGTGGATTACAATCTAAGGCAGGCCACAGATTATGCAATTTACTTTCCTGCAACCATGAGTTGATGGGGGGAATCCCTCCTGTGGAGCTATTGTGTTCTCCCAGTGGGGGGAACCATCCCAGCAGGGAGAACACAATGATTATTGCTACCGGCTATAGCCACTGGCAAAAATCACATGCTAGAAATCTAAAATGCTGGTTATACCCAGGTTGATCAATGGATTGACTTGGGTACAATCAGCCTGCCCATAGATGGATCAAATCTCGTCCGATCCCTGCTGAAACCATCTATGGCCCGCTTAAGACATGGGTCTCCAAACTATGGCACGTGGGCCATATTTGGCCTACTATAAGATTTTATTCAGCCCACAGCTAGGGTCCGTGGCACATCTTCAAAATGCAGATTGAGAATTTAGGTCAGCAGAGGCTACCTACTATGGTCTCCGCTTCTCTGATGGGGACCCTGATGTAAAGGGGAATCTCATGTAAGGGGGACCCTGATGCGAGGAAGACTCTGATGGGGACACTGATGTAAGGAAGATTTCAATGGGGACCCTGATGAAAGAGTGGACTCATTCATTTAAAAAATGTTTTTTTGGGGCCCAAAAATATTTGTTGAATATATAATGAGGCCCTCATACTGAACAGTTTGGAGCCCTGTGATCTAAGGTCCTTACCTCACAAACATACATTCACACATACCGGGGACAATTTAGGCAGGAGCTTTTTAACCTACCAGCATATCTTTGGAGTGTGGGAAGAAACCCATGCAAGCACATGCAGAACATGCAAACTCCAGGCAGGTAGTTTCCTGGTTGGAATTTGAACAGATAACCCCAGTGCTGCAAGGCAGAAGTGCTAATCACTAAGGCTAGGTTCTCATCTGTGCGGGTCCCGCATGCCACGTTTGCGTGGGTACAGCAGCCCACTCATTTGAATGGTCTGCTGTACCTGCAGGAAATGCAGGGAAAAAGTCCCTGACCCTTTATTAAGAATGTGGCCACACGTGGTTTCATGCACCCAAAAAGGTGGAGGTGCTATTAAGAATTAATGGCATCCTGCACCTCTGTAGAAGAGAAATGCCTTTTGCTTGTGGATTGGGGAAAGTGTGCGATTTACAGGCATTCCTGGACCCACTACAGTGTGAACCTAAGGTAAGCCACTGTGTTGCCCTGCTTTTGTATGTATCACAGAGTTCTGAAATGCACATTAAGGAAAGAAAATTCATATATATTGGCTCCTGCCAGGGCCGGACTGGGCATAAAAACCAGCCCTGGAAATAATTTTATAGCAGCCCCAGTGGCGTAACGTTGGTTGTCCGCACCCAAGGCAAGTAATTTGCGCCACTAACCCGCGGACATTTAACACTCCGAGTCCCTTCCACTCGTACAGTATATTTAGCATAAGGTACCCTTATGGTACCTCTTAGGATGTACCACTCTTTCTATTTGTTCTCCTTTTCTTCCCTATATATCGCTCTCTATCCATCTGTCATGTTCTTTCTCACCCGCTTTCTTTGTTCCTCCCCCTCTTTGTTTTTTTTTTTAAATAATTGTCTTTTGGGGGAGGGTGGATTCCAATGTGAAATGTGCCTTGGCCATAGCGCCCACCATAAAGCATTCTCCCTCTGTACTGGTCCAGGACTGGGGGCTGTAATATAATTCTGCTGTGGCAGGTGGGGAAGTGTATACAGTGTGTGTGTGTATCATGTGTGTGTCCTCTCCTGCAGGGATTGAAGACACATTACAGGAGATGGTCAGAGACTGCAGATATTGTACAGGAGATGGTCAGAGACTGCAGATATTGTACAGGAGATGGTCAGAGAATGCAGATATTATACAGAAGATGGTCAGAGACTGCAGACATAGTACAGGAGATGGTCAGAGACTGCAGATATTGTACAGGAGATGATCAGAGACTGCAAATATAGTACAGGAGATGGTCAGAGACTGCAGACATACTACAGGAGATGGTCAGAGACTGCAGATATTGTACAGGAGATGGTCAGAGACTGCAAATATAGTACAGGAGATGGTCAGAGACTGCAGACATACTACAGGAGATGGTCAGAGACTGCAGATATTGTACAGGAGATGGTCAGAGAATGCAGATATTATACAGAAGATGGTCAGAGACTGCAGACATAGTACAGGAGATGGTCAGAGACTGCAGATATTGTACAGGAGATGATCAGAGACTGCAAATATAGTACAGGAGATGGTCAGAGACTGCAGACATACTACAGGAGATGGTCAGAGACTGCAGATATTGTACAGGAGATGGTCAGAGACTGCAAATATAGTACAGGAGATGGTCAGAGACTGCAGACATACTACAGGAGATGGTCAGAGACTGCAGATATTGTACAGGAGATGGTCAGAGACTGCAGACATTGTACAGGAGATGGTCAGAGACTGCAAATATAGTACAGGAGATGGTCAGAGACTGCAGACATACTACAGGAGATGGTCAGAGACTGCAGACATACTACAGGAGATGGTCAGAGACTGCAGATATTGTACAGGAGATGGTCAGAGACTGCAGACATGGTACAGGAGATGGTCAGAGACTGCAGACATAGTACAGGAGATGGTCAGAGACTGCAGATATTGTAAAGGAGATGGTCAGAGACTGCAGATATTGTACAGGAGATGGTCAGAGACTGCAGATATAGTACAGGAGATGGTCAGAGACTGCAAATATAGTACATGAGATGGTCAGAGACTGCAGACATATTGCAGGAGATGGTCACAGACTACAGATATAGTACAGGAGATGGTCGGAGACTGCAGACATATTACAGGAGATGGTCAGAGACTGCAGTCATACAACAGGAGATGGTCAGAGACTGCAGACATTATACAGGAGATGGTCAGAGACTGAAGACATATTACAGGAGATGGACAGAGACTGCAGATATAGTACAGGAGATGGTCAGAGACTGCAGACATATTACAGGAGATGGTCAGAGACTATAGATATAGCACAGGAGATGGTCAGAGACTGCAGACATATTACAGGAGATGGTCAGAGACTGCAGACATATTACAGGAGATGGTCAGAGACTATAGATATAGCACAGGAGATGGTCAGAGACTGCAGACATATTACAGGAGAGGGTCAGAGACTGCAAACATATTACAGGAGATGGTCAGAGACTATAAACATATTACAGGAGATGGTCAGAGACTGCAGACATAGTACAGGAGATGGTCAGAGACTGCAGACATAGTACAGGAGATGATCAGAGACTGCAGACATAGTACAGGAGATGATCCTTGACTACAGACATATTACAGGAGATGGTCAGAGACTATAGATATAGCACAGGAGATGGTCAGAGACTGCAGACATAGTACAGGAGATGATCAGAGACTGCAGACATAGTACAGGAGATGATCCTTGACTACAGACATATTACAGGAGATGGTCAGAGACTATAGATATAGCACAGGAGATGGTCAGAGACTGCAGTCATACAACAGGATATGGTCAGAGACTGCAGACATATTACAGGAGATGGTCAGAGACTGCAAACATATTACAGGAGATGGTCAGAGACTGCAGACATAGTACAGGAGATGGTCAGAGACTGCAGACATAGTACAGGAGATGGTCAGAGACTGCAGACATAGTACAGGAGATGGTCAGAGACTGCAGACATAGTACAGGAGATGGTCAGAGACTGCAGACATAGTACAGGAGATGATCCTTGACTACAGACATATTACAGGAGATGGTCAGAGACTATAGATATAGCACAGGAGATGGTCAGAGACTGCAGTCATACAACAGGATATGGTCAGAGACTGCAGACATATTACAGGAGATGGTCAGAGACTGGAGACATGATACAGGAGATGGTCAGAGACTGCAGACATACTACAGGAGACGGTCAGAGACTGCAGACATAGTACAGGAGATGGTCAGAGACTGCAGACATGTTACAGGAGATGGTTAGGGATTGCAGACATGATTGATTCAGGAGATGGTCAGAGACTGCATTTAAAGCTGAATTCAGTGTACGGGTATATAGTATTGCAGGTTTGCTCCACTCTATTTAAACCATCTCTGCAAGATCAAGTCAGTTATTTTCCTTTGAAAGTACAAGTAAGTGACAGAAGAAAACATCACATCCAGTTTCCAAAATACAAATTTTCTTGCAAACACTGAACTGCTCAAGATTAGATGAGGACAGTAACCATTTAACAGGTCTGTGAAGCTTTTAGCCTGATCCAGCAGTAAATCCTCAAAAATAAAATAAAATAAACCCCATCAAACAGTCTGTGCAGCACACACAGAGTTCTGGCTAAATAGCTGATTATAAGCTGAAATGGTTAACAGCCATGTGTCCCTGGTCTCATAGAATGTGTCCCTGGTCTCATAGAATGTGTCCCTGGTCTCATAGAATGTGTCCCTGGTCTCATAGAATGTGTCCCTGGTCTCATAGAATGTGTCCCTGGTCTCATAGAATGCTGCTGCAGCGTCTTCCAGAGATCTTATCAGTGTGATCAGACAATGTGCAGGTCAGGTTAGGCAGATAAAAAAAAGTAACCAGGGAGACATGAATGAGGGACGGCTGATCGGGTAACCTGCACACTGCCTGATCACATAGATATCTGGAATACACTGCAGCTGGTGTTACTGTGCTCCAGAGGATCCTGTTTTTTCCTTTTAGCCAGAGTTGTGTGTCCTGGAGAACTTGCATTATTGTAGTCATACCTCCTTGTATCTCCCTCCTGGCGTCCCCATTCAGTCTCACTCCAGCACTTACAGTCAGTGTGAGTGGGGGAGGGCTACACTGCCTGCTGATTGGCTGTGGATTAACGGGAGGAGAAGCAAGTCCTCCCTTGTACTCCCCTAAGCAGCGCTATTGGCTGTGGGTTCCCTACTACAAAAATGATCAGTCCACTGCAAAGAGAACACACAGTGTCCATGCTCCCTCCCTCCTGAATGATCCTCCTGCACACCACAGACCTGCCTGCCGCACGATAGCCACGTGCTCCTCTGTCCCTCCACTGCTAGAATTCATTTCCTCAGCCAGCCCCGCCTCCTCTTCACAGCTCCTAGCTGACAGCGGCCACAGGGAAACCAGCCTACCGGGAGATCTCCCGCTATCCCGGTAGGCCAGTCAAGCCCTGGCTCCTGCTGTGAACAAAAAACCTTTAGGCTGGTGACTTGACACACAGAGCGCTCTTCATTGGTCAAAAAATGGATTACTATGCAGAATAGCACTGGAGAGGAGGCTAGCATTGCACAGGAGTTGCTTTTTTAACCACAGCTGAGAGACTAAAGCCCAACTCTGAGAAATAAATGTATTGTAAATCCTGCACCAGCTGTGTAGGAAAGAGGTAATAATAAATGTAGCACCCTCTACCAGTAGGTAGGTGCTAGTAAGGTATTTTTACTAGGTTATTCCAGCACAAGCAAATTTAGGCAGGGTTATGCTGCATGCTAGGCCTGTCTGTTTTGACCTGGTGGCTGGGAGTGGTCAGAGTAGCAGTGGGTGTGACCATCTGCACTTCAGTTCTGAGGCGCCTCCCCTGCTTCTGAGGAGAATGTTCTAGAAGAGGGGCTGGGCCTGGAACTGGAGTGGCAGGCAGCTTGTGTGTGAGCCCTGACCAATCCCCAACTGGTATTGGCAGGGGTGGGCCTCATATATAAGCTGAGGTGATATGCCACTGGGGGGAGAAGTCGGCTGAGTGAAGTAAGAAATGGCATGTTAGATAGCAGCAAGAGGCCATGCCCATCTGGGGGGGGGGGTGCGCCGATCGCAGGAGAAGGCCCGGGGAGAGCTGTGAGGGAACATTGCCTATACACGGTCATTGGCAATGTCTCTGCCACCACACGGTTGGATGGCAGGGAACTCCTGGAGCAGAGGGGCAGGTGAAGCTATCGGTATGCATGGTCCAGTCAAAGTTCCTCATCAAAGACTCAGGGCTGTTGGAAGGGGAAGGTCAGTGAGTGTTACCACAGTGGAGGGCTGGAAGTGCCAAGGGCTGGAAGTGCCAAGGAGTCTGTGAGGGAACTCTGCTAGTACACAGTCACTAGCGGAGTCTTCATCAAACACAAGGTGGATGATGGGGAGTCCTGAATCAGACAAGAGACTGTGGGGATCTGTGTCAAGTCGATGTGGTCTGCGGGCCCATGATTTGCAAGTTGGGCTGGCTGGGAACAGTAGTCCATATTTCCTAGAAGATATGCTTTTAACCTACTAGGCCTCCGGGAGAGGTTCTGCAGGCCTAGTGGCAGCGAGCAACCAGAGCCACAGTACGGAGGCTTATTCAGAGTGGGCCCCTACTATTCAATAGAAGAGGATGTGTCATATTTCAAGTAGTAACTTCAAGTTTGTTCAGGAGGAACCAAGTGCTTTTACACGGTCAAAAGTGGTGTCTCTATCAAACATACGGTGGATGATGGAGAACTCTTATGCCGCATACACACGACCGGACTTTACGGCATACTTTACCCAGCGGACTTTTCGACAGACTTTACGACAAACTTTCCGAAGTAATGGACTTGCCTACACACGATCAACCAAAGTCTGACTGATTCGTACGTGATTACGTACGACCGGACTAAAACAAGGAAGTTCATAGCCAGTAGCCAATAGCTGCCCTAGCGTCGGTTTTTGTCCGTCGGACTAGCATACAGACGAGCGGACTTTTTGACCGGACTCGAGTCCGTCAGATAGATTTGAAACATGTTTCAAATCTAAGTCCGTCAAACTTGAGAAAACAAAGTCCACTGGAGCCCACACATGATCGAATTGTCAGACGAAATCCAGTACGCCGGACCAAGTATGCCATAAAGTCCGATCGTGTGTACGCGGCATTAGAGATAGTAGTCTGCGGAGGTTGAGCCGCAGGAGCAGCAACAGTCTGCATGGAGATGCAGCAGGAGATTCATTTCAAATGTACTATGCACATTCTAGCTTCTCTCTCTAACAATATCAAAGTATATTAAATCCTTAAATATGATGGCAAAGACTTATACTATGGGCATCCCATATTCCCATCCCTATCCAAGTTGTACCCCCTAAAAAAACAATAAAAACAAAGCTTGCAAAAGACTGTTCATTGTCTCTGGAAAGGATGTATGAAGTCTGGCAGTGGGGCGATTTGGTGGATTGTTTGTTACTAGCTGCAACACCATGGCTACATAAGTATGCTGTGTGCATTGCTGCTACAGTGGCACAAATAATTATTTTATCCCTTGTAGATTTTGTAAGTTTGCCCACTTGTAATGAAGGGTCTTTAATTGTTATCATAGGTGTATTTTAAATGATAGAGAGAGAATTTCAACCACAAATCCAGAAAAAAAAAACATTATACAAATGTTATAAATTGAGTTGCAGTTCAGTGAGTAAATTAAGTAATTGATCCCCTTTCAACCAACAATAATTCTGGCTCCCACAGACTGGCTAGTGTATGTGCTCATGCGGTACACAGATTAGTCCTGTCAATTTAAGAAGGTGCTCCTAAGGACAACTTGTTATGTGTATAGAAGACACCTGTCCACAGAATCTCTTTCTGTGGACAGAGAACCTCACCATCATGGGCAAGAACAGAGAGCTGTCAAAGGATGCCAGGGACAAGATTGTAGAACTGCACAAGGCTGGAATGGGCTGCAAGACCATCAGCAAGAAGCTAGGTGAGAAGGAGACAACTGTTGGAGTGATTATTTGCAAATGGAGGAAATACAAAATAACCATCAATCGCCCTCGGTCTGGAGCTCCATGCAAGATCTTGCCTCATGAGAAAAGTGAGGGATCAGCCCAGAACTGCATGGGAGGAGCTTGTGAATGATCTCAAGGCAGTTGGGACCACAGTCCCCAAACAAACCATTAGTAACACAATATGCCGCAATGGATTGAAATCCTGCAGCATCCATAAGGTCCCCCAACTCAAAAAGGCACATGTACAGGCCCGTCTGAAGTTTACCAATGAACATCTAAATTATTCAGAGAAGGATTGGGAGAAAGTGCTGTGGTCAGATGAGACCAAAATTTAGCTCGGTGGCATTAACTCGACTCGCCATGCTTTGAGGAAGAAAAATTCTGACTATGACCCTAAGAACACCATCCCTACAGTCAAGCACAAAGGTAGAAACATTATGCTTTGGGGCTGTTTCTCTGCTAAAGGTACAGGCCGACTTTGCTGCATTGAGGGGCTAATGCATAGGGCTATGTATTGTAAAATCTTGGATGAGAACCTTTTATCCCTCAGCCAGAACACTGAATATAGGTCGTGGATGGATCTTCCAGCATAACAATGACCCAAAACATATTGCCAAGGCAACAAAGGAGTGTCTCAAATGAAGCACATTAACGTCATGGAATGGCCTAGCCAGTCTTCAGACCTTAATCTTATAGAAAATTTATGGAGGGAGCTAAAACTTTGAGTTGCCAAGCAACAGCCAAGAAATCTTAAAGATTTAGAGAAGATCCGTAAAGAAGAGTGGACCAAGATCCCTCCTGAGATGCGGGCGAACCCGGTAAACAACTACAAGAAACATCTTACCTCTGTGCTTGCCAACAAGGGTTTCTCCACCAAGTACTAAGTCATGTTTTGCTTGGGGATCAAATACTTATTTTACTCACTGAACTGCAACTCAATTTAGAACATTTGTATCGTGTTTTTTCTGGATTTTTGGTTAATATTCTGTCTCTATCATTTAAAATACATCTATGATAAAAAAATGTGGGCAAACAAATAATTATTTTCCCCACTGTATGTAGTAGTTCAATCATACCTCGATACAAGTTGGCTCCACTGAATTTCTGGGTGCAGCGGCCATCCGCAGTGAAGAGCTCTGGTCATACTATGCTCACTTCATGCCCATTTACAAAAAGCCTTGTGTTTAGTTACGTTTTTTTTATCTAGAAAATACAAGGCACTTTGTAATTGGAGGGCAAGAAATCATGTGCATACCAACCTTTCTCACTCATCCTCCAATCCCATAACACCTCATATTATGTGAAAAATAACACAAGACTGTCTGTGAATATGCATGAAGTGAGGAAGGGGTGTGATGTGACTGGAGCCCTTCAATGCCATTAGCTACTGCTCTCATGCCTACAGCACCCAGAAATCCAGGGGAGCTGGCTTGTAATTATTAATGATTTTCTTACTATACACCAGCACTGCATACTTATTATTACCCTTTTCCTACATAGCTGGAGCAGGATAATATACTTTTTTTCCCCAGGGCTGGGCTTTTTTTTTTTTTAATCAAATAGTTTTATTGAAAGAACAATAGATGAAAATAAGCAGTACAGTTTACAAAATCTTGTACATATTAAACTTACACCTTCAAAACGTTGGGTATGTAGCAACAAATAATTTCTACTCAGTACAGCATTACACTTCTTGGATCGGACAAAAATAAACCATTTGAACAGAGGCCTTCTATGAGAAGTGGATATCCCGGGTGCCATACACCCTACAGTGCCTATCACCTCCCCTCTACAGAAGTAATTGGTCCATAATTAGATCAACCGGAGCCAATCTAGGAACGTCTAGCCATTGCGCCCAGATTTTGTCAAGTTTTTTCACACTCCCCCTGTTTTGATAAATGTATTTTTCCAGCCTAATAGTGTCACCCATTTGATTCAGCCACTCCTTTACCGTGGGGCGGTTCTACTGATTTTCAGTGTCTCAAGATCATTTTCCTAGCCTGGAAGAGAGCTATCGCTAGTCTAGAGGGTTCCTCCTTAGGGATATTGTCTATAATTCCCAGCAAGCACAGTTTAGGGTGTCCAATAAGCTGGACCTGAAATACCCAGGTATTGGTTTCCAGCACCTCCTTCCATTAGATATGCAATTCAGAGCACCTCCGTATGTGGATCAAGTCACCCTGGTCCCTCATACACCTTGTACAGGAAGGATCATCTCGCACACCCAGTCTCACCAGTCTAGCTGGCGTGTAATGGACTCGCAGGAGTATATATAAATGGGGCAACCTTTGGGTCACATTTAAGGAGCATATGGGAACTGCTGAAAGAGCTCTTCCCATTGGTCCTCCTCAAAGGCTCCTATATCCTTCTTCCACTTGGATATGATCCCTGCTGTGCTGTCAGGAAGGAATTTGTTAAGCAGCATAAAGTAGCTGCATGAAATGAAGCCTTTATATGAGGTTACTTCCCTCATGTAATTGAAAATGCGTGTGGTCCACGCCTCACTGTCCAATTGGGCCTTAACTGCGTGTTGGAAACAATAGAACTGCATGGAGGCAGGGAGTCTAAATTCCGACTGTAAAGCAGGGAACGGGCGAAGTTTGCCATCTCTAAATATTTGGGTCATGTATGTGATCCTGTAAAGTTGCCATCTTGTACCGTATTGTAGTTTCTCCAACTCCAAGTATCGCTTGTTTCCCCAGATGGGGCTATACCTGGTGAAACCCCCTACTTGTTGTAAAGCTCTAGCTTTGTTCCATATTTTCTGCATCAAATTGTAAGTCGGAAATAGCTTATTTGATTTGGAAAACCTCAGCGCCTCCAGGCCCTCCGCCCCCCCCCGTTGTGAACCGGAGAAGGTGCGCCGTAGGGTCCACAAAATTCAGCACCGGAGCACTAGGAGGGCTCAGAACCCTAGCTATGTGTTGGAGTTGGGAAGCCAGATAGTACAGCCATGGATTTGGAAGTGCCATTCCACCCGCCTCCTTAGGACGCTGTAACATGTTCTAATTTTACTCCTGCTGTTGAGTTTAGCCAAATAAGGGACCTGAAAATGGAATTAATACCTCTAAATTGTTTTAGTGGGACCACCATGGGGGAGTTGTGGAGTATATACATAAGCTGTGGGTGGCATCAAGATCATCTTGATCAAATTTATCCTACCCACCGGGTATAGTTGCAATCTAGACCACACCTTTACACAATCCCTGCAGCGATTCAATAAAGGAGACAGATTTAAAGTGATATATTCTAGAGGGTTAGACGTAACCTGTATGCCCGAATACCTGAACTCTGAGGAAACAGGGATGTCTAGTAGGGGAGTTGTCACCTGCGGGCCCGATTTCTTATCTAGGAGCATGAGAGAAGACTTGGTCCAATTGATCACTAAACCTGAATATCGGCCAAACATCCGGAAAACCTCCATAGCTTCCTCCAGGGACTTTGACGTGTCTTCCAAAAGGAGCATGGTGTCGTCTGCTTAAAGCATACATTTTTCATGGAGCTCTCCGTACTGAAAGCCCCTGATGTCTGCATTAGCGCGAATACGGGCAGCCAACGGTTCTATGGCCAGAGTGAACAGTAGAGGTGACAAGGGGCATCCCTGTCTCGTGCCCCTAAATAGGTTAAAGTACTGGGATACACTCCCTGACTCTCTAATGTCTGCCTTCGGAGAGCTGTATAATAGTTGTACCCAGTTATGTAGTCTGACCCAAACCCAAATTTGTGCAGGATGGCCCATAAATAGGACCATTCGATACTGTCAAAGGCCTTGTGAGTGTCAAGAGAGAGTAGGGCCCTGTCCCCTCATATTATCGGAAGTGGATTGTAGATTGACAAATAACCTGCGTAAATTTATGGCCGTAGATTTCTGAGGCATGAACCCAGCTTGATCCGAATGAATTATGGAAGATATAACCTTGTTCAGTTTCAGGGCTAGAACCTTAGCCAGTATTTTCACATCTGATTGCAGAAGGGATATTGGCCCTATTTGAGTTGGGTCTAAGGGGTCCTTGCCAGGTTTTAGTAGTAAGACTATAATGGCTTTATTCATATATTCATAGAGGGAGGAAGGCACCCGGTTGTTTTGGCTTCATTAAACACCCCCAACAGTCTAGGCAATAGCTGTTCACCATATTGCTTATACACCTCTGCTGGGATACCATCCCCTCCGGCGCCTTGGAGCTGGGGAACATTCTGGCTGCTTTCTGTAGCTCCTCTAGAATCAGAGGAGCATCCAGTTGTTGTCTAGCCATGTCTGACAGAGTAAGTAGTTCTACCTCTTCAAGATATGCATGTAGGGAGTCGTTAGTGTAATTTTGCTGAGAACGGTATAAATCAGAGTAACATGAACTAAGAATCATCATAATGTTATCCGGGGAATTGGTCACCTTTCCATCAGGTGCCCTTAA
The DNA here is from genome assembly GCA_037952925.1 of Lithobates clamitans. Taxonomy (NCBI): domain Eukaryota; kingdom Metazoa; phylum Chordata; class Amphibia; order Anura; family Ranidae; genus Lithobates; species Lithobates clamitans. Next base: position 503,985 of record JBBGZY010001472.1, read on the forward strand.
GGCACCGATGGATGGTGATGTCTGTTGAAAATGAGAAATTTTAACTAAAAGGCGACCAGTATATTCACCCTCCTCGTAAAAAGCACAGCCGCAGAGGAGGTGAGCCAGCTCAGCGCTTCTTGAGCAGATAACCATGCGTCCCTACGATCCTCAGTGGGGCTAGCGACAAACTTGATCTTCAGGTCATGCACCAATTGCTCCACTCCATCCCTTTGTGCGTTAGACGTCCCTTTGAATGCATTCACTTCTCTAATAAACAGCCCCCTAAGAAAGGCCTTGAATGTCTCCCATGCCACCCCCATATCTGGGTACCCTGCCTGATCACACCAAAAATCAGTAATTTTCTGTGCTATCTGGGCCTGAGACGGTAGAAGATTGAGCCAGAAGGCATTTAGCTTCCAGGGCTTCTAAGCTTCTAAGTAGTGTCGAGGGGGGACAGACCTCCAGACCAAGAATCAGTGGAGAGTGACTCAGCGCATAGTTTATCTCTGCCACCGATCGGACAGCTGTATTTGAACAGAGGCATAGGTCAATGCGTGACAAGGACATGTGATTTCTCAGGGCCGTTCAGCATATGCCTCGCTCTGACGCAACCGGGGGATGTTTGTCTAAATGGGGGTCCAAGTAACAGTTAAAGTCTCCCAAGACATACATAGGTACATCCAGATGGCCCAACTGAAATTCCAGCACCGCCCGCAGGACCTGATGACTATGCGAAGGTGGGATATATACAAAAGCAAGTATACATTTCAAAGAAAACAGGTGGCAATATAGAAATGACATATCCTCCCTCGGTGTCCATCACACTATCCAGTTCCTGGTAGTATGGTGAGCCATGTATCAATACACTTACCCCTCTGGAAAAGGAGGTGTGAGTGGAGTGATAGGCCTTGCCCACCCACCTGAATTTGAGGCAAGGCAGGGAGTCAGGGGTGAGGTAAGTCTCTTGCAATGCACAAATAGCAGGGAGATATTTTCTTAGATGTGAAAACCATTGTGCGCTTGAGGGGGCCCCCAACCCCCTAACATTCCACGACATCACAGTTAGCACATTCAACCCCCCTGCCATGGTAGATACATATCTGAGCATTTAAAATATGTCACATTCCTCATTAATCCAGAACCCTTCCCCCCTCTCTAGGCCCAGTGAAGGGTAGCCCGCACAGGGCAAAACAAACATAATGTCTGAGTGCTTAAGTGTTGTGATCTCTGTACTGTACTGCATGAAAAGTTCTAAACAATCTGAACTGCTGAGTGCAACGGCACTCTAAACTCTGTGTGTACAATCTGTTGAATTGCGGCCTTAGATATGTCCGCATGCAGATGTTGTAATGCCCTGGTCTCTGCCACAAACCCAAAGGCACTCAGGAGAAGACTTGCAATGCAGGATTGAACAGCAGGTAAGTTAGTAGGACAACAGGTCCTGTCTCCCGCTGGCATCACAACCACCAGCCGGGGATCAACATTGGGCAATTCGTGACACATTAATTACGGGGTAGGAATTTGCTTCACACACGCTCTCCGTAGGGAGATAGAGAGCAAAAAAAAAATCAGCTCTTGTTCCCAGCACATCAGATATCCGTTGCACATGAATGTAGAAAAGAAAAAGGGGAGGCAGCAGTTAAACAGGGGACTGCCCTGGCACTTGTGAGCCGGTACCACCTGGAGGCCCGGAGCAGGTCAATCCTTTTCAGCTGCTGGCCTCCTGGCCTGACAAAAAGCATTCTCATTTGTATCCAACCAAGCTGATGCATTGGCTGCTTTTTCAAAGAAATGGGCCTGGCCTCTTGCCATGATGCAGAGCCTCACCAGGTAGGGCACAGCATAAGGCGCCTGTAATTTCTTAACCTCAGTGAAACGGGCCCTTCTTTTCTACACATCCGAGGAAAAGTCAGGATAGAAGGAGATACGGGTCCCATTAAACTGTACATTTTGCCTTTCCCTGGCCAGACGCAAGATGATCTCTCTATCTCTGTAATGTAGCATTCGTGCCAGGAGTAGTCCTATATCCGTTAGACCCCTTTCACACTGGGGCGCTTTGCAGGCGCTACAGCGCTAAAAATAGCGACTGCAAATCGCCCTGAAACAGCTGCTGCAGTCTCTCCAATGTGAAAGTCTCGAGGGCTTTCACACTGGAGTGGTGCGCTGGCAGGACGCTGAAAAAAGTCCTGCTAGCAGCATCTTTGGAGCGGTGTATACACCACCCCTACAGCGCTCCTACCCATTGAAATCAATGGGGCAGCGCGGCTATACTGCCGGCATAGCGCTGCTGCAGCGGCGCTTTGCAGGCGGTTTTAACCCCTTTTCGGCCGCTAGCGGGGCTTAAAACCACCCCGCTAGCAGCCGAATACCGCCGCTAAAACGACGGTAAATCGGCGCTAAATATAGCGCTGCTTTGCCGCCGACGCCGCCCCAGTGTGAAAGGGGCCTTAGAAAGCACTGTGAAGCCGGGAACAGGATCAAATCAGGGTAACCTGCGCAAGCTCCGTGAGAAAGCTGCTACTCACATGCCGGTCCAGGCCACGCCCCCTGGAGTAGGGCTTTGATAGATGCCAATACTCACGGGGGCAACTCAACAAGTGCTGCATGCCAAAATCACTGCCAGCGATACTTCTGCAATTTTTCATGTGCAACAAGTATGACAGAGTAATGAGAATGACACTGTACAGACAACAGGGAGAAGCCACCATTCCTGTAAGCAATAGAGATGATTTCATGATTTTATCTCAGTGCTTATTGACTGAGCAGCAGTGGCCAGCTAGATGCCCTAGAGACCAGGCAAAAGAGCAATTAGTTTCAGCTCTGAGGTTTTACTGCACACAACCAGCCCCCCCCATTCTTACATTCAATACCGGATTAACCAAGGCAAAGCACAGACATCAGAGGAAACAAGACCGAGTTGTAACATCTGTATGAACTAATAAATATAAAACTCCTGCACGGCTACTTGTACAAATAAAAAATATATTATTATTGTGCTAGCTGCTGCTGACACCTATCTGTTCCCACATGCACAAGCCAATAGATGACTATAAACAGTGTCGCACTGCCATATAGCTATAGTGAAACTCAGATAAACTTATCTTACACCAAAATAATACCATAATGTGCTCAAATTGAATATATATCAGCGCTCATAGATAAGTAAACATAATCAACAGTGCAAATATACAAATTAGTGTCATACTTTCATGGTGTAAATGAATAAAGTACCAAAAAACATGAATACACCTTATATTCTTCCTTTCTTTAACTGCTGTGTAACCATAAATCCAGTTCTGTATATATATTGTGCAATAATCCACTCAGTGTCACACTCTTCACCGAGTATAAATAGAATTCCAAGAACGTGGCTATAATCTTATATTCGTCCCTTCTTTATAGTCTGTGTGACTGCAACTCCAGTGCTGTACACCAATATAAAAAAACACTTATGCGCCACTTTTGTGCAAATAATGCCCTTAATTTCAACATATGAGTGACACCACATAGGTCATATATAGTACCACATGAGGATGCTTCCATGAGTCTCCAGTACCTCAGGTATCGCTCTCCTAACCAGACCATTTCTAATTGTATAATGGTGTGTACCCCTTTAAAAGGTCGGAGTTCCATTTGCCCGCTGAAATTAACACAAAATATAGACAAAGGACACTACCATAGTGTAGTGTAATGCAAACTGAGTCACAATTTAATGATATTACACTCACAATAAAATCAAACTTAGTAGCATATCGCATGAAAAGATCGGGATACCGCAGAATAATGTTGGCACCTCACTACCGATATTGGTACTCGATGATGTCACCCGGCTCTGCCCAACGCATTGCGTCACAACCCACATGACCCTCTACTGTGCCTGCCTGGGGTAGATCCCCCCCTCACCCCTTGCCACAGCCAAAGTATACCACTGCCTTCTATAGCAGATTTCTGTATAGGAAAAAAAGGAATCATGCTGTAGAGATAAACATACACTACTAGATTTCCGAATGACCATTCTTCATTTTCAATTTTTACCAACATTCGTGGTAAAATTTCCAGTCTATTTAAAGATGATGAATGCCATTTGAAAGTACTTCAAAATTTCATTGGCTTTTAACATTTGATGTTGGAATGAATAGATTTTCCTGAGCAAAAACCAAAAACAATGTTAGCAATGTATTTGTTCAAGAGAAATGTTCTACACTGCTCCTTCTAATTCTCGTTACGGTGGTTGAACACGAGCATCAGTTTGACCCCACTAATGACTAGAAAATCAAACAACTGTTCTTCTCCTTTAGAAAACCAGCCCCTAACTTAGGCTGGGAAAATAGTTCAGTTTTTTTTTCATTCAACCAGCGGGTTGAACGAATAAAAACTGACAGATCCCCACATCAACACAACAATGCATGATGTCACCTGCTGCGCTTTTGTATTCTGACAGGGTGACCTCCCCCCCGCCAGAATTCACTGATCAGCAGCTCTTACCATTGGCTGCAAGCCCTGATTGAATGTTTGGTTTCCAGCAAGACATTTCAACAGAAGTTGGTAGTTGAATCAGCGTCTTTTTGAACAGACAGCAGTACACATGTACGAAAATTAATTTGGTTCCTGCTGAACCGGTACGTGTGTACTGGGCTGGTTGAGAAAACCAATTTTTGGACAATAAGTTTATTCCCATTGTCCAGTGTATTTAAAATGTTAAATCATAATCAAAGTTCCTAGGTCCTCACTGTACATCAACACCCCGTACAAGAGGAAATACTCAACAAAGAAAATAAAAATATATCAAAACATGGAAACGATTTTCCTGATATAAAAAAAAACATGGAAACGATAACACAATAGGCAAAATCATTCTTTATTTATCTCAAAGCTGCTACGGTATAATATATAAAACTATTTAAAAACATGTTCTTTGGGGCCCCATGTCCAAATAGATAACAGTATATACTATTTTTTTTTATAAATACCTATATAAATGCTCAAATATTAATAGAAATCAAAACACATACTTCTCGAGTATAGGCTCAATAATAACCTAAATTTGAAATATATGAAGGACTGATGTGCAAACTTGAGATGATGTTTGATTCAATAAATGGAGCGCTCTAAAAGGTATGTTTTTCTTTGGGGATTGGACTATTCCAATTCAAGAACATGTTAAAAGAGAAGTATGGCCAAAGCTCTTTTGGCTATACTTTTCCTATGGGTCACAGGAGTGTAGTTCATTCGGCATTACCGTGACCTGTTTTTAGCCAATAGCGGGCTATAGCCCGCTGTCAGGTGACGTTACTCAGTCGGTTAAGCTCACAAAGGGTCCCAACTTTACAGTCAGGATCCATCCAGATGCCTGGACCGGCAGATGGCTCAGCTTTTTTAGTGAGCCGATGGGAAACTGAGCCAGCCGCTCCTGTCCCCTCCTCAGTCCAGCGCTCCATTAAGTGACAGGCACCAGCTCTCTGCTCACTGAAGACTAAGAGCTGATCCATCAGCTTTGTTTGATCACTCAGTTCACAGTCTTAATGCCAGGCAGGGGACAGATGAGGCATGGATTGGTGCTGCATCCACCTAGGTGAATGTGAATGTTTGTTTTTTGCAAACCCATACTTCTCTTTAAATATTGTTCCATCCTAATGAGCAGAATGAATGCCTCTACTAAAGATGAACCTGCATGTGCAGTCTGTAGAAGAAAGGGGGGTCAATATGATCCACAGTGGAATTGGTTTGCTAAAGGAAAGTAGGCTGTTCACTTTGCAGGGGATGTTGCAGTGAATGTGGTGAAGTTTCACTTTGCAAAATTACCCAACTACATGCAAGGAAAAAAAACAGCATTTGTTTGCAAAGGATTGGATGATGGAAGTCTCAGAGCTTTATCTCATTTATCAAGCTCTGGTTCAAAATCTCTTGCAAAGTGAACAGTCTATTTGCCTTTAGTAAATCAACCCCAATGTATCAAAGTCCACTCTGGATCATGGACGCTCCGCCCATATAATTCAACACAATTCCAGACACGGCACATCAGTTAGTTGTATCCTTAATGCACCTTTAGATCAAATACTTTTCATCAGGCGTATACTCCATGGATGTTCCTGGTAATACTAGTTGTCACAGACGCGGATAAAGTTTAATTCGTAGATAGCTTACAAATTTGGATGTCACTTCGTAAAAGTTTTATATCAATATAACAAGAACGATGTCCCATTATATTGGGATCTAAACCCAACAGCCTGCTGTGGATAACATAAATAGTTACTTTACATCGACCTGAAGTCCCAAATGTTAAAACTTCATGTATCGAGTTATGGCTGAGAGCGCTGAGAGGAGTGTTCTGGCACGGGGGGGGGGGGGCATCCCCCTGTCAGAACACGATAGCTCAGTGGGGGAGATTGCTGTACTAACACTGCAATAGTTAGTACAGTGGCTCACCCAGCCCACTGGGTTGAGAAAAAAAAAGGCGAATAGTGTGTACTAGTCTTCAGACCCTGGTGTTTTTTCCTAAAAGTTCTATTGTTTTAGAGCAGAAACAATAACTCAGTAACCCAGTATGTGCAACATGCAATTTCATACATCAGGATTAGATAAATAACCTATTCCACAGAGAACACAGTTCAGTTGACCTGATCAAATGTCTTAATGCATTTAAAGCACTTAGATTTTTATGGCCTCGGTATAGTTCAATGCATAGAGACTTTAACTGGTTATATAAGCATTGTGCTGTAAGGTCCGACTGTTCATGAGTGCACATTAATTATCAACAATCACTTCCATGGGGAAATATATTAATAAACAAAAAAAATGTCCAATCTCACCCCATCAATAGCTGGATAACTGGAAAAGGGTGCTCAAGAACGAATGCTTGTTCTATTAATATAGAACGTTTATGAAGTGACATCTTACTTTGTAAGTTATCTATGGATTAAACTTTATCCATGTCTGTGACGGCTAGTATTACCAGGAACAATTTGTGTCCATGGAGCACATGCATAATGAAAAAACTTTTTTCTAAAGGTGCATTAAGGACACAACTAACTAATCTTCCATATCTGACTTTTGGAATTTGATATTTACCTGCAGTGTTGATTTATACTGGGGGAGTGTCCAAGATCTACACTGAATTTTATACATTGTGGATATTACAACACACTCCCCTTTCTTGTACAGACTGTGGGGTTGATTTACTAAAACTGTAGAGTGCAAAATCTGGTGCAGCTCTGCATTATAACCACTCAGGTTCTAACTTCAGCTTGTTCAACCTGACAAATAAAAAAACAAAAACTGAAAGCTGATTGGTTTCTATGCAGAGCTGCACAAGATTTTGTATTCTCCAGTTTTAGTAAATCAACCCCTATATGTACACATGCAGGTTCATCTTTTTCTGTACAGCAGAAAGTTGGAGCCATTCCTTGAGCTCACTAGGATGGAACCACATGTTCTTGAACTGATAATCTGATCCCTCAGAGTAATATGAGTTTTGCAATGCTCAATTCATTGAAACATCATTTCAAGTTATCACATTAGTGCTTTAGATCTTTACAATATTGGCTAATATTGAGATTATGCAGAGTGTTTTCTCTTGTATGAATATTTGAGCATTTCTGTTTCAATAATTTTTTGTTCAAAGGATTATACATAAACAATGCACAGAAGCATAAATGAACGTGAATGAATTATGAATTTGAATAATGATGATCAACTTGATGATCAACTTGAATAAATGAATGAAATGAAAAAGCATATAGAAATACACATCATGGCACTGGGTACATAACTGAAATCAAGGCACAAGTGCATTGAGGTTTCAAGCATGGTGTGAGTGTGCAGGTCCCCCATCACAACATAATTTGTAACTTTAGGAAGGGTGCACATTGTAGCCCAATCTTTACTGGGTGTCTGGTGACAGCTAAGTTAGGGCACCATGTTATAATTATACAGGATTTATATAGCGCCAACAGTTTACACAGAACTTTACAATGTAAAGGGGGACAGTATGATTACAATACAGTTCAATACAGAAGGAATAATAGGGCCCTGCTCATGGAGCTGGAATATAAAGGGAGGGGGAGGTGGTACAAAAGGTAATAGCTGGGGGAATGATCTGATGGAGGTGACTCGGGTACAGTTCTTATATATTTTTCTTTTTTTACATTTTTTATTTAGTGGTATTCGACATACAATGAAAAGATACAGTTATCAATATGTGAGGGAAGAGTAATGCGGGGTGTCCCACTGGGGTAGAAACATACCAGTTTTTGAATTACATAGGAGAAAGTAAATAGAGTGGGGAGGAAGAAAAAACAGGGGAAGGGGTGAAAGGAAGAAGGGGGGTTATGGGGAAGGGAGGGGGGGGTCCCCCCTAGGGGGTGAGGGGTGCCCGCTGCTCATCAAGCAGTGCGAAGGCTAGGTTTAAAGTTAAAGCTTTTGACAATCAATAAGGCCAGACTATGTATAGCGGAGGTATTCCTCTGAGAAGCGAAAAAGATTCCAATAAAACCACCTGGTCTTATATTCCTCAGATTATTCCCGAATCGTAGCAGTCAAATCTTCCATCTGTTCAATATCATTAACCCTTGCATACCATTGGGCCACTGTGGGGGCAGACTCCTGCTTCCATTGGCTCGGTATGTAAGCAGTAGCAGCATTAAGAAGGTGTTTAAGAAGAGATTTGTGGTAGCGCTTTCTTGACATGGGAGTAAGGTTTATTAGCACCGCAGCAGGGTCGTTGGTTAAGGAAATGTCTGTGAATTTGTGAATGAGTGGAAGGACTGGTTGCCAGAAAGTTTGCAGTTTGGGACATTCCCAAAAAATGTGGAGAATAGTGCTCGGGTGTTGCTCACAGCACCAGCAACTTTCAGATTGATTGGGAAATATTTTAGCCAAATTATACGGAGTGTGGTACCAGCGTGTGGTTAATTTGTAGGAAATGTCCTGGTATTTACTACAGAGTGATGATTTTTGCGCAAAGAAAAGTATGTGTCCTTTTTGGGGATCAGTAAATGTGGTTTGTAAGTCTCTTTCCAATTTAGCCAAGAAAGGAGGCTCTGTGGTAGCTTGTATGTCCAGCAGAGTTTTGTAAGACATGGAGAGGGATCCACGGATTGGGTCGTCACTCAGAGTTCTTCAAATGAGTGGAGTTGCCGAGGGAAGAGCTCATGTTTGGGCAGGGAGCTGAGGAAGTGGGAAAGCTGCCTAGCTTTCAGATGTCCAATGCGATAGGTATCTGTCCTGACACTAGGGTCTCAGTTGGAATCTAGCCTGCGGGCCGTGGAAAATGAGAGGCACGTAAAAGCCCTTTTGGGGCTTGCCCAGTAAAGGCCAAATCCGATAATCCTGGGGGGGGATCTTGGATGTCCTACAATTGGGGTAATGGGAGATGGGAAACTAGTCAAGAAAGATAGACAAAATAATCTTTCCATCTCAGAGAGTGTAGGGCCAATCAGTGGGTGGGTAGTTAAGTGGGAGGTCTTTTGGCCTGGGCCACCTCCTGCTCTAGTGTAACCCAGCGTTTTAAATCCCCATGACAGCACCAGTCAACCACTCATGCCATGTGCGTCGCCGTATAGTATAGAGTAGGATCTTGAAAGCCAATGCCTCCCCTCAGTTTCGGCTTTAGTAGCAACGCCCTACCAATACGTGGATGTTTGCTGCGCCAGAAGAACTTGATAAACGCTGAACGTACAGCATGAAATAAAGTCTGGAGTAGTTTAACAGGTAGGGCTTGTAGCAAATACAGGAGTCTTGGCATTGCATTCATCTTCAGTACATTGCAGCGACCAAACCAAGACAGAGCAAGGGAGTCCCATTTCTTGAGGTCTGCAGTAAGCGTTGATAGGAAGGGTCGAAAATTCAGGGGGAAGATGTCCTTTAGGTTTGTGGGGATTCTGGTTCCCAAATATTGGATTGAGCGGGTGGCCCATTTATATGGGAAGAAGTGGCATATACCTGACAGGATTTGGTCCGTTAAAGAGATGCTCAGCACTTCAGATTTTTGGAGGTTAACTTTAAAGTTGGAGAGAGTGCCATATAACTTAATTTCTTGTAGCAATGAAGGCAGTGAAGTTGTAGGTTTGGTGAGAAAAAATAAGAGATCGCCTGCCTACGCTGCAACTTTGTGTTGATAGTGGTTGGATTGAACACAGCTAATATTTGGGTTATCTTTTATATGGCGAAGAAATAGCTCTAGGGAAAGAACGAACAGTAGAGGGGAAAGTGTACATCCCTGCCTGGTGCCGTTGGAAATCGCAAACATGTCAGAATCCAGCCCATTCACCTGAACCGTGGCTGTGGGGTTAGGCTGAGATCTAGTCCAGGACAGACTTCGGCATTTCGACTGAACAGAGTGCTTCCTGGAGAAACACCCAGTCCACCCTGTCGAATGCCATTTCGGCATCAGTGGATAAGAGTAGGAGAGGAATACGGGATCATCTCCTCGCCTTCTCTGTGACGTTCAATGTCCTGATAGTGTTGTCTCTCGCTTCCCGTGTCTGTATAAAGCCCACCTGATCAGGTGCAACCAAGCGTTGTAGTAGACCATTTAGCCTGGAGGCTAAGATTTTTGTCAAAAGTTTGATGTCACAGTTTAAAAGAGAAATGGGTCTGTAACTAGAACACAGCAGCGGGTCCTTTCCTGGCTTTGGGATTACAGAGATAGAGGCTTGTAGCATGTCTGGAGGAACGTTATGCCACTCTAGGATGGCATTAAAGGCCGCGGTAAACCGGGGAGCTAGTTGGGTCTGAAATGCTTTGTAGTAAAGAAGTGTAAAGCCGTCGGGCCCGGGAGCCTTCCCCAGTTGTGTGTCTACTATGGCAGCTGTAAATTCTTCTATTTTGAGATAGTTGCTCCTGGTCGTCATTTGTAAGAGAAGGAATGTTGGCTTCCTGTAAGTATTCCTGTATATTTGAGAGGAAAGGGATGTACGATTGGGTGCATTTTTCTCTCAAATGCGTTGGCCAGTAAATGGCCACATTTATCGCCGTACTCATAGAAGGAGCGACGAGCCTTGAGTAGGACATGTTTGGCCTTGTAAAAGGGGTGCTCCCTGATCGACTCTCTAATCCGTAGCAGCTCTGCTTCTATTGTGCGGTCAGGTCGACCCTTATGTTGCTTCTCCAGGGCGTGAAGTTTTGTGAAAAGGTCTGTCAAAGTTTTGGCACGGCTTTGTTTGGCCGCATGGCCATGCTTTATGAGGATCCCCCCTAAAGTTGGTGTCTTGGTGGACGAGCGTGGGAGAGTAAGTTCCAGGAGAACTAGAGCATGGTCAGAAAGCGTTATCTAGCCAATCTCTTTTTTGGAGGCCAAGGTAATCGTGGAGTGTTTCAGTAGGAAAAAAGTCTATCCTAGAGTAGGATTTGTGGGTGGGAGAGTAGAAGGAGTAATCCCGTTCTTGGGGGTGGAAAATTCTCCAAATATCGACCAGTTGGTGAGCATGCAGCAGGTCTTTCAGGTTTCATCTTGCACTTTGGGGTAGGGAGAATGAGTGTACAGAGGAATCCTTTGAGGGATCTAAGGCGAGGTTAAAGTCCACCCCAAAGGCAAGAGTACCTTCACAGAAAGACTCTAGTGTGGTTAAAAATGCTTCCAGAACCTGGGGTTGATTTGTTTTAGGAGGTTAGAAGTTCGCAAGGGTAAATGTGTGAGAACTGATTTTGCCCTTTAGGAGCAGGAACCTGCCCTCATGATCTCGGTGTTCATCTAGAAACCGCCAGTGTAGAGATTAGGATAGAAGGATACTTGTCCCCTTAGATTTAGAAGATGTAGATAGACTATGGCAGGCCACCGGGAAATGCTTGTTGGTAAGTCTAGGGACCCTGTCTGCCCGAAAATGAGTCTCTTGTAGGAAAACTATGTGTGCCCTATGTCTCCAGAGTTCGGCCAGACAGCTGGTATGCTTCTCAGGGGAGTTCAGTCCTTTAACGTTCCATGAAAGGAATTTAAGAGCCATAAAGTCAGAATGCCTGCTAATGCCTACTCCCTAAGTGGGGGGGGGGGGGGAGGGTTGGTTAAGGCAGAGGGGAGGAGAGAAGAAAGGGTGGTAGTGGAAGATATATATATAAGATATAAGAAGGATAAAAAAAAGGATTTGGGGGTCTATCCAGAAGTGGAACTCCAAATTTTATGCGCAACTGTGTAGTAAAAGCACTGTAAGACCAGAACATATTGGATGCAGGGAAGGATGGGAGGAGGATATCGGGAAATTAACAGATGTACAGTGGAGGAAAATCCTGGAGATGGGTCAGGCGGTATCAGGCTCTCCTTCACAGAGAGTTTCACACTTAATGCTGATACATAGAGCATACTACACCTCCAAAAAATTATTTAGATTTGGCCTAAGAACGGATGCTAAGTGCCCTAGATGCGGTGAGGAGGGTGGTTTGATACACATGGTCTGGAGATGTCCCAAGCTAGTCCGGTACTGGATGGGGGTAGTAGAAGCTATTAGCGGCACGTTTGGGACATCCTTGGAAATAGACGTCAGACTATGCATCCTCGGATACAGAGTATGGGGAGTGGAGGAGGTTACGCTAAAAACGGCAGTCCTGAGGTGTTTGTATCAAGCCCGGAAGTTGATCATGCAAAGATGGCAAGCAGTTTCACCCTCGATGGTGGAGGAGTGGGAAAAATCTATAAACGAGACAATATGGAAGGAAAGAGCCCTATACATCAGAAGGGGGAAGCTTAGGGAATTTGATAAGATGTGGAACCCCTGGTTGACAAAAGTAGGATGTAATGACTAGTTGATACTGTGTGTGATCCCGACTGGTGGGGGAGGGGGTGGGAAGGGTTGGGTGGGAGGGTCAGGTAAAAAGATGTATTTTATGGAAATAACAGGTTAATCAATGAGAGTAGGCAGGAGGAGCAGGGTAGTTACTCTGAAGGTTTAGTATGTTTTACTGATGGTTAATCTTGCTCTCTCTCTTCCACTACTTTCATATCCCCATTGTGTGATGTCAAAATATGTTTGTTGGAAGGTATGTAAATTTTAAGAAATGTTAATAAAGAATATTTAATCTAAAAAAAAAAGAAGTGGAACTCCGCAGAGGAGAACTTCTTCCACCAGGGCAGAGTATTCCTATTGTGGGAGGTGGTAGGGCACAGTCACACGCAAAGGCCTAGCTTTTGGGATCCCTGCAGCAAAGCCGGTAAATTTCCAGTACACCGGCACCAACATGTAAGGTAATACAGTCGTATTGAGTCAATTTTTGGAAAAACAGACAAAAACATAAAAATCATGAAAGTATCTACTGAAAAGCTGCCAAAAACGGTCATCTAAGGCGCTAAACTCCGGTAATGCAGACCAGTTGGCCCGGGAAACAACATTCCCAAGCCCCCAGGTGTACCTCATGACCTCCCCGCTATTTGTGGCAGGGACCGTAACCTCTGTGGCTCAACTAGTGCCCAGTTGAGGAGAAACTCGGTCATCTCTCAGCTGTAATTCAGAGAGTATATCCCAAAGTGGGGCCCGCTGTACATGGCCTGTGTCGGGGGTCTAAGTGTTCAATGAGCCCTCTGAGGAGGCTAGGGAAATGCCTAAAGGTAGAAGTATCATTAAAAGTAACAGGCATTACAAAGTAACGGGTGAGTTGAGGTAATATGGAATCTAGGATCTGACATCTACCTCATCTGACCCCTTTAAAGCTAAAAAAAAAAGGGTTATTGTAACTATAATAATCAGACAAATACAGCCCCCCCCCAGTAGTGTATGATAGATCAATGACTTCCATCTAAACTAATTGTTTAGTGAGCCTGTCCATATCACTCCAACCTGAAAAAGAGAGAGACAAAAAAAAAAAAAACACCCCCTTTTCCTTCCCCGTCCCAGTAATGGGTGCAATGTATATGCAGGAGGGCCTGTAGTATCACCGTTTGGGGTATACTGGGAAGTTGAAGTCGGTAGTCCGGGTCACCCTAAATTGCATAGGTGATCAGGTGGACCCCGGGCAAAACCACAGAGGAGGTTATTGAGCTTTCCTTGGTAAAGGTAGGGCGAAGTAATGCAGGTAGAGAGGAGTGTTCACACACCACATAGGAGGAGTCCATTACCATTGTCGTCAGTGTGTACTTTGAATCAAGGGGCCGGTTCTTTGAGAGCGGCAGTTGTTCCGGTTTCTTTGAGGTCTTAGGCTGACACTGTGGGTTTGATGGCACGGTTACCAGGAGCCAGTTGGGAACAGTTACTGGGTTCATCTCAGTGAACGTGAACAGATGCGGGAGCTCCGAGGGGTGACGTAGTGGGAAGGTGTCAGTACCCTTACGAACAATAAGATGGAACGGGTGTCCCCATTTGTAAGTGAGACCTTTCTCTCCAATGCCATCTAGAAGTGGTTTAAGTGCCCACCGCATCATCAGGGTTCTCCTGGAAATATCTCGAAGTCCAAGACCCCGACCTGCCAGGCCCGCCGCAGAATTTCCTCTTTAAGGTTGAAGGAGTGTAGGCAACAGAGCACATATCTGGGTCTGCGTCAGGCATGTTAGAATGTTCTGTGAACCCGGTCAATAGTTATGGCAGTGTCAGGTAGGCGGTCCAGGTAATGGTTAAAGATGGAGGTTACCATCAGACAGAGCCCTGATTGTTGGATGGATTCAGGGACTCCCCTTATGCGTATGTTATGTCTGCGACTGCGGTTCTCCAGGTCATCTAGGAGCAGCTGCAGCTGTATAAATTGGTCATTAAGCTTGGTGTGAGAGGATTGCACAGCTTGTATAGACTGGGACATTGCTCCCTGTTCCACTGCTGCAATATGGGAGTGCAGTGCTGAGACTTCCTGCTTAATAGACTGTATCTCTCCCCTGGTGGCTGACTCCATTCTGGCAGCTAGTGATTCAAAATCATCTCTGGTGGGGAGCTGTTGTAATAGTGTCCATAATGGTAAGTAGAGATAGAAGGGGATTATAACGGTGTCAATAGATGAAAGTAAACAATAAGTACTAAAAATAACAATTTACTTTATTTACATATATATAGAAAAAAGACAAACACATACAGTATGGTGTACATACATATAAACAATATAGCAGATGCGGTACATATGGTGAAAAAATTAGGACAAGCACAGGCCTAGGAGTTATAGGCCAATAATACAGGTAATCAATTCCTACATGTTTTGCCAAAGCATTGGCTTCCTCAGGGAAATGATATAAGCCTGAGTGGTTCTAGGTAAAGAACAAATAAAGAATATGAGATGACAGCACAACTTATTTTTCCAAATGATAAAATAATGATCAAATAAACATTTACCATTGAATGCATACTATTGAATTCAATATTCAATAGTAAATATTTATTTGATCATTATTGTATCCAATTGGAAAAATACGTTGTATTGTCATCTCATATTCTTTATTTGTTCTTTACCAAGAACCACTCAAATTTGGGCACAGGCTTATATCATTTCCCTGAGGAAGCCAATGCTTTGGCGAAACATGTAGGAATTGATTACCTGTATCATTGGCCTATAACTCCTAGGCCTGTATTTGTCCTAATTTTTTCACCATATGTACCGCATCTTCTCTATCTTTTATATGTATGTACACCATTTTTTCTATATATACCGTATTTATCGGCGTATAACACGCACAGGCGTATAGCACGCACATTCATTTTAAGAGGGAAGTTTCAGGAAAAAAAACCTACATTTTAAATAAGAAACTTTGAAGCAAAATAAGAGTCAGTGCCCATCTGCAGCCTGACCATTGCCATCAATGCAGCCTGTTCAATGCCCATCTGCAGCCTCACAAGTGCCATCAATGCAGCAGCCTCACCATTGCCATCAACGCAGCAGCCTCACCATTGCCATCAATGCAGCAGCCTCACCATTGCCATCAATGCAGCAGCCTCACCATTGCCTTCAATGCAGCAGCCTCACCATTGCCATCAGTGCAGCCTGATCGAACAGAACAGTGGTCCAATGGCGGCCCAGGAGATGGGGCTTCCTATTACAGAGGCCAAGTAAACAGGAGATTCTCACTGAATGTAATCTGACCGCGCTCATTCCGCACTGCTCCCTGTCCCCTCCGAGGCAGCTAAAGTTGAAGTATTGGCGTATAACACGCACACGCTATTTGCACCCGATTTTTATGGTGAAAAAGTGAGTGTTATACGCCAATAAATACAGTATGTAAAAGTAAATTGTTATTTTTAGTACTTATTGTTTACTTTCATCTGTTGTATTATAATCCCCTCCTATCTCTACTTACCATTTTTACCAAATTGGGATGAGGTGCTGTATCTGTTGAGGACTTCCTAGCCACACCCCTAGCCTTTAATTGTGTCCATAGTTTATGTGCAGGGTCAGTGCTATATGCAAGCTCCAATTGCTGAGATGGTGTAGTGGGGTTACTCACTGTGTCCTGTAGCCATGGTTTGTTTCCCTACCCGTGTACGGTCTGTGTTAGGTTGTGTGGGAGGATGAGGCATATGGAGAGGCATGTCTTGGGCTAAATAGATCCTCATCCATGTCGGTCGAGACTGCCAGAGATCTCCAGGGGCAAGGCGATAGGTCGCTGATAGGGGAGTAGGGTGGCATGGTGAAGTCCTCTCCTGGCCGCTGTGAGGTTTCAGTTGCAGCCGCATCTCCCTGGGTATCCTCCGCCGCGTGGCTGCCCGGCGCCATCTTGGAGACTGCCGGAGTGGAGGCGGACAGTTTGTGCTGCTTTAGGAAATG
The DNA here is from genome assembly GCA_037952925.1 of Lithobates clamitans. Lineage (NCBI taxonomy): Eukaryota > Metazoa > Chordata > Amphibia > Anura > Ranidae > Lithobates > Lithobates clamitans. The sequence goes on from JBBGZY010001472.1 coordinate 520,626, forward strand.
ATCCATGCTGCGGATGGTGTGCAGGGATCGGTGGACAGGTCTACTGGTTGTCTGGGGTGCCGGTGGATACCAGCAATGTGTGGTAAGTTAACGCTTGTCTGCTGCAAGTGAGCCGCTGGCCAGGAGCTCTCAGAACAAATGTCCTCATGCTGCCATGCCGAGACCACACCCCTCGGGTACAGTTCTTAGGTGGGGTAGGCTTCCCTGAATGAGTGAGTTTTAAAGGATCTCCTAAAGGCAGACAGGGTATGGGCTGACCGGACATAATGGGGCAGGGAGTTCCAGAGGATGGGAGAGGCTCTGGAGAAGTCCTGGAGGCGAGCATGGGAAGAGGTAACTGGGGAGCTAGAGAGCATGAGATCTTGGGAGGAGCAGAGAGGACAATTTGGTCAATATCTGCAGATGAGGTTGGTGATGTAGCTGGGGGCGATGTTGTGGATGGCCTTGTCTGTTGTGGTTAGTAATTTGAATTTTATACGATTTCGTAGGTTAAACCAGTGAAGAGATTGGCAGAGAGGAGTAGCAGTCATGGATCAGTTACTAAGGTGTGTTAGTCCAGCAGCAGCATTCATAATAGACTGAAGGGTGATAGCCTGTGTAAAGGTAAGCCAGTGAGGAGGTAGTAGCAGTAGTCAAGGCAAGGAATAACTAAGAAGTAAATAAGTTGGTTTGTGGTGTCGTTAGTCAGTTGGGGGCTGAAGGAGAGGTCAGAGTCTAGGATTACACCTAGCACCCTGTAGTGTGTGGAGGGGCCAATGGTTGTGCCTTTGATCTCAATGGTAAAGTTATGGGGAGGGGAAATATTACAAGCTCAGTTTTAGAAAGATTGAGTTTGAGGAAGTTGTGTGACATCCATACTGATATGTTACTCAGTAAGTTTGTGATACGTGATTGTGATATGTGAGGAGACTGAGGGGGAGGGTTGGGGAGTCCAGAGAAATATCTGGGTGTTGTCAGTATATAGGTGATATTGGAAGCCATGGGAGGTTATCAACTAACCCAGGGAAGAGGTAGAGCGAGAGAATAGAAGGGGCACAACTGTAGAGGTTGTTGTCAGTGAGGTAGGAGCTAATATAGTTGTGGACAAGGCGTTCAAGAACCTTGGAGGCAAACAGGAGCAGTGAGATGGGTCTTAATTTATTCAGACAAGTGGAGTCCAGTGAGGGTTTTTTAAGTAGGGGGTTACCAGCGCGTGTTCTGAAAGAGAGGGAGAGGTTGAAGATGTGGGTTACAGAGTTTGAGATAGAGCAGGAAGGTGCTCACAGTTATTATCAGGGGACAGGTGGTGAGGTGGGCCGTGGAAAGGAGTTTGGTAACTTCCTCAGTGGTAACAGGGTTGAAGGAGGAAAGTATTGACTGTAGTGTTGGACCTGGTGTGTTGGTTGGGGGAGGAAGCTGGGCGCTGGATGTCGATTTTGTTTTTGAAATGATTGGCAATCTCCTGGACAGTAAGCAAGTTGGTGGCTTGAGGCAAAGGGGGAGGGGGGGTGAAGTAAGGAATTAAGAGTAGAAAAGAGTTGACAAGGTCTGGATGAGAGGGTTTTGATGAGAGTGGTGTAGTAGTTTTGTTTAGCAGCGTGGAGGCAGAAGTTGTATTTGAGAAGGGCAGAAGTCTTGTAGGGATTTTGTTTTACGCCACACTCGTTCATGTCTCTTAAGACTTCTGGTGTTGTCTATTTGCCAGGGTTGTAGCAGGTGAGGCCTGGTTCTGCATTGAGAAAGAGGAATGTGTCCAGGGAGGATGACAGTATGTTGTAGACGGAAGTGGTCAGGTCTGGACAGGACAGGGGTGCGATTTTATCATAAAGGAAGTCAGTAGCAAAATGAAGAAGGATAGGGTTAAGGTGGCGAAGGTTCCTGCAGGTAGCTATTTGCAGGTTGGCGGCATGGGAGGTAGGAGACAGGGAGAGTGTGAAACAGAAGGTTGTGATCAGAGAGAGAAAAGGGGGTGTTAGAGAGGTTGCATGGAGTGCAGAGGTGGGAGAATACAAGTTCAAGAGTGTTGTCATTGGAGTGAGTGGTGGTTTGTGTCCATTGTGTTAAGTTAAAAGAGGGGGTTAAGTTGATTACTTGAGAAGTGGCTGAGGTGTTAACATCGATTGGAATGTTAGTCACCAAGGATGATGACAGGTACTTCAGAGTAAAGAAAGTAGGGTAGGCATGTGGAGAAGTCTTCGAGAAAGTGTGACACAGGGCCAGGAAGTTGGTAAATTACTGCAACACATAGACCAACTTGAGAGAAAAAACAAATGCAGTCCACTTAAAAAAAACAGAGGGAAAGAGAGGGAGGTGTAGGAAGAACCTGGAAGGTGATTTGTGAGGAGAGTCCAACTCCGCCTCCTTTTCGTCCACTGGGTCTGGGTGAGTGAGTCCAGAGGAGGCCACCATGGGAGAGAGCAGCTGGAGGGCAGTGTCAGATTCCTGAAGCCAGGTTTCGGTAAAAGCAAGTGGCATTCCAGAAGGCACACATAAGGGGCGGACTCATGGAATCAGGGGGATTGAGATAAGAGAGTGGGAGTTGCGGTTACTGTCAGAGAAGGTAGACTGCCAATTTTGGGGGTGAGAATTAGCTGGAGGAGGGCCAGGGTTTGGAGCCATATCCCCAGATGTTAAGAGTAGTAGGAGGGTGAGGGCGATAAGGTGGGAGTGGGAGTTATACGAGGGCAGGTGCTGCAGTGAATTGGAAGTGATTAAATTCTGTGGGCCCAGAATGAGCAGGAGGTGATAAGTGCAGTAATATTAGGTGGACAAAAGTGAGGGAGATATGTACAGGTTGTGGGGTGAAGAGAGGGGGGAAGGAAATGAGAGTTTGAGGAGAGAGGGCATTATTGCAAAGAAGAAGATTAGTATGAACATGTTGGAGTGTAGAGAGAGGGGGAAAAAAATGAAGGCTGAGGGAAAGTGAAAAGATGAAAGGGAACTTCCAGACAACTTGGTGTGGAGCACCAATGTTTGTACTTGCTTTTGTAGAAGAGCCTTAGTTAACCACTTCAGCCCCAGAAGGTTTTATCCCCTTCATGGTTATTGAATCATGCGCTTGGAAGCTTGTTGTATGCAGAGAAAATGTTACTTTCATGGAAGATGTCTTTATCATGTCTTACAGGAAACAGGACAATACAAGTAAACACTTAGATACAGAAGGTACATCCTGTGATTACATTACCACAGAGAATGCACACTATAATACTGCAGTGCTACCTGCTAGAAAGGTATAATGAATATATATATTGTCAATTTATATAAGCGACTTTGCATTACATGTTGTTGTTCTTCCAACACCCCTTCTCAACACCATGTGCTTTGTCAAATTACCTTCATATTCTTTTGGAAATAACTATGATGTTCCTTCAACAAAGGCTTGGTGAGTGCATCAGCAGTCATCTTCTCTGATGGGCAGTATTGAATGTCAATAACACCTTGCTCTTGATTGTCCCTCAGTAGGTGATACTTGACGTCGATGTGTTTGGTCCTAGGATTGACCCTTTCTGATTGTGTAAGCTTTATACAACCCTTGTTGTCTTCAAAAATGGGAATTGGTTTTGACATGTCTACCTCAATGTCCACAAAAAGTTGACAAATTCATATCACTTCTTGACATGCATATGCTGCTGCAATGTACTCTGCTTCAGTTGAAGATAGAGCGACAGTTGATTGCTTTCAGCTAGACCAACTTATGGTTCCTTCCCCATACTGGAAGATGAATCCACTTGTGGATTTGCAGCCTGTGCAGTCCCCGGCCCAATCAGCATCCAAATATCCGACCAGTTGTGGATGTGATGTTGCTGGTGACTGTAACTTCTTCTGAATTGTTCCTTTGAAGTATTGTATCACTCTCTTCACTGCGTTCCAGTCACGCTGACAAGGTGCTGAAACTTTCCTGCATAGTATGCCCACTGCTGCAGCTATGTCTGGTCTTGTCACAGTGGCAACATATAGCAGCTCACCGATTGCTCTGCGATACATATCATTGTTTGGTAGCAAGTTTTCTGCTTCATTGCTCTTTTGATAGCCTGGTTCCATAGAAGTTTTCACTTCCTTTGCATCTTGCATATGAAATTGTTCCAAGATTTCTGAGATTTTCTGAGATTGGTTGAGAAGATAACTTCCTTTTTCTTCTCTCTCTATTTGGATTCCCAGATAGTAGCTAGTTTTCCCTAGCTCTTTGATTTCAAAATTTTCTTTCAGCTTGCGAACAATTTGATTACCCTTCTTGTTCAAAACAGGCTACAATGTCATCGACATAGATAAGGATGTATATCCATCTGTCTTTTTGATTCTTAGAGTAGAGACAGGGGTCTGCTTTACTTCTTGAGAATCCCTCTCTGGTAAGTACTTAGTTCAGTTTCTCATTCCACATCCTTGCAGATTTCTTAAGACCGTAGATGCTCTTCTGAAGTTTACACACAAGGTTGTCTCCTTGCTCAAACCCTGGTGGTTGCTCCATCTAGAGATTTTCCTTAAGGTCTCCATATAGGAATGCAGTTTTAACGTCTAGGTGTTTCACTTGCATGCCCTTTCCGGCTGCAACACTAAGAAGCGCTGTGATGGTTGAGTGTTTTAGGATGGGAGTGAATGTTTCATCCTAATCTTCACTGAATTTCTGGGAGTAACCCTTGGCAACTAGTCTGGCTTTGTATTTGTGGATATTCCCTTCTGCGTCTGACTTTACTTTGATAGTCCACTTACTGCCTTTAGTTTTGCAGTTAGGAGGGAGCTCTGTGAGTGTCCAGGTCTTATTTTCTTGAAGTGACTTTAATTCTTCTTCTGTTGCCTTTGTCCATTTAATGGCGTTATGTTTTGACATTTTTCATATGTCTTACCAGAATGTTGGTTCAAGTATGCTGTGTGTTTTGACAATGTATGTAGGCTGGTGGGGTGGTATCCCCTTTGTAGTCTGAGTGGATCTTCTGACTTTAGGTAGTTCAGCAGGATCTAGTGAGGAACTTTCGCTAATAGCTAATGTGAGTTCCAAATCTTGTTGTGACTCCTGCACAGGTTCACTTTGGTGGACCTTTTCTTCTGGTTTTCTTGGCATATTCACTTCACAGCTTTCAGGGATCAGTGTTTCTGGTGATGAGCTCTCATCAAAATAAACACTACAGTTTTTGTCACTCTGTCAGTCTTTGGTTGTAGGATTCTGTAACTTTTAGCTTGCTCACTGAAGCCTACTAGAATTCTCTCTAGGGCTCTGTTCTCCAGCTTGGATCGCCTTCTCACTTGGAATATAGGCATATGCTTTACATCCAAACTCTCTGATGTGCCCTATGCTAGGCTTTGATCCATGCCAAATTTCAAATGGAGTACTTTTAATGGCTCTTAAGGGTAGTCTGTTCTGTAGGTAGGTTGCAGTCATGACTGCTTCGCCCCAGTACTTGTGAGGTAGGTTGGCATCCGACAACATGCACCTGGCCATTTCTATAAGAGTGCGATTTTTTTCCTTTCTGTTACACCTTTTTGTTCAGGAGTGTATGGTGTGGTTGTCTGGTGTACTATTCCTTGTCTCTTAAGGTATGAGGCCACTTCTTTGCTTATGTTTTCTCCTCCATTGTCGATGTGCGTATTATTCCTGGTTTGCGTTGGAATTTGTTGCTAGACATGGCAACGAACTCTTGAAGATTCTTTGATGTTTCATTCTTGTGTTTCATCAGATAAATAGTTGTGTACCTGGAATAATTATCAATGAAGCTCAGTAGATATCTGTTCCCGCCTGACGTGGGAGTTTTCATTGACCGCATACGTCACTGTGTATGACCTGCAGGGGGAGGGTAGTTTTTCTTTGAGATGCCTTTAGAAGGGGAGCATGTGTGGCTTTTGCTTTAATGCAGCTCTTGCATTTCATGAGCACTTTGCAAGGCACTATTGTCAAATCTTCTGATAAACCTCTCTTTATAATGTCCTGTATAGCTTCTGGATTTCTGTGCCCCAGCCGCCTGTGCCATAAGTGAATACATTTGCTGTGTGGGTCATTAGAGACTATATTGGCTTTCTGGTCTGTGGTGATGAGCCTGTATGGGTGATCCAGTCATCCAGTTTTCCTTTTGCGAGGATTCGCTTTTTATTGTGAATTGTGCATCCATCACAATGAAAGTTAACTGTGAGACCGTTGTTTGCAAGACTTTTCACTGATATAAGGCTGCCTTCTAGTTCTAGAACATACAACACTTTCTTTACAAGTAGGGATGAGCTTTATGTTCGGGTCGAACATGAGTTTGACTTGAACATTGGCTGTTCGCCGAATAGCGAACAATTTGGGGTGTTCGCGGCAAATTCGAAAGCCGCTGGACACCCTTTAAAAGTATATGGGAGAAATCAAAAGTGCTAATTTTAAAGGTTAATATGCAAGTTATTGTCATAAAAAGTGTTTGGGGACCTGGGTCCTGCCCCAGGGGACATGTATTAATGCAAAAAAAGTTTTAAAAACGGCAGTTTTTTCGGGAGCAGTGATTTTAATAATGCTTAAAGTGAAATAATAAAAGTGAAATATTCCTTTAAATTTCGTACCTGGGGGGTGTCTATAGTATGCCTGTAAAATAGCGCATGTTTCCCATGTTTAGAACAGTCCCTGCACAAAATGACATTTCTGAAGGAAAAAAAGTCATCCAAAACTACTTGCCGCTATAATGAATTGTCGGGTCTCGGCAATACAGATAAAAGTCATTGAAAAAAACGGCATGGGATTCCCCCACAGTCCATTACCAGGCCCTTTGGGTCTGGTATGAATATTAAGGGGAACCCTGAACCAAAATTGAAAAAAAAAATTGCGTGGGGGTCCCCCCAAATTCCATACCAGGCCCTTCAGGTCTGGTATGGATATTAAGGGGATCCCCGTGCCAAAATTAAAAAAACTAAATGGCATGGGGGTACCCCTCAAAATCCATGCCAGACCCTTCAGGTCTGGTATGGATTTTAAGGGGAACCCTGCGCCAATTTTTTTTTTTTAAATGGCGTGGGGGTCCCCCCAAAAATCCATACCAGACCCTTATCTGAGCACGCAACCTGGCAGGCCTCAGGATAAGAGGGGAGGATGAGAGAATGCCCCTCCTTAACCGTACCAGGCCACATGCCCTCAACATGGGGAGGGTGCTTTGGGGTAGCCCCCAAAGCACCTTGTCCCCATGTTGATGGGGACAAGGGCCTCATCCCCACAACCCTTGCCTGGTGGTTGTGGGGGTCTGTGGGCGGGGGGCTTATCGGAAACTGGAAGCCCCCTTTAACAAGGGGACCCCCAGATCCTGGCCTCCCCCCTGTGTGAAATAGTAACGGGGTACAAATTTACCCCTACCATTTCACAAAAAAAGTGTCAAAATGGTAAAAATGACAAGACACGGCTTTAAAGTCCTTTATTAAAAAATAAAAAAATAAAAATGTCCCACGAAGTCTACTTCTTCTTCTCTTACTCTGCCGACAGACCGAAAAGAAAAAAAAAAGCCGAACCGACACGCCTCCATGGGAGGCACCTGCCGTATGACGCATCCTCGCAGTTGACAGTTCTTTTATAACTGAGGGCGGGGCCAAACCGTGATGACATCAGGTGGCCCCGCCCCCTCTGACTCTACAGGGAAGCCATAGGGATGTCCCCGTGCATCAGAGGGGGGCGGGGTCACCCGGGGACGTCACGGTGTGGCCTCACCCTCAGTTATAAAAGAACTGTCACCTGCGAGGACACATCATATGGCGGGTGCCTCCCATGGAGGCGGGTCGGTGCGGCTTTCTTTTTTATTTTTATTTTTCGGTCCATCAGCAGAGCAAGAGAAAGAGAAGAAGACTTCGTGGGACATTTTAATTTTTTTATTTTTTAATAAAGGACTTGCTCCAAGCCGTGTCTTGTCATTTTTACCATTTGGACACTTTTTTGTGAAATGGTAGGGGTACCCCGATACCATTTCACACAGGTGGGAGGCCGGGATCTGGGGGTCCCCTTGTTAAAGTGGGCTTCCAGATTCCGATAAGCCCCTTGCCTGCAGACCCCCACAACCACCGGGCAAGGGTTGTGGGGATGAGGCCCTTGTCCCCATCAACATGGGGACAAGGTGCTTTGGGGGGCTACCCCAAAGCACTCTTCCCATGTTGAGGGCATGTGGCCTGGTACAGTTCAGGAGGGGGGGCACTTTCACGTCTCCCCCTCTTTTTCTGCAGCCTGCCAGGTTGCATGCTCAGATAAGGGTCTGGTATGGATTTTTGGGGGGACCCCCACGCCATTTAAAAAAAAAATTGGCGCGAGGTTCCCCTTAATACCCATACCAGACCTGAAGGGCCTGGTATGGAATTTGGGGGGACCCCCAAGCATTTTTTTTTTAAGTTTGGGTCGGGGTTCCCCTTAATAGTCATACCAGACCCGAAGGGCCTGGTAATGGACTGTGCGGGAATCCCATGCTGTTTTTTTCAATGACTTTTATCTGTATTGCCGAGACCCGACAATTCATTATAGCCGTGAGTAGTTTTAAATGGCTTTTTTTCCTTTAGAAATGTCATTTTGTGCAGGGACTGTTCTAAACACGGGAAACATGCGCCACTTTACAGGCATACTATAGACACCCCTCAGGTACGAAATTTAAAGGAATATTTCACTTTTATTGTTTCACTTTAAGCATTAATAAAATCACTGCTCCGAAAAAAACGGCCATTTTTAAAACTTTTTTTTGCATTGATACATGTCCCCTGGGGCAGGACCCAGGTCCCCAAACACTTTTTATGACAATAACTTGCATATTAACCTTTAAAATTAGCACTTTTGATTTCTCCCATAGAAGCTTGTTGTATGCAGAGAATACTGTACTTTCATGGAGGAAACAGGAAACAGGATAATACAAGTACACACTTAGCTACAGAAGGTACATCCTGTGATTACATTACCGCAGAGAATACACACTTTAATACTGCAGTGCCACCTGCTGGATAGAATGGTATAATGCATATATATATTGTCAGTTTATATAAGCGACTTTACATTACATGTTGTTGTTCTTCCAACATGTGAGAGCTCCCCACCCTCGCATGCATGGACCACTGCAGGACTTTCCAAGTGTTAGTTTGAGAGAGCTCTCAAGCTCTTGCATGTGCAGACATGCAATAGGTCTGTGTAAAAAATATAGAAAAAAGTGTAGCGCTAAGGTAAATATAATGAAAAGAAGGTTTTTGGAACAAGGAGAAGGAGAACCACAATTTCAAGCAGCAGACCCCCACAACCACCGGGCAAGGGTTGTGGGGATGAGGCCCTTGTCCCCATCAACATGGGGACAAGGTGCTTTGGGGGGCTACCCCAAAGCACTCTTCCCATGTTGAGGGCATGTGGCCTGGTACAGTTCAGGAGGGGGGGCACTTAGCTACAGAAGGTACCTACCTCAGCAGAAGTCTCTTCAGACGAAACGCGTCAGGTCTCCTTGCTGTACCCAGCCACCCATACCACGCTTATTTTTTACTCTATTTTTTATCTTACTTGAATCGATTCTAATTTTATACCAAGATTTTTATGGATTGTTTTGATGATCGTGATTGATCTAATAAATGTCAATTAAGAAATATTTTTTCGGATTTACACTATGTGGAGGTTCCTTGTCGTTGTTTTCTTTATGGTCCATGTGTGCTGATGAAATCGGTGATCGTGCAGACCTACAGGACAGGCTCCGGGATTCCCATTCAAGGAGGAGGACGTCTTCTGGTGTATTATCCATCTTCATACTGTCATTTATCACAAGACAGTACAAGCCTGTTTGACTCACCGCCCACGGCTTGTGAGTCCACCGAAGTTGGTAAGAGTATTCTATCTTACATTTTCTGAGTCTCTGTATTATAAGGATATCTGCCTTGGGTCCCCCGTTTCAACTGCATCATGCAACATATGGACTATACTAATAAGTTTTTTTCATTTATATGGGATTAACACTTCCCCACCACTAATTTGGACAGTCTTTTATATTTCTTCACTAGCAATATGTGGACTTTTGAGATTATCAATTGCTGATTTATTTTCACTTTATTTCTATGCACATTTGCACTTTTTTTCTAAAGTTAAAGCACTGCACTTTGTTTGTATTACACTGTTTGTGTATACACATATTTGGTTTTGGCCTGGTTGAGGTTACGGGCCACTTGAAATTGTGGTTCTCCTTCTCCTTGTTCCAAAAACCTTCTTTTCATTATATTTACCTTAGCGCTACACTTTTTTCTATATTTTTTACACAGTCCTAGTCGTTCTGTAGTGTCGGCAGCTTTTTCCACTTACTAGACAGGCGCGGTATTTTATCTATTCTATATGCAATGGGTCTCTTTGTCCTATAAACTTGGCAGAGACCTGTGGTGTGTCTGGAGATGTGTGAGCTCATGGTCCAAGATGAGAGCATAGTGAAGAAGAAAAACCTCATAGGTGGGACTTTAAATGGCAACAAGAGAGGAAATAACATTTCACTGCTTGTTGCATATGATAAAGTAAAAAAATACAAAATCTTTATAGTAAAAAACGTGTATAGGGTGAAAACACTGTACACAAAGTTGTGATGGCTATTCATACAATATGTATGTAATACAGCATAGTAGGTTCAAGTGTTCCCAGAAATCACTGGTCAGATGAACTCAAGATGGTAGACACTATTTGCTTTATTATATGCTTCAAGCAGTGAGATGGTATTTCCTCTCTTGTTGCTGTTTAAAGTCCCACCTATAAGGGCTTTCTTCTTCACTTGGATGTAAGGTAGGCCAAGTTCACATATGTGCCAATTGGATGTGGTTTTCACTGCTTCCAATTTGCATGACATGCGAGCATAATCCGCTCTCAATGGAGCCCGTTCACACAGGTTTCCAAAAGGGTCCTGTGCGTTTTTGGGTCCGGTTCAGGTGTGAATTCAGGCAAAAATTCTGACTTGAATCGCACCTGAACCGATGAACAGAATGGGATGCCAACAACCGCAAGCTACTATCAGTAAAACTTTAAGATGGCAGCATAGGAGCAGAGCAATGAAGAAGAACTTTGGGCTGGAAGGAAGACAATGTTGGACTGCATGGACTAGTAGATATGTGTTTTCTTGATTTACATATAGGGACAATTAGGGAATAGCATAGTTGCCAACATTGCAAAAAAAATATGTGGGACACTTTTTTGGTTGTAGGCGGAGCCGTGCAATAATTAGGGGACGGGGCATTCGTGTGTAGGCGTGTCTTAGTAAAAAATTACAAGTGCGGTACGCGAAAAAGGGGCGTGGCGTACGTGAAAAGCGGGCGTGGCTTAAATGGGCGTGGCTCAAGAGTGTGTGTGGTTAGAGTCTGAGATGAATGAGGGATGGAGAGGGAAAGGGGGAGAAGGAAAGGGGGAGAGGGAGAAGGAAAGGGGGGGAGAGGAATGGAGGGACAGCAGGCCAGATCCTACACAATAGAAATATGTGTATTCTAGAAAGTTTAACAATTAGCAGATAAAGATACTCCAAACACCTGGTGTTAACGCTTCAATCATCCTGGGACCATGGTTGTTATGGTGTCAGGATGATTGAAGCGCATTATTTCTATTATTACATTGTAATATAAAATTAAATCATTCAACTCACCATAATGCCGAATCAGTGGGATCCCTGAGCGTGTCACTAGCCACGTCGCCTGCCACCAGCAGAGTCTGCCCTTGCATCAGGTGCCCCCCGGCAGAGACTGTCCTTGCATCAGGTGCCACCAGCAGAGTCTGTCCTTGCATCAGGTGCCACCAGCAGAGTCTGTCCTTGCATCAGGTGCCACCAGCAGAGTCTGTCCTTGCATCAGGTGCCACCAGCAGAGTCTGTCCTTGCATCAGGTGCCACCGGCAGAGTCTGTCCTTGCATCAGGTGCCCCCGGCAGAGTCTGTCCTTGCATCAGGTGCCCCCGGCAGAGTCTGTCCTTGCATCAGGTGCCCCCGGCAGAGACTGTCCTTGCATCAGGTGCCACCAGCAGAGTCTGTCCTTGCATCAGGTGCCACCAGCAGAGTCTGTCCTTGCATCAGGTGCCTCGGCAGAGTCTGTCCTTGCATCAGGTGCCCCCGGCAGAGTCTGTCCTTGCATCAGGTGCCCCCGGCAGAGTCTGTCCTTGCATCAGGTGCCCCCGGCAGTGTCTGTATAGACTCCCTCCATCAGTGCAGACCCCCTCCATCAGTGCAGATCCCCTCCATCGGTGCAGACCCCCTCCATCAGTGTAGACCCCCCTGTATTAGTGCAGCCCCCCTCAGTGCAGCCCCCCCTATTAGTGCAGCCCCCCCTCTATAAGTGCAGCCCCCCCTCTATTAGTGCAGACCCCCCTAGGTGCAGCCCCCCCTCAATTAGTGAAGCCCCCTCAGTGCAGCCCTCTCTATTAGTGCAGCCCCCCCCTCAATGCAGCCCCCCCTCTATTAGTGCAGACTCCCCTAGGTGCAGCCCCCCCTCAATTAGTGCAGCCCCCTCAGTGCAACCCCCCCCGCTCAGTGCAGGAGCGGCCGGCCGGTGTTGTGCCTGCCGAGAAAGTTCCCCTCGTCAAGTATGGACCCCCTGTACTGCGCAGGCGCAGCGCTTGCGCAGTACGGGGCTAGGGAACTTCGGCAAGACACGGCGACGGCTTCAGTGGAGAGGGGAGGGGCCGTGCAGCTAAAGAAGCCGCTTCATTGGCTGCACGGATCGAGCCCCCTTCCTCTCTCCACTACACAAACTGTCACTAGGGGGAAGATCGAGCGGCGGCGCCGGCCGCCATTTAGCTGGAGCCAGCTGCTCCAAAAACAAACAAAAAAACATTCCCGATTTTCCTTATGGAAAATCCCGATTCGGGACAGCCTCCATCCGGGACGAGGGTCCCAAAATCGGAATTGTCCCAGGAAAATCGGGACTGTTGGCAACTATGGAATAGACACAACATTATTCCAAGGTAGGGTGACGTTTATGTTTAGGTTCAGGTTGCAGGATGTGACAAGCACACTACCTTTCTGGCAAGATCAACAGGTATTTTCTGTATTTGCTAAAAATGCTTTTAGCTTGAAAAATGAAACCCACTGCAATCACCACATCTAATGGCTGGTGTTTTTTCATTTTTTATTTTATTTTTACAGTATTTCTGTTTCTGTAATTTTAACATGTTTTTATGTATTATTAGGATCACACAACCACAAAAAACAAAACAAAAAAAAACTTCCAAAATGAGCAAGCCAGTTTTTGTTGGCTGCTTTATAAATAGCACCACCTCTGTAGGAGCCCACCTACAAGCCCTTATGCTTCATTTAAATGATGTACACACTATAATCCCAATATTGCTTACTTACTCATTTCTGCATAGCCTGCTCTCTAGCTTTTCTTTCATAAATACCTTTCCATATAATTACTTTGTTTATTTGCATCGTGCTGTTTTCCTGAATAACCAAACGTTTATTGCTGCAACAAAAAAATAACTTTTTACTTTGGCGATGTAATCACAGAATTGCTAAGCTTTCTTGCCTGCAGTAAATTATATGTTTATTATGCTCTTTTCATCCATATTGTGTTATGTTAGACTCAGTTATGGTAGATAAAAAGCAGTAATTACAGGACCTACACAGTCACTCAAAAAATGAAAAAGTGCTAACCAGGGGCCAGTGTAATCTGCTCGGCTCTGTAGCGTTCGTTGTATAGCTCGGGGATTTTGAAGCACTTGTAATTTCTGTACAGCAGCAGGAACAGAAACTGCGATAAAATGACTGGCAGTTATTGATATCTCAACAAGAATCGAGACACACTAAAGTGCGGTTGATTCTCACCACGATTCTTTTGTGCTGGGCTTGTTGCAAACCCATTTAGCAAAGTGGTCCCCCTTGACATTAAAATTATAATGTTTAAATTCCAGTTTTAAAGGAAAGCTTAAAGAGAATGAAAACACGCCTGGCTTACCAGCAGTCATCAGCAAGCCATCTAACACTTTTAGAGAGTTCAGAACTGCTGGAAAGGAATTAATTATAGTAAACATTTAAGTTAAGTGCTAACCAGTTAAAGAAATGCTTTGCAACATTGCAATTTGAAGTAAGTGATACATGCATGTAGCTCTCTTAATTTATACTGTTCTTAGAACTTGGCTTTCTTAATTTTTCAAATGATTATTTATTTATTCAGTAACAGAATGCAAACATAGGGGGTTATTTACGAAAGGCTAATCTACTTTTCACTACAAGTGCACTGCAAGTGCATTTGGAAGTGCAGTCACTGTAAATCTGAGGGGTAGATCTGAAATAAGGTGAAGCTCTGCAGATTTTTTCATCCAATCATGTGCAAGCTAAAATGCTGTTTTTTATTTTCCTTGCATGTCCCCCTCGGATTTACAGCGACTGTACTTCCAAGTGCACTTGCAGTGCACTTGTAGTGTAAAGTGGATTTGCCTTTCTAAAATAACCCTCATAGACACATACATGTGTGTTTGAGCTTTGGGGTGCACACCATAATGCCATAGGCTGCACACACCCATGCTCAACATGCTTGCGTTGAAGCACAGCACAACACAAGTACGCAAGTCTTTGGGCTGCAAACGGAGTGGTAAGTGGGGTACCCCAATGTCCTGTCTTGGGACCAATTCTATTCAATTTATTCATAAATGACATAGAGGATGGGATAAATAGCTTAATCTCAGATTGCGGATGACACAAAAATAAGCAGGGCAATAACTTCACATCAGGATATAGAAATTTTAAAGAAAGACTTGAATAAAATAATGGGGTGGGCAACTACATTGCAAATGAGGTTAAGTGTGGAGAAATGTAAAGTAATGCACTTGGGGGCTAAGAACATAAATGCAAACTACTCACTAGGGGGAGAACCTCTGGGGGAATCAAGGATGGAGAAAGATCTGGGGGTCCTAGTAGAAGACAGACTAAGCAATAGCATGCAATGTCAAGCTGCAGCAAGCAAAGCCAGCAGAATATTGGCATGCATAAAAAGGCGATTTAATCCAGCAATAAAACGATAATCCTGCCACTTTATAAAACTCTGGTTAGGCCACATCTGGAGTATTCCACCCAGTTCTGGTCACCAATCCTCAGAAAGAATGTGCTGGAGCTGGAGAGTGCAGAGAAGGGCAACAAAACTAATAAGGGGACTGGAGGACCTCAATTACGAGAAACAACTACAGGCACTAAATTTATTCTCGCTGGAGAAGAGGCGCTTGAGAGGGGACATGATAGCAATATACAAATATTTCAAGGGTGATTCCAGTGTAGGAAAGAAACTTTTCAGTTTTACGGAGCGTAAGAGAACACAGGGCCACACAATGAGAGTGGAGAATGGAGAAGCAATTTAACCTTAAGCTGTGCAGGGGGTTTTTCACTTTCAGGGTGATAAGGATGTGGAACTCTCTTCCACAATTGGTGGTGTCAACGGGGAATGTTATATATATATATATATATATATATATATATATATATATATATATATATATATATATATATATATACATTTTAAAGACTCTTGGACGTGCATCTTAATGAACACAACATACAAGGTTATGATTGAACTGGATGGACTATTGTCTTTATTTAACCTTATTTACTATGTAACTATGTAACTACGGTATGTAAATGGGCTGCCTTAACGTAGCACATGTTACCGAGTGTGTGCTAAAGCAGAACAACAGTGTGTGTGTGCCCTACCTAAAGACACTAATTATTTAGGGTATAAACTGAATGAAGGAAGACTAACAATGAAAGTACAGTATATTGAAAAACCTCAAACCAAAACTTTATTCTTTTTATATTGGATGGGAAAGGAGGGAGTTAAAACCTCTGTCAGTCTTTTTTTTTCTTTGCCATCTGTGTCCCCATTTGAATATTTTCCTTCTATTCTCTTCTGGTGGTTTCAATGTCAGTAACATTGGTTATTAGGGCAATTGAAGAAAGTAATTCTCCCTAGCAAAGACACAAAAAAAGACCCTTACCACTCTATCCAAACCTTTAAAAAAAATTGTCACAGACGTACACACTCTTATTAATAAATGTAAAAAAACATTTTCGAATATATTAAAACATGGATGGTGTCAGTAGGACAGTGAATGGTGTCAGTCAGTAGAGCAGTGGATGGTGTGACTAGGACAGTGGATGGTGTCAGTAGAGCAGTGGATGGTGTTAGTAGAGCAATGGATTTGTCAATAAAGCAGAGGTTAGTGTCAGTAGGACAGTGGATGATGTGAGTCAGTAGATATGTGGATGGTGTCAGTTGGGCAGAAATTGGTGTCAATAGGGCAGTGGACAGTGCCAGTATTTACTTTTTTACAATTTTTAGGAACTTTTGTGAAATATCGGGGTTCTAAACAAACCCCTGATGTCCCACAGAGATTCCCCGGTCCTTTTCTCTGCAGTCTCAGCTACACTGGACAGTGAATGATTGGGAAGTGCTCTGTGCTGAGCAGCTTCCTGTTCATTCACAAACCGAAGCATATGAAACACAAATTACTATGCTTCAGTTTTGAACACAGTAAGTGATCAATACCAATCAGTGTGCTAAATCCTCAGTTCTCACCCCCTCCTCGGTACTTCGCCACTAGATTTAATCACCACTACCTCGTGCAGCATCCAGCGTCATGCATCACAGCCACGCCCCCGACATGTTTCGTCACAGATTGACTTATTCATGGGATTCTTTGTGTGGTATAAAAGCGTTTTTGCCTTGCACGCGAGTGCAGGCATGTGGCGTCGGGAGTGGGTTCACTCAACACTCTGGTGTGGTGGAGGACATTAAGAAGACACTTACATCTAAGGATTTTTTCAATATTTGGACTTCTTGTTTAGATTTAATCACTCATACTTAACACATGGTGTTTTGATTGTTTAAACATACCTTTGATATATATGGACATACTGTTTAAATTTAATCACTCATATTAATCACATGCTGTGTTGATTGTTTAAACACATTGCTTCACCAGACACTTTTTCAATTACAATTGGACAGTGTTGTCTGGGATAGCGCCACTTATCTCTTCTTTATATGTATGTTTTTGCACCTTTTAGATATAGTAGAAGGATTTACACTGATATATATATTTTTTTCATAGTGGCAGCTGTATTCACCAAATCAATCACCTATTGGGTTCATTTGTGGCGCAGTGTTGGTATTTTTAGTAAGGGGCGGTAGTTTACTTTAATACCTACAGTTGTTTGTGATCAATACCAATCACTCGCTGTGTTCATTCAGAAAAGGAAGGGCCCGGTAAATGTCATATTTACCTTTCCTTTGCCCCACTCTCCATCCTGAAACCTTCCCCCGTAGGAGCCAGTGGGAGAGGAGATAAGGGAAGCAGGCAGTGCTGCGGGGGTGGGGTAGGGACACAGGGAAATCTGCACCGCACAGGGTGATAAGGGTGTGCCCAAGCACACCTGGCACACCCCGTGCACATGCCTATGAAATTAAGAAAATGCATTGGAATGCTATTCAGAATGAATTAAAAATGAATTGCACAGTGTTGTGCATTACCACAGTGCAAGAGTGTGAACAGACCTTAAGGATGGTTAAGTGTAATGCATCTTTAACACTACAAACAGCATTTCAGGTGTTGCCTCTCAGAGCATGTGTGAAAGCATGAACATTGGCACTATAGTCTCAATTCACCAAGCTGAAACATTAGGCTATGCATGTGTTAAAGTGATTGTAAATGATTACCTTGTAAAACAACCCATTGAGTTTGAAAGCAGAAAACAGAAATGAAAGGCAAAGCATCTGTGTATAGATTTAAAAAAAAAAACATTATAAATATCTTTTTTCCCTTTTTATAAGTGATCACATTGCCTCTGTTCTCAGCTGCATAAGAGCTGGGGGAGGAGAAGCAGCAGCAGTGAATGGCTGTGCAGCGGGGGCGTGTCAGGACAGGTCTGCTCATTGGAGGAGAGCAGGCTGAGTTCCCAGCATAGATAGAGAACTGATCACAGTGTGTTCTCCTGCTTAGTGTGGTCAGTTTTTATCAGGAAAGCAGAGGGACTGGCAGGATCACCAGGGATTTGAAACAAAGTAAGTAATACAAAGAGAACAGGATGCTTTCTCATACAAGTACATGGTACAACAGACGCATAGCAGGAATATGAAATATTGGGGTAACAAACGCTTTAAAGCTGTGTGAATTTATGATTGTTTAATCAATCCCCTCCTCTCTATTTAGGGGCAGATCACATTCAGCGATAGCCCTTTTGCAACAAATCCCCCAACCACCACAATAATCTGAACGTGATCTGCCACTAAATATAGACTGGTATTTCTGCCTGCATATTAAAGCAGTATTAAAGCAGTAGTAAAATCTTTGACAGAAAAAAATAAAATTTCCACCTGCAAGGCAATATCATAATGTGCTAGTATGCACCACATACAGTATTTACCTAGCGGCATGCTGTCACCGCTGCAGAGGCTTCCATCTTCACCTGGTCTTTCTTCCGGGTCCGGAGACTGCCTGTCTGCCTGGACGAGCCACGATGATGTCACTCCATGCGCGCTGGAGTCTCGGCCGTGGCACACAGCTCTGAAGGAACGACAGGGGTATGTCATTCCTTTAGAGCGCATGCACCGGTGACATCACTGGCTGCTGCTTGTTAGAATATCTCCTAAATGGTGCACATCTAAGAGATATTTATTTTACCAACAGGTAAACTTTTTTATAAGCTTACCAGTAGGTAAAAATAAAATACTTTATGAGAGTTTACTACCACTTTAAAAGAAAAAACAAGCATTTATTATAGTGCAGCTTACCAATCTATAGATGTAATGTCTGCATTCATTTTCTTTTTTTAGGCTTTCTTTCTTCTATTTTTGTCTGGTGGTCCAGCCAGCAAGTCTGTTATCTTTCAAAATCACAAGCAGAATGTATCAATTTACATAGATGAGACAAACCATTTAACACTGACGGGGCTACCTACAATGATCATCTTTTATTTATTCATGTAAAACCTTTATCTCAAAAGGAAAAAAAACGGTTTGCTGTAATTGATTATAAAGTGTGAACTAGAGTTTGTTAGTGTATTTAAATCTGCTAATATATTTAACACTATAACCCCCCACAGACTCACAATACCTCCTGTTCTCATTCATCCAGAGTTATGTCTCACAAATACAGGGGGAGTGTTAATGGCCAGATTCCCAGGTGAATACAAAGGGGAAAAAGGCAAAGAAAAGAAAACAAATGCAGCCATCACATCTAACGTTTGGTAAGCTGTAATATAATACATCATTTTTTGTTTTAAGTTTAATACCGCTTTATGCTTTATAGTTACCATAATCAAGAACATCACATGAAATATGTGAATATGTGGTCTAATAGATAAAACTCCCATTAGACCCCTTAGAGGGTGGTTGGATTGTGCTTTGATATCGGATTAACATTCAAGGTCTAGGGAAGCTTTTCTTATAGCAGCCAGATTTAAATTTCCAGTATTTAGATCAGTTAAGACATCATTATTGGTTTGGCTACTATCAGTTACCACAGTTTTCACATTATCACAATTTCTCTGTCCTGCTTTAATTTGCACCATATCATTTGCATATAAGCAAAGCATTCATATTTTTTTCCTGGGGGGGGGGGGTGAGCAAATTGTGCTAGTGCTGCTAATCACAATAGTGATGGTATTTTATTACACTTTTGATTTAAACTCTCTTGAGTCTGCTCGAATGCCTCCAGAGATGTGAGATCATCAATTAATATGGCTAACATCCTTTTGGGCAGCTTTGCTGGTCTCCAAATTAATTTTCTTTATGCATTTTTTTACTAAATTAGCTTGGATATTATGCCTAAAGTAGTTCCTTATCCCTACACTGGAGGGCAGCATTTCCCAGAATTTGGAGGTTGTTCTTACGCATCCCTTTGCACAGGGAAAACAATGTGTTTGGACTAGTCATCTTCATATCTGCTAGATATTGCCTGGTTAATACATTTAGTACTACATTACATCTGTGAAGCATTATGATATTTTATAACCAAAAGGGTGATATTTTGTCTTCAACTATACAATAGTTGTTACCAGAGAAACCAGAATGCATTAGATTTTGCATAAATACTAGACGTAAGTCAATTACCTTGCATGCTATCCAGCAACAGACGGGCTTCAGTAATAGAGAATACAATTGATAAACTATGGCTGTATGATATTATTGATTCCAATTGTTACAAAGTTTTATGTAGTATAGTCATAACATTTTACTACAAACTTCTGTATGTTGTTAATATATAATAAGATCTTCGGTACAGATAACTGTATTTACAAAGATTCAATTTTAACTGATTTGTTTAAAGAGGTTGTAAACCTCCCTTTACACTTTATACCTATAGGTAAGCCTAGAATAAGGCTTACCTATAGGTACTGTAAATATCTCCTAAACGTGCGTCGTTTAGGAGATATTTACAGTATACTGCACTTTACGATGTCATCGGCGCATGCACTCTGAAGAAACGGGCACCCATGCCATTTCTTAAGTAGGGAGTGCCGTGACCAGCGGCTCCTGCGCAAGAGTGACATCACCCGGTTTCAGCCAGTCACAGAGCCGGAGTCCGCGGCCCCGGAAGGAAGAGGGGCGAAGATGGATATGGCCAATGTCAATCATAGCCAATGAGCCAAGCAGAAGACGGAGGGGGTGGGCCGAGCCATGGCTCCGTGTGTGAATGGACACAAGCCTGCTTTGGTGCCCCCACAGCATGCTGCTTGCTGTGGGGGCACCTGGCAGGAGGGAGGAACGAGGAGCTCCAGCGTGAGACCCAAGAAGAAGAGGATCTGGCCTGCTCTGTGCAAAACCATTATACAGAGCAGGTAAGTATAACTTGTTTGTTATTTTAAAAAAAACAAGGCTTTAAGATCACTTTAAGTGTTACATGATTCCCAAAGCACTGCAGGATTAGGAGAGCACAGAAGATGATGCCTGCTTGAAGGCTGTGTTTGTCTGATTGAAATTTTGGACTAAGCCATCTGATAAGAAATGTTTCATACCCTTATTTGTATCATTTTCAGCTTGAGCTGTTGAGGTCTATAAAAATCTTGCTGTGGTACACACAGTCAATAAATGTAATGTTGGGCTTTGTCACTTTCCTATGCGTTCTTTTACGGAGCCTTTCACAGAAGTAATTTTAGGTATAGCTAATCTGTTTCTTTCTTTTAGGAACAATTTATAAAAAGCATTTTTTCATTTTATTATAACAATGACTTGTTTACTCCACACTACCAGTCTTTTGTGCTCTTCGATAAAATAATTCATGGGAAGTTCAGTCAATGGGTTACATTGAAATTTGCATTTGCATTTGAAGACATACAATAAATGATTTGCCACTTCTCACAAAAGGTAGAAGTCTACAGATTTGCATTTTTCTGTTTCAATAGATTTTTATTAACTTTTACAAATAAAAAGTACAATGGTACAAAGAAGTAGCAAGCAAACATAGCTCGACCCAGGAGATCAACGAGAGTAGGGGTACACAGATTTACATTTTTTATAAAATGCCATAATTTGTAAAATAAATAATTGCACCAGATATAGTTTGCGTAGAACATGCTATAAGTAAGGCTTTGGCCGAAATGCTTTATCGTGTTATTTATCGTGTTATTGCTGTATTCTGCCATGCAACTAATAAAGAATTGTTGCAATGGATGTTATTGAGTAGCCGGCTATATTATATTAGAGCAGTGATGGCGAACCTTGGCACCCCAGATGTTTTGGAACTACATTTCCCAGGATGCTCTGGCACTCTGCAGTGTAGTGGAGCATCATGGGAAATGTAGTTCCAAAACATCTGGGGTGCCAATGTTCGCCACTACTGTATTAGAGGATTGTTGCTACAATTCAAAGCATCCAGAGCACCGGTTTCCATTCTCCCAGGTAATTTGCTGTATGAGAATGGTTTCTTTATAGTTTACGTAGAGTCTATGGGGGAGATTTACTAAAACTGGAGCGCTCACAATCTGGTGCAGTGTGCATGGTAGCCATTCACATTCTAACCTCAGTTTGTTCAATGAAGGTTTGGCAATATAACCTGGAAGCTGATTGGTTTCTCTGCAGAAGTGAGCCTAATTTTGCACTCTCCAGCTTTAGTAAATAAACCCCAGTGTCTCCTATCACTTACAATTATGAAAACATTAGTTCTTGCTCAGCTTCAGAGCAACTGTATGAAATCAGCTGTGAACAGGTCTAAGGCTGGATGGGGCCCATGTTCATACTGAGAGGGGGGGGGGGGGGCTACATATTTTGCTCTGATATAGGATTTGGTGGTAAAAGATTATCAGTTATGTACTTTGAACTTGTGCAATCACTTCAGGAAGACCATCTAGATGACCTCAGCTATCAACTGCTACAAATCCATTCCATTGCCGTGGTAGAGGAGACCAGAAGCAAGGGTAATGGCTTCAAGGTTCTTCAAAGCTCTTTAGCTTGCAGACCTATGCAGCTCTGCTATGCCCTTGAACCTTTTGGTTATGTGATGAATAGGAAAGTCATAAGACGGAGTTAGCTTATTGTGTTCTGCTTGAATTGTATCTAAAGCCAAACTTTTATCTATTTATTTATTTTTGGATACCGTAGGAACCCTGTCAGGGAAAATCCAAAACTCTGGTTGATTTACTAAAAGCAACTACACTGTTCACTTTGCAAGTGCATTTGCACTCTGCAAGTGAATTTGCTCCAGAGCTTAGTAAATGAGGAAAAGCTCTGCTGACTTCCATCATCCAAACATGTGCAAGCAAAAATGCTTCTTTTTATTTATTTTCCTTGCATGTAATTGGGTATTCTTTGCAAAGTGACGCTTCAGCTCATTTACTAAGCTCCAAAGCAAATTCCCTTGCAGAGTGCAACTGCACTTGCAAAGTGCACAGTCTGTTTGCCTTTAACCACTTGACTACCGCCTCACGCCGATGTACGTCGGCAAGGTGGCACGGACAGGCAAAATCACGTACATGTACGTGATTTGCCTTCCGCGGGTGGGGGGTCCGATCGGACCCCCCCTCGGTGCCCGAGGCGGTCGTCTTTTGTCCAGCGGCGATCAGAGGTGAGGGGGAGACCATCCGTTCGTGGCCCCCCCCTCGCGATCGCCGCCGGCCAATCGAATCATTCCTTTGCTGCTGTATGCTAAACAGCAGCAAAGGAAATTATGTCATCTCTCCTCGGCTCGGTAATTTCCGTTCCGGCCCGAGGAGAGACGACATGTGAGTGAGTGCACCAACACACACACACACACAGTAGAACATGCCAGGCACACAAAACACCCCGATCCCCCCCCCCCCGATCACCCCCCCCCCCTGTCACAAACTGACACCAAGCAGTTTTTTTTTTTTTTCTGATTACTGCATAGTGTCAGTTTGTGACAGTTACAGTGTTGGGACAGTTAGTATTACCCCCCTTTAGGTCTAGGGTACCCCTCTAACCCCCCCTAATAAAGTTTTAACCCCTTGATCACCCCCTGTCACCAGTGTCGCTAAGCGATCATTTTTCTGATCGCTGTATTAGTGTCGCTGGTGACGCTAGTTAGTGAGGTAAATATTTAGGTTCGCCGTCAGCGTTTTATAGCGTCAGGAACCCCCATATACTATCTAATAAATGTTTTAACCCCTTGATTGCCCCCTAGTTAACCCTTTCACCACTGATCACCGTATAACCGTTACGGTTGACGCTGGTTAGTTCGTTTATTTTTTATAGTGTCAGGGCACCCGCCGTTTATTACCGAATAAAGGTTTGGCCCCCTGATCGCCCGGCGGTGATATGCGTTGCCCCAGGCAGCGTCAGATTAGCGCCAGTACCGCTAACACCCACGCACGCAGCATACGCCTCCCTTAGTGGTATAGTATCTGATCGGATCAATATCTGATCCGATCAGATCTATACTAGCGTCCCCAGCAGTTTAGGGTTCCCAAAAACGCAGTGTTAGCGGGATCAGCCCAGATACCTGCTAGCACCTGCGTTTTGCCCCTCCGCCCAGCCCACCCAAGTGCAGTATCGATCGATCACTGTCACTTACAAAACACTAAATGCATAACTGCAGCGTTCGCAGAGTCAGGCCTGATCCCTGCGATCGCTAACAGTTTTTTTGGTAGCGTTTTGGTGAACTGGCAAGCACCAGCCCCAGGCAGCATCAGGTTAGCGCCAGTACCGCTAACACCCACGCACGCACTGTACACCTCCCTTAGTGGTATAGTATCTGAACGGATCAATATCTGATCCGATCAGATCTATACTAGCGTCCCCAGCAGTTTAGGGTTCCCAAAAAACGCAGTGTTAGCAGAATCAGCCCAGATACCTGCTAGCACCTGCGTTTTGCCCCTCCGCCCGGCCCAGCCCAGCCCACCCAAGTGCAGTATCGATCGATCACTGACACTTACAAAACACTAAATGCATAACTGCAGCGTTCGCAGAGTCAGGCCTGATCCCTGCGATCGCTAACAGTTTTTTTGGTAGCGTTTTGGTGAACTGGCAAACACCAGCCCCAGGCAGCATCAGGTTAGCGCCAGTACCGCTAACATCCACGCACGCACTGTACACCTCCCTTAGTGGTATAGTATCTGAACAGATCAATATCTGATCTGATCAGATCTATACTAGCGTCCCCAGCAGTTTAGGGTTCCCAAAAACGCAGTGTTAGCGGGATCAGCACAGATACCTGCTAGCACCTGCGTTTTGCCCCTCCGCCCAGCCCACCCAAGTACAGTATCGATCGATCACTGTCACTTACAAAACACTAAACGCATAACTGCAACGTTCGCAGAGTCAGGCCTGATCCCTGCGATCGCTAACATTTTTTTTGGTAGTATTTTGGTGAACTGGCAAGCACTAGCCCCAGGCAGCGTCAGATTAGCGCCAGTACCGCTAACACCCACGCATGCAGCATACGCCTCCCTTAATGGTATAGTATCTGTACGGATCAATATCTGATCCGATCAGATCTATACTAGCGTCCCCAGCAGTTTAGGGTTCCCAAAAACACAGTGTTAGCGGAATCAGCCCAGATACCTGCTAGCACCTGCGTTTTGCCCCTCCGCCCGGCCCAGCCCAGCCCACCCAAGTGCAGTATCGATCGATCACTGACACTTACAAAACACTAAATGCATAACTGCAGCGTTCGCAGAGTCAGGCCTGATCCCTGCGATCGCTAACAGTTTTTTTGGTAGCGTTTTGGTGAACTGGCAAGCACCAGCCCCAGGCAGCATCAGGTTAGCGCCAGTACCGCTAACACCCACGCACGCACTGTACACCTCCCTTAGTGGTATAGTATCTGAACGGATCAATATCTGATCCGATCAGATCTATACTAGCGTCCCCAGCAGTTTAGGGTTCCCAAAAACGCAGTGTTAGCGGGATCAGCACAGATACCTGCTAGCACCTGCGTTTTGCCCCTCCGCCCGGCCCAGCCCAGCCCACCCAAGTGCAGTATCGATCGATCACTGTCACTTACAAAACACTAAACGCATAACTGCAGCGTTCGCAGAGTCAGGCCTGATCCCTGCGATCGCTAACAGTTTTTTTGGTAGCGTTTTGGTGAACTGGCAAGCGCCAGCGGCCTAGTACACCCCGGTCGTAGTCAAACCAGCACTGCAGTAACACTTGGTGACGTGGCGAGTCCCATAAGTGCAGTTCAAGCTGGTGAGGTGGCAAGCACAAGTAGTGTCCCGCTGCCACCAAAAAGACAAACACAGGCCCGTCGTGCCCATAATGCCCTTCCTGCTGCATTCGCCAATCCTAATTGGGAACCCACCGCTTCTGCAGCGCCCGTACTTCCCCCATTCACATCCCCAACCAAATGCAGTCGGCTGCATGAGAGGCATTTTCTTTATGTCCTCCCGAGTACCCCTACCCAGCGAACCCCCCCAAAAAAGATGTTGTGTCTGCAGCAAGCGCGGATATAGGCGTGACGCCCACTATTATTGTCCCTCCTGTCCTGACAATCCTGGTCTTTGCATTGGTGAATGTTTTGAACGCTACCATTCACTAGTTGAGTATTAGCATAGGGTACAGCATTCCACAGACTAGGCACACTTTCACAGGGTCTCCCAAGATGCCATCGCATTTTGAGAGACCCGAACCTGGAACTGGTTACCATTATAAAAGTTAGTTACAAAAAAAGTGTAAAAAAAAAAAATATATATATATAAAATAAAAAAAAATAGTTGTCGTTTTATTGTTCTCTCTCTCTCTATTCTCTCTATTGTTCTGCTCTTATTTATTGTATTCTATTCCGCAATGTTTTATTGTTATTATGTTTTATCATGTTTGCTTTTCAGGTATGCAATTTTTTATACTTTACCGTTTACTGTGCTTTATTGTTAACCATTTTTTTGTCTTCAGGTACGCCATTCACAACTTTGAGTGGTTATACCAGAATGATGCCTGCAGGTTTAGGTATCATCTTGGTATCATTCTTTTCAGCCAGCGGTCGGCTTTCATGTAAAAGCAATCCTAGTGGCTAATTAGCCTCTAGACTGCTTTTACAAGCCGTGGGAGGGAATGCCCCCCCCACCGTCTTCCGTGTTTTTCTCTGGCTCTCCTGTCTCAACAGGGAACCTGAAAATGCAGCCGGTGATTCAGCCAGCTGACCATAGAGCTGATCAGAGACCAGAGTGGCTCCAAAC
This sequence comes from Lithobates clamitans, assembly GCA_037952925.1. Taxonomy (NCBI): domain Eukaryota; kingdom Metazoa; phylum Chordata; class Amphibia; order Anura; family Ranidae; genus Lithobates; species Lithobates clamitans. The sequence continues at coordinate 547,126 of JBBGZY010001472.1, forward strand.
ATCTCTATGGCCTAAGAAACCGGAAGCTACGAGCATTTTATGACTTAGATTTCGCCGGATGTAAATAGCGCCATTGGGAAATTGGGGAAGCATTTTATCACACCGATCTTGGTGTGGTCAGATGCTTTGAGGGCAGAGGAGAGATCTAGGGTCTAATAGACCCCAATTTTTTCAAAAAAGAGTACCTGTCACTACCTATTGCTATCATAGGGGATATTTACATTCCCCAAGATAACAATAAAAATGATTAGAAAAAAAAAATGAAAGGAACAGTTTAAAAATAAGATAAAAAAGCAAAAAAATAATAAAGAAAAAAAAAAAAAAGCACCCCTGTCGCCCCCTGCTCTCGCGCTAAGGCGAACGCAAGCGGCGGTCTGTCGTCAAACGTAAACAGCAATTGCACCATGCATGTGAGGTATCATCGCGAAGGTTAGATCGAGGGCAGTAATTTTTGCAGTAGACCTCTTCTGTAAATCTAAAGTGGTAACCTGTAAAGGCTTTTAAAGGCTTTTAAAAATGTATTTAATTTGTTGCCACTGCACGTTTGTGCGCAATTGTAAAGCATGTCATGTTTGGTATCCAAGTACTCGGCCTAAGATCATCTTTTTTATTTCATCAAACATTTGGGCAATATAGTGTGTTTTAGTGCATTAAAATTTAAAAAAGTGTGTTTTTTCCCCAAAAAATGCGTTTGAAAAATTGCTGCGCAAAATCTGTGTGAAAAAAAAAAAAATGAAACACCCACCATTTTAATCTGTAGGGCATTTGCTTTAAAAAAATATATAATGTTTGGGGGTTCAAAGTAATTTTCTTGCAAAAAAAAAAAATAACTTTTTCATGTAAACAATAAGTGTCAGAAAGGGCTTTGTCTTCAAGTGGTTAGAAGAGTGGGTGATGTGTGACATAAGCTTCTAAATGTTGTGCATAAAATGCCAGGACAGTTCAAACCCCCCCCCAAATGACCCCATTTTGGAAAGTAGACAACCCAAGCTATTTGCTGAGAGGCATGTCGAGTCCATGGAATATTTTATATTGCGACACAAGTTGCGGGAAAGAGACAAATTTTTTTTTTTTTTGCACAAAATTGTCACTAAATGATATATTGCTCAAACATGCCATGGGAATATGTGAAATTACACCCCAAAATACATTCTGCTGCTTCTCCTGAGTACGGGGATACCACATGTGTGAGACTTTTTGGGAGTCTAGCCGCGTACGGAACCCCGAAAACCAAGCACCGCCTTCAGGCTTTCTAAGGGCGTGAATTTTTGATTTCACTCTTGACTGCCTATCACAGTTTCGGAGGCCATGGAATGCCCAGGTGGCACAAAACCCCCCCAAAAAAATACTCACCATGCCTCTCAGCAAATAGCTTGGGGTGTCTACTTTCCAAAATGGGGTCATTTGGGGTGGTTTTGTGCCACCTGGGCATTCCATGGCCTCCGAAACTGTGATAGGCGGTGATTGGATTTCGGGGTCCCGTGAACGGCTAGGCTCCCAAAAAGTCCCACACATGTGGTATCCCCATACTCAGGAGAAGTAGCTAAATGTATTTTGGGGTGCAATTCCACATATGCCCATGGCCTGTGTGAGCAATATATCATTTAGTGACAACTTTGTGCAAAAAAAAAAAAAATGTGTCACTTTCCCGCAACTTGTGTCAAAATATAAAATATTCCATGGACTCAATATGCCTCTCAGCAAATAGCTTGGGGTGTCTACTTTCCAAAATGGGGTCATTTGGGGGGGTTTTGTGCCACCTGGGCATTCCATGGCCTCCGAAACTGTGATAGGCAGTGAAGAGTGAAATCATAAATTTACACCCTTATGGGGCATACACACGGTCGGACTTTTCGTCTACAAAAGTCCGACAGCCTGTCCGACAGACTTCCGGCGGACTTTCGGCGGACTTGCGGCGGACTTGTGGCAGACTTTCTAACGAACGGACTTGCCTACACTCGACCACACAAAAGTCCTTCGTACGTGATGACGTACACCGGACTAAAATAAGGAAGTTCATAGCCAGTAGCCAATAGCTGCCCTAGCGTGGGTTTTTGTCCGTCGGACTAGCATACAGACGAGCGGATTTCGGGGTCCGTCGTAGTTACGACGTAAAGATTTGAAGCATGTTTCAAATCTAAAGTCCGTCGGATTTGAGGCTGAAAAGGTCCGCTGAAAGTCCGGGGAAGCCCACACACGATCGGATTACCAGCCAGCTTTAGTCCGTCGGCGTCCGTTGGACTTTTGTAGACGAAAAGTCTGACCGTGTGTATGCCCCATTAGAAATCCTGAAGGCGGTGATTGGTTTTCGGGGTCCAGTACGCGGCTAGGCTCCCAAAAAGTCCCACACATGTGGTATCCCCATACTCAGGAGAAGCAGCAGAATGTATTTTGGGGTGCAATTCCACATAGGCCCATGGCCTGTGTGAGCAATATATCATTTAGTGACAACTTTTTGTAAATATTTTTTTTTTTTGTCATTATTCAATCACTTGGGACAAAAAAATAAATATTCAATGGGTTCAACATGCCTCTCAGCAATTTCCTTGGGGTGTCTACTTTCCAAAATGGGGTCATTTGGGGGGGTTTTGTACTGCCCTGCCATTTTAGCACCTCAAGAAATGACATAGGCAGTCATAAACTAAAAGCTGTGTAAATTACAGAAAATGTACCCTAGTTTGTAGACGCTATAACTTTTGCGCAAACCAATAAATATACGCTTATTGACATTTTTTTTACCAAAGACATGTGGCCGAATACATTTTGGCCTAAATGTATGACTAAAATTGAGTTTATTGGATTTTTTTTATAACAAAAAGTAGAAAATATCATTTTTTTTTCAAAATTTTCGGTCTTTTTCCGTTTATAGCGCAAAAAATAAAAACCGCAGAGGTGATCAAATACCATCAAAAGAAAGCTCTATTTGTGGAAAGAAAAGGCAAATTTCGTTTGGGTACAGCATTGCATGACCGCGTAATTAGCAGTTAAAGCAACACAGTGCCAAATTGGAAAAAGACCTCTGGTCCTTAGGCAGCATAATGGTCCGGGGCTCAAGTGGTTAATAAATCCACCCATTTGAGTTGTCACTGAAACAGGAATAAAAGGAGTATTGGGTCAAAGGGATATTTATGATTTTTTACAAGCAAAACTTGCATATTTCCCAGGGACACAAAGGGAAAAAAATCATATACTGTACCTGTATATGTGTAGTAATATGGACTGTCAGCAGAAAGCACCGTACCTTTCAGTGTTTCTAGACATCGCTTGTCCCCTTGGTAATCAATGCAATCAGTGACCACATATCTGTGCATCCAACAAAGTGAATTATGGGATGTATAGTTCTCCTTTAGACTAATACCATGCAACCATGTACCCTAATGCTATGTACACACAATAGGATTTTCCGACAACAAAACCGTGGATTTATTTCCGACAGATGTTGGCTGAAACTTGTCTTGCATACACACGGTCGCACAAATGTTGTGGAAATTCCGAACGTCAAGAATGCGGTGACATACAACACGTACGACGAGCTGAGAAAAATTATATTCAATAGCCAGTGCGGCTCTTCTGCTTGATTCCGAGCATGCGTGGAATTTTGTGTGTCGGAATTGTGTACACACGATTGGAATTTCTCACAACGGATTTTGTTGTCGGAAAATTTGAGAACCAGCTCTCAAATTTTTGCTGTCGGAAATTCCGACAACAAATGTCCGATGGAGCCTGCACACAGTCGGAATTTCCGACAACAGGCTCACATCGAACATTTGTTGTCGGAAAATCCTATCGTGTGTACAGGGCATAAGACTACACATCCCAGGGATCTCGGCAGTGACATGAAGGTTGCTGGGAGTGACCATATAAGGAGCGAGAAGCCCCCACAGACGTTCTTCCTCCTGGGCCTGACGCGAGACGGACCTCTCTGTGTAACAGAGAGAGAGAGAGGTTGCTGCGTACCACACGGAGCTTTACTTTCAATCCAAGGCCTAAGGAGCCTAGCTCTGTTTTCAGCTGTCGGACATCCTTTTGGATGTCCGATCATTTGGATCGTCTGCCTGTCGGTGTGGGTGCATGGGGCAAATTTCACTTCAGAAGACCAAGACAGCGGATCCGTTGCCCAAGTGCTGTTACATGTGTTCCTGTCCAGAAGACCTCGGATTGATTTGGCTGTTGGTGAGAGGGCAAATTGCTCGACCCTTTATCCATTCATTGCCACTATCACAGAACACTGTGCACAGACATCCTTACCACATGAACACTTTACTGCATTGCTTGAACACTGTGCTCAGATGCCTTAGATCTTCACCACTAGGAACCTATTTCTTTATCTACAACCAAACAGATTACAGTTAACGAGCTCCATCTAGCTAGCGAAGATAATCATATCTGCAACGTGGAACTTTTTTGTCATTACTTATAGGAAAGCCTATATATTACCGTCAGTAGACCTGCTCTTTCATTAGGATAGCATAGGCTGGCTAGATTATATCTTTCTCAAATAACATAAAACAAAAGACACTCATAGAAGAGAAGACACAACAGCTGCACACCCCAAAACAAATTGACAAAAAAGGAGGTTGTCCCCCAGGGGGGCTTTCTAGGCAGCAAAGAGTGATAACTATATCAAAAGGTTGAGTGTAATTGAAATACTTTATTTAATTATTACAAAATATCATATCAAAATATGATTGTTTAAAATAGTTATTGTAAAATATATATCATCAAAACATGAGCTGTGGTACATGTATAAAAAGCAGCGCCATCAACATGACAATGTACAGTAAAAAAGCATCGTAGTCAGACACCATGAACAAAAGTATTATGTATGATTTATATTGGAAATCTGACGCGTTTCGACCCCAACAGGTCTTCTTCAGAGGATTATATAAACTGTGGAAGCATTAACGTGTATTAAAATGTTAGATAAATGAAAAAAGAAGAAAAAATAAACAAACAATGATAAATAGTTCCATATATTTGCCAATCAAGATGTATTGAACCATATACGATGTTCTCTGTATGAAAAAATCCCCCTCAGCATTTCTCAGTGGTCAGCGTAGTCGGCAAAAGTGGGGAGGAGAACAAATACACCGCCGGTGCGTGTCTTGCGAGGAGTCACACCATAAGGAGTCCTGGGCGGTTGGGGGAGGCCCAAAGAGGAGAGCAAGTGGAGCCTGCAGTCAAGGTATTATATATAAATTGCATTCGTCGAGCAGCCCGAAAGGGGTGGTGAGAAGATATGGTTGTATGTCTATACACTAGATTGTTTTGTAATTCTGTAACTCTGGTTGCGAATGGGTGGTCCGTGTGGGAATGGGGAGTGGTGGATGTGAAAAAAGGAGAAAAGAGGGGAAAAAAGCAGGAAAAAAAGGGGGGGACAGGGGAGTAAAAAAGGGGGGAAGGGAAAAAAAAAAACAAGGGGGGGGGGGAGGATGGGAGGGGGGGGAGGGGAAAGAAAGGGGAGTGTGGGAAAAAAGGAAAAATACGGAGCAGTGGCAACCAAATAGGTACATTGAGAAGTGAGTGATGAGTGTTATTGCAAATTAAGTGCAGATGAAGGTGCAAACCAATGAAAAAAGGTGCGACTGTGGATGAGGTGCAAAAGTGGGAGGGTGGAGGTGAGACAGGATGAGTAAGTGTACTGGTGTGGGGTGCAAAGATAAAAAATCAAAATGGTGGGAATAAAAAATGCAAGAAAACAAACCAAAACAGTGAATGTGTCTGCCAGATATCATGAAACAGTGAGAAGGAAGGGGTGCGAGGAAGAAAGGAAAGAAGACGGTGTATAGTGAAAATGTGCATGGAATGAATGGATATCCAAAAATTACCTTGTTTCCTGTGTAATTGTAGATTCTGTTTAAACCTGTAGGTGTGCCACCTGGGAATCTATACAATCAATAATGGTGATCTGTAAATGTTAAAGAATGAGCTGTAAGTATATAGCTCTAAGCAACAGTCAGGGTAAAGGGACATAGCATATAGTGCAGTAAAGTAGTGTGGGTAGTCTCACCAGTCCTTAGTTGCTGCTGCAGACATGTGCATATTCGGATGGAACATGTGGGATATCAACAGATCTCCACAGTATTTAATCACCTTATATAGGGGAACATATCAAAATGCAAGTTACTTGAATTGTGTGCAGGTGCCACTGCTCCACCTCCCGGAAGCCCCCCCCGTCCGCCAGGAGAAATGGCGCATATGCATCACCTCCAATGTGGCTCCCCCGGCGTTTCCGAGGGATGTCCCCGGCGCCGCCACTATGTCCACCGCAGCTGCGTGTGCACCGTGATGTCATGCGCGCGCGCGGTATGACCACACGCGCGCAAGCATGACCACGGTGCGTGGACGTAGTCCGGAACGCTGCTGGCAGGTACAAAACTGCATTCCGGGTGGTGCTGCCACCTGGTGGATGCATAGGGAGACACAGGGCCCTTGTGTCTCCCCACCCTGCCAGGAAGGAGCTCTACAGCGTGGATCCCGCTCCCACTAAGCCGGCGGATCAAAGGAAAATGTTATCGCTGATTAAGGGAGAAAAAGAATTAGTAAAAGAAGGCATATTGCAAAGGAATCAAAATATTATAATCAATAAATGTCAGTGCTTGGCTTTCATTGCCTGATTGCTAGTACATTGCATGCTGGTATGCACCACGCATGCACCATCGATGTTAAATAATACACATAGCGCAACTGTAGATGTACACAGGTGTAGGTGTTAGGTTGAAAGCTGTGAACTGTGTGGTGCAATACAACATCCATGTATCATCAAAGCTGGTTGAATGTATGTTAAAGTTGATAAAGTTACACCTAAGAACTTGTACATCATAGGAAAAGTAAGATAAAAAATAATTGAAAAATAAGTAGTGAAAAACTAGATAAAATGAGGCCATTTGCGGCAGTGACCTCACATATATCCAATTAAAGGAATAAGGGGACCTCCAAAAGCTACTATGTCTCAGTGCTAAGCAGGAAAGCCCTATATGGGAACCTCAAAAGACTGCTGTATTAGGGTGTTTCGATAAGGAGACCTAGAAGGGTCTGTGTTAAATCTTGATAGCTGGAAAAGAGAAAACATATGAGATACCAGACAGGGTATGTGGGGGTTCAGGGGTGATGTTAAACGGTAAATGAGCTGTTGCGTTAATTAGGGGGTGCGCCCACCCCCGGACGGTCATTCCCAAGGGTAGGGGTGCCGGGTCGTGCGCGCATCACCTTCAATGTGTTTTACCTGAAGAGAAACCTCGTAGGAAAGGAGCAAATGAGATGGGTTCATTAAGGCCTGGAGATGATGTGGCCTGTAACTGGAATATCCACCTTTGCTCTTTCTGTAGTAGGATCTTATTCCAATCGCCCCCTCTGTCTGGTATCTGTATTCTATACAAAGCAGTAAATGTTACTTTAGGTACTATGTAACCATGTGTGGAGATAACATGTCTCCCAACTGGGAGGTATGGGTTACCTACTTGCATACTACACATATGCTTGGATATACGTCTCCAAAATTCCTGTTTTGTTTTACCTATATAATAGGCACCACATTCACACTGCATGAAATAAACCACTCCACGGGTCTGGCAATTCACGAAGTGTGTGGGCCTGAAAACTTCTCCATTTGGTAGATAGAAGATTTTGTCTTTTCTTATTAGTGGGCAGTAGGAACAGTGTCCACATGGAAAAGATCCGGCTATGGAGCAATGTTTGGATCTTTTATGTTTGTTTTTGTATTTGCTTTGGACTAGTTTGTCCTTTATTGAAATCGCCCATTTATAGGTTATCGCAGGTTTGATGGGAATGAAATGTCTAAGCTTGGGATCTAATGCTCTAATGCCGCTGTAAAATGTTTTTGATGGCCACATGTTGTCGTGAGTAGCACATCACAATACGAGTGGGATTGAGATCCGCTTTCGTAGATGGTTTGGGTTTGAACAGTAGGTTGAGTCGCGTTTGTTTTATGGTTAGGTTATATGCCTTTTTCAGGCATGACCGACTGTACCCACGTGCCCAGGACTCCTTATGGTGTGACTCCTCGCAAGGCGCGCACCGGCGGTGTATTTGTTCTCCTCCCCACTTTTGCCGACTACGCTGACCACTGAGAACTGCTGAGGGTGTTTTTTCATACAGGGAACATCGTATATGGTTCAATACATCTTCATTGGCAAATATATGGAATTATTTATCATTGTTTGTCTATTTTTTCTTCTTTTTTCATTTATCTAACATGTTAATACACGTTAATGCTTCCACAGTTTATATAAACCTCTGAAGAAGACCCGTTGGGGTCGAAACGCGTCAGATTTCCAATAGGAATTATACATAATACTTTTGTTCATTGTGTCTTACTACGATGCTTTTTTACTGAACATTGTCATATTGATGGCGCTGCTTTTTATACATGTACCACAGCTCATGTTTTGATGATATATATTTTACAATAACTATTGTAAACAATCATATTTTGATATGATATTTTGTAATAATTAAATAAAGTATTCCAATTACACTCAACCTTTTGATATAGTTATCACTCTTTGCTGCCTAGAAAGCCCCCCTGGGGGACAACCTCCATATCTTTCTCAAAGTAGCCACATAAGTAGTTAACTGAAATATCCGCTAGGAGGTGACTTTGGATCTAAATATAGTGTACATATATGTATATGCAGTAACATTGTTCGTTGCTGAACCATTGTTTGTGTCCTTTGGAGGAATTTGTTTGCTGAGTTGGCGCTGTTAAGCTGGCTCAGCAGATTCATTACCTCTGTTTGTGAAATAACTTCCTCTATCTGGCTCAAGTAAAATATTTCAGAACCTAACATTACTGAGTTGTTTGATTCTTGCTGCACAGTGTTACAAGGATGTCTGAACCCAGAGTGTCAGGTGGGTTGGAAGGTTCACTTGGTCATGGCCGTGCAGATGAGCAGGTAATTCTCAGTGGTCCCCAAGGCGGCAGTGCTACATAAGGATAATGAAGGCATCCATAGAAATGTAATAACTTGTTTCTGTTGTAGAATAATATAAGGGGATGAAAGCTGGGGTCTGTGGAAAAAGATTGCATGGTAATATTTTTTTATTGGGATGTAATCTTTCTGCATATAGAGACAGTATATACCCTGCTGTATTGGAAAAATGTGGCTTTTTTATGTACTTCTTCTGCAGTACATATAGCAAGTTTATATGTTTTTTTTTTTGCAAAGCATATAGGTTTATTCATTAACCAGGCATGTATTAAAAAAAATTACTTCCCTAAAATCTGTGTTTTCTTTTATGGCAGCATAAATTATTGATCTAGCAGATATAGTATATGTACATAGTGACTAGAACTGGAAATTTCCACCTGTCCGTCTGCATTCCATCTCAGCATTTGCTAGGTGTGTATTGTTGCTGAACAGAGCCCATCGATCAGAAATGCCCTTCGCACAACCAGAAATCTAAAACATGATAACAATTCTGTAACAATAAACTTTACAAGACATACCTTTTAAAGTCATGAAGAAGGTACTTGGGAATAGACCTGGCATTTGTCTCGTAGGTACCATCCCCCTATGTAAGTTAAAAGCAAATTTATACTCACTGGGTCACCTATGAATATTATAATAATGAAAATTTATAATAAGGAAATATCTTATTTCTGTTCAGTATGGAACATTATAAAAACTGTTGGTGAACAGGTATAACCGCCAAAGCCCGTACTACCACCACTGCGCTCTATATGGTGAAAGATGACACAATAGAAGCTGCCACTTAAAAGGAAAATATGTGATCTAAATCCAACCCCTAAAATGGTAAGAATGGATAGCGGCACTACCCCCACTGACTGTGGGAGTGAAAAAGGCACTAGCACATACACTAATACCGTGAAGTGAACTAAAAGTGAACTAAATTAATTTAAAACAACCAAACAATATTCTATACAAGATACAGTATCGTGACTGAACCAGCATGAATCACCTTAAACTAGTGTTGAAGCATGAAATAAACTTCTCAACATCTATGGTGAACTGGATACAGCATATGTAGAATAAAATCTATACAAGTGAAAATTGCATAAAAAACTAGTGGAATATAGCACTACACCAAATGAATATATGAGCAATGATGCTGAAGGTATAACATAACTAAAATACAAAAAAATGAAAAAATGTATAAAAACATGAGTAGGATGATGAAACAATGATGACACCTCGTGACAAGTGTGTGAAGATGGTATCGTTATACCAACAATGATAAACCTCCAAAAATTAAACTAAAAAAATGAAAAAATAAAGTGAAGTACAGTCCACATATAGTGTGATAAAAGGAGTTCAAAGAGTGAAAATGTCTCCAATAAGCAGCACTGTGATTCAAGTATCCACCGCACCTCAGTGACGTGATTCCACTCCCTTCTGAAATGCAAACTCACCAGCTGTTATTATTATTATTATTATTATTATTATTATACAGGATTTATATAGCGCCGACAGTTTACGCAGCGCTTTACAACATTAGGGCAGACAGTACAAGTACAGTACAATTCAATACAGGAGGAATCAGAGGGCCCTGCTCGTTAGAGCTTAAAATCTAGGAGGGAGGGTCCAGTTATACAAAAGGGTAATAGCTGTGGGGGATGAGCTAATGGAGAAAATAGTGCAGTTGTTAGATGGAGGCAGGATAGGCTTCTCTGAAGAGGAAAGTTTTCAGTGATCGCCTAAAAGTGGATAAATTTGGAGACAGTCTGACAGATTGGGGTAGGGAATTCCAGAGGATGGGCGAGGCTCGGGAGAAGTCCTGGAGGCAGATATGGGAGGAGGTGATGAGGGAGCTAGAAAGCAGGAGGTCTTGGGAGGAACGGAGATGGCGATTAGGTTGGTATTTTGAGACTAGGTTAGTGATGTAGCTGGGGACAGAGTTGTGGATGGCTTTGTAACTTATTGTTAGTATTTTGAATTTAATTTGTTGGGGGAGTGGTAGCCAATGGAGGGATTGGCAGAGAGGGGTAGCAGACACTGAGCGGTTTGTAAGGTGGATGAGTCTGGCAGCAGCATTCATAATGGACTGAAGGGGGGATAGTCTATTTAAAGGTAAGCCAATGAGGAGTGAGTTGCAGTAGTCAAGGTGAGAGATAACCAGGGAGTGAATCAGGAGCTTTGTGGTTTCATTGGTTAGAAAGAGACGTAGTTTAGAGATGTTGCGGAGGTTGAGGCGGCAAGCTTTGGAAAGTGATTGGATGTGGGGCCGAAAGGAGAGTTCAGAGTCCAGGATAACACCTAGCACCCTGACATGTGGGGACGGGTGGATGATTTTGCCATTGCTCTTGACAGAGAAGTCAGGGGAAGAGGCACGTGGGGGAGGAAATATTATAAGCTTGGTTTTGGACAAGTTGAGTTTGAGGAAGTGGTGTGACATCCATACAGATATGTCGGTTAGTAAGTTAGTGATGCGTGAGGGGACTGATGGAGTGAGTTGAGGGGTGGAGAGATAGATTTGTGTATCATCAGAATAGAAATGATATTGAAAGCTGTGAGAGGCTATCAGCTGACCCAGGGAAGAGGTGTAGATTGAAAATGAAAGAGGTCCAAGAACAGAACCTTGGGGGACCCCGACAGAGAAGGGAAGAGGAGTGGAGGAAGTAGAATTGTAAGTGACACTGCAGGTGCGTTGGGATAGGTAGGATGAGAGCCACTAAAGAGCACAGTCACGGAGACCGAAGGAGTAAAGTTTTTTGAGGAGGAGGGGTTGGTCAAAGGCAGCTGAAAGATCCAGAAGTAGGAGTACAGAATAGTGTCCGTTGGTTTTTGCAGTTAGTAGGTCATTTGTGAGTTTTAAAAGAGCAGTTTCTGTGGAGTGTTGAGGGCCAAATCCAGATTGAAGGGGATCAAGAAGGTTGTTTTTAATGAGGTGGTCACTCAGTTAGTTGTAAACCAGGCGTTCAAGGAGTTTAGAGGAAAAGGGGAGCAAGGAGATAGAGCGTAGGTTGTTAAGATTGGTAGGGTCCAAGGACGGCTTTTTAAGTATGGGGGTGACCAGTGCATGTTTTAGAGCATTGGGGAAGATGTCAGAGGTGAGGGAGAGATTGAAGATGTGGGTTAGAGAGTGTAGGATGGGGTCAGAGAGTGATCGTAGCATTTGAGAGGGAATAGGGTCCAGGGGACAGGTGGTTAGGTGGGCGATAGAAAGGAGTTTAGCAACTTCTTCTGTAGTAGCAGATTTGAATAGGGGGAGTGTCAGTTGTACCTGTTGACATGGGGTCTTAGCTGGGGGAGATACCTGTAGAGTGGAAATTTCATCACGGATTGTATCAATCTTGTTTTTGAAGTGATTAGCGATTTCCTGGGCAGTAAGTAAGTCAGTGGGTGGAGGCGGTGGAGGACAAAGTAGAGAGTTGAAGGTAGAGAAGTGTTTACGGGGATTGGATGAGAAGGTGTTAATAAGAGTTGTAAAATAGGTTTGCTTGGCAGTGTGGAGGAAAGAATAGTATATTTGGAGGGCAAATTTGTATTGGCTGAAGTGTTTGAGAGACTTAGTCTAGTGCCACAGACGCTCAAGAGCGCGACCAGGTTTTTTGAGAATTTTAGTCTCATCTGTTTGCCAGGGTTGTAGGGGTCAAGGCCTGATTCTGCGTGTAGTGAGGGGAGCGAGCTTGTCCAGGGTGGAGGACAGGGATTTATTGTAGATGGACGTGGCTTGGTTGGGGCAGGACAGGGGAGAGATTTTGTCATAGAGGTGGTCAGTAGCAGAATAGAGGAGAGAGGAGTTGAAGTTGCGAAAGTTTCTATGGGTGAAGGTTAGGCGATTGGAGGGAAAGGTGGTGGAAGACAGGGGGAGAGAGAAACTAATAAGGTGATGGTTGGAGAGAGGAAAAGGATTGTTTGAGAAGTTGTATGGAGTGCATAGGTGGGAGAATACAAGGTCAAGGGTGTTGCCATCAGAGTGAGTAGAAGCCTGTACCCATTGCTTCAGGTCAAATGAAGAGGTTAGACTAAGAAGTTTAGAAGTAGCAGGAGTGTTTGTATTAGCAGGGATGTTGAAGTCACCGAGAAGGATTGTGGGAATTTCCGAAGAGAGAAAGTAGGGTAGCCAGGCAGAAAACTCATCAAGGAAAGTCGATAGTGGTCCAGGGGCCGGTAGATCACAGCAATTCTTAGGGAAGTAGGAGAGAATAGACTATACAGTGGGCTTCGAATGATGAGAAGGAAAAAGAGGGAGGAGGGTGAATAACCTGGAAGGTGCTCTGGGGGGATAGGAGGAATCCCACTCCACCTCCCTTGCGTCCATTAGGCCTAGGGGAGTGAGTCCAGTGAAGGCCACCCTGGGATAGGGAAGCAGGAGAAGGGGTGTCATATTCGTGGAGCCAGGTTTCGGTGAGAGCAAGTAGATTAAAAGAATTAGTGACAAAGAAAGAAGAGTTATAGCCTCACACTCTCCTGTTTGGCCACAAATGCCTCAACCCACTCACATGGGGGTTAACATGCGATCTTTGATATCCACTGCTGTATAAATCGAACGCTCTCCTTGAGGCAGTGATTCCACATGTGAGACAGAAAAAAAATGCTCCAATAGTGTGAAACCATTCAAAAAATTTATTAAAAATGAACCAACGCCAATGCACTCACATTGTAGATAAAAACAGTAGGCAAATCACTTCACAGCAATCAGAACACATCACAGCAATTCATGCAGCAGTAGCAACACAGCAATCGGCCACGCGGACCCAGGGAGTATGGACACTGACCATCGTCTCACCCGTTCGCAGCAATCGTTCCTCCACTGACCAACGCTCCGTATCCTGTCACTCTTTCCTCTAACACACGTGTGAGATTGCCGTGTAGCCACCCCCCCCACATGTTTCATCACTGGGACTTATTTATGGCAATCATGAATTTATGCAAATGAGTACTCTGTAGGCAGGTGCAAATTGCTCTGCGTCTGCACACTTCCTGTGTCCCCGTGTCTGTGATATAACAAGATAGCACCTCAAAAAATGAAGAAACAAGTGAATGTTGGTATATTAAACTGGATGGACCGGACCCCAGCTTCATCTACTGAAGCTGATCATGAAGACTGCTCCATATACATACAATTAATCTAAATAAGCAACATAAAACATATATATAAAAAAATATTTTAAACACATACACTGCTGTAAATGTGAATATAATATATATAATTGAACGGAGAAGAGCAAAACTGGATCAATAACGCATATGGATCTCCTCCAAATCCAAATGCCGAAGATAGAAAAAATGGAAAGCCAACCCAATAATAGTCCCACCCCTAAGGATGTAGAACTGGCCCCTATACCCATACAGAACCCCAAAAAAGTGCACCAAGGATAAGCACATAATGGCAATAACTAGTTACAGATTACTGATGAAACAATTCAAATCCAATTCGATGTTCATTCCTCTAGGGAATAAACTCTTCAAAAGGAAGATCCATCGGGTTTCTCTCTGGGATAAATCCCTAACCGGATTGGAGCCTCTCCAAGAGTGATGAACCACATCTAAGCCACAAAATTGTAACAGGCTTGGGTTCTGATTGTGTTTTTCCTTAAAATGGAGGGACACTCTGTGGTATTGGAATCCTTTTTTAATGTTGGCTAAGTGCTCCGCAATACGCACCTTTAGAAGTCTCTTGGTGCCTCCCACATGGAACAATCCACACGGACACCACAAGAGATAGACTACAAAGGAGGAATTGCATGTAATAAATTATCTAATATTGAATGTTTCATCATCAACATTAGTGATTTGAGTCATGCCTCTATTGGTCACCTGCACCGTTCTACAACAAATGCACTTTCTACATGCATAAAACCCCTGTAGGTCAATTCTTATGGTTTGATGGTCTGGTTGATTTAAAATTTTCTTCACCACCCTATGACCAAAGTTCGGTGCCCGTCTATAGATGAATTTAGGGTGGTTCGGCAGAACCTCCCCCAAATGTCTGTCTCTACACAAGATTTGCCAATGTTTTTTAAAAATCATTTCGACAGCCCTATACTGATGATGAAAATTCGGAATGAATCCCAACTGGTATTAATCAGTTGGTGCACCAGTATCCTTTTCTTTCAAACATTGTTCTCTAAGAATACTAGCTACTTTCTAAATGATATCATTTAAAGTGTTTTCTTCATAGCCCTTTTGGAAAAATCTCTCCTTAAGTTTATTCGCTTGAGAGGTATAGACATTCAAATCTGAACAATTACATCGAACCCTGACCATTTGTCCCTTCGGTATATTCTTTATCCAAGTGGGGTGGTGCCCACTCCTGATGGATAGATAAGTATTTCGGTCTGTGGTCTTAAAAAAAACTTTTGTTCTCAAAATGTTGTTGAACTTATCTATGGTTACATCATGGAAATTGACTGAGGTGTCACAGATAATATAATCTAATCGGATGTTGTTGAAGTTATTGTTCAGAAATGCCACAAAATTAACCGCAGATTCCCTTGACCCCTCCCAAATGAACAGGAGGTCATCTATGAATCTGCGGTAAAATAACAGCTGGGGAGGTCTACTTCTAAACACTTGTCTACATGGATCCGGTCCATCCAGTTTAATATACCAACATTCACCTGTTTCTTCAGTTTATGAGGTGTGCTATCTTGTTACATCACGGACACGGGGACACAGGAAGTGTGCAGGCGCAGAGCGATTTGCGCCCGCCTACAGAGTACTCAATTTGTATAAATTCATGATTGCCTTGCCGATTAGCCAACCCCATGAATAAGTACCAGTGACAAAACATGTTGGGGCATGGCTACACGGCAATCTCACATGCGTGTTAGAGGAAAGAGTGACGGGATACGGAGTGGTGGTCAGTGGAGGAACGATTGCTGCGAACGGGTAAGACGATCGTCAGTGTCCATACTCCCTGGGTCCGCCATGGCTGCTACTGTGTTGCTACTGCTGCATGAATTGCTGTGATGTGTTCCGATTGCTGTGAAGTGATTTGCCTACTGTTTTTATCTACAATGTGAGTGCATTGGTGTTGGTTCATCTCACATGTGGAATCACTGCCTCAAGGAGAGCGTTCGATTTATACAGCAGTGGATATGAAAGATCACATGTTAACCCCCATGTGAGTGGTTTGAGGCGTTTGTGGCCAAACAGGAGAGTGTGAGGCTATAACAGCTGTTGAGTTCGAATTTCAGAAGGGAGTGGAATCACGTCACTGAGGTGTGGTGGATAATTGAATCACAGTGCTGCCTTTTGGAGACATTTTCACTCTTGGAACTCTTTTTATCACACTATATGTGGACTGTACTTTATTTTTTAATTTTTTTAGTTTCATTTTTGGAGGTTTATCATTGTTGGTATAACTATACCCTCTTCACACACTTGTCACAAGATTTCATCATTGTTTCATCATCCTACTCATGTTTTTATAAATTTTTTCATTTTTTGTATTTTAGTTATGTGATACCTTCAGCATCATTGCTCATATATTCATTTGGTGTAGTGCTATATTCCACTAGTTTTTTATGCAATTTTCACTTGTATAGATTTTATTCTACATATGCTGTATCCAGTTCACCATAGATGTTGAAAAGTTTATTTCATGCTTCAACACTAGTTTAAGGTGATTCCTGCTGGTTCAGTCACGATACTGTATCTTGTATAGAATATTGTTTGATTGTTTTAAATTGATTTAGTTCACTTTTAGTTCACTTCATGGTATTAGTGTATATGCTAGTGCCTTTTTCACTCCCACATTCAGTGGGGGTAGCACCGCTATCCATTCTTACCAGTATGGAACATTACTTGTGAACTTTACTATGCTGTCATTTGCAGTGGAGTTTGGTAGCAAAGCACAAAGAATAGGCCTTGATCGCAAGCTATATTATATGTGTTATTTGCCATAAGGATCATTATTTTCATCTATGTGATAGTCATTTTTCATAGTTTAGTATAATGAGCCAATAATGCCGGGGTCGGCAAGCCGTCCATCACGATCGACCCATCGACCGCAGGCAGCTGACGGGTCGATCGGGAACACACCCCTGCACATAGTCCTTCCCCCAGCCTCCACCGCTCTCCTCTTCACTGCAAAGCGAAGAGCGGGAAGAGTCACAGTACTGGATAGAGGGCAGGGGTGGGAGCTGTTGGAATTAACGTTTCACATTAACCAGCAGGTGTTTGGATGCTGGGCGGTCCTAGGAAAACAATGGTGGGAGGTGAATGTGACAGAAATCACTGCATTGGCTTACTGTTTACGGGTATACCCATTTCCCCCCTTTATGTCTCTCCCCCTCCCCCTTACCTTTCTACCTTGAGTTAGCATGGCTGCAGCGCACTTAGTGCTGTATCCTATATATGAGAACAGGATTTTGCTCTGCTACTATGGTTAAAGTACTCACATATCCTCTGTTGTTGAGGTATAACTTGATGAAGTCATATGAAGCTAATTACTGATTGTACCAGATGTCATTATGCCCTAGTAACCCAATATCCCTCCCTCTTTTGTTCCCCTATATGCCCTTCTGGGATCTCATTGTGTTATTCCTTTTCTTGTTGGGTTTTTGTTTTCTTAATGTCTGTTATCTTGAAAACATAGAATAAAATAAATATTTTATAAAAAAAAGAAAACACTGCATTGGGGGGGGGGGGGGGGGTGGGTGCAGAGAACACTAGAGTGGGGGGGGGGGGCAGAGGACAGAGGACATTGCTTTGGGGTGAGGGGCAGAGGGCACTACAGTGGGGGGAGGGTGTGTAGAGGACAGAGGACATTGATTTGGGGGGGGCAGAGGAGACCACAGTGGGGGGGTGTGAATGGGACAGAGGACACTTCTTTGAGGGGGCACAGGACACTACAATGGGGAGTTGTGATGTGAAGGGCACAGAGGACACTGCAATGGGGGAGGGGGGGCAGAGGACACTACAGTTGGGGGCGGGTGATGTGAAGAGGGACAGAAGACACTGCTTTGGGGGGCACAGGACACTGCAATAGTAGGAGGGGCAAAGGACCCCACGCCAGGGTGGAGGGGGGCAGAGGACACTGCTATGGGGGGCAGAGGACACTATAGTGGGGGTGATGTGATGAGGGGCAGGACACTGCTATAGGGAGGCAGAGGACACTACTGTATTGGGGGCAGAGGTCCCTACTGTGGGAGAGGGGGGTAAACTACTGTTGGGGGGGAGGGGAGAGGACACTACTATGAGGGGGATGATGTGAAGGTGCCTGGAGGACACTAGTGGGAGTTGGGGGGGGCACAGGACACCATGCTGTGTTTTTAATGGGCGCTTGATATTTTTGTTCTCAAGCGCTTTGAATTTCTCCATGTTGTCCGGGTAGATCACGGAAAGGTTGCCTACCCCTGCAATAATGTGTTCCCAGTTGTACGTTGTATATGTATTAGCTTCAAGTGTAGCGCTTTTAAAAGCCACTCGGCAATATCTTTTTTTTAAAAAGGTATTTAACCCAAAAACAAACATTTACTATATTCCAGATTACTAATCTTTAAATGTGATGGCTGCATTGGTTTTCTTTTTTAAGGCCTTTTTTCCTTTATTTTTATCTGGCCAGTATCACACTTTCTGTCTTGGTGTCTCCACTCTGGATGGAGGAGTAATGGAAACTCCTCTGGAAAGCAGCATTGCCAATCTGGGGAGAGGGTATTGTTAGATGTATCAACACATTTTGATGGACTTGACTAACAAAGTAAGGCTGAACTTCAGCTAACACATTTTTAGCAGTTACAGTAGCAGATTTTTTGTTTTTTTGAGATAGTGTTAAATCATGAATTTTAACCCTGTAATTGCCACTTTTGCTGGACAGCTTGGTCTGTTGAGAAATAACAGATTTAAAGGGGTTGTAAAGGCAGAAGGTTTTTTTTTTTTATCTTAATACATTCTATGCATTAAGATAAAAAGCCTTCTGTGTGCAGCAGTCCCCCTAATACTTACTTGAGGTCCCTCTCTGTCCAGCGATGTCCACAAATGTCTCAGCCATCCGAGAGTCTCCTTCTTGATTGGCTGAGACACAGCAGTGGTGCCATTGGCTACAGCTGCTGTCAATCAAAGTCAACTAGCCTATCAGGGGAGAGAAGGGACGGGGACGGGTGGGGCTCCGTGTCTGAATGGACACATGGAGCTGTGAATCCGCTTGGATGCCCCCATAGCAAGCTGCTTGCTGTAGGGGCACTAAACAGGAGGGAGGGGCCAGGATCATAGTAGAGGGACCCGAGAAGAGGTGCAAATCCACTGCAACAGAGCAGATA
Source organism: Lithobates clamitans (assembly GCA_037952925.1). Taxonomy (NCBI): domain Eukaryota; kingdom Metazoa; phylum Chordata; class Amphibia; order Anura; family Ranidae; genus Lithobates; species Lithobates clamitans. Next base: position 566,318 of record JBBGZY010001472.1, read on the forward strand.
AGTATAACATGTTTGCTATATTTATAGGGAAAAAAAAAAAACGAGACTTTACCAGCACTTTATGCTGGCCATACATGGATCAAAATTCAGCCGTTTAATCAGGGACTGGTCAAATTTTGATCCATGTAAAGGCAGGCTGATTGTACCATTGAACGACTTGAGGACATCCAGCCTGTCGGATTTTTGATATGCAATTACTGAAGGTGGCAATAGCGGTAATCATTGTGTTCTAACAGCCGGGAAGGCTCCCTGTGCCCTCCCACTGGCAGAACACAATAGCACTGTGGGAAGGATAGAAAATCGAGGAATCTATGGGCTGCTTTAAAGTAACACTAAAGATAGCCATCTTGAAAGATAGTCAATGCAAATCAACTACCTAGTGGCCCTGTAATAAATTTTTCATTAAATTGCTTCTTACTGTGTTTTTCTGCCTCATTGTAACATGCTATGTAAGCTCCAAAACCTATCCTTTTCCCTCCTAAAATCTGTTTGGATCAAGCAGTGCATGTTAGTTATGATCATGTGCAATGCTCTATTCACACTACACATTCCAGAACAAGCAAAAGAGGGTTCATAGACAGAGAGGGTTCCTACATACTGTCCTATCTACAGTTGAACCACGGAAAATGAACCAACCTCTAACAAGAGTCAGACCAGAGCAGAAAAAAGGGGGATTTGGAAAAAGCTGAGAGCAATAGAAGGTACTTTACTGAGTTAAAATGACATACCATTTATGCTGGTGTATAAGGCGACTGAGCATATAAGACGACCCCCCCAATTTTCCAGTTTTGGGCTATACTCGCCGTATAAGACTACCCCCCTTCCAAGCACACCATTTAAAAACATCAGATTTGATTTAAATTATTTAAATTAAAATGGTTATGACTTACCGGTACTTACAGTGGCCTTAAATCCTATGCTGTGATCTGGGTTAGATTTGGCCCACTGAAGTGCAAACATACGAATGTTGTTTCATGTCACTACATAACCATTTTGACGATGTTCATGCACCATATCTGCTATATGATTTTCGAGTACGGGCCAATGTGGGGTGCCTCTTCCTAATGCACATCTACTCCTTGGCATACTCTCTAATGCATTCTCATTTGCTTTCCAGTCACGAACGATCTTTTCTGTTACTCTATGTCTTGCAGCAGCACAGTTATTACTCAGCGTATAAGATGACCCCCCCAGATTTTTGGGTGATGTTTTTAAGGTTAAAAAGTCATCTTATACAGCGGCATATACGGTACTTGAATAGATTTTTTTTTTTAAACCAGTTTAGTGTCATTAAACCTGGCCATACACTAATCATAATTTGCCCAGTTCAGTAGGGATCGGCCAAATATTGATCAGTGTGTGGCAGTCCCCACTCAGCAGAAGTTGATGAAAGGATGAAGCCCCGAACCTTCAATTGGTGTGCTGTTTGCCAGCAAATGCGGACCCATGGTCAGAGCTACATCTCACCTGAGACTCTACAAAGCCTTAAGGCTCCGTGAACCCATACCAGGATTTACCAATCCTGGAGAAAATTGCAAAGCCATTTTTTCTTGTTTTAGAACAGACTTCCCAGTGCCCTCAAAAAGCGCATACTTAACTTTTTTCCTTTTTATCTCAATTCATTGTATACAGCTTTCTTAACCATAGTATACATAGTGAATCTGGTGCCACTTCAATTAACGTGGCTCTCGCCCCTTTCCACTCCCTTTCTCAAAAATACCCTTCATCTCTTCCTATCTTTTATCGGTTCCTACTTTCTCTTATTCCTTGCTGACTAGCTCTCCTTCTTATAATGGTACCCTATCTCCCTCCCCTTTATTATCTTTCCAGACCATACAGAGGGCACTGCTATACTCCTGCATACTGTGATATGGGGTGATTAGGCTCAGAGGTGGTGAGCGTTTTTACATGAGTCCAGACAGGAACTAAAGTTAAGGGCTTGGCAGCCCCCTTTTATTAAAACACAACACAAAGTTTAGTTTAAACTGGTTGTACATGCAGAGGTTTTTTTTCCAGAAACCATACAGAATGAAAAATGCTAGCCCACCTGGCAACACTTCAGCAGCACCACTGGTATTAGTATTGGTCTCCCAGACCATAGGTTCTTCAGGCTCACTTAGCCTTTTTATCATAGCACCTCACTGCACTGGCCCACTCCTGGCTTCCAGATAGATTTCACCAGCACCCTAGGTTCTCACACACTTCTCAGGAACTCAGACTCCCTTCAGCCCCCTCTGTGGACTTGCTAGTAACCTCAGCTTTCTCAGTCTGTCCAGGTCCACATAGCTTGTCCTGACTATGGTGACCATATTTCCAAACTGCCATCTAGGGACATCCCCCCAACAACACCCCCCCATCCAATTCTCCCCCGCACACCCGCCTGCCTAAAAAAAAAAGATGATGATGACTTGTGTCACCTTCTTCATTACTATTCCCTCAGTTGTTCCCTTGTGTCACCTTCATATCTCCTCACTTGTCAGCTTCATTACTGTCCCCCACTTGTGTTACCTTCTTCTTCATTACTGTCCCCACTTGTCACCTTCTTCTTCAGTACTGTCCCCCATTTGTGTTACCTTTTTCTTCTTTACTGTCTCCCACTTGTCACCTTCTTCTTCAGTACTGTCCCCCACTTGTGTTACCTTTTTCTTCATTACTTTCTCCCACTTGTGTCACCTTCTCCTTCATTACTGGCCTCCACTTGTGTCACCTTCTGCTTCATTACTGTCCCCCACTTGCGTCACCTTCTCCTTCATTACTGTTCCCCACTTGTGTCACCCTCTCCTTCATTACTGTTCCCCACTTGCGTCACCTTCTTCTTCATTACTGTCCCCCACTTGTGTCACCTTCTCCTTCATTACTGTCCCCCATTGCGTCACCTTCTTCTTCATTACTGTCACCCACTTGTGTCACCTTCTTCTTCATTACTGTCCCCCACTTGTGTCACCTTCTCCTTCATTACTGTCTCCCATTTGTGTCACCCTCTCCTTCATTACTGTCCCCCACTTGCGTCAACTTCTCCTTCATTACTGTCCTCCACTTGCGTCACCTTCTTCTTCATTACTGTCACCCACTTGTGTCACCTTCTTCTTCATTACTGTCCCCCACTTGTGTCACCTTCTCCTTCATTACTGTCTCCCACTTGTGCCACCTTCATTACTGTCCCCCACTTGTGTTACCTTCTTCTTCATTACTGTCCCCCATTTGTGTCACCTTCTCCTTCATTACTGTCCTCCACTTGTGTCACCTTGTTCTTCATTACTGTCCCCCACTTGTGTCATCTTCTCCTTCATTACTGTGCCCCACTTGTGTCACCTTTTTCTTCATTACTGTCCCCCACTTGTGTCACCTTCTCCTTCATTACTGTACCCCACTTGTGTCACCTTCTCCTTCATTACTGCCCCCCACTTGTGTCACCTTCTCCTTCATTACTGTTCCCGACTTGTGTCACCTTCTTCTTCATTACTGTCCCCCCACTTGTGTCAACTTCTTCCTTATTACTGTCCCCCCACTTGTGTCAGCTTCTTCCTTATTACTGTCCCCCCCACTTGTGTCACCTTCTTCCTTATTACTGTCCCCCCACTTGAGTCACCTTCTTTTTCATTACTGTCCCCTACCTGTGTCACCTTCTTCTTCTTCATTACTGTCCCCCACTTGTGTCACCTTCTCCATTACTGTCCCCCACTTGTGTCACCTTCTCCTTCATTACTGTCCCCCACTTGTGTCACCTTCTCCTTCATTACTGTCCCCCACTTGTGTCACCTTCTCCTTCATTACTGTCCCCCACTTGTGTCACCTTCTCCTTCTTTGCTGTCGCCCACTTGTGTCACCTTCTCCTTCATTACTGTCCCCGACTTGTGTTAGCAATAGGTAAAATAAAGTAAAACAAGCTTGGAAGGGGCCGTGGCCTGACACAGCATGGAGTAGGACGTGCTTCTCCTGAGCTCCGTCCATAACTCCTGTTGTAATTAATCCTGGACATCCCATATCACACCATCTGCTGGATTAACCTCCCCAGAACATCCACCACATGCTGAGCTGTCCATTTCAGCAGCGGGACAAACGGCGGCCCGAACGGAGCGGCGATCTTCCACACGGCGGCCGGTCTCAGGCAAGTCCGCGGCTTCGGCCTACTCCCGGAGGTCCGCGGCCATCTTGGTCCACCTCTACACCCAGCCCCCATTGAAATAGCTGTGCCTGCCGCTGCCTGATTAAGGGAAAAACCTCCTAGGGGACCTATAATATATCAATCCCATCATATACAGACTTCCTCTGACCCCCAATACCCCTGCAGGAGCGGCGGCCGCATTTAGGCAAGACTGAGGCTTCGGCCTACACACTGAGGCCAGCGGCCATCTTAGCACACTCACAGACCCGGCCTGTGCTACACTTCCATACTGCTGTCTTTTCAATTCTTTCTGGGGGGAAAAAACTTTCCCTTTGGGGAACCCTCAAAATCTGCACTGTGCATCTGGACCACTAGTACCCCAAATAGTACCGCAACCCAGTGCGCACTTGCCACATAGAAGCAGACTTTATTCCCGGGTGCCTTGGGGGCTCTGTGACTCTAGCCAGCACTCTTTCCCTTCTCACAGGCTACTAAATCTGCCGTAACAATATTGGGGACCCATCTAGTAATTCACTGGACCCCCCAAGTATGTCACCAACCAAAGCACAGAAGGCAGCGGCGGCGAAACTCGACCAATACCGCCGACATGACAAAGAAGATATGGAGGAAGATGGGACCTCCCAGAAGGCAGAGGGGAACGAACGAACAACGAGTGATACTGACAAATTACTTGAAGCAATCACCTTCTGTAGAACTTCCCTCACAGCACAAATTGAGGAAGTCAAGATGGATATTTCCCTCATTAGGCAAGACTTTCAAAAGCTCAGAGATAGAGTGAAGGAAGCTGAGACCAGACTTAGCACAGTTGAAGACTCCATTCCACCTCTACAAACATCCTCAGACCGCGTACAAATGCAAATACACCAACTCCTCACCAAACAAGATGACATGGATAATAGGCTGAGAAGATGTAATATACGCCTGATCGGTCTGCCTGAGGGTACTGAGGGCAAAGACACAACCATGTTCCTCGAACAACTACTGATCAACACCTATGGGAGAAAGGCCTTTTCCCCATGTTTGCGGTGGAGCGGGCACATCGTATGCCAGCCAGACCCCCGCCGCAGGGAGCCACTCCTCGCACTTTCATAGCTAAACTTCTCAATTACAAAGATCGAGATACAGCCCTGAGGATGGCAAGAGAGAAAGGCAATATCCCAGTAGGTAATGTTAAAGTTGCCATTTTTCCAGATTTTTCAGCGGAGGTACAGCGCCGTCGGCAGAGCTTTACAGAGGCCAAGTGCAGGCTGAGGAATTTACAATACAAATACTCCATGCTCTTTCCAGCACGCCTCCGTATAGAACATGACGGACGTGCGCTCTTTTTTGAAGATCCCGAAGAGGTGATCTCCTGGTTGGAACGTCGCGCCATTCCTGAAAGAGTTAATTGACCAGAGTCATATGACTGCATTGTTCCCTGCTGCTATATGGAACCCCTTTTTGTTGCCGCCTACTTGGGAATGTAAACTGTTCCTTACTGCTCGCAAAAAAAAGAAGGTTTTGAATAAGATAAGGAATCCTTCACAAGCTAGCGCGGATATAAAACACAAGTTCTGGACTTTATAGTATGGGAGTCCACTTACTTTCCGGGGCTCCGGAAGAGCAGAAGTCCTACCAGCAACGTGCATCGTGCAGCGAGACTTTACCCCACACACCACTGGGAAGCAGCACCATGATAACTGGAACTATTTCTGGAACATACTAGATACATTCAATTGGAAACAAGGAGATGGAGAAACCGTACTATATCTAGTATTAATACTATGGATGACATCTCTTACTCTACTCCAAACCCGGAGCTTTAGCCAGTTGTACTGCATTTCCCATGTAACCTCGAAGTTGGAATGTTTCCCAGTTGGATACAAGTTGAGGGAATATGCCCGCACCAGTTTGGGACAGTGTAGGGCAGGGAGGGGGGGGAGTTCATCTGTTTATAACTTGCTTTAATTTGATTGTGCATACTGACTGCAGACAACAGGTAATGCTTCGAATGCTGTACTCATGTGAGTGTTTATATGTAATATGTGCTATAGGTTTGATGCAACAAGATTTACATACTAGTAACCTACATGTTTCATACATAAGGAATAAATTACTTAACATAACTGTTTTCTTAGATTCCAAAAGGTTCTATTTATGGCATCCCTAAAATTTCTTACATGGAATGTGAGGGGCATGCGCGAGAAATTTAAGCGCGCGGCAGTCTTCACATTCCTTAAGAAACAGCGTGCTGATGTGACAGTCTTGGTAGAGACCCATGTTGAGGGGAGCATCCAGATGGCACTCCGCCGACCATGGGTGGGGTGGGCATACCATTCTACCCATACATCCCATTCCAGGGGAGTCTCAATCTTGATAGCCAAATCAGTTAATTTTGAATTGTGTGAATTACCCACTGATCCACAGGGGCGTTATATATTTATTCTGGCTAAATTATATAGAGAACCCATACTTATATTGGCTTTCTATGTGCCACCCCCATTTAACAAATCCATAATTAATGAAGGATTTTCATTCAAGATCCGCCACCCTGATATATCTGCAGTTTGGCTAGGTGATTTTAATACCACACTAAACCCGACCTTGGATAGACTACAACCCGCTCCGCTCACCCCTAACACTCCCAATGAAACTAGGTTTTCTAAGCTTATATCCACCTTCCACTTAACAGATACATGGCGTCACAAGTTCCCACAGACTAAATCATACTCGTGTTTCTCATCCTCTCACAACACCATGTCCCGCATAGACTTCATATTCATTTCCCATAGATTAATACCAAGACTGTTGGAGGTGGTATTCTGCCCCAGAACACTCTCAGATCATAGTCCTTATTGGATAACGTTAAGTATCCCCATAGAAAAACCAACACGGTCTTGGCGTTTAAACCCATTTTGGCTCTCTCTTCTACCAGAGGATGATGAGCTCACGGATAAGTGGAAACTTTACTTTATAGAGAACGATAAGTCATCATCACCCTCCGCAGTCTGGGACCCCTTTAAACTATTCGCTCGCTCCACGTTAATTAGTACTATTAATAAAATCAAGACAACTTCCTCCAGTGCCCTCGGTAAGGCGCTGGAGTATTTATTCTCTGCTGAAAAAGACTTTGCTACCACTCCAACCCCTGTAAATGCAGATTTGCTAAAATTACAAACCAGAGTAGTTACCCAGTTACAATACCAGAAAGCCAGACAAAAACTTTTTTTCTCCAGACAAAAAATGTTTGAGTACGGGGAAAAGGCAGGCAAGTTGTTGGCTTACTTAGTGCACAGTGAAGATAGGCCCCCTGTGGTGATCACGCTGCATGGCAATGGAGGGGGACAAATAACAGACCCACCTAGTGTTACATCTAGCTTCAGGGATTTCTTTACTGACTTGTAAAAAAAGACAGCTCCTACTGAAACACAATCAATGTCCACCTTTCTTGAGAAGGTGGTTTTCCCACAGCTAACAGAGGAACAGATAGACCTATTAGAGGCACCCCTCACTACAGACGAAATTACAATTGCCATTGCCAGTTTTGCCAGGTCTAAATCCCCAGGATCAGACGGACTCCCAATTGAGTTTTATTCACAATACAGCGAAATCTTAACCCCTAAATTGTTAACCTTATACAATCACCTTTTCGAGACTGGGACTTTACTCCCATCTATGACAGAGGTAATAATAGTCCTCATCCCCAAACAAGGAAAAGATCCAGGATACCCGGAGTCCTATCGCTCAATATCCCTTTTACAGGTTGATATTAAAATACTCGCCAAAGTGCTATCTATTAGGCTTAATCAGGTTATTTTATCACTAATACATACAGACCAGGCAGGTTTTATGCCTGGTCGCAACACCTCGTTCAATCTCAGAAAACTTTATATGAACTTACAGGCTACACACGAGGAGGTTGGCACACGAGTTGTGGTAACTTTAGACACAGCAAAAGCCTTCGACTTGGTGGAGTGGAGGTATCTCTGGAGATGTCTGGAGGGTTGTGGTTTCGGTCCGAAATTTATCAAATGGGTTCGAATGCTATACCAGACACCTAGGGCCAGGGTAGTGGCTAATCGATGGTCATCTCGGACGTTTGACCTCAGCAGGGGTACGAGACAGGGTTGCCCCTTGTCCCCATTATTGTATGCCCTCGTGGCAGAACCCCTGGCGATCTCCATTTGAATGAACCCGGAGATTAGAGGCCTAAGACTGGGCTCTCTAATCGAAAAAATCAGCATGTATGCCGGCGACACGCAATTGTATTTGGCGGACCCAGGCCCATCTCTATGTACCGCACTCCATACGATCGAACAATTTGGAACATTTTCGGGATTGAAAATCAATTGGGATAAGTCTCAAATTCTACCAATTGATAGTTTCCCACCCCCAGAATCCCAAGCTAGACTACCACTTCAGAGAGTTGATGTTATCAAATATTTAGGGATCCGTATATCCAGATCCCCTGCAGATTACGTATCCCTAAACATAGACCCTCTCATTTCCATGGTTAAAAACAAAATCCGGGTTTGGTCCAAACTCCCACTTGGGACTTGGGGCCGCATAAATTTAATAAAAATGATCTTACTCCCTAAAATTCTCTATGTTCTATGGCACTCTCCGGTTTACCTACCCTTGAAGCACTTTAAATCTCTAGAGTCCCTCCTTAAGCCATTTGTGTGGGGCGCTAACAGACATAAACTGGCATGGCAAACTCTCAAAAATCAGACTGACCTCGGTGGCACAGCTCTCCCGGACTTTAACTATATTACATTGCATCACAGTTGTCACAACTTTTTCATTTGGATAAAACGGATAGCGACAAGTTTCTCACGCTCCTATGTCCAAGGTGGGCACAACAAGCCAAGGACTCGTTATACGCTATAGCATCAGGCTCGGGAGGGTCGGAATTAGGGGATAATAGATTCTCTATGTTATATCACTACAGGAAAATTTGGGACTTGGCTACCTCTAAACTTGAAATCCCACAGTTCAATGATTACACGCCAGTATGGCACAACAAGATTCTTCCTGAATTCAACAAAATACAAGATACATTCATATGGTCTATACAGGGAATATTTTATCTGCACCACTTATTAAAAGACGGACATCTAAAAACTTTTGATTCACTTAAAGCAGAATTCACAATTCCGAATCAGATGTTCTTTAGATTCCTACAAGTCCGCCTTGCGGCGAAATCAGAGTTTCCTGATTCCCTCCCAAGCCCTACACCTAATATTCTAATGGCAGTAATCAAGAACACAGACCCACATAAATTTATCTCAGCTTTTTATAACATGCTCTTAACCCCTGTGTCTACTAAAATAGCATATGCTCTTAAACCAAGATGGGAAAGGGATGTGGGACCAATAGAGGATGAGGAGTGGGGCGAGGCACTGGAGTCTTGTAGGGAGGTGTCCCCCAAATTATCAGATCGCCTGTCGCAGCTTTATATTCTTCATAGGGCATATCTTACACCCCTCAGAGTGGCAAGATATAAACGCACACAATCCACCACATGCCTGATGTGTGGGAAAGAGACTGGCACCTTTTTCCATCTGATATGGACATGTCCTAAGATTCAAGGTCTGTGGGAACAAATTGTGACATTCCTCCATGATACAATGGGCTCACCCCTAGCACTAGATCCAAAACAGTGTCTTTTAGGTATAATTCCAGATACAATTGACAAATACACAAAAACATTTCTCCATGAAACACTCTTTGCAGCAAGAAAGATTATAGCCAAAAAATGGACGAGACAGACGTCTCCTACATTAGTGGAATGGAAGGTTGAAGTGAATAACACCCTGCCGTATAAGAAATGTATATATATTAACCACTTGACGACCGCCTCACGCCGATGTACGTCGGCAAAGTGGCACGGACAGGCAAAATCACGTACAGGGTACGTGATTTGCCTTCCGCGGGTGGGGGGTCCGATCGGACCCCCCCCCGGTGCCCGAGGCGGTCGTCGTTTGTCCAGCGGCGATCGGTGATGAGGGGGAGACCATCCGTTCGTGGCCCCCCCCTCGCGATCGCCGCCGGCCAATCGAATCATTCCTTTGCTGCTGTATGCTAAACAGCAGCAAAGGAAGTGATGTCATCTCCCCTCGGGTCGGTATTTTCCGTTCCGGCCCGAGGAGAGACGACAAGTATGTGAGTGCACCAAACACTACACACACAGTAGAACATGCCAGGCACACAAATCACCCCGATCCCCCCCCCCGATCGCCCCCCGATCCCCCCCCAATCACCCCCCCCCCCCCCCTGTCACAAACTGACACCAGCAGTTTTTTTTTTTTTTTTTTTTTTGTTTTTTCTGATTACTGCATAGTGTCAGTTTGTGACAGTTAGTGTTGGGACAGTTAGTATTACCCCCCTTTAGGTCTAGGGTACCCCCCTAACCCCCCCTAATAAAGTTTTAACCCCTTGATCACCCCCTGTCACCAGTGTCACTAAGCGATCATTTTTCTGATCGCTGTATTAGTGTCGCTGGTGACGCTAGTTAGTGAGGTAAATATTTAGGTTCGCCGTCAGCGTTTTATAGCGTCAGGGACCCCCATATACTACCTAATAAATGTTTTAACCCCTTGATTGCCCCCTAGTTAACCCTTTCACCACTGATCACCGTATAACCGTTACGGTTGACGCTGGTTAGTTTGTTTATTTTTTTATAGTGTCAGGGCACCCGCCGTTTATTACCGAATAAAGGTTTAGCCCCCCGATCGCCCGGCGGTGATATGCGTCGCCCCAGGCAGCGTCAGATTAGCGCCAGTACCGCGAACACCCACGCACGCACCGTACACCTCCCTTAGTGGTATAGTATCTGATCGGATCAATATCTGATCCGATCAGATCTATACTAGCGTCCCCAGCAGTTTAGGGTTCCCAAAAACGCAGTGTTAGCGGGATCAGCCCAGATACCCGCTAGCACCTGCGTTTTGCCCCTCCGCCCGGCCCGGCCCAGCCCACCCAAGTGCAGTATCGATCGATCACTGTCACTTACAAAACACTAAACGCATAACTGCAGCGTTCGCAGAGTCAGGCCTGATCCCTGCGATCGCTAACAGTTTTTTTGGTAGCATTTTGGTGAACTGGCAAGCACCAGCCCCAGGCGTCAGGTTAGCGCCAGTACCGCTAACACCCACGCACGCAGCATACGCCTCTCTTAGTGGTATAGTATCTGAACGGATCAATATCTGATCCGATCAGATCTATACTAGCGTCCCCAGCAGTTTAGGGTTCCCAAAAACGCAGTGTTAGCGGAATCAGCCCAGATACCTGCTAGCACCTGCGTTTTGCCCCTCCGCCCGGCCCAGCCCAGCCCACCCAAGTGCAGTATCGATCGATTACTGACACTTACAAAACACTAAACGCATAACTGCAGCGTTCGCAGAGTCAGGCCTGATCCCTGCGATCGCTAACAGTTTTTTTGGTAGTATTTTGGTGAACTGGCAAGCACCAGCCCCAGGCAGCGTCAGATTAGCGCCAGTACCGCTAACACCCACGCACACACCGTACACCTCCCTTAGTGGTATAGTATCTGATCGCATCAATATCTGATCCGATCATATCTATACTAGCGTCACCAGCAGTTTAGGGTTCCCAAAAACGCAGTGTTAGCGGGATCAGCCCAGATACCTGCTAGCACCTGCGTTTTGCCCCTCCGCCCGGCCCGGCCCAGCCCACCCAAGTGCGGTATCGATCGATCACTGTCACTTACAAAACACTAAACGCATAACTGCAGCGTTCGCAGAGTCAGGCCTGATCCCTGCGATCGCTAACAGTTTTTTGGTAGCGTTTTGGTGAACTGGCAAGCGCCAGCGGCCTAGTACACCCCGGTCGTAGTCAAACCAGCACTGCAGTAACACTTGGTGACGTGGCGAGTCCCATAAGTGCAGTTGAAGCTGGTGAGGTGGCAAGCACAAGTAGTGTCCCGCTGCCACCAAAAAGACAAACACAGGCCCGTCGTGCCCATAGTGCCCTTCCTGCTGCATTCGCCAATCCTAATTGGGAACCCACCGCTTCTGCAGCGCCCGTACTTCCCCCATTCACATCCCCAACCAAATGCAGTCGGCTGCATGAGAGGCATTTTTATGTCCTCCCAAGTACCCCTACCCAACGAACCCCCCCAAAAAAGATGTCGTGTCTGCAGCAAGCGCGGATATAGGCGTGACGCCCGCTATTATTGTCCCTCCTGTCCTGACAATCCTGGTCTTTGCATTGGTGAATGTTTTGAACGCTACCATGCACTAGTTGAGTATTAGCGTAGGGTACAGCATTGCACAGGCTAGGCGCACTTTCACAGGGTCTCCCAAGATGCCATCGCATTTTGAGAGACCCGAACCTGGAACCGGTTACCGTTATAAAAGTTAGTTACAAAAAAAGTGTAAACAAAAAAAAAAAAAATGAAATAAAAAAAAATAGTTGTTGTTTTATTGTTCTCTCTCTCTCTTTTCTCTCTCTCTATTGTTCTGCTCTTTTTTACTGTATTCTATTCTGCAATGTTTTATTGTTATTGTTATTGTTATTGATTGTTATTGTTATTGTTATTGTTATTATGTTTTATCATGTTTGTTTTTCAGGTGTGTAATTATTTACACTTTACTGTGCTTTATTGTTAACCATTGTTAACCATTTTTTTGTCTTCAGGTACGCCATTCACGACTTTGAGTGGTTATACCAGAATGATGCCTGCAGGTTTAGGTATCATCTTGGTATCATTCTTTTCAGCCAGCGGTCGGCTTTCATGTAAAAGCAATCCTAGCGGCTAATTAGCCTCTAGACTGCTTTTACAAGCCGTGGGAGGGAATGCCCCCCCCCCCCCCCACCGTCTTCCGTGTTTTTCTCTGGCTCTCCTGTCTCAACAGGGAACCTGAGAATGCAGCCGGTGATTCAGCCAGCTGACCATAGAGCTGATCAGAGACCAGAGTGGCTCCAAACATCTCTATGGCCTAAGAAACCGGAAGCTACGAGTATTTCATGACTTAGATTTCGCCGGATGTAAATAGCGCCATTGGGAAATTGGGGAAGCATTTTATCACACCGATCTTGGTGTGGTCAGATGCTTTGAGGGCAGAGGAGAGATCTAGGGTCTAATAGACCACAATTTTTTCAAAAAAGAGTACCTGTCACTACCTATTGCTATCATAGGGGATATTTACATTCCCCGAGATAACAATAAAAATGATTAAAAAAAAAAATATGAAAGGAACAGTTTAAAAGTAAGATTAAAAAAGCAAAAAAATAATAAAGAAAAAAAAAAACAAAAAAAAAAACACCCCTGTCGCCCCCTGCTCTCGCGCTAAGGCAAACGCAAGCGGCGGTCTGTCGTCAAACGTAAACAGCAATTGCACCATGCATGTGAGGTATCACCGCGAAGGCCAGATCGAGTGCAGTAATTTTTCCAGTAGACCTCCTCTGTAAATCTAAAGTGGTAACCTGTAAAGGCTTTTGAAGGCTTTTAAACATGTATTTATTTTGTTGCCACTGCACGTTTGTGCGCAATTTTAAAGCATGTCATGTTTGGTATCCATGTACTCGGCCTAAGATCATCTTTTTTATTTCATCAAACATTTGGGCAATATAGTGTGTTTTAGTGCATTAAAATTAAAAAAAGTGTGTTTTTTCCCCAAAAAATGCGTTTGAAAAATCGCTGCGCAATTACTGTGTGAAAAAAAAAAATGAAACACCCACCATTTTAATCTGTAGGGCATTTGCTTTAAAAAAATATATAATGTTTGGGGGTTCAAAGTAATTTTTTTGCAAAAAAAAAAAACTTTTTCATGTAAACAATAAGTGTCAGAAAGGGCTTTGTCTTCAAGTGGTTAGAAGAGTGGGTGATGTGTGACATAAGCTTCTAAATGTTGTGCATAAAATGCCAGGACAGTTCAAAACCCCCCCAAATGACCCCATTTTGGAAAGTAGACACCCCAAGCTATTTGCTGAGAGGCATGTCGAGTCCATGGAATATTTTATATTGCGACACAAGTTGCGGGAAAGAGACAAATTTTTTTTTTTTTTTTTGCACAAAGTTGTCACTAAATGATATATTGCTCAAACATGCCATGGAAATATGTGAAATTACACCCCAAAATACATTCTGCTGCTTCTCCTGAGTACGGGGATACCACATGTGTGAGACTTTTTGGGAGCCTAGCCGCGTACGGGACCCCGAAAACCAAGCACCGCCTTCAGGCTTTCTAAGGGCGTGAATTTTTGATTTCACTCTTCACTGCCTATCACAGTTTCGGAGGCCATGGAATGCCCAGGTGGCACAAAACCCCCCCAAATGACCCCATTTTGGAAAGTAGACACCCCAAGCTATTTGCTGAGAGGTATAGTGAGTATTTTGCAGACCTCACTTTTTGTCACAAAGTTTTGAAAATTGAAAAAAGAAAAAAAAAATGTTTTTTCTTGTCTTTCTTCATTTTCAAAAACAAATGAGAGCTGCAAAATACTCACCATGCCTCTCAGCAAATAGCTTGGGGTGTCTACTTTCCAAAATGGGGTCATTTGGGGGGGTTTTGTGCCACCTGGGCATTCCATGGCCTCCGAAACTGTGATAGGCAGTAAAGAGTGAAATCAAAAATTTTTACCCTTAGAAATCCTGAAGGCAGTGATTGGTTTTCGGGGTCCAGTACGCGGCTAGGCTCCCAAAAAGTCCCACACATGTGGTATCCCCATACTCAGGAGAAGCAGCTAAATGTATTTTGGGGTGCAATTCCACATATGCCCATGGCCTGTGTGAGCAATATATCATTTAGTGACAACTTTATGAAAAAAAAAAAAAAAAAAAAAAAAAAGTGTCACTTTCCCGCAACTTGTGTCAAAATATAAAATATTCCATGGACTCAATATGCCTCTCAGCAAATAGCTTGGGGTGTCTACTTTCCAAAATGGGGTCATTTTGGGGGGTTTTGTGCCATCTTGGCATTCCATGGCCTCCGAAACTGTGATAGGCAGTGAAGAGTGAAAGCAAAAATTTACACCCTTAGAAATCCTGAAGGCGGTGATTGGTTTTCGGGGCCCCGTACGCGGCTAGGCTCCCAAAAAGTCCCACACATGTGGTATCCCCATACTCAGGAGAAGCAGCAGAATGTATTTTGGGGTGCAATTCCACATAGGCCCATGGCCTGTGTGAGCAATATATCATTTAGTGACGACTTTTTGTAAATATTTTTTTTTTTTTTTTTTTTTGTCATTTTTCAATCACTTGGGACAAAAAAAATAAATATTCAATGGGTTCAACATGCCTCTCAGCAATTTCCTTGGGGTGTCTACTTTCCAAAATGGGGTCATTTGGGGGGGTTTTGTACTGCCCTGCCATTTTAGCACCTCAAGAAATGACATAGGCAGTCATAAACTAAAAGCTGTGTAAATTCCAGAAAATGTACCCTAGTTTGTAGACGCTATAACTTTTGCGCAAACCAATAAATATACGCTTATTGACATTTTTTTTACCAAAGACATGTGGCCGAATACATTTTGGCCTAAATGTATGACTAAAATTTAGTTTATTGGATTTTTTTTATAACAAAAAGTAGAAAATATCATTTTTTTTCAAAATTTTCGGTCTTTTTCCGTTTATAGCGCAAAAAATAAAAACCGCAGAGGTGATCAAATACCATCAAAAGAAAGCTCTATTTGTGGGAAGAAAAGGACGCAAATTTCGTTTGGGTACAGCATTGCATGACCGCGCAATTAGCAGTTAAAGCGACGCAGTGCCAAATTGGAAAAAGACCTCTGGTCCTTAGGCAGCATAATGGTCCGGGGCTCAAGTGGTTAATAGAGGCTGTCCTGCTAAGTACAATAAGATATGGGATCGCTGGTTCCAAGAATCTGATACCTGTGTATAATGCAACCAATTTTAGTTTGGAATGTTTCCTCGAAAATACATCTTATTGCATAGTCACTAAAATTCTATGTATGAATACTGAATATTTTTGCAGAATGAGCACAATGTACTATTCAGTATACGTATAGACTGTGGAATAATATATGTACATGTTGTCAAGTTTGTATGTTACAGCAAGTATTACATGTATGCACCAGTTAATCAATAAAACATTGTTTGATAAAAAAAAAACAAGCTTGGAAAAATGTTTGCATCCAGCACATCTAAGGAATGTTAAGTTGCAATATTTTAAAATGTTGGTTTTTGGGTTTGGATAGATTTTTTTTAACAAACAAGAATTGTTCTTTTAAAAAAAATATATCTGGTACAAGAATAAAAATAAGTACACATCAATACAAATCGGTGGGACAATCGTCATCACAGACATACAGGACAAGTTTCTGATACAAAACTGCACATAGGGATCCTCAAATCACACCAAACCAAAGAAAAGAAAAGGCAAACGCAGGTATAGTAATAACCATGGTTGCCAAATCTTGTCGTATTAGTAGGATTAATCCTACTAATATACGTTAATTTGTACATAGGTAACACCACATTAATGGTAGATTCCCATGAGGCTAGAAAGGGGGAGAGGGGGAGGTCCACCTGTAAAGAATTTCCTTCTTTGCATAATACAATAAGTAAGAAACCAGAATCTTAGTGTATGTCTCTGATCATCATCCTGCATACCCAGAAAGGCCAACTCTGGAGATATATAGAGGATCATTTGCAAACGAATGGTAATAAGGTCAAAGACCTCCGTCCAGAACTGAGACACCCTGGGGCAGGTCCAGAACATGTGAAAAAATGTCCCATTAGAGGAGCGACACCGAGTGCATGCAGGGAACCTATTCGGTAATGGTTTACTGCAATTTGTGGAGTGTGTAATACACCCGGTATAGAAATATAGCCTGTATTAACTTTTCCTTAGAGGAGATAACCAGTTTGGAGCTATTTTCAAAACATTCCTCCGCATATTCCTCCGCACTCCACTTTTGCCACAATTTCCCCGTCTTGGGAGACTCCTCATTCAAGAGGGTCAAATACAGTGCATCCGGAAAGTATTCACAGTGCTTCACTTTTCCCACATTTTGTTATGATACAGCCTTATTCCGAAATGGATTAAATTCATTATTGTTATTTAAAATTCTACAAACAATACCCCATAATGACAACGTCAAAGAAGTTCGTGTGAAATCTTTTCAAATTTATTAAAAATAAAAAACAAAAAAAATCCCATGTACATAAGTATTCACAGCCTTTTCTCAATACTTTGTTGAAGCCCCTTTGGCACCAATTACAGCCTCAAGTCTTTTTGAGTATGATGCTACAAGCTCGGCACACCTATTTTTGGGTAGTTTCTCCCATTCTTCTTTGCAGGACCTCTCAAGCTCTTAAGGTTGGATGAGGAGCGTCGGTGCACAGCTATATTCAGATCTCTCCAGAAATGTTCAATCGGGTTCAAGTCTGGGCTCTGGCTGGGCCACTCAAGGACATTCACAGAGTTGTCCCGTAGCCACTCCTTTGTTATCTTGGCTGTGTGCTTAGGGTCGTTGCCCTATTGAAAGATGAACCTTTGCCCCAGTCTGAGGTCCAGAGTGGAGCAGGTTTTCATCAAGTATGTCTCTGTACATTGCTGCATTCATCTTTGCCCACTGAATGACGCAATTGGTAGTATCGGAACTGCATCCAACGGGGCAGCCCATACTTGATAGAGATGTCCCAAATTGACATCAGAGCAACCCCAGACATAACAACCCATATAGTTGTAATACCATGATGTGCCCAAACCTGGGTATCAGGAATTGTTCTGAAGTATGCCAAGTTGGGGTTACCCCACAAGGGATAGTAGGATGACCACTGATTGGGCTTTAGAAAATGCTTCCTAGCTATAGTTCTAGTAGGAAATGGGAGAGTAGTATAAGCCCTAGCGGCCAATACACCAAATTAGCCAATTCTGTGAGGGAGCCCAGAATGGCAGCCTTAAGACAGACTGCAGCATTCGCCCTAGATCTCGTAAACCACCACCTAACTGTGACCAAAATTGCTACCCAGTAAAATACCTGAAGATTAGGTAAAGCGAGGCCCCCACACTATACTTTCAACTTAAGGGTAGATTTTGCCAAATGAGGGGCAGTGCCGTGCCAGAGAACGGAACCTACACAATGATCTGCCTCACGAAAAAAAAAAAAACTTCCGCCTATCCAGATAGGATAGTTCCTAAAGATAGAATTACATTTCAGGAGAAAAATAATTTTTAGGATATTTATGCGGCTCATAAAGTTTAGAGAAGACCATATGGTGCATTTTTCCTTCAATTGCAGAAGAATTGGGTAGAGATTAAGACTATAAAAGTTTTCTGACTGGTCCTTTGTAACCCTGACTCCTAAATATTTGAAGTCATCAGCCCATGCAATTGGGAATTGGTTGCAGATTCTCCTACACCAGAGTCTAGTGGAAATAGCACCAATTTATTCCAGTTGATCCGTAGACTCAAATATTTTCCCAATTCATCAAAGATGGCAATGGCAGCCCACAAGGAGGAATAGGCATCGTGCAAATACAGCAGAGTGTCATCCGCGTAAAGCGAAAATTTTTCCTCCAGCGGACCAATGCGGTCAATGCGGGAGAAGGAACGATATGTGGCAGAGTGGCATGTAAATTCTTTGTCAGAAGGGTGGAAATACCACTACATGTCCTCAAGGGTGAAAGAGGTCGCCCACTGGGAAAGGCTGGAAGTCCAGGTGGCAGAGGTATGGAGTCTATCTAGGACCTGATCAGGCACCAAGTTGAAATCAACCGCAATCAATACATTAGGAACCCCATATTGTGTAACCAGATGCATAATAGAATACAGTAATGATATACTGTATAAGCAGGAGGAAGCAAGTACAGACCCACTATCACAAAAACGGTGTCAGCGATATAAGTGTGGAGAAGTAAATATTTGCCCTCCGGATCTGTCTTGACCTCCACTAGGCAGAACTGCAGGGAACTATGAACGAGAACACTCACCCCTGGCATAATTGGAATAGGTAGCATGATAGTGGGCACTCACCCAGGCCTTTTTGTGACATAAAATGCGGGACCCCAACAGATGGGTTTCTTGGAAAACACATAGCGGCCTTCACTGAATCAAAAGATGTGCGCATTTTCTGAGTTTCAATCTTATAGTCGGGGAAAATCAGCAACTTGGAGTTGTGGCAAGTCAAGTCTTCAACCGCCCTGGCAGCCCAAAGGACCTCGTCCCGGGCACGAAAATTCAGCATCCGTAGTATCAGCATATGCGGGGGGAACATTTTGGGCTGGGCCAGGCCTTGGTGACACAAGGTGAGCCCGCTCCACCGTGTAGTATGGAGAGAATTGAGCAAGGGGCAGAAGGGACCGTAGTAACCCCTCCACAAACTCTGTATGATTCTTCCCCTCTGCTACCCCTGCCAGCCCCGACAATCCCAAGATTGTTTCTTCTGCTGCAGTTCTTGGCAACCTCTGCCCGATACTCCAAGGCCAGCAACTTATGCTGCATACACATGATCGGACATTCTGACAACGAAATCCTGGAATTTTTTTCCGACGGATGTTGGCTCAAGCTTGTCTTGCATACACACAGTTTCACAAATGTTGACGGAAATTCCGATCGTCAGGAACGCGCTGACATACAACACGTACGATGGCACTATAAAGAGGAAGTTCAATAACCAGTGTGCCACCCTTCGGGCTCCTTCTGCTTATCTCATGTTAGTAGAAGTTTGGTGAGAGACGATTCGCGCTTTTCAGCCTGGTGCTTTTCCGATTGTTACTGCTCTTTAGTTTGTGCTTGTGGGTTCGTATCTGGTTTTCAGTGCGTGTAGTCAGTTTGCATCTGGGTTTCAGTGCGTGCTGTTTATAGTACGTATTTGATTCCCAGTGCGTTCTTGTCCGCTCATTTCTGAATTTCAGCTCGCTCTTCTCAGGCCTTTCTGATTTTCAGTGTGTTCTGTTAGTTCGTTCTGACCAGACAACCGTTTTGAAGCCATGTTGCGGGTACGTACTCATCGTAGAGTTCGTGCTGTGCAGGGGCTTGATGTTGGGGTTCTTATTTTGACCCAAGCCCAGTCCATGAACAGGGCGGGGAGGAGTTCATGAACGAAGAATTGGTTGCTCCAGCGTGACCAATTCTTGCACATGCCTTTGTTGCGGGAGATCCAGGAGAATAATCCTGATGATTTCAGGAATTATCTCCGGATGACGGACCCCATTTTTCACCATTTGTTGGCTTTGCTGTCCCCTTATATTACGAAGCAGGATACCTGCATGCGGCAAGCCATCACTTCTGAGCAAAGGCTAGTCGCCACCTTGCGGTACCAGGCTCTGGGGATCATTATTTCAGAGAGCTGTTCTGCCATCATTCAGGTCCTGCAGAAGGACTATATTAAGGTAAGATTTATCCTTTAACATCACATTCTATGTATTTAATGTTTGCTAATATATTGTATTTATTTCATCATTCCCTAATTACCATGATTGTAATATGCTGTGAATGTCCTCTTTGTCCTCATGCATGCTGGAAGTTTTTAATGCTCCTTTTTTGTCCTTCATGCATAATTGCCTTCACTAACCTCCCCAGCATGCTATCCTGGGCCCATACACACCTAGCCTACTCACTTAACAATGTATTTTGTCAGCTCCATTGTACTGCTTTACCCTAAACACACCCTAAAATGTGTTTAAATGTTTTTTGTGTCCTTAAAATCAGACAGAGTGCAAGAGGCTTTTTTTTTGGGGTCACAAAATCATTTGGAACCCTCCCTCCCCCCAACCGCTAAGTCAACCGATACCAATCCTCTATCTGCTGACTTTGCCAAACCCATACACACTATACCTATGTCTTTTGTGTTCATAGTTTTGTTCTCCTGGGGGCATGGCTTGGATGGCTTCCGGATCGGACGTGTTTCCCTGAATCTCCAGGCCAGGCCTGCCTGCACATAGCTGAAAACTGCACAAAAGCATCGGCAACATGGGCAAACCTCGCAAGAATAAAGAAGTAGACCCCAGGGGACATGCTACAAGGTCTTCCTCGGCTCCCCCACCACTCATCATGGAGTACTTTGGGCACAGTGCTCCGGCGGGACAACAAGATGGTGCAGGCGCTGGCTCCAGCCACATACTCAGCGACCCTTTCCTCCACCACGGACCTCCCCAGGACACAGGACCGACAGATATGCCTCTGAGGGGGACCTGCTGACAGCTCGCACCCCAGCCCCACCAGCTACAATCCTGATCGGTCCCCCCGCTCCCTCTGGGGAACACATGCTGGGAAGCCTGTCACAGACGCTCCCCCCCCTGCCTCGTGGAGCCCCCACCATCAGCACTCACCGGCCAGGCATCTCCCTCCTGGGACTCTTCTGCCCTGGATTGGGACCCCCGCTTCCTTCCACAAAGATCCCAGGCTTCCAGGAACAGACTCCCCTCTCTCTCTCCACAGCACAGAGACTCATAACAGGCACCAGCACCTCCCCAAGCCTCACAGTTAGCAGAGCCTCAGGGGGCTCATTCACATAATGAACACCCGCATGGAGCTACCAAAGCAATGAAGCTTAAAACCACTGCTCCCCCACAAACACCCCAGGGAGGCTATCCCCCACCAACCGCCCATTCGGCCACAACGCAGGACTTTTATGCCCACACTGTAATGGACTCTGATCCTGAACCCGAGGCGTGCACGTCCTGGCAAGATTATGTTCGCTGTATGCCCACAAAACAGGATTTACGCATGCTCATCCAAGAAGTGCGCGATACATGCACATCTGAGATTAGCATGCTACGCACCGACCTACACCAATTATCTACCAAAGTCACATCTCTAGAAGAGGACGCATGTGACACAAAGCTCGAACTCTCGCAAATACGCGATCGCCTGACCTCACAAGCTTCTGCCCTCAGAGACTTTCAACGCCACCTTGAAGACCTCGACAACAGAGGCAGGCGTAACAATATCAGGGTCCACGGCCTCCCAGAGGCCACCCAGGATGAGGATTTGCATGTAACTCTGCAAGCTATTTTCAATAATATACTGGGTCGCCTAGAAAACCAAAGAGTTAAATTGGATCGAGCCCACTGCGCTCTACGCCCCCGGGGACCGGGACCCAGACCACGCGATGTGATTTGCAGGGTTCACAACTATGCCCTTAAAGAAAACATAATGAGAAAAGCGCACAGCATGCACACCATTGACTTTGATGGCGCCTCCATACAGCTCTTTCCGGACCTGTCATGGGTCACCCTTTAGCAACAACGCTCACTACAACCACTCCTCACCTCCCTGAGAGAACATGACTTCTGCTACCACTGGGGTTTTCCTTTCAGCCTCACAGCAAAGAAAGATGGGAGGTCCACCACCCTACAGTATCCTGAAGACCTCCACTCTTTCTGCAGAGAGCTGGATATCCCGGTTCCATCCATCCATGGTTGGGACCCTCTCCCAGCCCCTCCATCTCACCCAGAACCATGGATCCAAGTACATGGAAGAAAACTAACGCGGCCGTATCCCACTGGCCCTCCCTCGTCTTCTTACCAGAGATAAATCTCCGCTTCTTTGAGATCCTTAACTACATTGATGTTCAGTTACCTGGTTCTCCTCATCCAACTACCTTTGTAGAGCTCATGGATGGGCCCTGTTAGTCCCCTTACCTAACTGCTTGGATATACCTAACAAGACTATAGGTTTATGGTCTCAATCTGTATACTGTTATAATTACACCTACTTGATAGAACTTTTTCAATGGTCCGACCCTGAGAGCCTGTACAGGCTCAGACATTCAGGCTCTCTCTTTCACTTTCCCTGGGAACCCTTTGCACATGTCACTGGCACTTAAATGACTTTCTGCTCAAACATGACCCCTCCAGAGTGGAACTGGAACAAACCCTGAAGCTGTACTTTGCAGAAAAAAGCTCTGCTGAGGTCTCTACCTCCCCTCTGTGGGAGGGTCATAAGGCAGTCTTCAGAGGCCAGTGCATCTCACTCTCCACTTCTCTTAAAAGAAACACTAATACAACTTGCCGAGCTCTATTAGATAAGCTCAAGCACTTGGAAGCGCGATTGCTCTTCTCCCCGTCCCTAAACACCCTCGGGGAACTTGTAAGCGTTAGGGCCGGACTAAAGGATGTAGACCTCGGTAAGATCGAAAAAAACGCTACTTCGGTTAAGACAGACCTACTACGACAAGGCCAATAAACCACATAAGCTTTTAGCAAGACAACTCGCGAGTGAGTAGCGATCGCCTCAACTTCCCACCTTAAAGATGAGAGAGGTGCCCTTCAATCCCATCCCACCAAAATTGCCCAGATCTTCCATGACTACTATTCGACATTATATAACGACTCGACTGTCCCACACAACCCTTCTCCACCTGACATATGTCAAACGATCCACTCCTACCTAGCGGACTGCAAATTACCTAAGCTCTCCCCTTCTGCCATAACGACCCTAAATTCCTCCATTACAGAGGAGGAAGTCACTGCCACGATCAAATCTTTGCCGAATAACAAAGCCCCTGGACCCGACGGACTACCATACCTCTACTACAAAACCTTTTTACCACATTTACTTCCCCATATGACAACCCTGTTTAATTCATTTCTCTCTGACACACCTGTCCCGAGCGATATGCAAACTTCCTTTCTCATGTTGATTCCCAAACCGGGAAAAGACCACACTCTACCATCCAATTATAGACCTATAGCACTCCTCAATACAGACTTGAACATTTTTACGAAATTATTAGCAAATAGATTAAACAACTTCATGCCATCACTGATCCATAAGGACCAAGTGGGATTTATTCCCCTTCGCCAAGCAGGGGATAACACCCGGAGGGTCATTGACCTTGTGGAGGTTGCCAACAGGACCAAATTAGAGGCAATATTGCTCAGTCTTGACGCTGAAAAAGCCTTTGATAGGCTGAGCTGGCCCTTCCTGTTTGCAACTCTCCATCGGGTTGGATTTAGGCCTCTTTTCTCCGAGCCATTTCCCACTTATACTCGTCCCCCTCGGCTCTGGTCCGTACCCAATTCGCCTCTTCTTCCACCTTCCCGATATCCAACGGGACTCGACAGGGCTGCCCACTCTCCCCTCTTCTTTATGCCTTGTGTATTGAACCCCTAGCAGCCCATATTAGGAAGAACCCAAACATTCACGGTATCCCAGTTCGTATCAGAGACTTTAAGATTTCCCTATATGCAGACGATGTCCTCCTCACCCTCACATAACCCCATGTCTCTCTCCCGAACCTACATGTAGAGCTAAACTCATATAGTGCCCTCTCAGGGTATAAAATTAATAACTCAAAAACGGAAGCCCTCCCCCTTAATATACCTCATTGGACACAAACGGCTCTTACGCAAACCTTTAACTATCCCTGGAGGACCTCCTCCTTAAAATACCTCGGGGTCCACCTCACTCCCACATTCGATACTCTTTATAAAGCCAACTTTCCCCAACTATACACCTCCATCAGAGCCTCCTTGGCCAACTGGAAGTCCCTAAAGTTGTCTCTTTTTGACCGCCTAGTGACCTTAAAGATGACAATTCTACCTCAACTCTTATATCTCTTTGAGACGCTTCCTATTCCCATCCCATCCTCACACCTTAAGAGGCTTCAGGGCAACTTGATAAACTTCTTCTGGAACTATAAGAAGCACCGGATCGCTAGATCGTCCTATACGCTTCTGACAACCAAGGCAGCCTGGCATTTCCTAATATAGCCAAATATTACTTGGCTGCCCAGCTACGCCCTGTAGCCTCTTGGTGCACTCTTCACGCCTTCAGTCGATGGACGCAAATTGAGAAGTTGTGGCTAGCCCCTGCCCACCTGAACTCCATGTTATGGAGCTCTGATGTATCCACTGACAGCTTACATTTATTAGTACCAATGACCCTCCTGCGTTTGCTGTGGCGAAGAGCCAAAACGACATACCCGCTTACCACCACCTCTTCGCCAGTCACTTCCTTTCTATTCACACCTAATATCCCAGACACCTTGACCTCGCAGATGTCACACTTCTGGATGGATAGGGCCCTATTTCGATACAACCAGTTGATAGACCCTAGAACCAGATCGCTAAGGTCTTTCGAAGATCTACAAAACAACTTTGATATTCCCAGACAGGCTTTCTTTAGGTACTTGCAAATACGACACTATGCAAAATCTCTGGTACCGAATATTCAATTCTCCCCTTTAACAGAATTTGAAAAATTATGCTTGGAGGGCTCGTCCCCTAAGGGTATGATCTCGCGCACCTATCAGCTCCTGACCATGGATTTATCCCCAACTGGACCCCGACATGCCTATATGGGTAAGTGGGAGGAGGCCCTGGGTGTAGACATACCTCTGCACACATGGCAGCTCATATGGTCTCAGGCCTCTAAGCGCTCCATTTGCACGCTCTATAAAGAGAATCAATACAAGATTCTATTTCATTGGTATCAGACCCCGGACCTGCTCCACTCCATATACCCTTCGGCCGATTCCCGATGCTGGCGATGCTTTAAAGATAAGGGGACAGGGGGATGGGCGTGACCGGAGGTTGAGGTGAGGGGGAGGACTTTGTGAGACCGGACCTTGCTGCTTCTACTATGCTCATGCCTGCTTCTCCTATGCCTGTGCCTGCTTCTCCTGTGCCTGTGCTTGTCCGATCGCGTGGTAAAGGGGACGCCGGGAGGCTAAACAGCTGAGTGAGTGAACGGACTTTGTTTGCACATTGGTTTATGGTTTCCTTGGGATAGGAGCCTACAGCCTACAGTGCGCTCCCCAGTGTGATCCTGCTAATCAGTGCGGGGAAGAGGACGTCGGCAAGTGAAACAGCTGACCGGACGGAGGGACCGAGGGATCGCTCAGGTACGCTGTATGCGTGTCCGTCTGTGGTCTCCCTGGGATAAGATCCTATAGGGTGTCCCCTGGTGTGTCCCCTGGTGTGATCCTGCTTTGCAGTGTGGGGAAGGGGACACTGGGATTTAAAACAGCTGACAAGAGAGGAAGGAGATTGTACTTGTTTTTTGCTCCGTCCGCATGGTTTGAGGTGGTTCTTTCCCGGGATAGGATCCAACGGCACACTCCCTGGTGAGAGGGGAGGAAGTGTACACCAGAGACTGTGTAATTATTAAAATTATTTTTTAAAAAAAATTAAAATTCTGAAGATCCAAGGGGAGATTTGAGCCAAGATGACCAGAAAAAGAGGGGCAGAGGAGGCGGCAGTGCAAGATGGAGCCGGCGCCCATAATCAGCGCGGTCCTAAGGATAAGGCAAGTCAAGCTGCGGCTGCGAAGCTGGAGCGTTTTGCCCATACACCAAAACCATACACCCAAGAAAGGGAGTCAGGTGGGGGGTGCGCAACATCAGGGGTCACAGGCCAACCACCCTGGGGGGAGGAAAAGTCAAGGCTCAGCAGAAGTATGTGTACGTATAGTAACAGAATCTGCATTGCATTCTTTTAAGAAGTCATGTCCATGGAAAATGGAGACAGTTCAGAGTGACCCTGAGGGACGCTTCTTATTTGTGAAGGGTACACTGCATGGTGCACGATATACATTTGCGACGATTTACGCACCAAATGAAGGGTCAGTAAATTTTTTTGTTAAAATATTTAAGAAATTGGAACAATTTAGAGAGGGCTGTCTGATGATGGACGGAGACTTTAACCTGGTGCTGGATCCCAATATGGATACATCAACAGGAAGAACTGCCTTGTCATTTAGAGCCCTAAAACGAATTAAACAACTTATACGCTCTCAACATCTGGTGGACTGTTGGCGGGTATTACATGCAGGAATCAAAGACTTTAGCTATTATTCAAAAACACACGACATGTACTCGCGTCTGGACCTTCTCCTGGTGGACCAGTTCCACCTGGAGAATGTCATTTCATGCACAATTGGCCCCATCACTACATCAGATCATGCCCCAATAGCATTAACGTTCCAACTAATTCAGATGGGGGGTCTGGAGCGAACATGGCGTTTGAACGAGTCGCTATTGGATAGGGAAGAAATAGTAGAGAAATTAGGAGTTAAAATAAAAGAGTATTTTGAAATAAACAAGACAGGGGAAGTATCTGACCAAATGGTGTGGGAGGCCCATAAAACTGTCATAAGAGGGGATTTAATAGCATATGGCTCGTATATAAAAAAAGAAGGGAAAAAAGAGATAAAAGATTTATTAGATAAAATCAGTGAACTGGAGGGGAAGCACAAGAGGAAGCTTGACCCTACAGATAATAGGCGCCTAGAGGCCTTACGAACGGAGCTCTCACAGTGCCTAGAACAAAAAGTTAGAAATAAAATTAGGTTCTTCGCAAATAGGGCATATGAACAGGGTAATAAGTGTGGGCAGCTACTAGCTAAACAGCTTAAAAAGCAACAGGAATCCAGACACGTCCATAGTTTACTGGTTAGAGGTAAGAAGGTAGTTGGAACGAAAGCCATAGCTGCAGAATTTAGTAAATTTTATGAGGCATTATACAATATTTCCGAAGTAGATAATGAAAGCCCTGAGAGAAAAGAGATACAGGATTACATCAATGAAGCATCAATGCCTAGGCTGTCTAAAATAACTATAGAAGAGTTAGAGCGCCCAATCACGGTAGAGGAGCTGGAAAGGGTAATAGCAACATTGCCATTAGGGAAAAGCCCAGGCCCAGACGGGTTGACTAATATATATTATAAAAAATTCCTTCCAGTATTAAGAGATCCACTGTGTAAATACTTCAATTCAATTAATGCATCTAACCCACTACCACCAGAAGCCCTTCTGGCGCATATAACAGTATTGCCAAAAGGAGGGAAAGATCCCCAGATTTGCGCAAACTACAGGCCTATTTCCCTTCTTAATTCGGATACTAAATTGTTAGCAAAGATCTTGGCTCTGAGGCTCCAGGGACACATAGGGGGGATGATACATCTGGACCAGACTGGGTTCATGGAAGGGCGTGAGGTGAGAGATAACACTATTCGGGCGCTTAATGTCCTCCACTGGATGCAGTCTGGTCCAGATAGGGCCCCAAGGATCATTCTGTCAATGGATGCCGAAAAGGCCTTTGACAGGGTGAATTGGGGCTTTATGAGAGAAATATTGAAGGGGATAGGCCTGGGGGAGCGGATGATGGGATGGATAATGTCGATGTACGCGGGCCCTAAGGCAAGAATTAAAGTAAACGGAACGTTGTCAGAAAGCTTTAGTATCCAAAATGGTACGAGACAAGGTTGCCCATTATCACCCTTAATATTTGCAATAATATTAGAGCCATTCTTACGTAAAATCAGAAATAACAGAGAGATAAGTGGGACACAAATAGGACAGGTGGAACATAAGGTCGCAGCATATGCTGATGACCTACTCTTTTTTCTCTCGTCCCCCCAGACATCGTTAGCTGCACTTATGCTGGAGGTACAAAAGTTCGGCACCTTATCTAATTTTAAAATCAATCTGGGAAAGTCAATTATCCTTCCTATCCATGTCCCAACGGGACTGGAGATGACGCTGCGACATATGTATGCATTTGTCTGGGAGAGAGAGTCCCTGACGTATTTGGGGGTATGTATTAGTGTTGAAATGAAAAGACTATATGAAGTCAACTATGGCATATTATTGACGGAGATAGCGGAAGAGTTTAAAAAATGGAAAGGCCAATATCTAACTTGGTTTGGGAGGATTAATGCCATAAAAATGAGTATACTTCCTAGATTAATTTATATGTTGTACACAATACCAATTAAGGTACCGGGGTCCTTTTTCAGACAAGTGCGTAGGATGTTTGTGGCGTTTGTATGGAACGATAAAAGACCCAGATTAGCCCACGACCTTCTGAGAAGAAATAGGGTCGAGGGGGGATTGGGAATACCGGATATAGCCTTATATTACAAGGCTATGAGTCTAGTCCGGATTTTGAACTGGCACCATGATACTCATAAAAAACTTTGGGTTCAAGTAGAAAATGCAATGGCAGGGAGGAATTTAGCAGGAGCACCTTGGATTCAGAGCCCGTCAAGAGGGTTGTCTCAATGGGTGTCACCATTAACCCAGAACACATTGGAAGTTTGGGACAAGTTGAATAAGAATGGGGATTACTCCCCCTGGATATCACCTCTGGCTCCTCTGGAGGGATTCACCTGGTTCCCCCCGGGGGAGGAGATGGGGTATCTGGGGGCCTGGGGTGGAGGTGGAGATTCCACCTGTGGCAGGTTTGCTCCGGAGGGAGTTTTGTTATCTCTGACAGAGATGGTGTCTAGATATGGGACAGTGCATATGGCAGAGTGGAAATACAATCAATTAGTGAGTTTTTTTAATAAAAGCAAATCATCAATAAGACCTATGAACTCTCTCACCATATTTGAGAAACAATGTGTGCAGAGATCTAGTCCCAGGAACGTGCTGTCGCAAATGTATAAAGGGATACTTAAGGGACAGGAAGGTACAACTCCATACTATATAAGGGAATGGGAGAAGGAATTGGGACAGGTACTGACTAACAATCAAATTAAAAGGATGATTACACTAACACATTCCTCATCCATCAGCTCAAAGGTACAAGAGATGGCGTACAAGTTCCTGTCAAGATGGTATAGGACCCCAGTCAAATTGGCACAAATGTTTCCAACCATAAGTGATAGATGCTGGAGGGGATGTGGGCAGAAAGGCACATTTCTCCATCTGTGGTGGACATGCCCAGTAATTAAAAGATTCTGGGAGTCGGTGTCTCCATGGATCAAGAAATTGACGGTGGGACACCTGGAATTTCAACCACTACATTATTTGTTCCATGGGATGCCGGGCTCTAATAGAAAGTATCGGGAGGGCATAACACCCCACCTATTAAACGCAGCGAAAAAAATAATACCGAAATTTTGGAAACAGATACAGGGTCCCTCAATATTAGATTGGAGAAAGGAAGTGAGCTTAATAATGGAAGCGGAAAGATGGGTTCATATGGTAAAGGGCCAACAAAGGAAATTTGAAAAGAAATGGGCAGGCTGGAAGGAATGTTTAGTTGAGATGGAAAAAGAAGACGGAGATGATTAAAATGAGAAGGAGGTGGAGGTACAGCCCTTGTAAATATGTAAAATAAAAGATACTGACCTATGGAAGGAAGAAAAGAGGAAAAAAAAGAAGAGGAAAGAAAGATGAAAGGAATATTGGAATTAGCTCGCTGGCCCAATATGTAGGGGAGGGTCTGGAGGGGGTGGGGTTGTGGTTTTCCTGTGTTTCTCCTTTCCCCCCTTTCCCAATTTTTTTTTTTTTTTTTTAGGGGCCTTTTACACAAATTAAATAATTGATAAACGTGTTTTTTTTTTTTTTTTTTTTTACGACGGGTAAAGGGTAACAACACTTATAGTTTGGCCATGGAGGGCCTCCTCTCAAATGTAAAAATAATGATAAACACGGGGTTTGGGATGGGGGTTTGTTTTTTTTTTGTTGTGTGTTTTTTTTTTTTTTTTCTTTTTCTCTCTCGAGATAACACGATGGGTAAGGGTAATAACACTTATAGTTCGGCCAATGAGGGCCTTTTACACAAATTAAATAATTGATAAACTTGGGTTTCGTGTATTTTTTTTTTTTTTTTTTAATACGACGGGTAAAGGGTAACAACACTTATAGTTTGGTCATGGAGGGTCTCCTCCCAAATTAAATATAATGATAAACACGGTGTTTGGGGTGGGTTTTTTTTTTTTTTTGTTTTCTGGTGTTTTGATGGGTAAAGGGTAATAACACTTACTAGAATAGTTTGGCCAATGAGGGCCTCGTACACAAATACAAATTGATAAACACGCACACTTTTTATTCACTTATGTACACTTATGCACTTTTATGTCCCCCCCTTTTTTTTTTTTTTTTCCCCTCTCTCTTTCTCACGAAGGGTAAGAGGTCTTCTTGCACAAAGAGAGGAGGGGGAAGGAGTAACTACAGGATTACCAAGTGGTTTGGAAAGGGGGGGAGGGATAAGATTTAAGCGAATGTGGTAGTAGAAGATGTAATGTAATAAGGGTCTGGGGTGGGTGAGGAGGGGTTTTTCTTTTTTGTTTGTAACAATGTATGAAGATTGTTGTATTGTAAAATGGAAATAATAAAAATTCTGATTATTAAAAAAAACAGAATCTGCATCGCAAGTAGCCCTGGAAAGGGAGAGTGGACTGAACAATGAAGTAGCAGAGGGAATGGGGTAACTAGAAAAGGGACCATCCTTAAAGGATATTCTCCTAGAAGTCAACATCTGTAAAACCTCTTTATCGGACCTATCGGATCAGCTTAGAGGCATTAGAGATGATTTATTTACCTTAAAACAAGATATGCAGGAGGTATGTGCTCGGACCACCGTTCTTGAGGGGAGGCTCAGTCAGGTGGAGGATGATGTGAACCCGATGAGACAAGAAGTTAAAACTATGAAGGAGCAATTGGAAATGTGATGTGTATACATAAAATGGACGAATATGAGAACAGGGCACGTAGGAAGAATGTGAGGGTTCTGGGTCTCCCCGAAAGAAGTGAAGGTAACAATCCCACAGAGTATATAGAAGGATGGTTTAGGGATATGTTTGGTAAAGATTCTTTTTCAAATTTTTTTGCAATTGAACGTGCACACAGAGTCACTTTTAGGGCGCTATCTTCAGGGGGTCAGCCAAGGCCTCTTATTGTTAAATTCCTGTTCCTCAGGGACAAAGTCACTGTTCTCCAGAAAGCAAGAGAGATGAATGGGGAATATGGTATGTATAAGGTTGCAAGGGGGATGAGGGTGGTAGGGGTGTGGAGTGGAATGAAGTAAGAAGTTTTGAATGTATACAAAAATTAAAATCACTAATATCTTAAACACTAGACACAATGGTTTTAGGAGTAAGAATTATTTTGAGAGGAGATAAGATACAGGAAATTAAAATCACTAATATCTCAAACACTAGACACAATGTTTTTAGGAGTAAGAATTTTTTTGAGAGGAGGCAAGATACAGGAACAGGAGAATGTTAGGTACAAAAGTTGGTAAAAAGAAAACCCCAGATTCATTTAGGTATATTAAGATATGCTCATGGAATGTGCGGGGGGTAAGGGAGGTGTGTAAAAAACAGGCAATTTTCTCTATGGCCAGGACAGGTGTATGTTAAGATACTCTGTCTTCAGGAGACTCACCTTGATAAAGGTACAGTTTGTGCCTTGAGGAATAGGAATTACCAGGAACAGTATCATTCGACCCACACCTCGTATTCAAGGGGTGTGAGTGTACTGATAAGCTCTGGGTTGATTTTCTCCTGCAGACAGAGTAAGTTGGACAAGAATGGATGATATGTTTTTCTTTTTTGTATCATTGAGGGTCGGGAATGCGTACTTGCAAATGTATATATACTTCCACCATTTAATACAGAGATACTCAGCGACTTAATAAGTTTTATAGCAGATAAACCCGGGGTGCCGGTTATAGTGACGGGGGGACTTTAATATGGCTATGGACAACAACATAGATAGGTTCCCAGCAAGGGTGGCTTCCAGAGGGGTACCCAGGGGCCCGCTTCTCCAATTTTGTGAGGAGGTAGGGCTGGTGGATATCTGGAGGAAGTGGCACCCGGGTGTGAAGCAGTATTCGTGTCATTCTAGGACACATGCCACTTTATCCAGAATCGATCTAGTGCTATGTAATGAGGAAGCCCTAAATATAGTGGCAGAGGTAGACTACAAGCCAAGGGGGCTCTCGGACCACTCACCAGTGGCTTTTTCAGTCAGAATTGGGCTGAGCCATGGTGGGGGGGATTGGAGAATGAACCCCTTTTGGCTCAAAGTAATTGAAGATGATGGGTTTATTGTAGGTAGTTTGGAAGAATTTATAAATTTGAACTCAGGAACCGCCCCATTGGGCATAATATGGGACTCCCTGAAGGGTCTTTATACAAAAAATCTCCTATGCTAAGAGAAAATCACAGGTCGAGGAATATAAAGTAAAGGAAAGGGTGAGGAGGGCTGAAGTGAGATATGTGGAGGAACCAACTTTAGCTAGATATGATGCCTGGGTAGAGAGTCAAGATATAGGAATATAGGAAATTAGTATTAGAGAAAGAGGTAAAAAGTAGAATGTTCCAGAAGCAGAGCCTTTTTGGAGAAGGTAAACTAGTGGGGAGAACCATGGCATTGATAGCTAGAGCAAATGGCCCCTCATCCACTATATCAGCAATTTGGGATAGGAAAGGGAGAATTATAAGAACTATCCCCGGAATAGTAGAGATATTTAAAGATTATTATGAAGGCCTGTATAACACCCCACAAATTGATGTAGAGGGAGAAATGTGGGAGTTTTTAAAAAAAACTGAAGATAGCCCCTTTATCCAGTGAGGATAGGGAAGCATTGGAAGCCCCGTTAACATTGGCAGAGCTGCAAAGGGTAATAATAGATATGGCGAATCAGAAAGCACCAGGACCCGATGGTCTGCCTTTAGAAGTCTATAAGAGATATGAGGATGTTTTGCTCCCAAAATTACTGGAAGTATTATATGGGGTCGAGGTGGAAGGAAGATTGCCCATATCTATGACTGAAGCCACTATCATAGTATTACTAAAAGAAGGGAAAAATCCGCTCGACGTAGCCTCATACAGACCCATTTTCGCTTTTGTGCTCGGATATTAAGATCTTGGCAAAAGCCCTAGCAAACAGGTTAAAAAGAATAATTTCTAAAATAATACACCCAAACCAAACCGGTTTTATACTGGATAAATCGGTGAGTGTGAACATAAGGCGAGTATATGTAAATGCACAGCTACCAACAGAGGAAGGAGGGAATAGAGCCATTCTATCATTGGATGCGGTCAAGGCTTTCGATGGCCTTGAATGGCACTATCTGTGGAAAGTACTGGCGGACTTTAAATTTGGCCCTAATTTTGTGAAATGATTGAGACTCTTATATGATAAACCAAGAGCCAAGGTTAGGGTCAATGGGGAGTGTTCTGAATGGTTCCAGTTGGGGAGGGGAACGAGACAGGGGTGTCCATTGTCACCCCTGCTCTTCGCCCTCGCACTGGAGCCATTGGCGGTTGCTTTAAGAGCGTCTCAAGAATTTCGGGGATTTAAAAGGAGAGAGGAAGAGAAAGTCGCAATGTATGCGGATGATATTGTCATGAAGATTCTGCCAGTAACCGGAGATCCAGGCGCACGGGAACACGGCCACGTGTCCCACTGCGCATGCGCGCGGTCACGCACGGGCACGCGCGCGCACTCCCGTTGGTGGCAGGCGGGCTATTTAAACCGGTCTGTCACACTTTATCCCCGCTGTCTGCTCTACAGCGTTCCCTGTGCTTTACCTGATCTGATCTGTGTATCCTGTTATCTGACCCGGCTTCCTGTTTGACCATCCTGCTATCCGCCTGCACCAGACCCTCTTGGCTTGCCTGACCATCCCTCTGTATTATCCCTGGTACCTCTGCTGCCCGACCGATACCGACCACCGGCTTGTTGACCTTCCCGCTGTGTATACCAGCATCCAGTCTACTACCTGCTGCCTGTTCCAGTCCAGCGTTCCAGGCTCCTACCTGCTGTTTGTTCCTGGTTCCAGTCCAGCGTTCCAGGCTACTACCTGCTGTTGTTCCTGGTTCCAGTCCAGCGTTCTAGTCTACTACCTGCTGTTGTTCCTGGTTCCAGTCCAGCGTTCCAGTCTACTACCTGCTGTTTTTCCTGGTTCCAGTCCAGTGTTCCAGGCTCCTACCTGCTGTTTGTTCCTGGTTCCAGTCCAGCGTTCCAGGCTCTTACTTGCTGCTTGTTCCAGTCCAGCATTCCAGGCTCCTACCTGCTGTTTGTTCCTGGTTCCAGTCCTGCGTTCCAGTCTACTACCTGCTGCTTGTTCCTGGTTCCAGTCCAGCGTTCCAGGCTCCTACCTGCTGTTTGTTCCTGGTTCCAGTCCTGCGTTACAGTCTACTACTTGCTGCTTGTTCCTGGTTCCAGTCCAGCGCTCCACTGTCCGGCTTGCTTACCTGCTGGGTTCCTGGTCCTCCCTGCATTCCAGTCTCTGTCTTCAGTCTTCTCTTCGGCTTCAGACTCCAGAGGGTGCCACCACTACTGAACTTCCAGCGACTGTTGATCCTGCCAGGCACCCATACCACTCTTCACTCCTGGCCCTCTGTCTCCATTCCAGGGGAACGGGAGTGGGAGCTGTAAGGGAGGTCTTTCTCTGCACTTCAGGCTCAAAACCTACCAGGTACGTGACAGTAGCAGACAGCCATGTCTGAGCCTGAGCAGGGAACGTCTCCCATGGAGGAACTTTGTGCACACCTGGCAGGATTAACTGAAGCAGTCAAGAATCTGCAGCAAGGATACACCAGGTTGGAGGAACGAGTGCTAAGTGTGTCTAATCCCATTGGGGTTCAGGGGGCTCCTTCTGCTCCTGCTCCTTTAGTCGGGCCTTCCTCAACGGTGGTGATGCTCCCTCCAGAACCCAAGGTCCCTACACCTAAACGTTTCTCCGGGAATCGCCATAAGTTCAGGGCCTTCCGCAACTCCTGTGAATTATTTTTTGCTCTTCAGCCACGTACCTTTTCCCTGGAGACTACCAAGGTGGGCTATGTAATTTCTCTGCTTTCTGGTGACCCCAAACCTGGGCCCATCGCCTCTTGGAGCAAAAGGACATATCCCTGACCAATCTCTCCACCTTCTTTGACGCATTGGGTCAGTTGTATGATGACCCCCAGCTGTCCGTGACTGCGGAGACGGCTCTACATACCCTTCAACAGGGTCGCAGGGCAGCAGAGGACTATGTGGCTGAATTCAGGAAGTGGAGTGCGGACACTAATTGGAATGATGCGGCTCTCCGCTATCAGTTTCGGTTGGGACTTTCTGACTCTCTGAAGGATGAATTGGCAAGGGTGGGTACACCACAGACTTTATATGCCTTAATCGATTTAGCCATTCAGATCGATCGACGCCTATGAGAGCGTAGGTCTGAGCGAGCTATGGGATCTTCTCGTCCAACTTGGGTTACCCCTAAGGTTCCCCATCACTCATCACCAACACCACCTACCTCCACGTTTAACCTACCTGAGCCAATGCAATTAGGAGTCCTGCGGCCTTCTCTCACCCAGGAGGAACGACAACGTCATCGAGCAAATAATTTGTGCCTGTATTGCGGGGAACCTGGGCACTATGTCAGGAACTGTCCCCTTAAACTCCGTAAGTGCTTATCTTTGTCTACTGATTATGTTACACCTCTGGTTATGAATACCACTCACCTTGCTCTCCCTCTCCTGCTACAGCTTCCAGGAAGGACTCTGCAAATAACCGCCATTATTGATTCCGGAGCTTGCAGCTGTTTCATGGATTCTCTTTTTGCCAACCAACACCAGATACCTTTGTTGCCTAAAGCCCATGGACTCTCCATCCATCTAGCTGATGGAACCGCTATCAAATCTGGACCTGTTACTCAAGAGACTATCCCAATACCAGTCTCCATTTCCAACGCCCATCAAGAACAGCTACGCCTGGACATTATCGCTTCACCCCTGTTTCCCATAATCCTTGGCATGCCATGGTTACAGGCTCACAATCCGGACATTAATTGGATCACGGGTGAGGTTACCTTCCCTTCTTCTTATTGCCAGCAGTTCTGCAGAACTCAGAATGCTCAGGAAAACCCTACTCTGCTCTGCCTAGATACAGATCCTAGTCTACATCCATCCATCCCTTCTGCCTATCATGATTTCTTGGATGTATTTAGCAAACAGAAGGCAGAGGTGTTACCCCCTCACCGGGCTTATGACTGTCCCATTGAGTTACTTCCCGGTGCTGAAATTCCTTTTGGAAGAATCTTCCCTTTAACTGAAGTGGAACAAGGGGCTTTGAAAGAATACATTGATGAGAACCTTAAAAAAGACTTCATTCGTCCATCCACGTCTCCCGCAGGTGCAGGCATCTTTTTTGTGCAGAAAAAAGATAAGACCCTCAGACCTTGTGTGGATTACCGCAAATTAAATAAAATCACTGTGAAGAATCGGTACCCTCTCCCCCTGGTGCCAGAGTTGTTCCAAAGACTGGGGACGGCCACCATATTCACTAAACTTCATCTCCACGGGGCCTACAATTTAGTTCGTATCAGGGACGGAGACGAATGGAAGACCGCCTTTCGTACCCGCTATGGACATTTTGAGTACCTTGTGATGCCTTTCGGCTTGTGCAATGCCCCTGCTACATTTCAGTACTTTATCAATGATGTGTTACGTGACTTTCTAGACTTGTTTGTTATCGTCTATTTAGACGACATATTAATTTTTTCTTGTTCCCTTGAATCCCATCGCAGGCATGTCAGAAGTGTGTTGGGCCAGCTTCGACAACACGGTCTATATGCAAAGGTTGAAAAATGTGAATTTGAACAGGAAAGTATTTTATTTTTGGGGTTAGTCATTTCCAGTAAGGGCTTTAAGATGGACCCTCAAAAGGTCACTGCAGTCCTAGATTGGCCAGTCCCGACAGACAAAAAAGGAATCCAGCGATTCCTTGGATTCGCTAATTTTTACCGTAAATTTATTAAAGGGTTCTCAGCCATCATTACACCCATCACACAACTAACTAAACAAGGTACACGCTTCCATTGGTCTGCTGAAGCCCAAAAGGCTTTTGAGACTCTCAAGGGCCTTTTTACCTCTGTCTCTGTACTAAAGCATCCAGATTCCTCTCTGCCATTCATACTAGAGGTGGATGCATCTGAAATTGCAGTAGGGGCAGTGCTGTCCCAAAGACAGGGAACTAAGGCCCTGCTGCATCCTGTGGCCTTCTTTTCTCATAAATTGTCCATGGCAGAGAGAAATTATGATGTAGGTGACAGAGAGTTGTTGGCAATCAAGTCAGCATTGGAGGAGTGGCGCTATCTGTTGGAGGGTGCCGCTCATCCAGTCTTAATTTTTAGGTTGAAGCCACGTCAGGCCAGGTGGGCTCTCTTTTTCTCCAGGTTCTCCTTTCATGTCACTTACCGCCCTGGCTCCAAAAATACCAAACCTGACGCCCTATCCAGGATGTTTCACAAGTCCCAAGAGATTTCCCCTCCAGACACCATTCTGTTCCCGGGGAATTTTCTTTTACTTTAGGGAAACCTGCTTTCCCAGATTAAGCAGGCTTCCGCAGGATTGGGATCTTCCATTAAGGCAGAGCTCCAAGTTAAGGATGGGTTACTGTGGCATGAGAATAGGATCTTAATACCTGAAACACTATGAGTTACAGTACTAGAGCTCTGTCATGATCATGCATTGGCTGGGCATTTTGGTGTAGCTAAGACCACTAATCTGGTACAGCGTACCTTCTGGTGGCCTCAGCTACGTGAAGATTGTAAAAAGTTTGTAGAGTCCTGTACCACCTGCATCAGGAACAAAGGGCACAAAACAAAGGCATGGGGACTACTAAGACCCTTGCCTGTCCCAGATAGGCCCTGGAAAATGCTCTCTATAGACTTTATTGTAGAATTACCCCCGGCTGGGGGCTTCACCTCAATCTTTGTCATAGTGGACCGGTTGTCAAAGATGGCCCACTTTGTCCCAATGAAGGGCACCTCATTCAGCTACAGAAACGGCACAAGCATTCATTAAAGAAATCATCAGGCTCCATGGGGTGCCAGTCAATATCGTTTCCGATCGGGGGGTACAGTTTACCTCCCGATTCTGGAGGTCTCTGTGTAAAACCTTGAACATTGAGCTTTCATTTTCATCGGCTTATCATCCCCAGACTAATGGGCAAATAGAAAGAACAAACCAGACCCTTGAACAATATTTGCGCTGTTTTTCTTCTTTTGCCCAAGATGATTGGATTTCTGTTCTTCCATTGGCCGAATTCGCCTATAACAATTCTATTCATTCTGCTATCAAACAAACTCATTTTTTTGCGAATTATGGTTTCCACCCTTCATTTTTACCTAACTCTCTTCCAGAATGTACAGTACCCGCAGTCCAGGAGAAATTGGATTTCTTCACCTCCAACAACCAAGTTTTACAGGAGACCATGACCAGGACCCAGGAGTATAATAAAGCAACCTTCGATAAGAAAAGGCGAGGTGAGCTGTTACTTGCACCTGGGGATCAGGTATGGTTGTCCACAGTAAACCTTAGTTTGGCTTGCCCTTCAAAGAAATTGGGTCCCAAGTTTCTTGGGCCGGTTTCTGTCAATCGGAGAATGCATACGAACTTGAACTCCCGGATTCACTAAAAGTGCATCCAGTTTTTCACGTGTCCCTGCTCAGACCCTCTATTTCCAACCCATTTCCAGGCTGAAGTACAGATCCTCCTGATCCAATCTTGGTAGATGGGGAGGAGGAATTCGAGGTGGAGGCTATCATGGACCATAGGAAAAGAGGTAACCAGAATCAATTTTTGATAAAGTGGAGGGGGTTTGGCCCAGAAGAGAATTCTTGGGAACCAGAATATTCATGCTGAAGATCTGTTACAATCTTTTAAAAGATCCCATCCAGAGAAATTTTTTCAAAAGGGCATCCGGAGGCTGCCCCTTGGGGGGGGGGCAATGTCATGAAGATCCTGCCAGTAACCGGCGATCCAGGCGCACGGGAACACGGCCACGGGTCCCACTGCGCATGCGCGCGCGTTCATGGGTGCGGTCACGCACGGGCACGGGCACGCGCGCGCACTCCCGCTGGTGGCAGGCGGGCTATTTAAACCGGTCTGTCACACTTTATCCCCACTGTCTGCTCTACAGCGTTCCGTGTGCTTTACCTGATCTGATCTGTGTATCCTGTTATCTGACCCGGCTTTCTGTTTGACCATCCTGCTATCCGCCTGCACCAGACCCTCTTGGCTTGCCTGACCATCCCTCTGTATTAGCCCTGGTACCTCTGCTGCCCGACCGATACCGACCACCGGCTTGTTGACCTTCCCGCTGTGTATACCAGCATCCAGTCTACTACCTGCTGCCTGTTCCAGTCCAGCGTTCCAGACTCCTACCTGCTGTTTGTTCCTGGTTCCAGTCCAGTGTTCCAGGCTACTACCTGCTGTTGTTCCTGGTTCCAGTCCAGCGTTCCAGTCTACTACCTGCTGTTGTTCCTGGTTCCAGTCCAGCGTTCCAGTCTACTACCTGCTGTTGTTCCTGGTTTCAGTCCAGCGTTCCAGGCTCCTACCTGCTGTTTGTTCCTGGTTCCAGTCCAGCGTTCCTAGGCTCCTACCTGCTGCTTGTTCCAGTCCAGCGTTCCAGGCTCCTACCTGCTGTTTGTTCCTGGTTCCAGTCCTGCGTTCCAGTCTTCTACCTGCTGCTTGTTCCTGGTTCCAGTCCAGCGTTCCAGGCTCCTACCTGCTGTTTGTTCCTGGTTCCAGTCCTGCGTTCCAGTCTACTACCTGCTGCTTGTTCCTGGTTCCAGTCCAGCGCTCCACTGTCCGGCTTGCTTACCTGCTGGGTTCCTGGTCCTCCCTGCATTCCAGTCTCTGCCTTCAGTCTTCTCTTCGGCTTCAGATTCCAGAGGGTGCCACCACTACTGAACTTCCAGCGACTGTTGATCCTGCCAGGCACCCATACCACTCTTCACTCCTGGCCCTCTGTCTCCATTCCCGGGGAACGGGAGTGGGAGCTGTAAGGGAGGTCTTTCTCTGCACTTCAGGCTCAAAACCTACCAGGTACGTGACAGATATCCTGTTATTTTTGGAAGATACACAGATTTCATTGATAGCAGCTATGGAAATGATTAAAGAATTTGGCCATTTTTCTGGATTGACAATCAATTGGGAAAAATCTGCACTTTTGCCAATAGATCCCCTTGTAGTATCTCTCCTGAATCAGGTAGATTCAATAAGAGTAGTAAATCAAATGAGATATTTAGGGGTAAATATAACAAAAGACCCGCGGCAGTATATAACGGGCAATGTGGTACCATTACTGGTGAAGCTAAAGCAGAAAAGTCGGGTGTGTTGTCGCCTGCCTCTCTCGGTCGCCGGTCGATGTAATCTAATCAAGATGATATGGATGCCGCAAATCTTATATGTAATACACAATTTTCCCGTTTGGATCCCAAAACATTGATTCAAAAAACTGGACAGTTTGTTCAGAGAATTAATTTGTAAAAACGGGGTGGCAAGGATTGGTTTGCAGGCGTTACAGCGCCCGAGAGAAGCCGGGGGCCTGGCTCTACCGGACCCTTGGGGCTATTTTTTGGCAGCTCAAATGCAGTTTATGAGAGGTAGTAACTTGCCCGAAGAAAGGGGAGGAGGAAGTAGTATATGGATGAATAACATTAATCATGATACAGTAGTAGAAGCAGTGGAGGCAGAATCTTTCGGTTACAGTTGTCCCACAACTCAATTAATGATTAGAAGCTGGAAGACCGTTAAGGCCGTGTTGGGGTACACCAGGTTTTTTGATTTTTCTCCAATATGGAACAACAAAAATTTAAAAGAGCTTAATGCGATGGGGAAAATAGAGGAATGGGACAGGATAGGTATCCACTATTTGGCACAGCTGTATAGGGCAGGGAGGTTGAAATCATTCCAAGAGATAGGAGAGGAGTTTGCCGTCCCCAATCAATTATTTTTTAGTTATCTGCAAGTCAGGCATGCCCTAGAGGTACAATTTAGAGGGAAGGTGATAGAGTGGAATGAAATGCCTTTGCTTAGGAAACTGGTAAATACCAGATCTTCTAGAGGGTTAATATCCGAGGTGTATAGGAGGATAAATATGGTAGCGCAGGAGGGGGTAGTGGAATCTAAAAATAGGATTAAATGGGAGGAAGATGTTGGTACAATAACGGAGGAACAGTGGAAATATGTTCTGGCATTAGGGCCCAGGGTCTCTCTGTCACAGTCACAAGGGGTATCTCATCTGTATTTGATATATAGGTTATATTATACACCAGTAAAATGATTTAAAGAGGAGTTCCACCCAGGGGGTCCAGTAAAAAAAAAAAAAAAAATTAAAAGTCAGCAGCTACAAATACTGCAGCTGCTGACTTTTAATTGGACACTTAGCTGTCCCTGGGTCCAGCGATGTGGGGGATCGAAGCCCCGCTCGTCTCCCCCTCCGTTCAGCGGCGCCAGCATTGCAACTGTGGGCGCCGGGCTGTGGCTTCACAGCCTGGCACCCACTGCGCATGCGCGAGCGGCGCCGAGCGCCGTGATTGGCCTCTCAGTCACCTATGACCTGTAATGGGTCCCAGATGATTGACAGGAGGGAGGGAGCAGAGCGGAGCCCTTCCTGTGCCGAGGGGGAAGTGATGTCACCAGCCCAGGCAAAGGAAGGGGCAGACTACGAGGGACCCCCTAGCAACAGGCATTTAGAGGTAAGTTAAAAAAATATATATCCAAATGTTTTTTTTGTTTGTTTTTTTTAGGATTTTTCATGTATTTTTGTTTTTTTGGGTGGAACCCCACTTTAGGTTCGGAAAGAGGCATGATGCTAAATGCCAACACTGTGGGGATAGGAGAGGTGATTTGATACACATGTTCTGGCGATGCCCCAAGTTACATAGGTATTGGGAAGGGATAGTTGCGAAAATCAACGCTGTGTTTGGGACATCGTTAGACATGGAAGCTAGAACCTGTCTTATGAGCTTGATGGAGAAGAATGGTATGTTGAAAGACACCCAGACTGCAATAATTAGATGCTTGTTTCAGGGAAGGAAGGTAATAGCACGGAAGTGGCAGGCAAAAGATCCCCCGACAATGGTAGATTGGATGAAAGAGGTCAAAGACATGATTATGAAGGAGGAATTTTGGTATAGGAAAAGAGGCAGTATGAAGAAATATAAAAATATATGGAAGTTATGGCTGGAGCATGAACGGTCTGAATAGACATAAGAGGATCAGGAAGAATGGGAGGAGTGAATGCAAGATGGAAGTTGGGGGAGGGGGGAGGGGGAGGTGGGAACAAATGGTGTGGTGGAGGGGGGGGATGGAAGGGTGGTAAAGGGTAAAATGTCTGTGGGTATTTATGTATGTTCGCTTTTTCCTATGAAATGTTTTTACATGCGATGTAAACAGTATTTGTTTGCTGGACAAGTATATATTTCAAATAAAAAAGGATTTAATTAAAAAAAAAAAAAAAGATAAGGGGATGCTATTTCATATCTATTGGACCTGCCCTCTAATCATCCCCTATTGGCAAATGGTGCATTCCTTGCTTCAGTCCATCTTTGATGCTGAATTGCCTTTTGATCCGAAGGCCTTCCTGTTAGGTCTCCCACCGATCTCTCTCTCTAAAGTGTCCAAAAAACTCATGTCACATGTACTAACTGCAGCACGATGTCTGGTGGCCCTAAAGTGGAAACAGAAGGAACCCCCCTCATTGTCCGAGTTGCACTCCAGGATCAGAGATGTCAAAAGAATGGAATACCTGAAAGCCTCTCTGAATGACACTCTTGAGAAGCATAATCGAATATGGGAACTTTGGGTCCTCTTGGAGAACCCCATAACCTAACGCTTCGTATCCCTCGACCGTCTTTGATTGATTTTTTGTCAAGAGATTCCGGGCTCTGGGGGCGGATGGTTGTCCTTTCTTCTTCTTCACTCTCTACTGCTTTCCTACTCTTCTTATTCTTTCTGTTTTACTCTCCCCCTCTTCCATTTATTTTTGTTTCTTTATACAAGGTAAAAAATGCTGTACTATTTGAGTAACGTTATGACTTTGTAGTTACCCAACGGTTGTTAGTCAAGCTAGTTATGCACTGATCTATACCATTAATCATCAGTTTGTTGATTTTATACCAGAAGTACCTATGCTACTACAGACTGTATCTCCTTGTATCTTATGTTTTCTGGGAAAATCAATAAAAATTGTCACTTCAAAAAAAAAAGTTTTGTTCTCTTGTTATCTTGGTAATTGCAGAATGTAAAAATGTGATTCTATTTGTACAGTGTGTATTCATATTTTTGGATTATGACACTTCTCACCTGTTCAGTGGACAGCCAATAGTTTAACCACTTGCCGACCGCCTACCGCATATATACTGCGGCAGAATGGCACGGGCAGGCAAAATCACGTACCCATACGTGATCTGCCTCCCGCGGGCGGGGGGTCCGATCGGACCCCCCCCCGGTGCCATCGGCGGTCGGCATCTGACTGGGAGCGTCGGGAGGCGAGGGGGAGACCATCCGATCGTGGCCCCCCCCTCGCGATCGCTCCCAGCCAATAGGAATCCTCCTCTGCCTGTGTGTCGTTTCACACAGGCAGAGGATGTGATGTCATCTCTCCCCGGTCTGGCAGTTTCCGTTCCAGCGCCGAGGAGAGATGACAAGTGAGTGCACAACACACACACACACACAGTAGAACATGCCAGGCATATTTACACCCCCGATCCCCCCCCCGATCGCCCCCCGATCCCCCCCCAATCACCCCCCCCCCCTGTCACAAACTGACATTAGCAGTATTTTTTTTTTTTTTTTTTTTTTTTTTTTTCTGATTACTGCATAGTGTCAGTTTGTGACAGTTAGTGTTAGGGCAGTTAGTGTTAGGCCCCCTTTAGGTCTAGGATACCCCCCTAACCCCCCCTAATAAAGTTTTAACCCCTTGATCACCCCCCCTCACCAGTGTCGCTAAGCGATCATTTTTCTGATCGCTGTATTAGTGTCGCTGGTGACGCTAGTAAGGAACGT
The DNA here is from genome assembly GCA_037952925.1 of Lithobates clamitans. Taxonomy (NCBI): domain Eukaryota; kingdom Metazoa; phylum Chordata; class Amphibia; order Anura; family Ranidae; genus Lithobates; species Lithobates clamitans. The sequence goes on from JBBGZY010001472.1 coordinate 610,884, forward strand.
AAATATTTAGGTTCGCCGTCAGTGTTTTATAGCGACAGGGACCCCCATATACTATCTAATAAATGTTTTAACCCCTTGATTGCCCCCTAGTTAACCCTTTCACCACTGATCACTGTATAACTGTTACGGGTGACGCTGGTTAGTTCGTTTATTTTTTATAGTGTCAGGGCACCCGCCGTTTATTACCGAATAAAGGTTTAGCCCCCTGATCGCCCGGCGGTGATATGCGTCGCCCCAGGCAGCGTCAGATTAGCGCCAGTACCGCTAACACCCACGCACGCAGCATGCGCCTCCCTTAGTGGTATAGTATCTCAACGGATCAATATCTGATCCGATCAGATCTATACTAGCGTCCCCAGCAGTTTAGGGTTCCCGAAAACGCAGTGTTAGCGGGATCAGCCCAGATACCCGCTAGCACCTGCGTTTTGCCCCTCCGCCCAGCCCAGCCCAGCCCACCCAAGTGCAGTATCGATCGATCACTGTCACTTACAAAACACTAAACGCATAACTGCAGCGTTCGCAGAGTCAGGCCTGATCCCTGCGATCGCTAACAGTTTTTTTGGTAGCGTTTTGGTGAACTGGCAAGCACCAGCCCCAGGCAGCGTCAGGTTAGCGCCAGTACCGCTAACACCCACGCACGCACCGTATACCTCCCTTAGTGGTATAGTATCTGAACGGATCAATATCTGATCCGATCAGATCTATACTGGCGTCCCCAGCAGTTTAGGGTTCCCAAAAACGCAGTGTTAGCGGGATCAGCCCAGATACCTGCTAGCACCTGCGTTTTGCCCCTCCGCCCGGCCCAGCCCACCCAAGTGCAGTATCGATCGATCACTGTCACTTACAAAACACTAAACGCATAACTGCAGCGTTCGCAGAGTCAGGCCTGATCCCTGCGATCGCTAACAGTTTTTTTGGTAGTATTTTGGTGAACTGGCAAGCACCAGCCCCAGGCAGTGTCAGGTTAGCGCCAGTACCGCTAACACCCACGCACGCACCGTACACCTCCCTTAGTGGTATAGTATCTGATCGCATCAATATCTGATCCGATCTGATCTATACTAGCGTCCCCAGCAGTTTAGGGTTCCCAAAAACGCAGTGTTAGCGGGATCAGCCCAGATACCTGCTAGCACCTGCGTTTTGCCCCTCCGCCCGGCCCGGCCCAGCCCACCCAAGTGCAGTATCGATCGATCACTGTCACTTACAAAACACTAAACGCATAACTGCAGCGTTCGCAGAGTCAGGCCGGATCCCTGTGATCGCTAACAGTTTTTTTTGTAGCGTTTTGGTGAACTGGCAAGCGCCAGCGGCCTAGTACACCCCGGTCGTAGTCAAACCAGCACTGCAGTAACACTTGGTGACGTGGCGAGTCCCATAAGTGCAGTTCAAGCTGGTGAGGTGGCAAGCACAAGTAGTGTCCCGCTGCCACCAAAAAGACAAACACAGCCCCGTCGTGCCCATAGTGCCCTTCCTGCTGCATTCGCCAATCCTAATTGGGAACCCACCGCTTCTGCAGCGCCCGTACTTCCCCCATTCACATCCCCAACCAAATGCAGTCGGCTGCATGAGAGGCATTTTTATGTCCTCCCGAGTACCCCTACCCAACGAACCCCCCAAAAAAGATGTTGTGTCTGCAGCAAGTGCAGATATAGGCGTGACACCCGCTATTTTTGTCCCTCCTGTCCTGACAATCCTGGTCTTTGCATTGGTGAATGTTTTGAACGCTACCATGCACTAGTTGACTATTAGCGTAGGGTACAGCATTGCACAGACTAGGCACACTTTCACAGGGTCTCCCGAGATGCCATCGCATTTTGAGAGACCCGAACCTGGAACCGGTTACAGTTATAAAAGTTAGTTACAAAAAAAAGTGTAAAAAAAAAAAAAAAAAAACCACAAACAAAAATATAAAATAAAAATAGTTGTCGTTTTATTGTTCTCTCTCTCTCTATTCTCTCTCTATTGTTCTGCTCTTTTTTACTGTATTCTATTCTGCAATGTTTTATTGTTATTGTTATTGTTATTGATTGTTATTGTTATTGTTATTGTTATTATGTTTTATCACGTTTGCTTTTCAGGTATGTAATTATTTATACTTTACTGTTTACTGTGTATTATTGTTAACCATTTTTTTGTCTTCAGGTATGCCATTCACGACTTTGAGTGGTTATACCAGAATGATGCCTGCAGGTTTAGGTATCATCTTGGTATCATTCTTTTCAGCCAGCGGTCGGCTTTCATGTAAAAGCAATCCTAGTGGCTAATTAGCCTCTAGACTGCTTTTACAAGCAGTGGGAGGGAATGCCCCCCCCCCCCAACATCTTCCGTGTTTTTCTCTGGCTCTCCTGTCTCAACAGGGAACCTGAGAATGCAGCCGGTGATTCAGCCAGCTGACCATAGAGCTGATCAGAGACCAGAGTGGCTCCAAACATCTCTATGACCTAAGAAACCGGAAGCTACGAGCATTTTATGACGTAGATTTCGCCGGATGTAAACAGCGCCATTGGGAAATTGGGAAAGCATTTTATCACACCGATCTTGGTGTGATCAGATGCTTTGAGGGCAGAGGAGAAATCTAGGGTCTAATAGACCCCAATTTTTGCAAAAAAGAGTACCTGTCACTACCTATTGCTATCATAGGGGATATTTACATTCCCTGAGATAACAATAAAAATGATTTAAAAAAAAAAAAAATGAAAGGAACAGTTTAAAAATAAGATAAAAAAATAATAATAATAAAGAAAAAAAAAAAAAAAAAAAAAAAAAAGCACCCCTGTCCCCCCTGCTCTCGCGCTAAGGTGAACGCAAGCGTTGGTCTGGCGTCAAATGTAAACAGCAATTGCACCATGCATGTGAGGTATCGCCGCGAAGGTCAGATCGAGGGCAGTAAGTTTAGCAGTAGACCTCCTCTGTAAATCTAAAGTGGTAACCTGTAAAGGCTTTTAAAGGCTTTTAAAAATGTATTTAGTTTGTCGCCACTGCACGTTTGTGCGCAATTTTAAAGCATGTCATGTTTGGTATCCATGTACTCGGCCTAAGATCATCTTTTTTATTTCATCAAACATTTGGGCAATATAGTGTGTTTTAGTGCATTAAAATGTAAAAAAGTGTGTTTTTTCCCCAAAAAATGCGTTTGAAAAATCGCTGCGCAAATACTGTGTGAAAAAAAAAAATGAAACACCCACCATTTTAATCTGTAGGGCATTTGCTTTAAAAAAAATATATAATGTTTGGGGGTTCAAAGTAATTTTCTTGCAAAAAAAAATTATTTTTTTATGTAAACAATAAGTGTCAGAAAGGGCTTTGTCTTCAAGTGGTTAGAAGAGTGGGTGATGTGTGACATAAGCTTCTAGATGTTGTGCATAAAATGCCAGGACAGTTCAAAACCCCCCCAAATGACCCCATTTTGGAAAGTAGACACCCCAAGCTATTTGCTGAGAGTCATGTTGAGTCCATGGAATAATTTATATTGTGACACAAGTTGCGGGAAAGAGACAATTTTTTATTTTTTTTATTTTTTTTTGCGCAAAGTTGTCACTAAATGATATATTGCTCAAACATGCCATGGGAATATGTGAAATTACACCCCAAAATACATTCTGTTGCTTCTCCTGAGTACGGGGATACCACATGTGTGGGACTTTTTGGGAGCCTAGCCGCGTACGGGACCCCGAAAACCAAGCACCGCCTTCAGGCTTTCTAAGGGCGTGAATTTTTGATTTCACTCTTCACTGCCTATCACAGTTTCGGAGGCCATGGAATGCCCAGGTGGCACAAACCCCCCCCAAATGACCCCATTTTGGAAAGTAGACACCCCAAGCTATTTGATGAGAGGTATAGTGAGTATTTTGCAGACCTCACTTTTTGTCACAAAGTTTTGAAAATTGAAAAAAGAAAAAAAAAAATTTTTTTTCTCGTCTTTCTTTATTTTCAAAAACAAATGAGAGCTGCAAAATACTCACCATGCCTCTCAGCAAATAGCTTGGGGTGTCTGCTTTCCAAAATGGGGTCATTTGGGGGGGGTTTGTGCCACCTGGGCATTCCATGGCCTCCGAAACTGTGATAGGCAGTGAGGAGTAAAATCAAAAATGTACGCCCTTAGAAATCCTGAAGGCGGTGCTTGGTTTTCGGGGTCCCGTACGCGGCTAGGCTCCTAAAAAGTCCCACACATGTGGTATCCCCGTACTCAGGAGAAGCAGCTAAATGTATTTTGGGGTGCAATTCCACATATGCCCATGGCCTGTGTGAGCAATATATCATTTAGTGACAACTTTGTGCAAAAAAAAAAAAAAAAAAAAAAAATTTGTCACTTTCCCGCAACTTGTGTCAAAATATAAAACATTCCATGGACTCAACATGCCTCAAAGCAAATAGCTTGGGGTGTCTACTTTCCAAAATGGGGTCATTTGGGGGGGTTTTATGTCATCTGGGCATTTTATGGCCTTCAAAACTGTGATAGGTAGTGAGGAGTAAAATCAAAAATGTACGCCCTTAGAAATCCTGAAGGCGGTGCTTGGTTTTCGGGGCCCCGTACGCGGCTAGGCTCCCAAAAAGTCCCACACATGTGGTATCCCCGTACTCAGGAGAAGCAGCTAAATGTATTTTGGGGTGCAATTCCACATATGCCCATGGCCTGTGTGAGCAATATATCATTTAGTGACAACTTTTTGTAATTTTTTTTTTTTTTTTGTCATTATTCAATCACTTGGGACAAAAAAAATGAATATTCAATGGGCTCAACATGCCTCTCAGCAAATTCCTTGGGGTGTCTACTTTCCAAAATGGGGTCATTTGTGGGGGTTTTGTACTGCCCTGCCATTTTAGCACCTCAAGAATCGACATAGGCAGTCATAAATTAAAGGCTGTGTAAATTCCAGAAAATGTACCCTAGTTTGTAGACGCTATAACTTTTGCGCAAACCAATAAATATACACTTATTGACATTTTTTTTACCAAAGACATGTGGCCGAATACATTTTGGCCTAAATGTATGACTAAAATTGAGTTTATTGGATTTTTTTTAGAACAAAAAGTAGAAAATATCATTTTTTTTCAAAATTTTCGGTCTTTTTCCGTGTATAGCGCAAAAAATAAAAACGGCAGAGGTGATCAAATACCATCAAAAGAAAGCTCTATTTGTGGGAAGAAAAGGACGCAAATTTCGTTTGGGTACAGCATTGCATGACCGCGCAATTAGCAGTTAAAGCGACGCAGTGCCGAATTGTAAAAAGTGCTCTGGTCAGGAAGGGGGTAAAACCTTCCGGGGCTGAAGTGGTTAAGTAAAGGAGGGGCTGGCCAAAGAAACACACATTATTTATGCATTCAGCTCTCAATAAAGTGGAGAGGGTTACCTGTCCAAAACATCTCCCACCCTTAAAATTTTTACAATGGGCCATCAGAGGGGGTCGGGAATCTGATAAGTGGACCTTAGATTTTTTTCTTTAAATACTCCTTCAAATAAATGTTATACTTATGTTGGCCAAGAAGGTTTGTGTCTAATCTGCTTGCAATGTTATGTGCAAAAGTCCTAATTAATTTTTTTCTTGTTTCACTCCACAGTTTCCTTCAACAACACAGGAATGGCAAACCGTGGCTTCTCAATTTGCCCAGAGGTGGGACTTTCCCAACTGCGGAGGGGCAATAGATAGGAAACATGTCCACATAGTCCCACCCCCCAACTCGGGGTCATACTATTACAACTACAAGGGGTTTAATAGTATTGTAATGTTGGTGTCTGCGACATATGATTTTCTTTATGTGGACGTGGGGAAGAATGGCTGGATGTCGGATGATGGAGTCATCACCCAGACCGAGTTCTATGGACGGCTCCAAAGTGGTGGCTTGGGATTGCCACCTGCGGAAGACAACGTGGCTGGTCTGACGTTAGTCTTTGTTGCTGATGAAGCGTTTGGGCTGGGTGATCACCTGATACGGCCATTCACGATGAGGACCCTCACCCCCGGCCCAGAGGGTTTTTAACTACCAGCTGGCCCAAACCAAAAAAGTTGATGGAGAATGCTTTCGGGATAATGGCCAAGCGGTTCCGCCTATTCCTTACGCCAATCAACATGGCGGAATATAAACTTAACCATATAATCCTCTCATGCTGCATTTTCCACAACTTTTTAAAGGAGAAATTCTATGAACTATGTGGCCTCAGTTGGGCCTGAGGCCGGTTTTTAAGACCAAATCCTGACGGCGCGTGAAGCTGGCCATCCTGGCTTCCCCCTCCCCAAAGCGCCCGCAAGGTCCATCAAAAATATATGGAATACTTTGCGGGTAGGGGGGCCATTGATTTGCCAGAAAATGTTTAACAAACCTTTTGTAAATAAATTTGTATTTTAAAATGAAATATTTTCCTTTGATTTATTGCTTGTGTTTCTTTTAGTTGTCTCCTAGGTTATCCAATATGCTTTTTTTGCCCATTTTCTGCAATATTGCAAACGTAATTTCTTTGATACATGTGGTGACAATCTCTTCTTCAGCTAACTATTATGTTGTGGGTCTGCTACACACACACACACCTTGTTTTTGTTGTTAATGTATGTACTGCATTAATGCTTAAAATATTCATCATTTTCCGCACCATGAATTTATTTTTTGGAGTTACGAAAATGGCCTAATTGATGCAAATTATAAAGCACTGTGGGTGTTATTTACTAAAGGAAAATCCACTTTGCACTACAAGTGGACTGAAACTGCACTGAAAGTGCACTTGTAGTGCAAAGTGGATTTGCCTTTAGTAAATAACCCCCATTGTCACTTTAAACAACAACTTAAGCAAAAAACTGCTATTGAGCATTGAAAGAAGAAGCCACACATCAAAATTTTTTTACTCTGCGCACATTCACATGTGCATTTAGAAAAGGGTTTTTTCACAAACCAACATATTTTTGAAATACAATTTTTTTTGGTGACAGTAGAAATATCCTTTTTTGTGGTAAACAGCTATGTTTTTTAAACCAGGCAACAATACACAACTCAGGAAATTACAAAGTTTAACTTTGATAAATTGAAGGCTAAATCAGACATGGGTATGTCCAAACTGTTTTGATATTGCCTTCATCAGATGGGGTGAAGTCACCCCTGTGAAAGCCAAATTTTGAAGATGCAAACAAATTGAGAGTCAAAATGGGGATTTCTCTCCTGATCCCATGCCTAATGTCAACATGTGCTAGCTCCCATCATGGGGGATCAATGGATGTGTTTCGGGGGTGCAACCCCTTCCTCTCATCTACTTGAGTTGCGAGGAAGGGGTTGCATCCCCAAAACGAGTACATTGATATCCTGTGATGGCAGATAGCACATGTTGTCACACTGTGTGCATCTTCAAAATTTGGCTTTCAAAATTTTGAAGAAAAGTTAGAAAAATTGAAGAAAGAATTTGTTAAATGTTGGTGTGTTTTCGATTCTGCCTAAAACATCAGTGATGTTTTTGAGTCTTTTTTCAACATCATTGATGTCTTCCTTGATCTTCTGTAAATGCCGATTGCACACTATGATCTCCCCAATGAGGACGTGTGCACTTGCACTTGTGAAATGTGTTTCTACTTCATCAACATCCACATCACCTAAAATAAAAAAAAAACACCATGTACATCTATTACCTGAAGCTGTGGTCTCAGATACTCACCTGTTGTAGTCATTATTTCACCCAATTCATAAACCTCTCCTTCCTCCACACTGTCATGGTTATGCAATAGAGTTTTCTCTGTCAGCTTACCTGTCTCCAAGTGTTCATCTCTAAAGACCAGATGTCTCTCACCTGACTGGTTTTATAACCTCTCCTCTAAGCATGGCCCCACCCCAGGCCCTATCAGGGAACCCTATATTAACCTGTGCACTGCAAGCCAGCAGTGCTGATCAACCATTGTGTGTTAGCCTCTGTGTGTACTTGCTGTGTTTCCTACGTCTCATTCCTGTTACCGACTTTGGCCTGTTCTCGACTCTCCCTGTTTGCTTGTTACCCTGACCTTTGGCGTGTTATATTTATCCTTGTCTGCTAGTTGCCCTGAACCTTGGCTTACCCCTTACTTTCCTGTCGTTCCAGCCTGCTGCCTCCTTCCTCTTCTCCTGTAGTCTACGGTGAGCGTGAGCTGTGAGACCCTGGGGGCCGCGACCTGAAGCCAGACTGCAGCGCAGTCCATCCTCACCACTGGAGGCTCTGGTGAACACCCGCTGGCTCTTAGACTCTGCGCCCTGGGGAATCTATGCTCTAGCTCCCACTGGGATCCATGTTAGTTATCCTGTAGACCTGCTTCCTGAACCTTCCTGGGTTCAATCCGCAGCAGTCAGTCCTAGGGTCCACTACCTTAGCGGTGCACTTCCGACTCCTACAGAGTGCATCTATCACCTGGTCTCAGGTGACCTGACAGTTTGATCAGCCATGGACCCGGCTGATGTGCCGCTACTCGCAGATGATCCGTTGCAGGGCTTAGTTCGCAGACTTGAGACCCAGGAATCGCATCAGACCCAAGTGATGCAATTCCTTCAGGATTTGGCATCCCGTTTTGAACAGGTTCAGGCCTCATTAGGACCCCCGGTTCAACAACCTCAACCACTATCTGCTGCTGCACCTATCGCACCAGTCGCAGCCACACATTCATTACAACTGCCAGCTCCGGCCCGTTACTGACTTTGGCCTGTTCTCGACTCTCCCTGTTTGCTTGTTACCCTGACCTTTGGCGTGTTATGTTTATCCTTGTCTGCTAGTCACCCTGATCTTTGGCTTACCCCTTACTTCCCTGTCGTTCCAGCCTGCTGCCTCCTTCCTCTTCTCCTGTAGTCTACGGTGAGTGTGAGCTGTGAGACCCTGGGGGCCACGACCTGGAGCCAGACTGCAGCGCAGTCCATCCTTACCACTAGAGGCTCTGGTGAACACCCATCAGCTCTTAGACTCCGCGCCCTGGGGAATCTATGCTCTAGCTCCTACTGGGATCCATGTTAGTTATCCAGTAGACCTGCTTCCTGCACCTTCCTGGGTTCAATCCGCAGCAGTCAGTCCTAGGGTCCACTACCTTAGTGGTGCACTTCCGACTCCTACAGAGTGCATCTGTCACCTGGTCTCAGTGACCTGACACACATCCTCTGCTTGTTGTTTTTAGATTTCCCCTTCTTTAGGAGTTTGGGAGTCCCTGTTGTCCTCAGACATCCCAAGTCTTTCTTCCCTATGTGAATAAAAAAAAGGTATACTTAGCACACAGATATTTGAGGCAAGAAATAGTAATATGAAACATTGCTTGGAAGTGTCATACAATTGTCTGTTTTGGCAGAGTTCAAAGCTGAAGACATGATTTTTTCCCTTTACAAAGCTGGAATAATTACCTTTTTTGTTAAAGTATCACACATGTAGAGACCCCTAGTATCCACTGGAGCACCTGTGTGGGACACCCTAAAAAGTTTGTTCTGGTGTCCTACACTAGTGCTCCTGCATCCAGATGTGTAAACTGCTGAGTGTCCTCTCCTTACACTGAATCAAGTTTGCATTTCATTCTAGCTACAAACCCATCTACACAACAATGTACTAAACTTCTTTTACTAGAAATAGGCCTGAACAAATGTAGTTAACCTGCACCTGGCAAAAACATCGTATTAGTGGGCGAAAGAACAATGTTTACTACGAACGATTACTGTGCCCACGGACCTGAAACTTGCCATTTTAACCACTTGCTTACTGGGCACTTAAACCCCCCTCCTTTCCAGACCAATTTTCAGCTTTCAGTGCTGACGCACTTTGAATGACAATTGCGCAGTCATACAACACTGTACCCAAATGAAATTTTTACCATTTTTTCCCCACAAATAGAGCTTTCTTTTGGTGGTATTTGATCACCTTTGCAGTTTTCATTTTTTGTTAAAAAAATGTAAAAAGACCGAATTTAAAAAAAAAATTTTTTTTTTAGTATTTTGTTATAAAATTTTAAAACAGGTAATTTTTCTCCTTCATTGATGTATGCTGATGAGGCGGCACTGATGGGCACTGATAGGTGGCAGTGATGGGCACTGATGGGTGGCAGTGATGGGCACTGATGGGTGGCAATAATGGGCACTGATCGGTTACACTGATAGGCAGCACTGCTAGGTGGCACTGATTGGCACCACTAATGAGCATTGATAGGTGGCACTTGTGGGCATTGATAGGTGGGACTGGTGGGCACTGTGGGCACTGTCAGGTGGCAATGGTAGGTGGCACAGATGAGGCTAAATTGCCTCTTCCTCATCGTGACCGATGTCCCTTGCAGATGAGTTGGTGAACGGCTTTTTTTTCTCCTCACACTGTCAGCGTGAGGAGAAAAAAAAAAATGATCACAGAGCTTTTGTTTTGATCATGTGATCAGCAGTCATTGGCTGACAGCTGATCACATGGTAAGGGGCCGGGACCGGCCCCTTACTCAGAGTCTCAGTGACTCGGTGATCACAGCGCGCTCCATGTGCGCAGGGCTCGTGCACAGGGGAGGCTGTCATATGACGGCCTCCTGGAAATTCAGGTCCGCGCTGTGGCCGTCATTCAGCTATAGCACGGATGTCAAGAGGTTAAAATGTAACAGTAAAGAAAAGCACATGGAGCAACACGAACGTAATAAGAAGAATAGGAACACACAACAAAATACTTACTTTTTTGCAGCACTCTCTTGATTCTTCTGTACTGATCGTGCTCCCTCAATTTGAGGTCTGACCATCGTTTCCTCAGTTGATCCTTGGATCGTCGTACCCCAAAATTCTTCTGCAGACTTTTCACAACTTTAGTCATGATCTTGGCCTTTCTCACATTTTGGGTTTGGGTACGGTCCATATTTCCCATCATGGCCAGCCCTCTTGAAGATGTCCACCATCTCCACCATCTCTACAAAGGCCATATTTGAGGCCTTAAATCTCCTCCGGGATCGGGACGTGGCTCCGGGCTTTTGTCGTTGCTGCTCTTCTATGCAGGCACCTGTTGTCTCTCCGCCATGTGCTCTCCCACTGCACCGAAAGAGAAGGGGCGGGGAATATACTAGATAGAAGGTCAGTGACGGGCAGAGTTTCATGCATGCTCAGTGTATATAAAGCATAACACGTGTGTGTCGCACGTACGATCTGTGAGCAGAGGAAGGAGTAGCGGAAGTGCCGATCGTGATAACGAAGGTACAATTATAACTTGGGCCTATACTGCTTATAGATTAAGGCCTATATTGGGACAAGATTAGGAAAGTTTAGCCTGACATTAGGTTTTGTCTTGTGTTGTGTCTTGCAGAGAAAATGGATCTATTCAATGATCAGGACTTTATCCCCATATTCATTGATATGTAAAGGGAGCTGCAGGTAAACCACCCCTTTTATAACAATAAAAGAAAGAGGCAGGCAGTGCTAGATCAATTGTTGGAAATCGTGAAGCCGCAGATCCCCACGGCAAACATCAACTATTTGAAGGCCACAATTGGTGGCATGAGGAGCACGTATAATAGTGAGCGCAAGAAGGTCCAGGATTCCCAGAGGTCAGGAGCTGCAGCAGATGACATTTATGTCCCCAGTGCTGTGGTACTATGACAGACTGCATTTTCTGGCAGACCAGAGGGAACCCAGGCCAGCACTCTCCAGTCTTACTTCAACGCTTCCTTCCACCCCAGCTGAGGCTTCCGACATCCAACCTGGGCCTTCCAGCCAGGAAGATATAGAGGAGCCCAGCTTGAGCCAGGTATAGCATTGTTCAACATATTGCTTGTCCAAAAATTAATGATGTTAACTAGATGTTATTATTGATCACCAATTTCTGATTTAACAAAGTGTTTTACATATCAATAGACAGTAGTGGCCACAAATGATTGGGACAAGAATGAAAAATGTTGGGGTCAGAATGATAGTCTTTTCTATTTGTTAACATTCAATTTGCAACGATCATGAGCTGAAAATTGTGTGTGATTGATGAACCAAAAACTAAAACTATGTCCCTTTTTCATACACAGAAAAGTCTTAGCCAGAAGGAGGCCGTCGAAAGTGGCAGCCAGGAGGTGCCCGGGCCCAGTAGCCTGCCCGAATCCCAGGTCCCTCCCCTCTGCCTTCCAAAAAAAAAAAACCCAGGAAGAGGAGTAACATGGAGGAGGCTGCACTTGGGCTATTTCGGAAGGCTACTGCAGCCCTCAGAACCCCCCCCCCCAATATTCAAGAGGACTATGCCTGCATGGCAGCCTGCAAAATGCAGGAAATGGGGGAGGGCCAACGCCTCTTCTGTGAGGAAGTTATTTTACAAGCCCTAAATAAGGGGTTGAGGGATGAACTCACAAGCCAAAGCCAGGTTTGTGAGTTCGACCATCGTCCTCCTCCTCCTGTTCTATGTTGTATGACCACAGCCTGTGGACATATATGTCATCTGCTGCTGTTCCTGATCTCTTGGAGTCCTGGACCGGATTGTGCTCACTATTATATGGACTCCTCATGCTACCAATTTTGAATGTAAAATAGTTGATGTGTGCCCTGGGGTACAAAGGCTTTGCCAATCTCACCAGTTTATCCAGCGTTGCCTTCCTCTTTATTTGGTTATGACCCATAATAAATGGCTATTTTTTGTTCACAAATACTTGGCTATGTGTTTTACTTCAGTTTGTTTGTGAGTAGGCAGGTACATTTCAAAAAGACAATGTCAAAATCACAAGGGACACCAACACCAACAAACTCCTTGAGGTTAAAAAATACAAGATAATAATGGTGTTGTGGTAACTTGACACACAAAACAAAAAAAAATTATGGAGATCAGTAGAAAAAAAAAACTAAAAAAAACAGGAGATCTTGAAAAAAAAAAAAAGTAGATCACTATAAAAAGAAATTCAAAACATTATTATGGAGATCTGACGAAAAAATAAAAAATATTATTCATTAAACATTTCTAAATAAAATATTATTAGTGAGATCACAAGAAGTAATAAAGAAATCAGTTTGTGAGAACTCTGTGTGAATATCAGCAGCAAAACAACTTAATTAGTCTAACATTATAAAGAAGAGATGCGCTGCATTAAAAGGTTAAAAAATGTGCAACGTAATGAATGTGCTATCTCCATTATGAACGCTAGTTTTACCAGACCTAGCACTTCCGCCTCGTACTTGATTCAGAGCATAGGTGGAATTTTGTGTGTCAGAATTGTGTACACACACTCGGAATTTCTGACAACGGATTTTGTTGTCGGAAAATTTGAGAACCAGCTCTCAAATTTTTGTTGTCGGAAGATCCAACAAAAAATGTCCGATGGGGCCTACACACGGTTGGAATTTCCGACAACAAGCTTCTATCGAACATTTGTTGTCAGAAAATCCGATCGTGTGTACGCAGCATTGGTGCTACGAGGAGCAAAGAGATGTAAAATGCTCCATCACAGTATCCTCCACGTGGAAATCTCGCTGCTCCGCAGTGGTGACCTGGGCCCTCATCTTATCCAGATCTTGGTGGTCAGGCCTATATTGAGCTGCACAGCATCAATCTTGGTGGTCAGCGTGGTTTGGCAGACGGTAATAGCCACCATGACCTCCGGAATGCTTGGTGGCAGAGGAGCAGCTGCCTCCTCTGGCTCCTTCTGAGACACCGTATTAGAATGGCTCGGCGGTAAAGCTGCCGCTGGAGACACAGGGCCTGGTGAGTAGCCACACATGGAGGGAACCGGAGCTTCTTACCCCCAGGGTGAAGCTGACTGCGCCCAGAAACTAGGGATCACGTGGAGGAGAAGATAGGAATAACAGATCCAATAGAGCTCCGGCACGTTCTCTCAGTCGGCCATCTTGGATAAATTTTTAATATCTGAACCTAAAAAAATACAGGTGCAGCGCTTAAATATCAAATAAAATATCACAATAGTCCATAAGACACCAAAGTCCACAGGAGATGGCCTGAAAAACGGCTTCTGAAATATAGCTGAAATAGCTACAGAGCCCACATGTGAAATATCCACCACCAACACCCATACACACTGCCCTTTACCCTCCTCTAGATCCTCATTATAAAGGTCAGAAAATGCATAGGCAGCAGTCAGGTATACAGCCGATCCTAATGCAGGTTAAGCAGACAATCCTATTGAATCCTCCGAATCTCGATCACCCACCTTACTGATTTTAATGTAATATGCTGTCAGGACCTGGATTACCTGCTTGTAGTA